>CAWUFW010000079.1:5615000-6215000 GCA_963921515.1 Calotriton arnoldi | reverse complement strand
GAAAGAATTTACAACTTCCACTAACCAGCCATCGATCCCCAACTCTCAAGCCTGGACTGACTCTCTTTCCAAATTTTTGGAAGATAAAATCATGGCCATTCATCATTCTTTCCCATCGCAACATAACAACACCTACTCTGAAGATGTGCCCAGCTTGTCCTCTGACCACTCACACATCCTGGACGAATTTATCAAGTTCGACACTAAGGCAGTCACTACTGTTTTGCAGAAGATAAAATCAGGTTCTCCCACCGACTCTGTACCTCCAAAACTTTTTCCCACAATTGCTCCGTGTTAGAAATGGGGGTCTCTAGTTGGCAATGGCTGGCCACTGTCCAAGTAGGGACCCTTCTTCCTAAGTCAGAGTGAGAGGGTTCCACCCTTTGATAACCCCTGCTCAACCCTGTGGTAACGTAGCACGAGCAGTTAGGCTTATCTCAGAGGCAGTGTGTGAAGCATTTATGACCATACACAGTAACACAGTGAGGAACACTACAAAGGGACACCACACAAGTAGTTATCAAAAAATAGTATCTTTATATATAGACTTAACACAAGACCAATAACGAAAAAAAGCCACAATACTGTAAAATAGGATTACTCTTGGAATGCTGCAAAGAGGAGTTCAGTTCAAAGCAGTGGTCTCTGCGACCCTTTTTCCTACAAAGTACCTGGATTTCGTAGCAAAATCAACAAATTGTCGCAAAGAAGCTGTAGCGATGAATTTCTGCACGCGAGGCCGGCGATGCGTTAAATCCTTGCCGCGAGGGAGGATGATGCGCCGATCTGCTGATGCGTGTAGAGACGATGCGACAAACTTCTGCACGCTAGACCGTTGATGCGATGACTCCCTGCCGCAAGGGAGGAGGCGAGGCGACGATCTTGTTGCGTGTGCGATCGGGTTGCGATGCAAAGAAATGGCGCTCCGCGAGGGAGCGACGATCCTGATGCGATGCGATGAAAATGGCGGACGCTCGACGTCCGCGCTGCTATGTCGTGAAGCGATGATCTCGGTGCGATGACTCGATCTTTGGTTGCGAGCACTCGGCGGCGATGATTTTTCGGGCGCTCTCGGCTGCGGCGGCTCGCAAACGTGCGTTAGCGACGATTTCAGCACTCTCTTCTCTGTAGTAGAACTAGAGGCCCTGGAACTCACAGGAGCCTCACCTGCAGATATAAATCCTCGCTGGGAGGAATCAGGAGTCTGGTGGTGAAGTCTGATGTGCCTGAGACTTCAACAGGAGGCTAGCTCTCTCCTAGCCCTTGGGTGATTGCTTTAGCAAGATTAATAAAAGTTCTCTCAAAGTCCTTTTCCCTCTTCTTCCAACCAATGGTAACCACTGCAGGCCAATCCAAGAAACAGCACACAAGCACAAGGATGGTCACCTCCTGCGAATTCCTTCAGTTTCACGGACAGAGGTTCGTCTTGACATCCAGGAGCAATACCCTTTGTAGGGGTTCCAGCACAGATATTTATACCCCAAAAGTCTTTGTTCTCAAAAGCTACAAGTCACTGAGCCTAGCCAGAACCAGTTCTGGTCAGTCCTGGAGCACTTTGTTTACCAGGCTGCATCCTTCCTTTCAGAAAGAGGGGGTCTGCTATCAGACACTCAGTAGGAGGTGGAGCCAGCATTCACCTTGCCAGGCACAGCCCTATTCAGGTCAAGGAGCCTCCCCATACTCTAAATGCAGATCTCTCTATTCAACCCAGGTCTGACTCAGCCTGCCCTGTCCCTCCAAAACCAGACAGCCAATACACATAACAGCAGAACACACTGGAAGGCTTAGGCAAGAAAAGACCTACTTTCTAAAAGTGGTATTTTCAAACACAGAATATAAAAATAAACTTCACTAAAAGATGTATTTTAATATTCTGAGCTCAGGCATACTAAATTCGTTTTCCTACCATGTTCCTGGGGTCAGTTAGGACTATAGACTGTAATAGTCAAACTGCCCATTCTAACCTATGGGGAACAGGTAGCCTTACAGTAGTGAAAAACGAAATTGGGTGTAATTCACTACCAGGACATGCTACACACACCAAGGCATGTCCTACCTTACACATACAATGCACCCTACCATAGGGGGACTTACATGATGCCAAGGGAAGGTTCAGGGGCTGGGAAGTGGGTGCACTTCACAGCCAAGATGGCAGTTCTGGACTGCACACAGACTCTGCAGTGGCAGGTCTGAGACACACTTTACAAGCTGCTTCTGTGGGTGGCGCAAACCAGCGCTGCATGCCCACCAGCAGCATTTGGTTTACCAGCCCTGGGCACACACAGGCCACTCTACTAGGGACTAACAGATAAACCAAATAAGCCAATCATGGATGTACCAATTCACATAGTCATATTTACAAAGGGAGAGCATATGCACTTTAGCACTGATCAGCAGTGATAAAGTGCCCAGAGTCATAAAACCAACAAAAGCAGGTTAGAAAAAATACAGGAGGAAGGCAAAAAGTTTAGGGGTGACCCTGCAAAAGGGCCATTTCCAACACTCCGGTACTACTGGAAAGTCTCACAGGCCTATTTAATAAATCACTCTCGGAGGCGGACTTTCCTAAAATGTGGAAGGCAGCTAGGGTAAGACCCATCCTAAAAAAAAACACTGCCGACCCAAAACTGCTCCTAAACTACCGTCCAATTTCTCTACTTCCATACTTTGGGAAAACGTTAGAATCTCTCATAAACCAACAGCTCGTTGACCATCTCGAGAGCCAGGGACTGCTCGATCCCTCACAGTCCGGTTTTAGGACGGCGCACAGCACAGAGACAGCATTGGTCGAGGTAACAGATAACATCAGGCTGGCCTTGGACAAACATCAGTCGGCCATTCTCGTCCTGCTCGACCTGTCCGCCGCCTTTGAAATCATCTCCCATAGCATTCTGGAACATCGGCTTTGGGAGGTAGGTTTTAGAGGCAATGCCCTCAAGTGGTTTAAGAGCTACCTAGCCGACCGAGTAACAACAGTCCAAATGGGTAATAACATCTCATGTGAGAGACCAGTTAAGATGGGAGTGCCACAGGGCTCTATTTTGAGCCCGACCCTTTTTAACCTGTACATGACGCCACTGGCCAAGGTGATCAGATCTTACGGTTTTGATGTCATATCTTATGCAGATGACTCGCAGATTCTGATCACTATTGGCCCAGACCCCACCGAAACAAAGCAGCGTTTCAAAAAATGCCTGTCCCACATTGACAGGTGGATGAGCTCCAACCACCTACAACTGAATGGAGGCAAGTCGGAGATTATGCTCTTCGGTAAGGCTCAGGAGCACTGGTCCCACGACTGGTGGCCACCTCACCTTGGCCCTTGTCCAACCCCTAAACTGACGGTACGAAACTTAGGTTTCTACATGGACAATCAATTGTCCATGAAAAGCCAGATTAACCACATCATCGGCACCTGTTTCGGAGTGATGCGCAGTCTGCGAAAGGTTTTCAAATGGATTCCGACTGAGGCTAGGAAACCATTAGTCCAGGGACTAATAATAAATCGAATGGACTATGGAAACGCCCTATTGTTCTCAATTAATGAAAACCTTTTAGACAGACTACAAATTTTGCAGAATACTGCGGCAAGGTTGGTCCTGGATCTTCCGCCCAGATCTTCCTCCGCACCCTGCTTGAGATCCCTACACTGGCTTCCAGTGAGAAAACGAATTCTCTTCAAGATCCTTTGTCTGACCCACAAGCACATGTATGGAAAAGGCCCGAGATACTGGTCCAAGAAACTATATTGGTACCAACCATGTAGGATGCTCAGATCCAGTAACAAATTTTTGCTTAACCCTCTCAGAATCCGCACTGCCAGAAAAGGAGGCAGGTCTTTCTCCTTTCTCGCCCCAGCATCATGGAACAAAATTCCCTCCCACTTACGTTCCATCTCCGATCACAACTCCTTTCGTAAGAGGCTGAAGTCATGGCTATTCGACAACTGATCTATCATCTCCATCAGAGCCGTCTGCAAGCGCCATGAGACTTCCGAGTGATGTGAGCGCTATACAAATGTCCCTGATTTGATTTGATTGGATAGCGGACAAAAAAGAATTTGGGCCATCATACAGAAAGCCTGTACCGGTCCTTGCAATTGAAGGAACAAGAATTGTACTTCTACCGCCTCTTGCCGGAAAAAAGGAGAAAAGATTTGTCTCAATTGACCTAATCACACCACACTATGTGACCGATACTAAGTAGTAGGCCACGTGGACTCCAAAGTAGCAGGCGCCCTCCTCTCGCTACAATTCAAGAAGTTCAAACGGAAAGACTCATCACGTTCGAAGAGCCTCCAACATGGAATGAAGGACTAAGCAACAATGCTATGGAACTCGTTCCTCTTGAACCTGAAGTTCAAATTCAAAATCAAACTCAAAATCAAAAACAACTCGCTATTCGACCAAATACAGATGTCTACGTCAACATGCCTCGACAAGAGCAAACCACGATTTCTACAAATCCTGATGCAATACCAACAATTGATCGAACTGTTTCTGGCTACTTCATAAACTTTGATACGTTTTCTTTGGATCCAAGCGAACAGGAAACGACGTCAGCCAAAAAATCACGCAAACAGCAAGTTACAGACTTTATGCACTTTCTTAAAAAGACTTACCTGGTATCACCCTGGTTGAACTATGGATAATCACTGGGATACTTTTCTTTCTTTTCTGGGTAGGCTTGGTAATAGTTTTTAGTATGCTTATTAATGGGAAATACATTCGACAATGCTCTGCAGCCCAAAAGGTGACCTTACTTTTAAAACCACACCAATCGTCGCATCAAGAACAAAGAGACTTGTCATCAGTGAACATTACAGCAGTTCCTATACCTGATGGAATAGTTTGGGACAAGGTTGATTTCGATATATTTGGTCCGAATGAAATTTTAAGAATTCCTCATTTATTTAAAATATCATTGAGTGATATCATTACCTCAAGTACATTTTCCGATGATTGGGATTTTGAAACTGTTAATAACATGTTATCTGATTTGGAAAAATCTGCTGCGTTTTCTAGTAGTGAAACATTGGAAGACACATCAGATTTCGAGAGTATGTATTGTTACCAACACTATGGTCATCACTTTTTACATAAATCTGCTAATCCTAGACCTGTGTTCACATACCACCAGTGGGAACATTGTCCAACACCGCCGAAAGGCAGTTCAAAAACATTTACACAGAAGTTTCCATATTTTTCGGGGTTCAATATGTCTGACCCAGCCTCATATTATTATAAGGTTGCACCAACAACAGCACAGAAAAATATGTTGACAAACACCAAACAAATTTACTCTGCTTCCTTTATTGCCCAGTTGTCCGAACAAGGTTTTGACTTGTGGAAAGACACCATAGACCTAAAATCAGTCTGGGGTACTAGGGAATGGCAGGTACAGGGAACAGAAGCTTTGTTTAGAGCATGCCTCATCCTTCAACAAATCATGTTTTTGAACGAGACAGTGCAACAGACGTCTTGCCTTGGACTAGCCAAGAACATAGACTTGAACACACCTCGACTGCCGACTCCATCACACACCGAGGGCAACAAAACATCACAGGAAGAAATTACAGTAGATGACATCATACAATACAACAGATCAGACCCCGATTGGTAAGAATGGTTGATTTGGCCCACAGACACTAATAGTTGTCCGGCAAGATTCATGGGTAAAACCGAAGGGTTTAGTATCCATAGGCCAGATCCACGTTATGTACAAAGACAACATCCAGGGGTAGTGACATCCTACAGTGTTGGGAAGTTGTGCCTTGATTGGCTAAAAACCTCAACACTCACACAGGTGAAACAACACTTATCCTTACTGTCACAGGATGTCGATCTTAGGGATTTTTTAATGGGTCCCAGGTAGCCACGTCAGAAACGTTTCTATTATGCTGTCTACAATGAAATTTGGAAAATATCCTAACAAGAGGCCGCAGAGAGGTTACAGGAAATAGACGGTATAAATCTAGAAAAATCTCTAGCAGTGGTAGACAATGGGTTAACCACATTGACCTCCAGGATATATTCCTTAGGCAACATTGTATCTTCTGCGATAGACATACTAGAACAAGATTTGGCCATATTACAACATGGGCAATCACAGTTACGTTCTATTATGTTGTTAAGCTGGACGCTGCAATCTTTGCGTACAGGCTACGTGCCTTGGCGTTTTATCAACAGTACGTCTCTGTTTTCTGAATACAATCTAACAGATAAACAGATAGAAAAGGCACAAAGGGGAGCAAAATATACAATGCTGCGTATCGAAAAACTAGATAGATTACCATTCACAGTGGCAGAATCACCATCTACAGAATGGCTAATCCATGGCCACATAACTCTACCGGTCACTACTTTTAAGTTTCAATATTGCCTTGAACAAAAGCAGGCAGGCAGATATGAAGAAATGGGTAGGGAATACATTAAGGAATCTTGGGAATTACCATACAGATTTCAATGCCGGAGTGGGGATCGAGAAGTGTTTCTGAGCAGTACAAACTGCGAGAATGCTTTAAGTGGATCACTCATATGCCAGGATATAATGTTGCACGAGCTTGTAATAGTTCTGCAGCAAACCTGTCCTGTCATTTGAAGGGTGCCCCAGCTGCAGTGATTACTCCAGCATTCAGGCTACTTTCAAATGGGAGTTACTTGATGCTGAACAGTCAAGGCTGCTGTGGCATGCTCCCGGGCATCGCATATCTGGTAACAGTGAGCTCCAGGGTTACTTTTTGTATGCAAGTATTGTTTCCACCGACACATACAGTCAGGGTGGCGCCGTTATGGCCTTCACTGAATGTTTCCTTAATACGGATTGATACTCTAAGCAGAATGAAAGCCATGCTTCTACAGAAGTCTGTGCCCTTAACCTCCGCTCAAGAGACTTTTGATCTCCAGATCGCAAGGTCTTCGGCAGAGATACAGGCACTCATTCATACAAACTGCCCTTTCCATTTCGCAGAAATGGTAAATCATATCTTTAACATGTCTGATACGACAGGCATTGTCCACCTATTTAAGACCATAGGTTCTGGACTTCTGAGCACCTTTCAGACGGTACTTGGAGTTATACCAAACTTCATACACTCTGTATTCGGAAGCATCTTTGGAGGACTTCCGCTGATCAAGTTCCTAATAGCACGTATCCTGATTGTTTTCTCTTTGCTACGCAATGGACGTCCCAGTCACCAAGGCGATGGAAAGAACACTCCTGGAGCGTAAATACTGTGACCGCATGGTACAACTTCTAGGCATGCCTCACCTAAGAGAACTAAGTGAATCTTGGTTCTTGTCATTTCGACCGGTCTGGATAGACTGCATCTTACCTGTCCTCCGATGCCTGCTTTGCGGAGAAGAATGCGTGTTAGACCTTTGTTTGACACTACCATCATGTGTGCCACCGGACGTGAATGCTTTACTGGACCCGATAACGGCCCATGTTCTGCAGTGTCCTCAGCATATTCCAATGTTGATGGCGGCATTCCTTGAGCCCCCACGGGTAGTAACAGCACCTGTTGGTATGGACACCGGCTCCTCCTCTGACACCCAGGCTTTGGACGGCGCACAGGCTGCCCCAGCACCGGCTGTGGACAGCGTGGAACATCTGTGCTCAATTGATGTGCTCTGCGAGGTGATACAGGGGCCGTCTATTGCGGAAGCAAGCAACGAAAATGTTGCGTCTACCAGCCAGGACACATAAACATTTGAACTGATTTGGCTTGTCGTGTGCTGGGAAAAATTCGCCCTTTTCAAAACAAGCTCAAATTTGGAACTATGAAACTAAATTGACATTCCTTTCATTTTTGGGCATACATGGCTTTATAATGCTTATAGTGATCCGGACTATATCAACGGACATTTTTAGAGCTAGGGCTTGCAAACTTTTTTTAAAAACGTTTTTGAATTTTTTTAGAAATTTTTTACAAGTTTTTAAAACATTTTAAATATTTAAGTTGAAAACATGTTTTTATAAACTTTGTACGTACCACTATCTAGTAATGTTAGTAGTATAGTAATAGGTTACATATGTCATCCATTCGGAAGAGAAGTGGGTGTTATATTCCATATAGGTACCCTATATAGGCGCAGGTAACATCGCAACCTTTCACCTACATCCTTCCCTACATTGCATACATAACGGTTCTTAGGCACTGACCTTTTACCAAGATATGACAATGCATTCAGAACGCGGGTTTTTCCCTGGTTCGATTCTCATACATTATGCATGAGGCTTCTTGGAAGCACAGCAGGACTAACAGTAGGATTACCATCTCCTGTATAATATCTCTGTATAAAGTGCAGGTCCAACGTCATCCTTTAGGCCGACACAGTAACACAGCAAGGTAGGACCCCTGGGGAGACCTATGGGTATATATAAAACACATCTTGCTTAGGAAGATAGAGGAGACGGTGACTTCCCGGCTGACACACTGACCAGAGACGCTGAGGTTCCTGCATGCAGACGCTCCAGCTCGCAGTGGTCTAACATCCCTCGCGGGGTGTCCAACTCGAGTCAAGGACGGGGTCCCATATTCTCTAAAATCTCAGGTAATGGGGTGACAAGATCCTAGAGGGATTCTTGGCATAACACCTACACGGATGCTAGGTGCATTTAGGTACATCTAGTTAGGGAGACATCGTAGGAGTACGCACTTTTTATCATGTATTTTATGTACTCGTATATATTCATGATTTCTATAAGATGGTGGAACTCTACCATCCCTTTACTTTTGTAGTATTGCTAATCATATATCTCTACTGTCTAATGGTTATTGCAGCTTATCTATGCTACACTAGAATAACAACTGTTCAATAAATACTTATTGAAACGCCCAGACTGTTTATTCTGTGTATCTCTCTGAGACAAACTAAGTGAGCATGAGTGACTGAGCGAAAGGTAGAATATTGTTTCCACGATCCTGGGGGGTCAGGGTTGTCATGTTCTGAGGTTGCCAAGAACTATCCTCTCCCCGATAAGAGGAGACTGTAGTGGCACTGTGAGCTAGCTAATACAGACAGGCTAACGTATCCGGTAGGGGTGCACGGAATCAGCCTGCCACCAACCCCACAGTTTATGTTATCCAAACGTGCAGATCCTGTATAGGTAATATAGGAACTACACGACACCGGAACCATTGAAAGAGCTGCTGCATTGCTTCCTTGAAAGGTACGATTTGCTCCGGAGTCAATAAACGTTTATAAAAACTGAAAAACTAAAGGAGCAGAGCTCCCAATCTGTGTTGAAGGGCACAGAAAAAGAAAACCTGACTTTAGCACGTTGGGGCCCCTCCTATATTAGGCTCAATGTTATTATGTCTGGAGCAGGACACAGTCACAAAGGAGGCAGACTGAGTTAACTGCTGAGGCACAGAAGCTTTTACAAGACTATCCAGATCCTGTGTTGCGTCTGGGGAGATTCACAAGCTGAGGAATCAGGACCGGAAGTATCCATCAGAAAGAAGACTACTAAATAAGGAAACTTCTGCTTGCCTTTGGATGAATTCCATCTACTATCTTTTTCTACATTATTTTCAATAGTGTTGTGTATTGGTTGAAAGGTGACCTTTGTTACACTAATATCTCTAAATATACATAATAGTAAACCCACATGGAAGCTTCCAGCCAGTCCAAAAAACTAATAAGATGAGGTGATACTTTTCTCCACTGGGTGATTCGATGCATAATCCAATATTAAACACTGTGTAAACCTTACAGTTACCAAGAATATTTCTTACATACTGATTTCCATGATGGGGTACTAGATAGGTTTGGTAAGGCTTACCCCATAGCAATCTGTTAGTATTTTTTTAGCATTCTTTAAAATAAATACATCTAATATAAACTGTTGGATTGTCCACCCCAGACAACATTTTCTCCTCATCAAATACATCTACAGTCGTTGGATCATTTTAGTATGAAAAATATCCAGGTCTGCCATGACCCTTGTCCGGGGCTAATGAAATTGAAATTCCACCACGGTAAGAGCTACTCCTTAACTCTAGTTTACCAGAAGTATTTTCATCGCCACAGTATTAGATGAGTTAAGGGCAAGTAATTTGTGAATGCCCGTGATTGTCACAAATGTAGCAGACTTATGCGGAGCTGGCAACCCAAAGTATATTCTGCTCTGCATGAGAGAAAAAAACTAATCAAAGCATTAACATTAATTTCCCCCCTCACTACAACAATTTGGGAGAAGGTGGTCCTACTCTTTGTTGGTTATTGATTCCCACTTTTTCCCCAACCAGTTGGTTGAATTCCAACTTCTGTAGGACTCTTAATCTTCTAAACTGTCAGAACATGTTCCTTCCTTAGTGTCTGCTCTCTCCTGGTCACTTGAGAATTGGTTTTGTAGAACTTTTGTATTTGACTTAAGTAGGGAGTTACAGTGACTTTTGCTAATTTGAGCATCCACTCTGACTCGTCTTGATCTCCTACACTTTTCTGATATTGCACCATGGTATGTTTTTTAGGGGTTGCTCCACCACCATTAAACTATGTTTAACTGCTGATGGAATACCTGGATGATTTGGTTCACTCGTAGAAGGAAAGTGATTGTGTTAACATTCACATTCTTTCTTCTTGCAATATAATTCTCTTTTAAAAAAGTGGACCTTTCACACATTTGATATTAAGAGGAGGCAGCCTTAGGAGGTTCTTTATTCAAGCATGCATACCCATCTGAACATAAAATGTATTACTTTAATTTTTCCAACACTATAACGCCAACACTGAAAGAAGCCCAGGGTCTAGGACAAGTCATCCCTAGCTTAGGTGAAAGTTCTCGCTTTGCATTATCAGAGACATTTTAGATTGTTGGTCCAGCTAACCTTTTTGTCTTTCAAATATGCCATTTAAGGAGTGGAAAATATTTGATGGAACATGCCCTATTAGGGCAACCTGTAAAACAGACCTTAGTCTTACGGAGCAGATTGCACCGATGCTGCCTGCCAAATGCAGCAAGTCAACTAGCATTTCTACGATGTTATAGTGATGTTCTGTAACTTTGTTTCCCACTGCACACCATTTCTTCCACAGGTGTTCAGAGAAAGTGCTGATCCCCGAATCTATAAAATATCAAACGCTTGGGATGAAAGTGATGACAGTTCAGTAGATTTTCCAATACTCTGCACCCTCCTTCAGAGGGTTGTCTCAACTCCCTGTGGAAAGGACAATAATTTGGGCACCTTCTACAGTGCTTCCATGAGCATACTGGTGTTAGAAATACTTCGTTGCTACAGCAGGGTCCATGATTTATTTCCACAACTTTGTCTGTGTTACCAAGGGAGATGTGAGCTGGGGTATGGCACACTGTTAGCTATAGCCTAGGTTTATAGTGACAGTCTACTGTCTCCATTGATTTAATGGTTCATCTGATAGTCACTTTCCTTTCTAAGTTGTGTATGGAAGAAAGTCTTCTCAAGAGGATCATGAGCTCGGCATGACAAGTGGATAACTGTTGAGGGTGTCAGAAAAAGAACTATTAGGAGGAAGAGTGACACAGTGGTAATGCTCTGCCTATTCTCCTGTGATAATCATTATGCTGGGTTCAACTCTTGAATGATTGTTCCTTTTGTTTCCTGAAAAGGACTAAGTAAGGATCATGGTGAGGACAAAGGTCACATGCGAATTCAATTTTCAGAAAGCACTTTCATCCTCAGATGTGTCGTCTTTTTCTTTTTACCCCCCCTAAATTTTAATGACTTTACATAATCCCATGTCCCTCTTGTATATATTCTTCTGGAAGTTTTCCTGTTGTTTGCGCAAGAAATATTTACAACTCAGTAAAAGTACATGACAAAATATTAGACAAAGCCCCACTATTACTATTGGTATTAATATCGCCAGAAATGTTCTTTGCATAACTTTCCATTTCTTTGCTTTCGTCTGGTATGTGTGACTCCTCCTTTGTCTGCGAGTAGTATGTCTAAAGCGAGACGGTCCTGCAAAACCATGGACCTTATAGCAATTAGTTCAGTATTTATTAAGAGTGAAGCTCCTGAAGTGCTAGTTGCCATTTTGTCAACAACGGTTGCTAACTATCTAATCTTGTCATCATTCAGGATGACTCCTACAGGTGGTATCACTGCTCCAAATCTATTTCCCACCAATCCAGTTCCTTTCCCTGTGCTACGTTTCTGTATGTGTGCTGGTGTTAGAGTTAACGCATCCAAGCTTGTAACATGGTACATCTTTGAAAATGGTATACCTAAATAGCAAGTTCCCTACCAATCTGCTGGCAATAGAAAATATGTGTTTGGTCCACAAATATGTGTTTGGTCCACAGGGAGGCATTTTTGCCTCCCTGTAATATTTGCCATGATCCCCCTGTCAATTTGAATGTGTGTTCACAACTACTGATCCCTATATGTCTTGTCCTTTTTGGTGTTCTCCTTTTGTAAATGCAAATCTTTCCTTTGGGTCAGCTGTCTAGTCTGAGTTTAGGGTAAACCATCTTCTTTCTAAATTAGTTTTTTTCTTTCTTCCTTACAGTCTCTAAGACGTCTCCCTTTCTATCTGCTGCTTTTTTCATGTTCATATATCTTTCTTCTAGAGCCATTATGTATGCATTATGTATTATGTATGTAGGTTTAATTAAGCAAGTTAAATTATTCTTGTAAGCCTTAACACTATTCATAGATATATGTGGGAAGAAATAATACCAAGCTGTGTCCATGCCTTTTGCATGCAGGTGTAAATTCATGCTTTCTATTAAAGGGACTCCAGAAAGTACTATATCGCGATTAGGATAAAAGTATTCAAAATGTCCTAGTCTATAAACTAATAATAGTAAAATACTACAGGAAACTGCATAAGACAAAGGTATATGATAGTATGTAACTTCCTCAGAAAGGGAATTAGGCAAGTGTGCACAGATATAGCAATCTTCAGCATCCACACCATTGGTGTATTCTTGAACTAAACAAGAATATACATTAGTAGAGTAATCGCCTTTCTTGTAACTCACAAATGTTTTTGTGAATAAGTTATCCCTAATATTGGGCCCGATTCACAGAACTAATCTGAGACAAAATCCTAAACTTACTACTTTTGGTGTTCACAGAAGGCATTTAGTAGTAGTAAAGTTAGGATTTTGTCTGTGTGTATGTGTATTTGTGACATTCGTGTTTTGTGGTTCTAAATCAGGTATTAGATAAAAACCTATTAGCATTATTGTGATCATTATTACTGTTATTACGAAAAACTGCACTCATAATACATTTACGTTTCTAATGCAACACATCTTTCTGAGTGCGACACTAGCTGTAGTTTGAATCTCTTGCAGTAGAGGATTAGTATAACCTTCTTTGAGGCTGCTAAGTTCTTTTTAGCAGTTCAGTTTCCTAATGGAACATCCTTAACCCTACTCATGTTCTTCTAAAAGATTATCCCTATTCTTCTGTAATTCTTCTCGGACCTAGGTTAGTCTTCTGTGAAACAAATAACTAAAACAAAAAACATCTAATAGGTAAGGCTCATAGTCTTTCTTCACTTTTGCATTTATTTTCAGGTTGAATTTCCAGCTTTTATTGTCTTTTTCTTTCAAGGTGGTTCTATTAGCTCAGGATTCGCGTTGCACAGATTGTTCATGTGCTGAATATCTTCTGAAAGGTACTCAGGTCCTTTTGGATCACCTTATTGTTAGACCTGGCATCCTTGGTGTGGTTTTTCCCCTATCTTTTTGCCTCGGTCTCCTCTATTTTTGCTGTGTGTTGAATTTCATTTTTGCTGGTCTAGATGCTTTGGGCACTTTGCCACTGCTGATCAGTGCCAAACTGCAAGTGCTTCCTTTATAAATTGTGAATATGGATGGCTGTTTCCATGATTGGCTTGTATGACTTACTACTAAGTCCCTAGTACAGTGCACTGTGTGTGCCCAGGGCCTGTGAGTCAAATGCTGCTAGTGGGCCTGCAGCACTGATTGTGCCACTCACACAAGCAGCCTTTCAAAGGAGTCTCAGACCTGCCACTGCAGTGTCTGCGCACAGTTTCTACTGCCATGTCGACCTGGCAAGTGCACCCACTTGCCAGGCTCTAACCTTCCCTTTTATTACATGTGAGTTACCCCTAAGGTAGGCCCAATGTACCCCTGTGGGCAGGGTGCAGTGTATGTGAAAGGTAGGACATGTACTGATGTCTGTGACATGTTCTGATAGTGAAATAGTGTATTTCGTTTTTCACTATTGAAAGGCTATCTGTCCCATAGGATAGAATGGGAGTTTACTTATAACATCTCATAAGTATAACTTCCCATTGGGACAAGATGGAAAGATGGAGTTTAGTCTGCCTGAACTCAGAATATAAAAATGCATCTTTTAGTAAAGCTGATTTTTATATTGTGCGTTTGAAAATACCACTTTTAGAACGGCTGTATTTTCTTGCTTAGCCATCCTGTGTGCCTCTGCTGGTTTGTGGATTGACTGTCTGGCTTTGGAGTGACAGGTGATGGGGATGTGCATTCACTGTAGACAGCCACTGGGGGGATGAGGTGTGTCCTGCCTTTCCTGGATGAGTCAGGGCTGGGCTGAATAGACCTGGGCTGCATTTAGAATAGGGGGAGGAGATTTCCTTGCACCTGAATGGGCCTGGTCTGCCTTACACAATGCTGTCTCCACCTCCTGCCGGGACGTTGGACCAGAGAGGACAAAACTGGTTTTGACTGAGCACAGAGTCTCTCTGCCACAAGAGAACAAAGAGAAATGCTGTATAAATATTGGGGCCCAGACCCCAGAACTTTAGATTACTTCTGGAATCAAGAGGAACCTCTGCCAAGGAGAAGAGCTGGGAAAGAAGCTGAAGGAGCAGTACTGCCCCTTCGCTGTGTGCTGTCTGGGGTTGACCTTCAGTGGCTATTTCTGCCAAGCAGAGGACAAAGACTTTGCTGCGTGCTGTGCATCCTGCTTGAAGGTCTCCAAGGGCTTGAAGTAGAGCTTGCCTCCTGTTCTGACTCTCAGGGACACAAAGACTTCACCACCACCTCCCCTAAACTTCCTTGCTGGGAGTTCTGACCTGCCAAGAGGTGCCTGTTCCTGTGTTGGGCCTCTGGTGGTTGTTCCTGCTGCTGGGAGCTAGAAAAGAGATGCAACGAAAGAAGCGCAACGCATCTGCACCTGTTTTCGATGCATCGCCGCCATGCCGCTGAAGAAACCGACGCAGCGCCTGCCCGCAGCTGGAGAAATCGCAGCACGCCAAATCCCATGCACCGATCTCTGAAGTCCAGGATCACCACATCGATTCCGACACAAGCCCTGCTGTGGGACTGCATGAACCGTTGCATCGTGGGACCGCGGCTGGAGAGATCAACGCAGTGCCATTGCTGCTGCCGCATCGAGAACCGCTGCATCCCTGAATCCCCACACATCGTACCAGGGCGCCAAGTCTACAACAACGCTGGGGCCACACTAAGAAACCGACGCATCACCTCCCCACACAGTAAGAAACCGATGAATCACCTCCTCTTCAGTAAGGAACCGACGCATCACCTCCCCTGCATGCAGCAAGCCCTTTCCCCGCCACAGGCAAGTCGCCGCAGTAAGGGTGATGTTCAGGCAGCTCTGCCGCCCCCTCAGCTAGGTGCCAATTGAGTCTGTCACAGCAATGGCTGCCAGGAGGCAACACGGACTAAGTTCCCACCCCGGGGAGCCCATGTCACCTCCCGACACCGTTTCCACACAGAGCCACTCCCTGAGGGCGCCCAGCGGCCATCCAGGTAGGGCACCAGTGTCCATAGGGGGTGCGACCCTCAGGGTCTTCGGATCCTTGGCCTGGCAGGAACCGCTCCACTGGGACTCCACTCGTTCGGACTGCGATAGGCCGCCATGTCAGCTGAGGGTGTTTGCAGCTGTCAAGTGGCCCAAATGCCGGCTCCAGTGGATTCCTCTCCTTCTCACTGAGGCGTAATAGGGAGATTTCGAATCCAGTTCAGGGACGGCAGATAAATATAGGATTGTGACATCAACTGGCAGAGCCCTGATAAGCAGCGGCCATCTTGCTGCCGGGCTCTCTAGCGCCCCGTGTCCGCTTATCCTTTCTGACTTTTTTTCATGTGTGCTGCTCCTGAAATAATATGCCCAATAACTGCTTTAAGAGCATCCCAGATTGGGGACTCAGGGCTGTTGATCTCCACTAGGTAGACTGAGAATGCCTTCTCCACCTGTTTTGTAACAGTGGAATCATGTAGCAGAAATGTATTCAGCCGCCAGAAGAGGTTTCAATGTGAGAGTTGGGGTATGTGAAATGTGAGCATTAGCAGTGCATGGTTGAAGATGGCCATGGGGCCAATAGAGATATCTGTGATCGAAGTTAGCATCCCAGCATTTTAAGAGAAAATGGTCTAAGCTTGCATACGTTTTATGGGCATGTGAGTAGTATGTGTAATCTCTCTCCATCACGAATTGCCATCCAAGCACCCACCAATCCTACCTCTCTCAACCATTCCCTAAAACCTCTGCTAGCTGTTCCACCCCCATCTTGCCTGTGATTTGAGTGGTCCCTTTGGCCATTCATCACAATATTTAAATCGCCTCCCACAATCACCTCCCCTTCCACAAATTTAAATATGGTGGAGATTGTGGATTTAAAGAAGCATTCCTGGCCTGAATTAGGGGCATATATTGAGGCTATGGTGTATGTGCTACCTCTGTTCTTCAGTGCCACCACCAGCATTCTCCCATCTTCGTCGGTTAATGTCTTTCAGATTGTACCCCCCCCCCAAATGAATTACAACATAAGATAGCAACCCCAGCCGATTTAGAAGCACAGGAAGAAAACAATTGTGTCAGGATTTGATGTCATCCTAACCCAGTCGGATTTTAATAAATTTATTTCTTGGAGAAGGCAAAGTTCTTCTTGGATGTCCCTCAGTAGATTGATGATTGCTCTCCGTTGCACAGTAGCATTAAGGCCTTTCACATTAAGTTTAATGAACTGCTCCATTGTATAGGGGTAGTACTTGTGAAAGATATGAGATGCTGCATCCTAACCTTCACTTTAATTGTATCCCTTCCCATGTGTCATGTGTGGCCACCCTCTCTCACGGCCATGCCATCAAAACCCTCCCTAACGCAGATCTCCGACATAATAAGTATCACTCATGTCTTCTCCTATGTCTAAGAGGTGTGTTACTTCACTCACAAACAATCTGATGAAATTTGGTTGTGGACTTCATCAATTTTCAGTGTTCCAAGAGTGTCAGGAGTGTGGCCCCCGGGACTCCCAGGCAGACCAGTTTGCACCACCTTCTACCATATTCAGATCAAATGTTCTCTTGTTCAGCGGACACTGGGCTGCAGGGCTCAGATGTTGGTGTCTGTAACTTTCCTACCTCTTTCATGCCATCTCTTCTAGCTCTTTCAATCTTGTTGCTCATAGAGTAGTCCCTCGCTTGTTTCTGCAAACTGTTTGCCACTGGCGCCCCTGAGAGTGCTGTCCTAGTCTTTTATCCTCCTCAGCTAGAGCTTCGGCCTGTATACCTAAAATCTGGTGAGCTTCTTCCACTGTTTTGAATCTGAGCCTACCGCTCTTCAAGGCAGACTCCTAATCCTTATGTTGCAACTCAAGAGGTTTTCGAGGTCTTCTTGTCTAAGCAGGATGTCAGAATATTGGTTTTCCAGGCACATCAAACTGTTGCTGATGTGATGCATTCCCTCCGATCGCCGTCCAGAGGCTGCTCCATATTATCCACTCTGTGCCCTAGTTCAATCACATCTTGTCTGAAGGCACATATACAGTTTTTCAAATCGCCTTTGCTTATGCTGTTTTCCATTTTTATTACTTTTAGAAAGTGCTGAAGGCAGTCCTGAAAGATAGTTATCTGTGCCTCTTTGACACTCTATGCCGAGATGACTGCCGGGCCCTTTTGCTCTTGTAACCTCTGCCTCCTTTGGAGTTCAGCATGTCCTTGATTTTATAGTCACAGCAGGCTCTGCCTTGTCCACCCTGGCAGTGACCGCTGTTGTTGAGTGCGACTGCTGCCCAATGTGTGACAAGGCCAGATCCTTGTGATGATGAGGTGTGGTGATACAACCCCCCAGGCCTTGCCAAACCTCAATCTGATGTCTGGATTCTGTGGCGTGATCAGACTCACTATCCTACCACATCATTCAAGACCGCACGTGGCCCCCAACAAAGTCACTCCAGGAATCGCCTGTAGTGGCCTGGGGGTGGATCACTGATAGGCAGTAGATGTACATTCTCTTTCTTGTCATACCCCAGCTAGGCTGCATCTGGCATTGGATTTGTGGACTATCATTGTGCTTATGAGATCAGGTTCAGGTGATGCAACCCACAGGGCCTTGCTTTGTATGAGATGTTGTGTGTGGGAATGGTGGTGGGATCATTCCCATGATCCTAATGAGTCTTTCAGGTCAGTATGTGGTCTTGCTGATTCATCTGCAATATTCTAGGGAGGGATGGTCGATATACAGTTAAAAATAATTAAGTGTACCTTCTCTTTTCTATGCATGCCCCTGCGGGCTGCACTTGGCATTGTTGCCTGTGCAGGAGTGAAGAGCTCACCAATCCACACCCAAGGCCTGTGCATACAAGGGTCCCATCTGGCCTTTCTGGGTCTCTGCACCGTACCAGTTGTCTGGGAAGCAGTGAGTTCTGTGCAGCATAGCCCCGGGGCCACCACTCTCTTCTTACGGTTGTTTCCTCTCCGGGGGATGCAGCACACCTCTGGTCTACTCATTCAGGTGGGCTGCACTAAGGCGCCTCCAGGATGGTGCTTGGATCCTCTGCTTCCTTGGTGAGCAGCGATGGCAGTCCACCCTACTGCCAACCATGGTGCTAGGATTCCCCTCCAATGCTGCCTGTGACTTCCTCTGCTACCTGGTGCCACCAGAGAGTTCCCAATGGTAGGTCATGTGCCGTTAGGAAGCCACAGTGGCCCAATTAAGATTGTAAAGGGGGGCTGCGTTTATTTTGCTGCAGCAAGGCCCGTACCCGATGCTAGCCTTTTCCATTGCTGCTTCACACCTTTGGCTCCTTGCCACTGGGACCGATAGGCCTCTGGTCCATTACGGTGGAGCACAGGGGAGTGCTGTTCTAAGGAAATTGAGGGAAAAATAAGCCTGTCATCTTAAGACCATTCCACACCATCTATCCACTGCATTTTAGCTTTGAAAAGTTTTATAGAAGGTTCAATAACCAGCTTTCTAAAATTCTAAGACCCATTACTAAGTTAATAAGTAAAGGAACAGTCTTTGATTAGTCAAAAGAGGCAGATCAGGCCTTTTGTTTCTAAAAAGAGTGTGTTTCTAGTGCTCTTATTTTTTAATACCTTAATGCAGAAGGCCCTTTTATATTGAAGACAGATGTTTCCTATTAACCCGAGGGAGTTTTTTCATCTTAGATGAACCAGAGTATTTTAGATGAATCAGTAGCATTTTCTTCAATTCTCACCAGCAGAGCTAAACTTCAATATCACTGATAAGGAGTTTATAGCAATTCAGAAGTACACCACATAATTCTATACAGATGACACTTTTGCAGTTCCTAAAGTCAGCTAGAGCACTGACTCCTCGACGACTTCAGTGGACTTTGTTCTTTCCTGACAATGACTTTGTAATATAGGATTGATGAGGTTCCAACAGTGGTAGAGCTGATGCTCTGCCCTGAAAGGATTAAATAAAGAATAAGAGAATATTCTTTGAAGATTCAACTTCAATCCTGTCCCCTAAAGTATACTGCTTTAATGTTGGATCCTTTTTGACAAAAGTACATATTGAACATCAGTCTTTTGTTAAAGAAAACTGGGCGAAGAAGCAAGATGAGAGACATGAAAATGTTGGGGTTTTTTTGCATTTATTTATTTGGAAAAGCAATACCAAAATGCCGTCCGGGGGCCGGGTGGTGAAGACCGATGGAAAGTAAACGTAGAGTGGGGGGATGCCAAGGGAGCGGGGATAGGGGGGTGGAGTCGAGTGGCGGGGGTCTTGGGATGGGCATCAAGGAGGGCGAGGGGGGCCCAGGGACAACCTCCCGGTCAACAGTCGGGGCTGCGGCATAGTACTATTGGGAGGGGGTAGAAAGAAGAGTGGGAATGGGGGGGTTCGTGTAGTTGGGGCCTCCATCCATGCTTTGGCCAGCAATCACCAATTGCCATGCAAGAAGGGCGACCATATGAGAAGAAATGGGTCAGCCTTCTCCTGCAGGTTATAGGTTTCTCGTAGGAGACAGTTTTATACCTTTCTATGAGCTATTCCCCATGAGTGGGTGGATATGTGGAGAGTGCCAGTGACGGAGAACACAGAGTTTTACCTCTCTCAGTGCTGTTTGGAGCAAACTGCATCTGTGGAAGGACAGAGATGGAGAGTCTGTCATGTCATGGAGCATTATTAGGGGGCGCAGCATCGGGGTGGGATCATAAACATCTCCCGCAGTGTGGACCAGACTTTCTCCCAGAAGGTGTGGATGGTAGGGAAGTCGTGCGGGATATGTGTGATGTTGCAGTGTGGTCAACCGCAGCGCCAGCAATTAGAGTGATGCAACAGGCCTGCAGCTTCAAGGTTTGTTGCCGTCCCAATTCCATTACAGTAACATTTAAAAAGGCAGACTTTCATCCTTACCTCTCTCGCCCCCCGGTTCAAATTGCCCAGGAAATCACTGGGGCGGATCCTCTGCAATGGTGGAGGAGCATCGCCCCACTGACTCAGAGCCAGCAGGTGAAAAATAAAACAATGTTCTATCATCGTTTCATTTTTCATTTGCCGGCTCTGAGCCAGCGCGTGTAGGGAGGGGTGGGCCGGGCCATGGGAGGGGGGGAGGAGTGCTATGGCCAGCCAAACACACATGCGCACTTAGATTTCTCCAACTCGGCTGTATTGAACAGCAGGGCTGGAGAAACAGCACAGACTCCCTGTCCTGATCAGAGCGTCTTTTCAGCCTGCTCAGGCAAATCCCCACTCTGCTCTCATAGCATGAGATTGCACAGGGAGTCTGTGACATAGTCCCAGTGTCTACTGGGACAAGGAAGAACACAGAGGCGTGAGGCAGCCATCAGCTTAAGCTATGTTCCTTTTTATTTTCAAATTATTAACCCCCCTTGCACTCCCTCCACCTGCCCCAATAACCTTAGTTTGTGGTGGCCACCACTGCATTAAGATTGGCACCCACCAATAGGAGTATATGAGCTCATGCCCAAATTTTGGTCATGGCCTGGATCATAGGGTTAACCGGCCCGATGCAGGTTTATCTTGTTTATACAGCAAGTGTAGACCTGGTGGACTACCCATCATGCTGTTCTTGATCGTAACCCACAGTGGGGGGTCTTGGATGTGTGGTTGCATATAGGCTAGTTGCGCAATGTACAGAGCCATACAATAGAGTTCAACAAAGGAGAGTTCTAGTCCACTGCAAGACCTGTGAGCTATGAGTTTACCTATGGCCAGTCGAGGTGTCAATTTCCCCCATATAAGAGCTTTGATTCCTTTGTCTACAAGCCACAGTGTCTTGAGGGGTATCAGTAGTGGGAGCCTTCCCAACACCTAGGTGAAAAGTGGCAGTATCACCATTTTCACCACCTGCACCATTCCCCATAACAAGAGATTGAGCTGCGACTACTTGTTGTAGTCAAGCCTCGTCCTCTCAATAAGTTGTCCACCACCATGCGATCTAGTCCCTGATTGATGTAAATTCCCAGGTTCTTGAGGCGTGAGAATTACCACTGAAAGGGGTAGCCGCCTATGACTGCCCTGGAAGTTATGCTCAAGAGCGCAGGGCCTCGCTCTTCCCCAATTTATCTTATATCTGGATAGCACTGCGAAGGCAGAAATTATACCCAGGGTTGCTGGGATGGAGGTGGTTAGGGCGGAGAGCATGAGTAAAATAATGTCCGCGTAGAGATAGAGTGACGACAAGCCCCCTGGAGCAGTGCCGTCTTAACACATGGGCACGCTGGGCAGTTGCCCGGGGGCCCAACGAGCATAGGGGCTCCATGCAGACCAGAATTTTACACTAATTTTACGTTAAACATTTTTATTCCAGTGAGTGGTGGTGTAGGCAGGGCCCAGTGCACTGCTTTGCTCAGAGGTCTATAATGCTGTTAAGACGACCCTGCCCTGGAGTGGATAGTCTCACAATCTGTTACGATTGATGCAGAGCTGCTGTCAAAGGTTCCATGGCCAGGAGGAAGAGTAAGGGTGACAGCGGGCATCCTTGTTGTGTTCCCCTGCGTACCTGCAAGGGGTCTAAAAGAAGCCCTCCACAGTTACACTGGGCTGAGGGGGAATCGTAAAACCAATGAAATCCTACCCAAGGCAAAATTTATGGAGTGTCGCAAAGAGAAAGCCCCAATGATTCTGTCAAAAGACTTCTTCTGATAGATCTTTGGCCTGCCACGAGGCATGGGCCAATGTACGCAGGTGATTGTGAGATGAGTGCTCTGGGACAAACACCACCTGGGTGTGGTGGACCAGGGAGGGGATGACTTTTTTAAATGGGTTGCCAGTATCTCAGCCTGTATCTTTACATCCCCAGGGAGGAGGGAGATAGGCCTGTAGTTGCTACGGTAGTCCTTCCTAGGCTTGGGGAGGATCGTAATGAGGGCTCTATTGGGGGAGAGAGCGCAGGGTCCCTGTTTGTTCTAGCTCTCTGAAGAGATCGTATAAGAGATCTACCACCTCCTCCTTCATCCATTTGTAGAACCGGAAAGCCGTCTTCTTTGGTGGCCTTATGATACAGAAGGTTGAAAATGGCTTGTGCTATCTCCTCCTTAGTGATTTCACCCTGGAGTTGTTATCTGCTCGTCGAGTTTAGATTTGGGAGGCATACTTTGCCAAAGAAGGCATCCAGCTGTGTGGGGTCCATGAATACCTTGTAAAGGCCCCGGTAGTATGCAGTGAACACGTTAGCAATTTCCTGCTAGCGACTGACAATGCAGCTGGAATCAGTTTTAATGTCCGGTATAGCCATCCTCGCATCCCTCTGCTGCAGTTGCGCCACCAGAAGCCTACCTGCCTTCTCCCCCTGCTCATAATGGCGACTCTTCAACTTCTGTATTGCGTATTCCACTTTGGAAGTGAAAATCGTGTTGAGATCCATGTGTGCTGAAGCCAGACGGCCCTGAATGGCATCGGAGGGGCAGTTTGTGTACTGGTATCAGGTCCGCTACGGTTACCTCTAGGGCCCTCTGCTACTCTTCTTTCTGCTTGCTAGTTAGGGCCGCATCTCTCATCATCTTCCCCTGATGGTCATCTTGGCGCCACCCATAATGTCTGCGCCGAGGCTACTAACCCTTGTTTGTGCCCCAGATAAGTGGCAATATGCAATTTAAGCCAATGTTCTAATAGGGTAGGTTGACGCTCTAGGGTTTACAGATCAGCATTGCAAGACCCTGATCTGCTGAGCGATGGATCGGTGAGTGATCCAAGAGCACACCCTTGAGTATGAGAGAATCACTCGTCATGATGATCATTGGCTGAAAGGCAAGGAAATAATCTGATCTTGACTGGGTGACGTGCACCAACGAGATGTATGTAAACTCTGGCTGTGTGGGTGGAGAAGTTGCCAAATGTCTAGAAGGCTGTGGTCCGCAGCAATGTCACCCAGGAGAGCCCGTTTTGAGTTGTTGACCACGTCTACTGGGCCGGTGCGACCTAGTATTGTATCCTGTGCTAGATTCCAGCCGCCCCCCAACCATGGATGGGTGGCATTCACCTCCGTCAGTAGACAGTTGAGCCGTAGAAGGAAATCGCTTTTCGGTCTGGTCTGTACATAAATGATACCCACACGCAGCATTCTGTCACATATGCGCAAATAGACAAATGCGTTTTGGCCCCCTGTGTCGGTCCACATCTTGAGCACTGTGATTGGGAGCGATTTACGGAGAACAATTGCCACTCCGCATTTGCGGGGCACCACAGTCACCTCATCTGGCGACGAAGGGTGGTTGCTATGGATTACATTATCCACCCAGTCGCTTTGGAGTTTCTCCACCTCAGGACTCATGAGATGGTTTTCCTGGATCATGTTTGGAGTTGCTGTTTGTGAGCACTTTTGTGCACTTTATGAAGTGCGTCAGGCCGTTTACATTCTACAATGAGATATTCAGAGCCCCCAGCAGTGACATCATGGGGCGTTGGGCCAGGAAGCAACTGGGGTGAGGCTAAAGGAGGGGGGGAGGTGTCGGGAGCACTGCATGCTTTGGTCTGTCTGCCACTAAGGGGTCAGTCAGGGGGAAGGAAGGGCAACCCCCGATAGAAATGTATATGGGCCCAGAGTCGGCTAGGCCTGGGTTTGCAGGAGTTTCCAAGAGCCCTTGCTAGGGTACACAGGTGAAAGGGGGGAGAGTGGGGAATTTGTCAAGGGTGGTGGGGTGGAGAAGTGAAGGGAGAAGAGCTATGACTGCCCAATTGGGTTGAACCCTGGAGCCAAACAAAAAACTTAAGTCCATGGGTCTTAGCCTGTGGGAACTTGGAGCCTGGGCTTGGGCCCCCAAAGGGGTGATGAGTAGCCAATGTAGGTCGGAATATGTGGTTTGCAGTGGGGAGTGTGTCAATCGTGAGGGTCCCACAAGCTGTAAGAGGTAAAGGGACTGTGGAGGCCTTCAGTGCCAATTCATTGGGGTGGGGGGGCATGGCAGCAGATGGAGCAGGCCCAGACGAGAGTGGCACCCACCCCTCAACGAAGGAGGAGGAGATCGAGCCCAGGTAATGAAACAGGGTTGTGGGAATGAGTATGTGCAGGGCAGCTTTAAGTGCCTGATGTGTATGCTGCTCCAACCCGGGAAGCTCAAAGAGAGAGAGGAGGGACACCCTAACAGATGGCAATCATCCTTGGCACTGTGCAGGAGGGGTGGGTTCCTCTCGGCACGGCAGGACCACAGTGCAGTGACCTGCCGTTGAATTAGCCCCAAGCGGGTAACCTGAGGTGGACAGATGATGTTCCGTGCCCACGAAGGAGGTGCCGCAACAGATCACGGTCATGTGCAGTGTCCTCGTGGCGGGGCCGCAATGCAGTGACTTGTCGAAGTAGCCTCAAGCAGGGAACCCCAGGTGGGCAGACAATTCTCCCCCGTCCATGGAGGAGGTGCTGCAACAGATCATGGCCAGCATCACCAGTGCGGGAGTGCATTGTATGGGAGCAATCGGGCTGAACAAAGTGTGGTGCCCTCAGTGGGCAACCTTGAGAACAACAGCAATCATTAAACAGTGAACAACGAAACATTAGACAGATGTGTGATACTCATCTGCCAACAGGAGAGATACATAAAGGCAATAGTCCATGCGCATCTCAGTCCGTAGCCAGTCCAGCCTTCATTGGGGAGCGGGATTTGTCAAAGCCTCAATCCTGTGTGAGCTCTACCCCTGCCTTGATTGCTTTACCTTTTCCACTCTGCGACTGGGTTGATCTGTCCTGATGTCTGCTGCCCCCCCTCCCCAGGAGCGTGCTCTCAGTGTCAGGGACATGAACATTCCTGGCGGGTGCTGCCATAGTTGGGGTGAGTGTCATGTCCATACCTTTGTACTGGAGGCCTTTCAAGAAAGACCGCAGTTCTTCCAGATTACGAACGTTTTTAGATTTGCTGTCCATTGTGATCCACATACGCGCTGGTTCAAAGAGACCATATGCAACTGAAGCATGACCCCAAGAAGGCCTTCCGTTTGTCGTTCGTCTCCCTGGAAAAGTTCACTGAAATGTGTATTCTGGACGTTATCTCTGCAGCTTCTATCTTCGTGGTTGATGATCATGTTGTGCAGTTGCCAGAGTTCAGAGTTTCTGTCCAAAATGTGGTCGAGCCTTGTTTCTACAGCCAGCATGTGGCACTCCAGTCCCTAACCTTGTGAAAGCCAGCGATGTCTGAATGGACTTCGTTTCCACCGCGAGGTCTGTCATTTTCATGTCCATGACCTCCAAAATCTGCCCCTCCACTATGATTTCCTTGAGGATCAGGCCCGTTGCATACTCTAGGGAGGGGGGGGGGGTGATGCAGTTTTGGGCTGGGTGACAGCTTGCGTGGAGAGGAACTGTCGCAATGACTTCTCGGAGGCCATTGCACTCCGTGCAGAGGGCTGTCAGAGATGCAGCCACACCGGGAGCATGAGAGTGGCCCTGGTGGTTGGCGTACCTGTGGGATGAGTCAAGAAGTGCCAGAAAGTGCAAGGCTTTGGGACGTGAAAGATATCCTCTGCTTATTCAGGAATGCCCCCACTATGCAGTGGTCTATGTTCAGGATGTCCCTCAGGTTGCCCAGGCGACCCCGGGGAGGAGGTCTGTGTGGAGAGAGGATGCAGAAGAGGTGGGGAGGACCCAAGTGGGGGGGACCCTGCAGGTTCAAAGTGCCGTCAAGAAACCACTGAGTGATAGCACGACTCAAGTGGGTGCATGTCTGTCTATACCAAAACAGCCTGTAGAACTGAACGAGCGAAGTGACCATCCCTCCGCACCTCAGAATCTAAGCAACATTGTTTTGCGAAGGTATAAAGGGATGACCAAGTTGCTGCTCTACAAATGTCTTCCACATGTATCCCTCCAGCTAAAGCTGAGGTAGAAGATTTTGCTCTGGTAGCATGAGCATGAATACTTTCTGGAGGTTTCTTGTGTAGCAGGGAATAGCAGATCTTGATGCACAGGATAATCCACCTGGAAAGAGTCTGTTTGTGAACTGCCTTGCCTTTTATCTTCCCAATGTATACAACAAAGAGCTGGTCATTTAGTCTGAACTCCCGAGTTCTGCTTACTTAGAACCTGACAGCTCTTTTATGGTCAAGATGATGAAGTCTTGCCTCCTCTTTAGTTGGATGTGGGGGAGTACAGAATGTGGAAAGAGTGATGGATTGGCCTAAGTGGAAGCAAGCAACCATTTTCTGCAGGAAGGTAGCTATCGTTCTCAACACCAACTAGTCAGGACAGAAGGAGGTGAATGGGGGTTTTACGCTTATTAACATACCTGCGGATGTGATCGCAGATAGAAAAATTGTATTATATGTAAGTAACCTTATGGGACAACTGTGAAGGAGTTCAAATGGGGAACAAATGAGATATGACAGAACTAAATTGAGCTCCCACTAAGGCATATTAAAAGGAGTTGGCGGAAATGTGTTTGTAAGTCCCTTAATATTAAGACAGTGGGAGCTTTAACTAAGGATGTTTGATCAGGTAAAACACAAAGGTCGAAAGGGCTGATAAATAACCTTTAATTGTGACAACTGTGCAGTCTTGCCAGGTTAAAGAAAGAGCAAAATAAAGAATATCAGAAAGATGGGCCTGAACTGATGGGCCTCGCCCCCTCCTTCCCCTCGCCCCCCCCAGTGCTGAGCCTTTTTGACTATTTGGGATAGTTTGCGCTTAGGACCCCATAACTTTTTTTCCACATAAGGTATCCATGCCAAATGTGTGGTTTTTTTGTCCCAACATCCTGGGGACTCTAAAGGTACCCAGGGATTGTGGATTCCACTGCAGGGGACCAAGAAAATGGGCAAAATAAAGCCACATTTTGAGTTTTGGGGGGAAAATAGGGGAAAAAAAGTGCTAGGGATAAAAGTGCTTGTAATATTTCCTAAAAATGGCATTAACTAATAGTTTTCTGTGCTAAAGTCACCATCATCCCAGCTTTGAGGAACATGCACAGCGAAATAAGAAAAAAAATGATTTTGTACCACAGTTTTGGAATTTCTCAAAGAGGTAGCCCAATGTTCCTATTTTTGTGGTCTCAACCTACTTGCAGTTTGTGGTGAAAACCAGTAAGAAACTCAAGGGTGATTCAGGAAAGCTGTAGATTTCTGAAAAGTATACAACATTACAAATTCAGCAAGTGGTCATAGGTGTAGCTCCCTCAAGTTTTTCCCAAATAAATTAACTGTTGAAATAAAGAAATATTTAAAAGGAGCAGGAAAAAAGGCCATTTGTGCCATGTTTTCATCTGTAAGTTTTTGTCACTATGGCCAATTTACATAGACCCTTCCAGTTGCGGTGATATATAGAGTTTGTAGGTTCTCCAAGAACCCAAGGTAACAGAGCCAACAACTGAGCTGCACTATACAATGGCTTTTCTATATGTACCGAGTATAGACCAATTCACCTGGTGAAGTATGTACAGTGAAAAATAGGTATCAAGGAAACCTATGCGTTTCTGAAATGGGCACAATATATGGAGTTTAGGAACAGTGGTTGTTTGCATATTTCTGAATTGTGAGTACCCATACTAGCATATGATCTAGAGGGTATTTTTCAAAGTGTTTTCTTTTTTACACAATGACTTACATTTGGAAGGCATAAATGTAATGAAATCTAATTGGTAATAACACTTATTCTATGCCCCCACATGTCTTCCAATACAAATGGTACCTTGCTTGTGTGGGCAGGGCTAGTGCCAGCGATAGGAAACGGCCAAAAATGCAACTTGGATACATCAGATTTTCCACTTAACACTGACCCTTTTTTTGCTGTGGGTAGATTTTTTTTGCTGTCGGTAGTTGTGGGTTTTGAGCCCTAGCTCAACTGGCACCTAGGGAAACATAGCAAACCTGCACATATTTCAAAACTAGACAACTAGGGGAGTCCAGGGGTGCATTACTTGTGTGGCTATCTCTAGGTAATTTTACCCAGAAGCCATTGCAAACGTCAAACTTTGTAGTACATAAAAACATTTTTCTCACATTTGCAATGTGGGTAGCTGTGAATTTTGGGCCCTAGTTCAGCAGGCATCAAGAGAAACAAAGGAAACCTGTACATTTTTTAAAACTAGCATGGCTCTCACACGGTTTTTACCCTGAATCTCTTGCAAACCTGAAACTTTGAATACAAAATGCATTTTCCTCACATTTCTGTGATGGAAAGTTCTGAAATCTGCGGAGAGTCACAAACGTCCTTCCACTCAGCGTTCCCCTAAGTCTCCCTATAAAAATGTTAGTTCACTTGTGTGGGTAGGCCTAGTGCCCGCGACAGGGAACAGCCCAAAACGCAACATGGATACATCACATTTTTCCACTCAAAACAAACCTTTTTTGTAAAGTGGGTCACTGTGGGTTTTGGGCCCTAGCTCAGCCTGCACCTAAGGAAACCTAGCAAACCTGCAAATGTTTAAAACTAGACAACTAGGGGAGTCCAGGGATGCATGACTTGTGTGGCTGTCGCTAGGTAATTTTACCCAGAAGCCCTTGCAAACGTCAAACTTTGTTATAAAACACATATTTTCCTCACATTTCTGTGATAGAAAGTTCTGGAATGTGCAGAGATCCACAAATTTGATACCAACCTGAGTTCCCATATGTCCCCCGAGAAGAACGGTACTCCATATGTGTGGATGGGCCAAGAAATCATGACACAAAAGGTGCTAAAGCACAACATTGATAGATAAGCAATAGTGGTAGCTGCAGTATTTGGGGCCGTGCTGCGGTGCCATCCATGCAAACCTACGAACCACAGAGATTTTTTAAAACTAGACAACTAGGGGATTCCAGGGTGGTGTGCCTTGTGTGGATCCCATGAGGTTTTCTTATCCACAAACCTCAAGCCTGAAATCACACATTGTCTTTACATTTCTGTGATGGAAACTTCCAAAACCCGCTGGAATCTAAAAAATGGCTACCACTCAGCATTACCCCAATTATACTGATTAAAAAATGGTGCCACTTGAGGGGGTGGGCCTACAGCCTGCGACAGGAATGGATTGAACCAAGGTCAATGGGAGTTCAAGGGCTCCTGTCCATTTGACATAGGCCACACCCTCCTTTTCTTTGTTTTGGTGGCATTTTGAATTCCATAGTGTGTAGTGGGCTTTCTGCCCCGCTCAGGGGCAAATTGAAGGCAAACTCCTGTCTGGACCTAGAGTGGCGACAGAAACAATAATTTGTCCCATTCGGGGTGGAGGCAGGATTGAGCTACACCCTTGTTAGACCGGACAGCCTTAGGTTGGTCTTCCCCCAGCTTTCTGCCTGCCTCCCACCATTTTGGGGAACTTATTTCTGCTGTATTTTTGGACTATGTGCGTTTTACCGGTGCTGACCAGTGCTAAAGTGCTTGTGCTCTCTCCTCTAAACATGTAACATTGGCTTAACACCCATTGGCATATTTAATTTACTTATAAGTCCCTAGTAAAGTGCACTACATGTAAATTAAATGCTAGTAGTGAGTCTGAATCACTCATTGTGCCACCCACTTAAGTAACCCTCTAACCATGGCTCAAGCCTGCCATTGCAAAGCCTGCATGTGCAGCTTAAACTGCCATTTCGATCTGGCAGGATAACTACCCTGCTAGGCCTAAACCTTCCGTTTTCATACACATAAGTCAGCCCTAAAGTAGGCCCTGTCTAATCCACAGGGCATGGTGCCATGCATTTAAAAGGCAGGACATGTACTTTTAAGTTTTACATATCCCGGTACTGAAAAAATACCAATTTCGTTTTTCACTACTGCAAGGCCTATCTCTCCCATAGGATAACATTGGGGTTACCTTATGACATCTTTTAAGAGTAATTCACAAATGTGAAGAGAATATCTCTCCCATAGGATAACATTGGGATTACCTTTTTTTTTTTTATAAATAATTTTTATTAAGTTTTGACATAATGAAAACATCAACATCCGCGTGACAACATCATTCAGCAATAACACTGTATTGACAGTAAGTATAGTAGTTCAAGCAGGAGGCCAGGAGAATCCAGTATAGTAGAAAATAAAGTTCACTCTGCCGCCCATGTCATTTTACAGTTCCATCACATGGTACGTTTATCAATGGTACGGAGAGGTATATTAGCAGAAGGAAAATACGTCATCATTATACAAATCTAGTTTAACATTAAGTTGTGCAGTGACAACAAAGCGAACCCAACATAAAAGGAAAAAACCAAAGGTCGATCACCATTTGTGTGTGTAGGCCATTGCACGGGTGTCAGCGGGGCGTATTGGTGGAAAACGCATTAGCAGTCAAGTAGGCGCATTGGGCCCTCCGGGGAGGGAGGCAGGGCGGGGGCCGATAAAGAGGAGGGAGAATGGTCCGTAGCAGAGGGGGGGGCCGTGCACGCGCAGGGGCAGGCCCACATGTACAGAGGGAGGAGCCACAGCCCTTCGCATGAAAGGGGGACCAGAATTCCCTGCCAATGTCGTGGACAAGGGAGGTCAAGGGAGGGGGCGCGTCAAGGCCAAGCGAGACTCGACCAGTGTCAAGTATTCTTGCCACGAGGCAGAGCTCAGTTGCGGGGGTGCTGTCGTTCTCGCAGTCATCGCCAGCTGGTTCGTGTGTTGCGACACCAGTGCCCTGCGCAAGTCAAGCAGCCATATGTGTATGTTAGGGCACGATGGCGCCTTCCACGTCATGGCTATCGAGCGTTTAGCAATGACTAGGGCCAAGTCCATAAACTTATTTAGGCCTTTACGGGGTGCCGTGCGTTTCGTGATGCCCAATAAGAAGTGGGTGGGCTGCACCACTATTCGAGCAGCAGCTGCCTCCGCTGCCTCCGTAAACATTGGGATTACCTTATGACATCTTTTAAGAGTAATTCACAAATGTGAAGAGACAGACTTTCCAAGTTTGGTGTCACTGAACTCACAATTTAAAATCACAACTTATAATAATATAATAATAACTTGTAAAGCGCATGGTTACACCAAATGGTGTGTCCCCGCGCTAGGGCAGAACTCTACAGGGAAAGGAGGACAGAGTAAAGGACCTAGTTGGATTTAAATTCCAGTTTAGCAAATGCCACTTTTAAAAAGTTGGCAATTGCTTACTTTAATGACAACAAAAACTTTGGAAAGAGAGTCTCAGGGAAAGTTTTAAAGACCAATACGGTTTTGAATCCCCATACCAAAACTGTAACAAACAAAAGAAAAACCGTAGGTCTAACAAATGCTTGAGCATAATCAGCAATAGTTAAGAAATCGCCCTTATTTGTCAGGGGAGTCCTTTAAAGAGGACGGAATCCCATCACCCACTGAGGTGGCATGCTTCATCATCTCCCGTTCCAGCTCGTGTCCGGCCCGGGGTACCGACGGACAGAGCGGTGCCTCACGTCCTGAGCTGACGCCAGGTGAGGTGAGGAGTGCACCCGCATTTTTACGGGTTTTCGTCCAATATTCCTGTGACATCTGACCACAAATTTGGAATCACAGGTTAATGTAGGTTGTGTCATATCCAACCACATAGATTGTGACTTAACTTGTATTTTCACACGTATTTTGTAGTAGCGATATACTATCTAGGTCCTGATGAAAGCCGAGATCTTACTTTGATCGACAGGCTGAAACATGTAGACCATCTCTTTTTCGGACTAATGCAGTTATTTGGTGTAAGCTGCATACGCACTGATTTTTATATTTGACACCAGGACAATCTGTATTAAACTTGTTTTTGATTTTGGTAGCCAATTTTAAATCACGTTTCACTTTGTTCACTACACGCACTGCAACCATCACCGATAACATTCTCATTGCTTTACTTCCAAGGGATCTGAGTTGATCCAATCAGAGACTATCTAAAACATCCCTGAGCTCCCGTCTCCCTATGAGAAGGTTGTAGCCCTTGGTTGCACTAGGTTTTGCAAGCAATTGCTTACTTTAGCCATTTGGTGCCTTCTGCCTGTCTCTGGAATACATGTCTGGGGTGGACGACAGATGGCTTCCTGCATTCTCCCTCAAGACAGTCATACACAAAGGAATAGTAGGTGTGCTTGAGTGGTCATCTGCATGCAGATGGGCCATCCTGAACAGGAAGGGATGGAGGAGCAGACACTTACACCTGAAAGGGCTGTGTCCTGTCTTCACAAAAAGGATTTATTACCCCCCTGCAATATGTCTGGAGCCAGGGCAGGAAGGGAGAACCTCTATGCACTTCAAAGCTTTCTTTGAAGTCTCCCCCACTTCAAAGGCACCACTGGGTATAAGTACTGGACTTCTGGCATTACCAAATCATTACACTTCTGGACCTGTGACTACTTTGCCAGGAAGAAGAGCTGCTGTACTGCTGAAAGGACTGTTACTCTGCTGGACTGCTGCTTTGCTGAACTCTGCTTTGCTGTGCTCTTGCATTGTTGAGCTGCCCTCCTGCCTGGCCTGGGTGAGAAGGACTGTACCTACATCACTTGAAGACAGAGTTTGATGGCTTACCTCCTGTTTTAAAGTCTCAGGAATATCAAAGACTTGAACTACCTGCACCTGCGTCTGGTCTCTGCAAGCTGTGAGCTTCCCTGCCAAGTGGTGCCTCCCCAGTCCTGAACTCTTGGAAGTGAGGCCTAAAGTGCTTCTTCATCCAGAACCCATGCATCCTCATTGGAGTCGGCGCCTTTTTGTGAGTCCGAATCCTTGCTACTGCAGGGATCGGATCCGGCGCATCGCCCTTGGAACCGGCCCATCTTCGTCGTTGAGTGGAGCAGACCCAGCGCATCGCCTACTGTGGGAGCAGCAGCCGTGCATCACATTTGGAAACAGCGCTCGCACTCGGAATGGATGCATTGCTGCAGATGTATGGGGAAAGTCGCCTACTGCGTAGCTCGACACCGTTGCATTGCCTTGGCTGCACCTTGCATCCTCATCGACGACGCATCCCGGATCAAGGAACTTGGTTCAGGGGACCCAAGTGGGTCCCTAAATCTAGCCCACGCTCCATCGCGGTAGGCCCAAACATTTGACTTTGCCCCAGTTTAACTCCACCAGATAATCCACTTATCTTTAAAGGAAACAATGGTTCACTGGTACATAAATTATTCAACAGTCTTCAAACATATGAAGAGGATCAACAGAGAAAGTATTTTTTACCAAAGCACATAAAACAACAGGGAAAAATAGTGAAAAAATCTTTTGAAATTAAATGTATTTATTGCATCATGTAAAACGTTTATTTCTTATCAAAAAAGGGAGATCTGGTGCTCACGTTGTGAATAAGAAAAGAGGTGCGGTGCAGAGCTGAACAAAACAGAACCAAGTGCATCACTACTAAAAAGACATATGACTGTTATATACAAATATACCACTGTCAAAGGAGAAAAGTAACATACTAAACCTTTATGTACCTCACCTCGACGTGGGGAGCCTTGATTGCTGCAAAGGCACCCCACGTCGAGGTGAGTGGTTGCCCTCCTGACACTGATCTATTTATCATTGAGGTACATATAGGCTTAGTATGTTACTTTTCTCCTCCAGAGACACGCCGTGGCTCTCGCTTCCCCCCGTCAGCTCTCGCTTCGCCAAGCTAGGTATATTCACTACTGTGGAAGCCAGGAAGTTTGCAGGCTCCCGGCCCCTCACTTGACTCTGCCAATGTGGTCCAAAACACACTGAATCGCACGCAGAGGTGAGCCAATTGATCACCTCTCGCACCACTAGTATCCTTGAATCTCAGAGCCTCTCCCGCCCCCTGTAATTGGGTTCTTCATTAACCCGCGGGAGCCCTGTAATATGACATCATTGTTACCAGACTGTTAATACTTTTTCAATGTTTGGCTGCACTATTCAGAGCATTTCTCTTCTTTTCCAACCAATGGGTTCTTCAGTGACCCGTGGGTAGCCCTGAAATCCGGCATCCCTGACAATATAATATTAATAACTATTCATTGTTTTAGCTGCATGATTCATAGCAAGTTCATTTCACTTCCAGATTTTAAACAGCCCCCTTAGAGGGCTCTGATTCATCCCCCTATTGAGAACTTGCTAGCGGCTGCTACAGTCCTATTCTGCTGACCGGCCGGCCAGACATGCAGGACTTACCATAATTCAGTTTGTATTCAAATAAGTGGATACGACTGCATGCCATAGGTTTACACAGGTGATTATTCCACAGTGGTGCGGTGCAGTGCTAGATCGAATAGCAACTGAGTTGTCACCTTCAAGTGATGCAACACAAACTCTGGGGATTTGACTTCTATGAACCAACAATCCAGCTAGGGAAATACCAGAATTTCTGACTTTCTGAAATAAGCTGCTAACAATGCCATCACCTTTGTGAAATATCAAGGAGCAGAAGTGAGGCCAAACTGGAGGACTGCAAACAGGTAGAGTTGTGAGCCCACCGTGAAGCGGAGATACTTCCTCTATGGCTGCAGGATAGGAATATGGAAGTAGGCATCGTGCAGGATGACAGACATCATCAAGTCTTCCAATTCCAGCACAATAAAGACCTGAACTATGGACAGCATTTTGAATTTCTCTTGTTTGAGTAACAAATTAAACTTTTTGAGGTCTACGATTGGATGTAAACCTCTGTTCTTTTTGGGGTATTAGGAAATAGAGGGAGTAGCATCCTTGATCCGGATTCTGCTCTGGAACCAGCTCTACTGCACCCTAGTAGGGATTCTAACTCCTGTTGAAGGACCTGTAAGTGGTTGTGCGGTAGAATGTGAGGTAGAGGAGGAAAAGATAGGTGAAAATGTAGGAAGGGTAGAGTATCCATTTCCCACTATTTGTATGACCCAAAAGATCAGATGTTCTTGATCTTCATTGATGTGGAAACTGGGACACCCGTCCACCCACTGGTAAATTGTGTTTCAAGAAGGGGAAACTAAGGCTGCTTTCCTGCATTGGCTGAGGAAGAGGAGCAGGACTGAAGAAGTGGTAAGGCTCTTTGTTGATCTCTAGCATGTCCTTTGAAGCCCTTGTAGCGGGGGGTTGGTTGCTGCTGCTGTTGTTGTGCATCATATTGCTGGTGTCCTCAAAATGAGAAATCCGTGCTAAATCCCCAAAACCTCTGAAATTGCCTGTAGTCTTTAGACTTAGATTGGAGTCCAAAAATGCACGCTGCAGCTTTGCTGTCCTTAAACCACTCTAGTAAAGAATCTGCTTTGGCCCCAAAAAGGCATGACCCACCAAAAGGTCAATCCATAAGCGTGTTTCGGACATCTTTGGAAAAAACAACATTTGAGATATGCATTCTGTCTGATCGAAACAGATGTACCCATAGATCTAGCTACAGAGTTTGCTGTATCTAATCCAGACTGAATAACTTGACGAGCTGTTGTCTGACCATCATTAAGTAGTTCTGTAAAGTTAGCTTGGTCATCTACAAGCAGTTTAGGTATAATCTCATAAGCTGAATATAGCAAGGCATGGATGTAACGGCCTAGGACACATGTGGTGTTAGTTGATTTAATGGTCTTATTGCCAGAGGAGATAATCTTATTGGCAGATTGCTCCATTTTTTTTGGACTCTCTATCTGTAGGCGTGGTAGGGAAAGAGCAGTGTGTGAACATGGAGGAACAAGAAGCTCGAACTACCAAACCTTCAGGAGTTAGACGGCTGAAAGAAAGAGAGAGTCTCTAGGTGCAGGCTTATAGTGTGCTGCTATTGTTCTGGTCACAGCAGTGGCTGTTGTTGGCTTCTCCCATATAGTTAGGATGGCTTCAGTTAAAGCTTCATTATATGGCAGTCGAGGTTCCAAAGATTGTGTAGTGGAGTGAACAAACTCAGTTAAAATGTTGAACTTTAACTCAGTAGAAGGAAGAGGCAAATCTAACATCTATGCTGCCTTGCGCATGAGAGAATGGTATGATGCTGCCTCTGGAGGTGGTATACCAGCAGGTGAAAGTAACTCCGAACTCAGAAGGCTTTCTAGCCCACTAGCCTCTTTCAATCTTTCTAAGTCCAGGTCTAGTGTATACTGTCACATCTCCTTCTTAGTATTGATTATCTTCTTCTCCAAAGAAAAACTGTTGCTCTCCTGCCAATCTCTGTGCTTTTCTATAAGAGTGATGAAGTGGCAGAGGAGCTGGTGTCTGCTCAGGATCTGGAGAAACTGATTGAGACGGCTGTGGAGCAGGAGGTGTTGATATTGGCATTGGCGGAGCATGTTGCGATGCAAGTGAAGTCGTTGTTCTCCCATTAGAGTCGGTACTGGAACCTTGAAGCTTCTTGGAGAGGATGGAAGAACCAGTTGAGGCAACGCCAATCTCGGCGCCGTATATCTCAACGCTAGAGTGTGCCACTAGGTCAATGACATAAATGTTGCCAGTTGGTGAGGCTTCCCAAAGAGTATGCTAATGGATACATGGGAGCCTGAAAGCACAACAGATAGGAGCATAGTACTATTCAAAATATTGAAAATTGGGTTTAAGAAATTGCTTGGGTCTGTACTCAGAGCTGGGAATATAAGGTACCCATCACCATCCTGGGGCTGAGGCAACAGCGCAGCAGGTATTACTGGCATCTGTGGAGTCTGTACCGGAGCCGGTGGTCGCAGGCACCGGAAACAATGGAGTTAGAGACCTTGAAGTTGGCGTCAGAATGATTTATTGGTCTTCACTGGAGTAAAGAGGCTGACGGGACACCAATTGTGGAGATTTATATCTCGAAGAAAAATGGTGAGAACCTTGGCGCCTATTCTTATGCTTCTTCTTAGATGAAGACAAATGAGGTGAAGGAGAAAACATTTGGGCACGAAGTAAGTCGACTTCGTTTTTCGTCTCGTGCCCTAGCCAAGAACATTTTTGCCTCCGGTTCCTTTACTGACTTAGGGTTCATTTTCTGGCAATCTTGACAGGCATCAACATAGGGATCCGAACTGAGGCACCAAAGACAGATTTCATGAGGATCAGTAATCAACATCTGACCATTGCAGTCTTTGACTTTCTAGCCGGCAACATGTCGCTGGAAAACTGCATCTAAGCTGAAGATTTATCAGGAAAACGTTGAATGAAGAGAAATCTCCTGAGGAGAGTGGAAGAGCTCTGGAATGTGTTGATGATGTGGATAAAAGGGAATTGACGTCAGTACGCCGGTTAGGGCACTTTATGCCTCCAGTGACATCATGCAGTGCTGAATATGGAACCGGGCCTAAGATGGCACCCACTACTGTTGTTTGAGAGCTATCGAAACGTTTCAAGTCCAAACTGAACACGGGATATTCGAAAGGCGAAGTATCTGCAGGTACATGAATCCATCAGAAAATTCATTGCGGGGAGTTTATAGGTGATTACTAAAAGCTATCTTTTTTGCCTTCAGCTAACCCTATCAATCTGCGGATGTCCATACCCAGGAGATAGTCATTTCACCTCTTGCATTAGAATGGACAGGTGTTTCCCTAAGATGCACTTAGGTGGTGGGAAGACTTGGCAGATGAAAGAAATGGTAGGGCATGGCCATGCTGAATGATATGAAGGACCCATATTTTGGTCTGATGTGATTGCCACCCTGGGAAAAGGTGCTGGATCCTTCCTGTCAAAGGGTGGATGTGTGCCACTATTAGCTAAAGCGGCTTGTTGTCTGCTGTAGAAGGGGAGGGGGACTGGGATGACTGATGCCCTTGTTGGCCTGCACATTGCCTGCCAGCTCCAAATCCTGAGTCTCAAAAGGACTAGGGTGATTGCAGCAGTGGCTAGAGAGTGATATTACCTGTACACTAGCACCCTAGAGTAGCCTCAGAATTACCTAAACAAGTGAGGAAACTTCTTGGTAGGGATTAAAAGAGCCACAGAATATGCTGTGGCTCTATTTTCTTTGATACATTCCTTGGCAACATCAGCTTTTTGCCAAACAGGACTGAACCATCAAAAAGCACATGTATGAGAGAGGCCTGTATATCTCCAGAAATTCCTGTGGAGTTCACGGATAGCAGTGAAGCATCACACTGGTGCCAACCACCCTTCCCAGATAATCAGTAGTATCAAGGCTAGCGCAAATCACATATTTGGCTGCATCTTGATTCTTGACCATCCTGAATGGTTTTCCGCCAGTAAGGCCGTAAGGTCTTCCGGGGCCACCATCAACATCTTGTTAACCAAGCCCCAGAGGCCATGGATTGATGGGATTCCAAATGTCTCAAACCTCTAATGTTACCTATCTGGAGGAGATGTGGGGAATGAATTGGAGTTCACCTTGCTGGTTTACGCCTGAGCAGCACAAGTTACTAACTTGTGTAACGATATATCTGTAAGAGACAGTAGTTAGTGACAGATTCCTTACCTTAGAATATCCCCAGGCGTCAGGCTGGATCCGGAAAGTTTTTGCGTAGCAGTACTCTTGCGCGCCGGTAGGCGGCGTCGTGCGGCTCCGCGTCCGTCGTCGGGCGTCGTGATTGCCGGGATGACGTCGCGGGCAGTACTTAGACGCCGCCCCTGCGCGCTGACGTCAGTTCTGTACACGACTTTCTGCGCCAGGAACGCAGAGCCATGCAAGAAGCTGACATAGGTGTCTGAAAAATACTAGGGCCCTGAAAGGGATGTCCTTAACCCTAGAAATCAGTTCGCAGAACGGGGAGGATGGGTGGGCGGTAGGAATCTGTCACTAACTACTGTCTCTTACAGATATATCATTACACAAGTTAGTAACTTGTGCATCTGAAAGAGACACGTTAGTGACAGATTCCTTACCTTAGAATAGATACCCCAGCAATACCAACCCCGGTGGTGGGTCTGCGAACAAAGATCAGACAAGGAAGTCCCGGAGGACAGAACGGCCAAAGAAGCCGTCCCTCCGGACCGGACTGTCAAGGCAGTAATGCTTTGTAAACGTGTGCAGCGAGGCCCATGTAGCTGCCTGACAGATATCCTGCAGCGGAACACCGCGGCCCAAAGCCGTGGTAGCAGCCGTTGCCCTGGTGGAATGGGCACGCAGCCCAACAGGAGGCTCCTTCTTAGCCAAAGAATAGCAGGCTTTGATACACAAGGTTACCCAGCGGGAGATGGTTCTCTTGTGCACCGCCCGACCTTTTGGCGCCCACGTAGCCAACAAAGAGCTGGTCATCCACCCGGAAGTGTTGTGTGCGGTTGATATAAAAGGAAAGCGCACGTTTTGGGTCCAGACGGTGGAGCCTCTCCTCCTCTCTGGAAGGATGCGGAGGCGGAAAGAAGGTGGGCAAAGTGATGGTCTGCCCAATGTGGAAGGCAGTAACCACCTTTGGCAAGAAGGACGGACGCGTCCGAAGAACAACCTTGTCTGGATGTACAGACAGAAAGGGAGGTTTGCATGATAGAGCCTGGAGCTCACTCACCCGCCGAGCGGAGGTGATGGCCACCAGAAAGGCTGTCTTCAGAGTCAGAAGACGAAGAGGACAGTTATGTAGAGGCTCAAAGGGAGCGCACATGAGAAAGGTAAGAACCAAGTTCAAGTCCCACTGAGGCATCACAAACGGAACAGGAGGGAAGAGGTGTGTAATGCCTTTAAGGAATCTGTTAACAACAGGGGACTTGAAAAGGGAGGGCTGATCAGGAAGCCTGCGGAAGGCCGAAATGGCACAAAGATAGCCCTTGATGGTACCCAGGGCAGAACCCTGTTGGGCCAGTGAAAGAAGGAACAGAAGAACCTCAGAAAGAGGGGCAGAGAGGGGATTCACAGCCTTTGCTGTGCACCATGCCACAAACTTGTTCCACCTGCAGGCGTATACCACCTTAGTGGAGGGACGCCTGGCTGCCGGAATCACATCACAAACTTCGGGAGGCAAGTCGAAAGGAATCAACTGCCGCCGCTCAATCTCCACGCAAGCAGGTGGAGGCTGGACAGGTTCGGGTGGAGGACCGTCCCTGCAGCTGCGACAGAAGATCCTCCAGAAGAGGCAGACGGATCGGGGATCTACGCTCATACTGAGTAGCTCGGGATACCAAACTCTTCGAGCCCAGTCCGGAGCCACAAGGATGACTTGGGCCCGGTCGCGCCGAATCTTCTTCAACACTCTGGGTAGAAGTGGTATAGGCGGAAAGGCGTACAACAGACCGCAACTCCACTCGCGATGAAAAGCGTTGCTGAGCGAGTGCCGCCTTGGAAATTCCAACGCGCAGAACTGATGACATTGCGCGTTCTCTTCGGTGGCGAATAGATCTAACCAAGGCTCTCCCCACTGCAGAAAGAGACCTTGCGCCACTTCCGAGTGAAGACGCCATTCGTGATCCATCATGCACCTGCGGCTGAGTTCGTCCGCCCTGGCGTTCAGGGAACCTGCCAGGTGTTGAACCATCAGGAACATGCCCTGATGTTCCAGCCATGTCCAGAGGCGCAGACCCTCCTGACAGAGGGTCCACGACCCCACCCCGCCTTGTTTGTTGCAGTACCACATGGCGGTGGTGTTGTCTGTGAACACCTGCACTACCTTCCCTTTGACAGAGGGAAGGAATGCCTTGAGTGCAAGTCGGATCGCCCGGAGCTCCAGAAAGTTGATATGGAGCCGGGACTCCGCCGGAGACCAGAGGCCTCTGATCTCCGCCTCTCCCATGTGACCGCCCCATCCCAGAAGGGACGCGTCCGTCACAACTGTGTGCTCTGGCTGGGGAAGGGAGAGGATCTGCCCATGACCCATTGCCGGTTCGAGAGCCAACACTGCAACTGTTTTGCAGCCCCCTCCGAGATCTGGACGTGATCGGACAGGTTGCCCTGGTGCTGCGCCCACTGGAACTTCAGGTCCCACTGCAGAGCACGCATATGCCATCTGGCATGATCGACCAGCAGGATGCAGGAGGCCATGAGACCCAGCAGCCTCAGGGTCATCCGTACCGAAACCCAGGATAAAGGCTGAAATATTGGAATCATAGCCTGAATATCCCGGACTCGCCGTTCGGGAGGATAGGCCCGAAACTGCGTCGTGTCCAGAACTGCTCCGATGAAAAGGAGCTGTGGAGAAGGAATCAGATGCGACTTCGGCACATTGATGGAGAACCCCAGCGAGTGCAGGAGTTCGGCCGTAGTCTGGAGGTGGGAGACGACTGCCTGGGAAGAGCCCGCCTTCAGCAGCCAGTCGTCAAGGTAGGGGAAGACTGGAACCCCTGCCCGGCGCAGATGAGCTGCGACCACCGCCATCACTTTCGTGAACACCCGAGGGGCACTTGTAAGGCCAAAGGGGAGCACGGTGAACTGAAAATGCTCGAGGCCTACCGTGAACCGTAGGTAACGCCGGTGGGCCGGCAGGACGGGGATGTGGAAATAAGCGTCCTGCAAGTCCAACGCTACCAACCAGTCTCCAGGGTCGAGGGCAGTCAAGACCTGAGCTAGGGTGAGCATCTTGAACTTCTCCTTCCGGAGGAAGCGATTGACGTTCCGGAGGTCCAAGATAGGACGCATGTCCTCTTTGTACTTTTTGGGCACCAGAAAGTAGTGGGAGTAGCAACCACGTCCTACTTCTGGGGTCGGAACATGCTCGATGGCCCTCTTGGCCAAGAGGACCATGACTTCCTTCTGCAGAAGCACCAAGTGATCCCCTGACATGCGGTGGAATTGAGGTGGCATGGCTGGGGGGGTGGTCTCGAAGGGGAGGGAGTAGCCCCTTCGGACAATGTCCAAGACCCACCTGTCCGAGGTGATGGGACGCCAGTGGTGAAGGTGATGGCGGACCCTGCCCTCTACTGGCGTGCTGTGCACCTGAAAGGAAGGACTAGGAGGGCTTGGAGGCCGCGGACGGGTTGGAGGTGGTGGCCTGACCCGCACGCTGGTTGCCCGAACCGCCACGGCGGTATCCACGTCCTCGGCCACGCGAAGACGCTTGCTGCGCGGGCCGGTGGCTGGGCAGCTGACGTGACTGGGCGCCCCTTCCGTGGCCACGAAAGGGGCGAAAAGCAGAGGTTAGCGGAGGGCGCACAACAGAAAGGCCCAGGGACTTGGCAGTAGCCCGTGAGTCCTTAAAACGCTCCAGCGCATGGTCTGCTTTGGAACCAAAAGACCGACTCCATCAAAGGGCATGTCCATGAGTGTATTCTGGACATCACCCGAGAAACCAGTTGTTCTCAGCCAGGCGTGGCGACGTAGCGCCACCGTCGTTGCAAGCGATCTGCCCAGCGAGTCGGCGGTATCAAGGCCACAACGTATGGTGTATTTAGCCGCATCTCTTCCTTCCGCAATGGCGCGGGTAAGCAGTGTCTGGACCTCCTCAGAACACTGTGGCAAAACAGCCGCCACCGAATCCCACAGGGAGTGGGTTTATCGGCCCAAAAGGCAAGCGGTGTTGACGGACCGCAAGCCAGCACTGGAGGAAGAAAAAGCCTTCTTCCCAAATTGGTCCAGGCGTTTGGATTCCCTATCCGGAGGGGCGGTAGGGAAGGCGGTTTGGGAGGCAGAGGCTTGGACAACCAAGCTCTTGGGGGTGGGATGTTGGGAGAGAAACAAGGGGTCGCCCGGAGCAGGGCGATGGCGTCGGGCCACGTTCCTATCCACAGGAGCCCCTGTGGTGGGCTTGGACCAGGCGCCCAAAAGAACGTCAGTGAGTGCATCATTAAACGGCAGCACAGTCTCCGTGGAGGAAGCTGCCGGCTGAAGCACTTCCGTCAGGAGATTAGTCCTGACAGCCACAGTAGGCAATTGGAGATGCAAGGCTCCAGCTGCTCTACGCAACACCATTGCGAAATTAGCTCCCTCCTCCGTAGCCACAGGAGGAGACAGCATGCCAGTGTCAGGGGAAGTGTCTAGACCACTGGCATCCCCAAGTTCCTCAGCCCAGTCCTGATCATACTCACACTGTTGTGTGAGAGGGTCTTCCGACCCCTCCCAGCTCTCTTGGTCCTCCTCTGGTTCAAAATATGGAGGAGGAGGGACATTTGGGACCAAAGGTCTCATCGGCGCCGGAGCCGGCATCGAGCGACGTCGGTCCGGCTCCATGTCCGGAGCCGGAGAGAACCGGGAACGACGCCGTCCGGAGCCCCGGACGGCGCCAGAACGGCACCGGGGACATCGGGCGGAGGCGTGGTTAGGTCAACCGGCGTCGATGGGGTTGCGGTACCACCGGAGCCGGGATCGAGGCCGGGGCCGGAGCCGAGGCCGGGATAAAGGCTGCCGGGACAGGCGGCGCCGGGACCGGAGTCGGCGGTGACGCCGGAGCAACCCCATCAGGGCGCGCGGGGCCCGAAGGCGCACCGGAGGGACCTTGAGGCCCGAAGAGGCGGGCCATGGCCGACAGGAATTCCTGTATTTCGGCCGGAGTCGCCCCCGAACCCGGAAAGGACGGGTAATGCGGGGGCGGCTCCACAGGCACTTCCCGGGCCGCGGGGACGGTGCCGACAGGGGCCTCAGCCGAGTCGCGAGACCGGCGAGGCGAAGTCTTAGAGCGATGATGCTTCTTAGACTTTTTGTGCTTCGACTTACCCGAGGAGCGCGAAGACTTGGACTCCGACGACCGGCGGGGACTCCGCGACCGGCCCCTCGACCTCTCCCGGGACCGGGGCTTGGTGCGGCGCGGAGCCGACTGCCAGACCTCGAGTAGCTTTCGAGACCGCTCTCGCAAAGCCTTCGGGTGAAGTTTCCGGCAGTCAGGGCACGACTTCGTGTCGTGGTCTCGGCCGAGACAGTAGAGACACTCTAGATGCGAGTCTGTGATCGACATCATTCGACCACAGGCGTCGCATGGCTTGAAGCCGGGCATCCCTACGACACCTAGGAGTCGATGAAGACTCGAAAAGAAACAGTGAAAAAATTCACCCAAAAATTTAGTCAAAAATTGACTAGGGCACTGCTCTTCCCGGATCTGCGCTTACTGGCGCGGAAAAAGAAGAACTGACGTCAGCGCGCAGGGGCGGCGTCTAAGTACTGCCTGCGACGTCATCCCGGCGATCACGACGCCGACGACGGACGCAGAGCCGCACGACGCCGCCTACTGACGCGCAAGGGTACTGCTATGCAAAAACTTTCCGGATCCAGCCTGACGCCTGGGGATATTCTAAGGTAAGGAATCTGTCACTAACGTGTCTCTTTCAGATACTAGACTTATCTCTTGTAGGATGTTTAATGAGAAAATCAGCATCGCCAGTTACCTATTTTCCACTGGGCAAGAACTGGGCTTTGACCAGGTGCCAATTAAGGTGTCAGCGAGGGCCTTATTAAAAGGGAGGAAGGGTTCAGATGTGGCTGGCCCAGGTAGTAAGATTTCCATGAGGATATTAGTCTTAGTCTCAATAGAAGGCAGCTGTAGATCCAATATCTCAGCTGCTCAGCAGATTACCACTGAAAAGATGCACTTGCTTTTGTTGGTGGTCTAAAAGGTGAGTTCAGTCCTGTATCAGGGAGAGTATCAAGCCCCCTGGCCTCCCGCGAGCAGTAACACAAATGAGGGCCCCTGTGGATCCTTGAGCCCCAAATGCACACCAGAAGGATCCAGCAGAATGCCAAATACCTGCAGTATGGCCTCCTTAAAGACAGCAATTTGCTGCAGCATTGCAGATGACCCTGGAAATTTGGGGTGCACTGGGATCAATTCTGGAATCCGCTCCATAACTGGAGATCTGGAAGGATTTCTAGTAATATTTTGATACTTGTGTCCCTTCTCTTTGGATTGAAAGTGGTAGGAAAGGGTCGAGTCCAGCTTTGTTTTCTTGTGCTTGCGTTTGGACTTTGATTTAAACTTATGAGAGGACTCTGGCCGTAAAGTTGACCTCTTGCTGGAGCGAGTCTGCATCCTCAACTCTGAGCAGCACTTACATAAGGTCCACAACTTCTTGTTGTGTTTGGCAATATACAGCTTCACTTCTGTGTCCCGCATTGCCTTCGGTGCATAAGGGCGCATTTATCGCACAACTTCGAGTTACGTCCAGAGCCCAAACACCAGAGACACACTTTGCGCAGTCTATGACTGACATCTGTAGTCTACAGTGACAGCATGATTTGAAACATGTAATCTTAGGAAAGGAGATTGTCCCTAGCTCACTAGATTTTGTGTAGTCGTTGACAGATGATAAAATTGGAAGCAGAACTCTCGATCCGCATATGAAGGCGCAGAAAGGAACTAACATCATCGCGCAGGGGTGGGGTTTATAGGCGACTCCGCTATGTCACCTACAGGGTGGTATGGGGTCAAAGTGGAGCCACAATGGCGCTACCCATCATTGAGCAGGAGCATTGCTGAAGAAAGGTTTTCCAGATACCGGGAAGCACCTGCAGAGTATAGTCAGGCAAGGAATCAGAAGTTCAAGGTAATCATCAAAAGAGAGAATTTTAGGGGTGTGGCCTGGACAGCTCGTCCACGCTTTTAATCCTGCTTAAAATCCTACTCAGTGCAGCTTATTGGGTGTTTGAGTGACCGAGACTCAGCCCGCAACAACATTTGTGAGCCGCGGAGCGCCCGACGCTGGCCGAACATCGCTTGCCTAGGCCTCTTGGCGCCTGGCGCAGGCCGGGCCTGACGCTGCTGGCCTGCTTCCCTGCCGGGGTGCAGCCGGGAGCCGTGGGGTCAGATTGGGCCCCTGAGGTGAGGAGAAACATCTGGCGTGGGGGTTGCCGGATGTAGACTGCCGGCAGTGCTCGCTCCCTGGGCCCCCTTGCGAACTCGCAGTGGCGGCGGCTGACACTGTGCCCCGGCCGTGGCCCTGAGTGCGGGTTGGTTCACGGCCGGGACCGGCCTCTCCTTCGGTGGCAGCCCTGCCTGGATCTGGGCGTCGGCCGGTGGTGGTGGGGCCCTGCTGGGCTTTCTGAAGAGCGGGTGGTGCTGCACGCCAGTCCCGCGGGGCTTCCTCCCTTCCATCCCCGCGGGGGATTCCCCTCGCCCGGAGGGCGCGGCTGGGCCCGATCCATAACTAGAGGGCAAAATTTAATCAAGCCTTGCCGGGTGTGGTGGCGCTACTTTCCTGCTCGACGCGGCGTCCCATAGACCTCCGCAACAGGAATACTGAATAGGCTGGGCTATCCTCCTCCCTGATCGGTGTCTGGTGGGCCCCAGAGCATTTCGCAGGGTCTTGCGTTGGGGTGCGGCGGCCGCCCCCCCCCCCTCGTTTTTCAGAAGCCACTACATCTACTACAGGCCGCACTAGAAGTACCCTGTGCAAACCACGGCTGGGCCTGAACTGCTCTGCGGGCGGTGGGGGTGCTGCATGCTGTGATTGGACTCGGGGAACAGTTTGAACGGCAGGGCATGCGGCGGGCTGGTGGTCCGGCGAGTCTGGTCCCGGTAGGGGGGCCAACTTGGCTGGCAGTTGCGGGCTGTGGAAGTGGCTGGGCTAGGCTCAGTGACGGCCAGTTTCCGTGAGGACTGGCCCGTGGCGCCCCCCCTGTGAGTCCCCTGGTGTGACGGATCCACGACGCATCACAGCCCTTGGGGACTCTCTCTGCAGTATACAGAGCCCCTTGCTGTAGACCCCTTGGATCCCTGGATTGACCATCTCACAGTCCAATTAGGGGAAAGACAAGCCTGGCTGGGCAGGTACAAAACAGGGTACCCTCGATCAATATACCACGACGACGGGCGGGGGAACCTTGAGCGGCACCATTCCGGATAACGCAGCGCTCCTGGCAGCCATCACGGAGGCCAGGGACACACTAGATGCCAAAATTGGTGCACTTGGATCTGAGGTCTACTTTCTTCCCCAGGACCTAAGGAAAGCGGTAGATCGCATAACTGAAGCGGAGACACGGATCTTATCCGTCGAAGATACTGTGACCACTTTACAGCAGCGCGTCAACAAACTAACAGTGATTTCGCAGGAGCTGGCATCCCGGGTGGAGGACGCTGACGGCCGCGCCAGACGCAATAACCTTCGTTTTGTGGGTTTCCCCGAGGGTTGTGAGGGCACCTCCATGAACCGTTTCCTCAACCAGTGGCTCAGAGATCTCCTACCGGACTAAATGTTATCTAGTTGCTTTGTGGTCGAGAGAGCCCATGGGGCGCTGATGAAGAAACCCCTCCCCCCGGGGAAAACCCACGGTCAGTCATTGCTAAGTTGCTTAACTATGCTGACAGAGACGCTGTATTGCAATTTGCTAGATTACACAAGGACAAACTCATCTTTGAGTCCAGGTCAATAATGATATTTCCGGATTACACCCGCCTGGTGCAGCAGCAGCGTCAATCCTTCATGGCAGCAAAGCAACTGTTGCGAGATCTTAACATTCAATATACGCTCCTATATCCTGCCAGGCTACGTGTGGTCTACAATTCCAAGTCTCATTTCTTTGATACACCCAAAGCTGTTTTTGCTTGGACTGACGAACAAACCCACCTGAAACCTCGCTCTCCGCGACCGCTGGAGTCTAATTCTTCCCGAGGCTCACAGTGAAACCAATCTAGAAGGACAAAATCGAAGCGGCGATATAGATTTGGATCCGAACGGCGCTCTTCCAGCCCGGAACGGGCATCCTGAGCTGACCTATCGCTGGAATCCTAGGGTTCCGGTTTCAGCCGATTGTTTGACATTTAAACATGTTTCATCTATACTTGCACTGAGTTAGCGTGGACAATACGCACCGTGACTGTCCAGCCCCGGTCATTTGTATCCTATGTTGAAGTTCTGGGAAAAGGTTGGGTACCATTGGAGGGGGGACTCTCGGTTCCCCTGTTGGGGGCTGGGGGCCCCCTCCGCTGCGACAGATGCTCCTTGTTTTTGGCAGTATCGGGGGGAAGAGGGATGGGTGGGTTATAGGGTTCTTGTTCATGTCAATTTTGGTTCTTACACGCGCGCAGACACAATCCAACTCCCGTTAAACTAGATACTCGATATGCACGTACAAGCAATAGATGGCTGTTCCGGCTAGTGCTCCTCCACTGGGAGACCAGACAGTGGTATCATGGAACGTCAGGGGGCTACTCAACAAAATCCAACGGGGTGCCATTCTTCGTCAGGCCAAGCGATACGACGCCGACATCCTTCTCTTACAGGAGACCCATCTATTGGGTTCCAAGGCTCCCTGCTTGGCCAGGTTTGGATACCATTTGATTTATCATACTGGATTTACGAGGGGTTTCCGGGGGACAGCTACCCTCATTCACCACCGTATCCCCTTCATTCATGTGAAGCACTGGGTGGATCCCGGGGGAGATATATCCTGCTGTCAGGCACAATTTACGGTGAACACATTAGTTTCGGCAGTATCTATGCTCCCCCCCCCTTGGGCTCTACCTTCGTTGACAAAATCACCCGTCTGTGGAGTGAACTTCCGGATGGTTTAATTCTTTTTGGGGGGGGGGGCTGGAACGATGTTGTGTCATCACTTGATAGAAGGCGTGGGTCCGGTTCGGGACCCTTAACGGATGCTTCTAAATTGTCCCAGCTCGCCAGCATATTGGGATGGTCAGACATATGGCGTGAATATCACCCAGCGGAGGTGGGTTACACTTATTTGTCCGCTGTTCATGGTTCCCTATCCCGGCTGGATTATATGTTTTCGCCACGTAGTTACATTCACAGATTCTCCCAAGCCTCTCACCTCTCCAGGGGGCTGTCGGATCATTCCCCGGTTACTGTTAAACTCCATATGCATCTCCAAAAGCCTCCCTTTAGGTGGTGAATGTCCCCATGGCATCTTCGGGACCCCGACTATCAGGAGACACTTGCTGGGGAAATCCAGGAATACCTAGATATAAACGCTGCCTCTGCCCCATCCAAGATAAGCCTCTTGGAAGCTTTAAAACCCACACTCCGGGGGTTCGACATCAGCTATTGTACAAATGAGAAACGCAAACACTCCACACAACGAGCTGAGCTGGAGGTCCATCACACATCCCTTGAGACACAATACATACGCGATCCCAGCCCTTCCCTCCAGCGTAATTTACTTCAAGCTCAACAACAGATCCAGCAACATCTCATGTATGAGGCAAAAGAAATCTGGTTGGCATCACAACACCGGATTTATCAATGGGGGGGACAAGTCAAGCAAAATGCTACATAGGCTGTGTCAGGCTGCGCGATCCCCGGTTGCTATTCCGATCATCCGAGGGTCAGACGGTGTTCTACATTCCTCTCCGCATTATACACGCGGCAAGAACAGCTCTCATCACAGAGTTCCTTAGGGATATTCTCCCCCCCGACTCACCGATCAGATGAGAGACCAACTTGATGCCCCCATCACAGTGGATTAATTAAATGCAGCATTGGTAGCAATGCACCCGGGCCGGGCCCCCGGCCCAAACGGGTTCCCCATGGAATTTCTCCGCTCACACATGACCACATTGGGCCCGCACCTGTTAGAGGCAATACAAGATGCACTTGAACGGCACTTATTGCCACGGGATTGGCGGCAAGCTGAGATTGTCCTCTTCTTAAAACCAGGTCGCCCACCAGAAGACCCATCCTCATATCGCCCCATCTCCTTGATTAATTTCGAGCCCAAGCTTTTGGGCAAGGTCCTAGCTGATCATCTACGGGCCTGTATACAAGATCTGATCCATTTAGATCAATCTGCCTTTATGCCACACCAAGCCACCTGCCACAACATTCGTTGGGTCCATAATGCCATGGCTCTGGCCCCAGAGCTGGGGCGTCCCGCAGCCATACCACTTGCCGATATCGACAAGGCATTTTGACTCCCTTAGTTGGGAGTAACTCTTTCAACTTCTTGAAGCAGTCAATTTCGGCCCGCGTTTCCTAGCATACATTCGCCTACTGTATACAGAACCAACCGCCTCAGTACGCATCGCTGGGCATCGCTCAGCCCCCTTTTCCATTTGCTGCGGCACGAGACATGGCTGCCCCCTGTCCCCTCTTTTATTTGCCCTAGCGATCGAGCCCCTGGCGTTGTGGGTACGCAGAGATCCAGTGCTCATTGGATTCGAGTGGCCGCGATCGCAGCGCGACCGCATTGCGTTATATGCGGACGACGTCCTTTTCTTTATGACAGACCCATGGATTTCGGGGCAACAAATCCTACAGATCCTCCGAGTTTTCGGTCAGACCACGGGGCTTCATACCAACCCCTCCAAATCCGTATTGTTCCCGGTATGCGGTAACCAGGATAGAGGTACATGGGCAGCCCAGTTGACGCATGCGATGGAGGGATTTAAATATTTGGGTATTTTTGTCTCCATGTCCAAAGAACTCATGGACAAATGTTATGTTATGTTAGCTGTGCTTGTATAGCGCATGGCTACCCTAGCATCCGGGCGTCCCACGCTAGCGGACGGGGGACCAGGGAAAGTGATGCTTGCCAGATGGAAAGACAGCCAGGTCCACTTCCAGCTGGCCTCCGAGACAACTATATGGTCATCCCTTCCCCTCTCGCTATATGGGCGCTCAGCGATTTTTAAGATGGTCTCTCTACCTAGAATATTATATTGGTGACAGAATTTCTCATACCATATACCGCGGTCATGGTTTGCGCAAATCAACGCCATCCATAATAAATTCCTATGGAACGGAGGGGGAGTCCAGGTGGCGCTACAAACCTGTGCACAATCAACGTACTGCAGCGGCATCACAGCGGCGGATGTTTACGCCTATTAAGCTGCCTCATTTATTAATCATAAATAAATGGTGGTACAATACGCCAATGGATCCGGCGTTCGCACTGGAACATGCAGCGATAGAGGGTGTCCCCCTCCTCCGGCTATTATACAGTACCCAGAATCTAGACTTCCTTCCTCATGCCAGCAGAACAGTGGTTCGGCTCTGGAGGTATACTGTAGGGCAGATGGGGTGGCGTGGGCGCCTGACCCAGGCGACTCTCCTACGGCACGGCACCCATCTGCGCCAGGTGGCGGCTTTATCGGGATTTCGCAAATGGGACCTGATAGGTATATCCACCCTTGGAGACGTTATGAAGGGCACCACTTTAAAGTCCTTCCAGCAGTTGCAGGCGGAATTTCGATTGCATAAAACACAATTCTATAAATATCTTCAATTGCGTCACTCTCTCACTCCTAAGAGTCTTACCATGAACACCCTCCCAGAGTTTCATCCCCTTGAGGGCCGCCTTCTCATGGGGGATCTAGGATCGCATAAAATCCGACAGATATACCAGACCTTGACGACCCATGCCAGAACGACACTACACAAGACCAGAGGGGCAGGGCAGGCAGATATACCGGACTTAACTGATGATGACTGGGCCGAGGCTGTGGCTAGTCCCCGGGGTCGGCTGGGTCCTCCCGATACCACCTCATCCAATTTAAATATATACATCGAGTTTACTATACTCGACTCCATCTCTGGAAGATGGGGGTTATTCAATCTCCCCAGTGTTTACGCTGCGGAAGAGAAGAGGGAACATTCATACATATGGTCTGGGATTGTACTGTAATACAGCCCTTCTGGCGTAAAGTCTCGACTTGCCTGGGTAGGGTATTATCCTGGGATCTCCCATACGACCCCAAACTATTTCTACTGCACAGCACCGATGGGACAGGGGGGAATCGGTATAAACAACACTTGCTCTTCCTGGCCCTCACTATTGCTAAGCGTGATATTGCATAGTTATGGAAGGGGACTTCCCCCCCCCCCCCCGACGTTAGGGAAATGGCAAACAGAACTAGATAGATGTATGGGCGCAGAGATTGCGGTATTCCAAGCGTGAGGCTGTCCCCTGAAACACAGGAAAATATGGTCCTGATGGGCAACGTACCGGGGTATCGATCTTCCCCCCCTTCCCCCCCTTCCCTCTCAGACCCCCTGATGTGTGAACCTCTCCATACGTCCTTGACCACAACACGCCACACTCAATATCTTATCACCGCCGAGGCGGATACTCAAACATACTCACTAAAATATATGGGTAATGGGATTGTCTGCGCAAAGTTTTCGTTGTTACATATGCAAACTGTTGCTAATTTTGAATATAAACCTGGTACTCTTGAACTATCCTTTGTTTCAATATGTATATGCAGGGCTGTTGCCCAGATGGTACCTTACAAAGTCAATAAAATGTGTTTTAAAAAAAAAAAGACAGAATTTTAAAGTTTTGAATGAAACTTTTGATAATCATCCTGCAGCCCAATTTCGCCTGGGAGTGCGTTCCAATACCTTGGTCCCAAGAGAGAGAAATGTTTTCCACTGTTTGTCAGTAACACTTAGGAGAGATGAGAAGCTTTCCCCTACAGAACTAAGGGATCTACTGAGCAATACTAAATAATTTGGTGGCAAGGTAATGTTGTGGTTATCCTGGCTGATGAGGGGTGATACCCCGAAACCAGTCCTAGCATGCTTGTTTCCGGTCCAGGGAGGACCTGGCCTGGCAGTTCGGGCTGGACTGTTCCCATGAAAGCAGGGTCAAGACTGATTTGCATATGGCTAGCTCCAAATCTCAATGGCATAGTGAGCAAAAAAACACTAGATTTAGGCCCACAACTCTGTACTGGGCGTGACGTTTGACATTGTTTAGCATTCTGTCCATCAATTGTTCTTTTTGCATTTGTCGCCCTAAGTGGGACAGGTATGCCCAGACGTGGGTCCCCTGCTCATCATGCCACAGGATTCAAGCTACCCTGGCTTATGAGGAGTGATACCCCGAAACCAGTCCTAGGATGCTTGTTTCCGGTCGAGGGAGGACCTGACCTGGCAGTTTAGGCTATACTGTTCCCATGGGGAGCAGAGCCAAGACTGATTTGCATATGGCTGGGTCCAAACTGGAATGGCATGGTGAGCAAAAAAAAAGATAGATTTAGGCCCATATCACTGTCCTGGAGGTGAATGTTTGACATTGTTTAGCATTCTGTCCATCAATTTGTAGGTCGAGCCTGGGTAGAGCATGCGCTGCTCTGCGAGGCATGCTTCATTAAGGTTAGGGATAGAAGCTCCGCTCATTTAACACCTATCTTTTCAATTGGCTCCTGTTACTGTCCTTGCGAAATCCTGCTTTTCATTTGTAAATAGGCTTAACTTAATAGTCCCTCCTTGGTACCACCTTGTCTGCATTTGTAATCTCCCATAACTGGACTTTTTACTTGTGTCATTACATGGTCTGCTTTAGAAGTCGGTCAGCACTATTTTCTTTAATGATGTTCCTCTATTCCACCCACGAAATCGCAGCAGGCACACTTTTAGTAATGTATTTATTTAAATTACAGCGCGGTCCGCTTTAACTATAGCGGCCACGCTTCTTTCTTTATTTACGTTGCCAGCACGGTCAAAACTATTCTTTGGTACCATGTTGTTGCTGTGTATTTTCTTTTTTTCAAGATAGAAATGCTTTATTGAATCAATTTTGAAAAACAATACATAAATAAAATGAGATACATCAACTCAAGCATCATGTAAGCGTGATGTATAAAACAATGAAGTATTATATCTAAAAAGGAATAACAACTAAGATGCAAATATCAAAAGGAAACATAATGCCTAAAGTAGAAAGAACAATACAATATGAAACTGTAGCATTTTCTGAATTTTTTTCTGTTTGAGAATGGAGATGAGAGAAGAAAAGAGAAAAAGAAACAAAAGAAGAAAAGAAGTAGGAAGAAAGAAGAATATAAGCACAGGTTAAAATAACATAGTTAATCATCTGATATTACCAGAATAACCATGCAAGACAGTGACTACCCATGGAGGTCCAAAGTGGTGCACTTGGGTCTAGCAGGGGCAGCAGTTCTTGATTTGATAAGTATGACGTCAAAGGAAGCCAGAGCAGATCTCTTTTAATCATTAAGGCTATTGTAGTAGCATGGGCTCTGTCTAACCTGTGATGATAACATAGTAAATTCCACCAGGCAATAAAGGTGATTTTTGAAGCGTCCTTCCAATTGGATGTGATCATTTGAAAAGCGAGGGCTATCGTCAAATCAATAAATTTCCCACTTGTCCTGTAAGAAAGCCATAAGGAGACGCACTGCCCAAAAACAGATGAACAGTGTTAAACGTGTAAACAGTAGACAATATGGTATTAAGATTGTCCCATATTAACAACCAAAAACTACAAACTCTGAGACAATCAAAAAACATATGCAAAAACTCACAATCTTCTTGGGCACAAGATCAACATTTGTTGTCATTAGTTAAATGAAACTGATGTAAATGAGTGGGAGTATAATTTAGTCTACTATAGTCTACTATAGAAATAAAATAAAGTTTGGGTTGTGGCGGCAGAGCGGGAAGTAGTATGTATCTGAGCCCAAATTGTTTCCCAAGTGTATTGAGAAAATTCTCGATTGAAGTCTAGTTCCCAACGTAATTCAATTTTTGATTTAGGTCTGTTCTCAGGTGGATGACAAAAGCTTGTATGTATAAGAAGCTTTCGCCTTTGAGAAAAAAAATCGATGGGAGGGAGTAGTAAGTTGGGATACCATTCCTCATCAAACTAAAAGTGACAGGTCCCACGCCCCGGAAATGATCTAAAAGTGACAGGTGGCATGCCCCTGAATTGATGCAGAAATGGTTTAGAGATGACGTAGATAAATGTGTGAGAACCCTCCCCGGAACTGGTGTGGGCTTGGGCACATGTGTTGTGAGATTATGTGCTGTGTTAGGTTCATAGCAGCATGTGATTAGGGTTGTGTAAAAGTGGAGACATAACGAACAAGTTACTTACCTTCGGTAACGATATATCTGTAAGAAACATTAGTAGTCATAGATTCCTTACCTTAGAATATCCCCATGCGTCAGACTGGATCCGGAAAGTTTTCGTCAGCAGTACCCCTGCGCGTCTGTAGGTGGCGTCGTGCGGCTCCGCGTCCGTCGTTGGCGTCGTGGTCGCCCAGATGACGTCACAGGCGCTACTTACACGCCGCCCACGCGCGCTGACATCAGTTCTGTACACGACTTTCGCGCCAGGAACGCAGAGCCATGCAAGATACTGACCACTGGTGCATTGAAACTAGGGCCCTGAAAGGGATGACCTTAACCCTAGAAATCAGTTCGCAGAACGGGGAGGATGGGTGGGGCGGTAAGGAATCTGTCACTAACTACTGTCTCTTACAGATATATCGTTACACAAGTTAGTAACTTGTTCATCTGAAAGAAACACATAGTGATAGATTCCTTACCTTAGAATAGATACCCCAGCAATACCAACCCCGCTGGTGGGTCTGCGAACCAAGATCACACCAGAAAGTCACAGAGAACAGAACGGCCAAAGAAGCCGTCTCTCCGGACTTGGCTGTCCAGGCAATAATGCTTAGTAAACGTGTGCAGCGAGGCCCACGTGGCTGCCTGACAGATGTCTTGCAGGGGGACACCATGTCCCAAAGCATCAGTGGCTGCAGTAGCTCTGGTGGAATGAGCACGCAGTCCCACCGGAGGTTCTTTTTTAGCCAAAGAGTAACAGGCTTTGATACACAAGACGACCCAGCGGGAGATAGTCCTCTTGTGTACCGCCCGACCTTTCTTGGTGCCTACGTAGCCAACAAAGAGTTGGTCATCCACCCGGAACTGTTGCGTGCGGTTGAGATAAAATGAGAGCGCACGTTTTGGGTCCAGACGGTGGAGCCTCTCTTCCTCTCTGGAAGGATGCGGAGGTGGAAAGAAGGTGGGCAAGGTAATAGTCTGCCCAATGTGAAAGGCCGTAACAACTTTTGGCAAAAAGGAAGGACGGGGCCTGAGCACAATCTTGTCCGGATGGTCAGATAGGAAAGGAGGCTTACAAGAAAGAGCCTGGAGCTCACTCACTCGCCTAGCGGAGGTGATGGCCACCAGGAAAGCAGTTTTCAAGGTCAAGAGATGAGGAGGACAGTTGTGAAGGGGCTCAAAGGGAGCGCACATCAAGTATGTAAGAACCAGATTCAAGTCCCACTGTGGCATCACGAAAGGAATAGGAGGAAAAAGGTGCGTAATGCCTTTGAGAAATCTATTTACAACAGGGGACTTGAAAAGAGAGGGCTGATCAGGGAGCCTGAGAAAGGCCGAAATAGCAGAAAGGTAGCCCTTGATAGTGCCCAGAGCAGAGCCCTGCTGGGCCAAAGAAAGAAGGAACAAAAGGACTTCTGAAAGAGGGGCAGAAATGGGATCCACAGCCTTTGCTGTGCACCATGCCACAAATTTGTTCCACCTGCAGGCGTATACCAACTTAGTGGAGGGACGCCTAGCTGCCAGAATGACATCACAAACTTCAGGAGGCAAGTCGAAAGGAATCAACTGCTGCCGCTCAATCTCCACGCAAAGAGGTGGAGGCTGGACAGGTTCGGGTGGAGGACCGTCCCCTGCTGCTGCAACAGAAGATCCTCCCGAAGAGGCAGTCTGATCGGAGGATCGATGCTCATACTGAGTAGCTCGGGATACCATACTCTTCGAGCTCAGTCCGGGGCCACAAGGATGACTTGTGCCCGGTCGCGCCTGATCTTCAGCACTCTGGGCAGAAGTGGTATAGGCGGAAAGGCGTACAACAGACCGCAACTCCACTCGCGACGAAAAGCGTCGCCGAGCGAGTGCTGCCTTGGAAATTCCAACGCGCAGAACTGATGACATTGCGCGTTCTCTTCGGTGGCGAATAGATCTAACCAAGGCTCTCCCCACTGCTGAAAGAGACCTTGCACCACCTCCGAGTGAAGACGCCATTCGTGATCCAGCATGCACCGGCGGCTGAGTTCGTCCGCCCTGGCGTTCAGAGAACCTGCCAGGTGTTGAACCACCAGGGACATGCCCTGATGTTCCAGCCTTGTCCAGAGACGCAGAGCCTCCTGACAGAAGGTCCACGACCCCACCCCACCTTGCTTGTTGCAGTACCACATGGCGGTGGTGTTGTCTGTGAACACCTGCACTACTCTCCCCTTGACAGAGGGAAGGAATGCCTTCAGTGCAAGCCGTATCGCCTGAAGCTCCAGAAGGTTGATATGGAGCTTGGACTCCGCCGGAGACCAGAGGCCTCTGATCTCCGCCTCGCCCATGTGGCCGCCCCATCCCAGGAGGGACGCATCCGTCACCACTGTAAACTCTGGTTGGGGAAGGGAGAGGGATCTGCCGTCGACCCAATGCCGGTTCGTGAGCCACCACTGCAACTGTCGTGCAGTGCCCTCCGAGATCTGGATGTGATCGGACAGGTTCCCCTGATGCTGCACCCACTGGAACTTCAGGTCCCACTGCAGAGCCCGCATATGCCATCTGGCATGATCGATCAGCAGGATGCAGGAGGCCATGAGGCCCAGCAGCCTCAGAGTCACTCTGACCGAAACCCGGGACAAGGGCTGAAAGATCGGAATCAGAGCCCGAATATCCCGGACTCGCTGTTTGGGGGGATAGACCCGAAACTGCGCCGTGCCCAGAACCGCTCCGATAAAGAGGAGCTTCTGAGAGGGAATCAGGTGCGACTTCGGCACGTGGATGGAGAACCCCAGCGAGTGCAGGAGGTCGGCCATAGTCTGGAGGTGGGAGACGACTGCCTGGGGCGAGCCCGCCTTCAACAACCAGTCGTCGAGATAGGGGAAGACTGAAACCCCTGATCTGCGCAGATGAGCTGCGACCACCGCCATCACTTTCTGGAACACCCGAGGGGCACTGGTAAGGCCAAAAGGGAGCACGGTGAGCTGAAAGTGCTCGTGGCCTACCGTGAACCGCAGGTAACGCCGGTGGGCTTGCAGGACTGGGATGTGGAAATAGGCATCCTGCAAGTCTAGCGCTACCATCCAGTCTTGTGGATCGAGAGCAGACAAGACCTGAGCCAGAGTGAGCATCTTGAACTTCTCTTTGCGGAGGAAGCGACTGACGTTCCGGAGGTCTAAGATAGGACGCAGGCCCTTGTCCTTCTTGGGTACCAGAAAGTAGTGGGAATAGCAACCACGACCTACTTCTGGCATCGGAACGCGCTCGATGGCCCCCTTGGCCAAGAGGGCCACAACTTCCTGCTGAAGAAGCACCAAGTGATCCCCGACATGCAGTGGTACTGAGGTGGCATGGCTGGAGGGGTAGTCTCGAAGGGGAGGGAGTAGCCCCTCCGGACTATCTCTAAAACCCACCTGTCCGAAGTGATGGTGCGCTAGTGGGGGATGTGATGGCGAAGCCTGCCACCCACTGGCGTTTGATGGGCCTGAAAGTTCGGACTAGGAAGGTTTGGAGGCAGTGGTGGCCGGGGTGGAGGTGGACTGACCCGCCCGCTGGCCCCTTGGTCCGCCACGGCGGAACCCGCGTCCGCGCTGGGAGGGCTGCGCAGGCCTGTGGCTCTGTTGCGAACGCTGCATGGCGCCCCTTCCGGTGCCACGAAAGGAGCGAAAAGCAGAAGGCGGAGGAGGGCAGACTGCAGAGTCCCAAGGACTTGGCCGTAGCCCGTGAGTCCTTAAACTGCTCCAGCGCACTGTCCGCTTTGTCGCCGAAGAGGCGACGGCCATCAAAGGGCATGTCCATAAGTGTGTTTTGGACATCCCCCAAAAATCCAGTTGTCCTCAACCAGGCGTGGCGTCGAACCGCCACCGTCGTTGCAATCGATCTGCCCAGTGAGTCGGCGGTGTCTAGGCCTCAACGAATCATGAACTTAGCTGCGTCTCTCCCCTCTGCAACAGCCTGGGAGAGAGCTGTCCGGGCCTCCTCCGGACACTGGGGCAGCACTTGCGCCACCGTATTCCACAGACAGTGGAAATAACGGCCCAAGAGGCATGCGGTGTTCACGGACCACAGCACAGAACTGGTGGAAGAAAAAATCTTCTTCCTGAACTGATCCAGTTTCTTGGATTCCCTATCCGGTGGTGCGGAAGGGAAGGCGGTCGGGGAAGCAGAGGCTTGGACAACCAAGCTCTCGGGGGTGGGATGTTGGGAGAGGAAAATGGGGTCACCCGGAGCCGGGCTATGGCGTCGGGCCACGTTCCTATCCACAGGAGCCCCTGTGGTGGGCCTGGACCAAGTGCCCAAAAGAACGTCAGAAAGGGCTTCATTGAAGGGAAGCAGCGGCACCACAGAAGTAGCTGCTGGCTGAAGCATCTCTGTCAGGAGGTTAGTCCTGACAGCCACAGTAGGGAGCACGAGGTGTAGGGCCTCGGTCGCCCTACGCAACACTACAGCATAACTAGCACCCTCCTCCGTAGCCACGGTAGGAGGAGACAGCATGCCAAGGTCTGGTGAGGTATCCAGACCACTGGCGTCCCCCAACTCCTCAGCCCAGTCCTGTTCAGACTTGCAAGCAGCTGCGAGAGGGTCCTCAGACCCCTCCCAGTCCTCCCCTACCTCCTCAGGCTGTTCAACAGGCCTAAAATAAGGAGCAGGGACATGGGATAGAAATCCCCGAGCAACGTCGAGAACGGCATCGATCGACGCAGGCTCGATGCCGCGTCCACTTCGGGGCTGAAACCGGGGTCGACGTCGTCCCGAGGAGCGGGCAGTGTCAGAAGTGGTGCCGGTGGGGTCGGTGGAGGTGTTATAAGGTCAACCGACGTCGACCGGGATCCAGGCCTGGATCCAGGGGGGTCCTGCGGCGCCGAGGCCGGAGCCGACAGCGATGCCGGGGCCGGAGCCGCCAGCGAGGAAATGAGAGGACCCCCAGTCCGGACCGCGGGGCCCGAAGGCACACCAGCGGGACCAGACGGCCCAAAGAGGCGAGCCATGGCCGACAGGAATTCCTGTATTTGGGCCGGAGTCGCCGACGGACCCGGGAAGGGCGGGTAGGCCATCAGCGACTGCACAGGCTCCGCCGGAGCCGGGGAGAGGCACCACCCGCACCCTCAGCCGCGTCGCGCGACCGGCGAGCAGAAGTCGGAGAACGATGGCGTTTCTTCGACTTCTTGTGCTTCGCCTTACCTGACCCCGAGTGCGAAGCCTTGGATCCTGAAGACCGATGGTGATGACTCCGTGCACGGTCCCTTGACCTCCCACGGGACCGGGACCTCGAACGGCGCGGAGCCGACTGCTGGGCTTCCAGCAACTTTCGGGACCGCTCCCGCAAAGGCTTCGGCGCCATGGCCCGCCAGTCGGGGCACGACTTGGGGTCGTGGTCACGCCCCAGGCAGAAAAGACACACACGGTGCGGGTCCGTCACAGACATCATACGGTGACAGTCCCCGCAGGACTTAAAACCGGGCATCCTATCTGCATCAGGAGTCGAAGACTCGATGAAAAACAGAGACAAAAAGCCTCAAAAAGTCAGTCAAAAATTGACTGGGGGTTCCTGCTCTTCCCGGATCTGCGCTTCGTGGCGCGGAAAAAGAAAGAACTGACGTCAGCGCGCGTGGGCTGCGTCTAAGTAGCACCCGCGACGTCATCTCGGCGACCACGACGCCAACGACGGACGCGGAGCCGCACAACGCCACCTACCGACGTGCAGGGGTACTGCTGACGAAAACTTTCCGGATCCAGTCTGACGCCTGGGGATATTCTAAGGTAAGGAATCTATCACTATGTGTTTCTTTCAGATAGTGTGCGCAAAACTTTCTGAATCTAAGAAGGGCATGCCAGGGTATGTTCAAGCCAGGACAAAATGAGCTGTGACAGATATGTCAAAGCACATGGAGTTGGGAAATGAGCAGGCAGCCACAGTCCCCAGCCTCTTGTGTACCCAGCTCAGAGAGGTTGGTTAAATGTGCCATTTTAAAAAGAAGCGTCTGTTCTTTAGAGGTAGAGAGGTAATTTTGAAAAGGAATTAAGCACAGATGGAACTTCAAACTTCACCACACTCAAACAGTGTGTTGAGTATAAAGTGGCCACACAAGGAAGCATCTTAAAGTCATGAAATGTAATTAAGCGCAGATGCGGAGTCAAACGTCCACAAAAAGAGGTGCCAGTCCTGATTAGCAGATGGCCCAGTATAAGTTGCCCACAACAGGATGCGCCCTAGGGCCTGTGAAATGTACTAAGCACAGATGCTGATGCAGCCTATCCCAAAAAGAGATATCAATCATGATTTGCAGATGTCATAGTATAACTTGCGCCCATAGGTAAGCCCTCCAGGGGTTGGGAAATGAAACCCTCAAAACAAGGCACTATCACCTAATAAGAGCCCACCCTCCACAAAGGGCTGCCTGTGCATAATTAGCATACCATACAAAGTATAAAAGCCCCTCAAACACATGACTCAAACACAAAACACATACAGAAGCCACCCCTTTTGGAACCGAGTATTGTGGATTTGCACTGGCACAGGACTGACCACAGGACCCTGAGGAGATAAAGAATGGCCCAGAATAACAAGACGCAAAGTGCTGCTGCTGCAAACCAGCTCCTGCTAAAGGTAGATAACTAGGGTGGGATGTGGTGCTTTATATTTACAAATTCTTAAAGGTGGTTTAGCGCATTGGGGGGTATGTATTTAAGGTGAATAGTGGTGATGCTTGTGAGGATGCACAGGGCTGCAACCTAAAGGTTTTAAAGATTGTATACACTGTGAAAGTACGCATTTAATGTCAATATGGTTTATGGTTTTGGGGGGTGGGGCGGCACATGGCTGAAGTCTTAAGGTTTTAAAGTACATTTTATGCAATATATGCACGTGTTTAATACGCCTAAAAATGATGGGCTTATGGAGAATGACATGAGATTTTAACTTAGGGTTTTTAAAGGGCTCTTAAAGCATTGGAAGGGTGTGTTTAGTACGAATAAAAATGCATGGTTGGATTGTTATGTAGGAGGGAAGAGCATGCAAATATGCTAAGTGAATACACCTTTAAAACAACAGTTGCATGTACTTACCAAGGGTTATGGTGTTTACACATGGTATCTCTGGCTGTAGGCGGTGTTGTAGGGTGGCCGTTATGGGTCTTTAATTTTACCACAAAAAATGCTGGCAGACTGTCCAATGTGACATCCGAGAGTCCCAAAATAAGCATTTTCAGGCCATGAGTCCGCTTTCACATGGTTAGGGGCTCTGGGGGGGTCGCCCGCCCGAAGCTGCTGCTGCGGCAGTCCCCAAGAGTTTGTGTCCACAGTGCGAGGCCTCTGGGGCTTGTCCCAACATACGGTGAGGGCAAGGGGGCTGGGGGCTCTGGGGCGCCTGAGCCATGCTCCGGTGTGGGCCTGAGGCCCAAAGTTTACCCTGAAGCCCCCAGAGCCCTCTGAGGTCCGGATGGAGCTCTGGGGACGTCTGCAGCATGGTCGGGAGTGGGGCCTGATGTCACCATTGAATTTAATTAAACCCCCAGAGGCCGATGCGTCCCATGTGGTGCTGTGTGGGCCGATGTGGCAGGGTATGGTGTGGGCCCGAGGCCCAAAGCTAAAGTTACTGCCCCCCAGAGCCCTCTGTGTGGCCAGGTCATGTGTGGGGCCCAAGGTCAGGGTGGGCTCTGGGGTGTGTGAGACCTGGGGCTCGATGCCCCAATAGGGATTAAATAAAGCCCCAGAGCCTGCTTATGGAGGGCGCAGCTCTGGGGCTAAGGGAGCGTGCGGCCGTGTCCGGTGTGGGCCCTCGGTCCCAAAGCGGCTGTTACACCACCCCAGAGCCCCCGGTGTTCCGTGCAGCGATCTGGTGGGGTGGTGTATGTCCGGTGCGGAGCTCGAGGCCCTAACATGAATAAATAAGCCCCCCAGAGCCCGCTTACATTGGGCGCGGCTCTGGGGGTTGTGGGGCCGATGCAGGCTGGGCCATCTGAGCGGCATTGCAGGCATGGGGTTCGAGTTCCCAGAGAATTTTAAATTATGCCCCCTGGAGCCCGCAGTGTTCCAGGCGGCGCTCTAGGGGGGCATGTGCGGGCGAGTCCTGTGTGGGACAAAGGAGGCCTCTCCAGATCCCTCTGAGGTCTGGGAATGCAGTGGGGCTAGGTGCGGCATGGCGGTGACGGTGGGGGAGCTGTGGGGGTCCGCGGCCCAAACGGATTTTAAACAAAAAGCCCCGGAGCATGCTGTGATCCCTGCGGTGCTCTGGGGTTGTGGGGACGTGTGCGGCGTTGTCCTGGGGTGGGTCCCGAGGTCCCAAAGTAGCCGTTTATGCCCCCCAGAGCCCGAGGTCCCCGGCCGGTGCTCTGGGGGGATTGCAGAGCAGTGCTGTCTGGGCCATGGTTGGTGTACACTGGCCCCCAAAGCCGTCGCTAACGTCCCAGAGACCGCTGCCTATGTGCGGTACTCTAGGGACGGTCCTGGCATGGTCCTTGACGGTGTGGCGGGTCCATGCATAGGCACAATCCTCGTGGGTCGTGATGGCGGTGTCCTTGTTATATTCCATATAGGTACCCTATATAGGCGTAGGTAACATTTGCAACCTTTCACCTATATCCTTCCCTACATTACATACATAACGGTTCTTGGAGACTGACCTTTTACCCAGATATGACACTGCATTCAGAACGCGGGTTTTCCCTAGTTCGATTCTCATACATTATGCTTGAGGCTTCTTGGAAGCACAGTAGGACTAACAGCATGATTACCATCTCCTGTATAATATCTCTGTATAAAGTTCAGGACTGACGTCATCCTTTAGGCCAACACAGTAACACAACAAGGTAGGACCCCTAGGGAGACCTATGGGTATATATACATCATGTCTTCCTTAGAAAGACAGAGGAGACCGTGACTTCCTGGCTGACACACTGACCAGAGACGCTGAGGTTCCTGCATGCAGACGCTCCAGCTAGCAGTGGTTTAACATCCCTCGCGGGGTGTCCAACTCGAGACCAGGACGGGGTCCCATATTCTCTAATTCTCAGGTAATGGGGTTGAGTAGATCCTAGAGGGATTCTTGGCATAACACCTACACAGATGCTAGGTACATTTAGGTACATCTAGTTAGGGAGACCTCGTAGGAGTGCGCACTTTTTATCATGTGTTTTATGTACATGTATATATTCATGATTTCTGCAAGATGGTAGAACTATACCATCCCTTTACTTTCATAGTATTGCTAATTATATATCTCTGCTACTGTCTAATGGTTGTTGCAGCTCATCTATTCTACACTAGAATAACAACTGTTCAATACTTATTGACAACGCCCCGAATGTTTATTCTGTGCATCTCTCTGAGACAAACTAAGTAAGCACGAGTGACTGAGCGAAAGGTAGTATATTGTTTCCACGATCCTGGGGGATCAGGGTTGTCATGTTCTGAGGTTGCCAAGAACTATTCTCTCCCCGATAAGAGGAGATTCTAGTGGAACTGTGAGCTAGCTGATACAGACAGGCTAACGTATCTGGTGGGGGTGCACAGAAACAGTCTGTCGCTAATCCCACAGTTTATGTTATCCAAACGTGCAGATCCTGTATAGGTAATATAGGAACTACACGACATCCTGTCTGCAGGGAAACCTTCTGCAGTGTTGCGAAGGCCGGTCCCGCCCCTCCATGACTTCAGGGGTGTCCCCCAACTCTGACATCACGAAGGGGCGGGACCGGACTTCGCAGAGGCTGTGAAAGGCTTCCCTGCAGCCAGGACAGTGACGGCAGCGATTCGGGGCAAAGCACGGGGTGCTCCCAAAAGGGATTTCCCTATTGCGGAGGTATTTTCTATGCAGCCAGGGGGCCGTGTTAGCAGAGCCCCTGGCTATAAATAAAAAATGTGAAGGGCAATGCACAGCCGTGCATGGCGAGGGAGAGTGTTTTCATGCTGTAGCTAGCCCTCTCCCTGCACATATAACGTGGATGCTGCCTGCCAAGGAGCTCCAGATTGGTTATTTATTTTTAAAACGACTGCTGCCAAGATCATTGTATCCCCAGCTTCCAGACAAATAATTTTTAGTTGAAAAAACAGAAAGCCCAGATAAAGCATGTGATTAAGGCTCTTTCTGGAGAGGGATAAGTGTTTTTGTATAGTGGCTGCTTTGACGGAGCATCAATTACCACAGTGGTTTAATATGTATGCTGCAAAGAATGTGTACCATACAGCCCCCAAAAGTGCATTTAGTGTAAAGTTGGTAGGGGGTGGGTTACTGGATTTCAGACACCAGCTTATTACATGCAGTTTATAAGTTAAAAGCCCTGACATAGAGGTGTTTATTAAAATGTTGTCAAAGAACAGAATGCACTATCCACTGTATAGATTAGAGCATCGATTAATGTACATGAGGTGGGTCATGTGGGTAGAAATCAGAGTTTATTGTTAAAAAGTAAACGTAAATACATGGTGTTGTTTTAAATTTTGAGTTTATGCTGCGCCAAACTTTAACTAGGTTGTGTACCAGTGGGGCTGACCTGGTGTTCCTACATCTTGCAGGTCTATGGCCTATGTAACATTTTCCTATACGCTGATTTACATATGCCATATGTATGGATATTTGTCTCTATGTAATAGGTATTAGCGTTTTCTAAAGTGACAAGTGGTAATGCTATGTTTATGAGCGCTAGTTTTAGAAAAGCCCCTGTTTGATCGACCCCACCACAGGACCTCCAGGAAATAACTATCAGCGACGAAGCCCTTCTTACCTTTCAGCACGGTATAGGTAATTAGAGTTCTATAGTTCTGATTAGTTTTTGTACACTGGTGTCTCAGAAACTCTGCTTTTCTAATGGTGTTCCCGTGTATGTATGATTTTACAGATTATGACGCCTTAGTACAATTAGCTGTTGACGCTCTACAACAGTTCCTGGAGTGTCAAGACCCTGCGCACAACGTGCAAAACAAGCCGGCTCTTACAGGTAAAATAAAAAAGGCCCAGGTTCATTAAACTGTCTAAGACTTACGCTGTGCTAGTCCCAAACACCACAGCGGTGAACTGTAGGAGGGCTCCTCAGAAGGGACTGCTAAGGCACGGTTTATACTGTGAATGTGACTTTTTTTCTTTCTTTACAGGGCCCATGGAGTCATGCAAGGTCGGCAGGGATGTGCAAGAGTCAGCTCAACGAGCAAAAAAAGGGCCACTGAAAAGGAAGGCCTCATCATCTAAAGAGGGACCTGTGACGAAGAAAGGAGCTGGGAAAAGACCTCTAACAGGTGTGTTTTTTTCAAAAGGGTGTCAAAAAGAACTCTCTGGGTTTGATTCTCTCAAACAGAAAGGTCCTCCAAAATGCAGTAGTGGATGTATACAAGATTGTGTAGAAGTTATAGGATCGTAGAGTGCCTGTGGTTAGTGTAAGTCATTTGTACAGGTTCCTTATTTATTTGTTCCAACATATATATATTTTTATGGGGGCGTGGCCTGACAGCATGGCTGCCTAGACGTGTCTCTGGTGAGCTCCGTGCGGCGGCCTGATATCCTCAATTATCCTGCTTTATCCTGATTTTAAAAATTGTACCTGGATTGTGTCCGGAGCTGCGGCGGACCCCGTGTGGCAGTGATACGACCAGTGGTGGTGACTGTACGGCTGAGGGGCATGAAATTTCAACCGAGCCCCGGACTGCGAGGCGGCGCCATTTTGTCTGGAGGAACCCGAGGCGCGGACCCGTGGCAGAGTGTTGAGTGCCCGGGTGTACCTGGGGATTGTTCTGCTGGTCCACCGCGCTGTGCTGTGCGCACCCGGTACCCTGCGGTGGAGCTCCTGACTGCTTGCTTGTCCCACGACGCATACAGAGCTGTCGGAGGATTGCGGGAGCCGGGTGGCTGCGACTGATCCCCCGAGAGAAAGGAGCGCTCCAGTTGCCCAGATGAGCCGGACTCATTGATGTGGGCGAGGAGAGTCCCTTCCGGGCGGGCTGTGTATTGAGAAGTTTCAGCCTGGCTTTGCCTGAACCCTGCTAGCGGCTTGAGGTACGTGGCTCCCCTGTGCGAGGTGAGATGACCTGCGGTGCCGGAGACGTTCACGGAGCCCCGATCGGCTGCTGGACAAAGTCGCACCATTGTGACCCTCGGCACCACAATTTGTTGATCGAACTGTCCTGGCGCTGCCCTATAGCCTTGGAGGTGAATGTGATCTGTGGTGCGTCATCCTTGCGCACCTCGTCTGCAATTCTTTTGTTTTGTCGCTCTCAAACCCCTATTCTAGTCTGTGGACTGCACCTGGTGCTCAGCGGACCCTCTGCATGTCATTTTCATTATTAGAGGCTGGGTGATCTACTGCTGGGCACCCCACGGAGCTCTAAGTGGAATATGTGACTGACCTTGGTTGCTGGGAAGCCACGTGAGGAACGCATGGTGAGTCTGACACGCCCTGGTGTGAGGTGATTCCAGTGGCGGCTCTGGATCACGATAGGAGGTGAATTGGAGACAGGAGATCGTTTGGACGCTAATTGGCACCCTGATTATCCTGCCTTGAGTTCCTGCCACTATTGGAGCGTATAGAGGAGCTCCCTCCTGGAGCCCTCAGTCTGGGTTCCACAGCCAATTCTTTAGGGTCGCTGAGCAGAGGTCTGAATTAATGATGGACTACGAAAGTGCAGAACAGCTATGCTTTGATTGATCCGAGCCTCAACAGAGATTCTACGGGGAGTATAACCGGCTGGAGTAGAGGGCCGCTCGTGGTTGAGCTGCACTAATTGCTCCCTGTATAGGCGCTTTGGCTGTTCCCCCAGCGGGTGGTGTTCTCCGAAGTGCGTTCTGGTATAGTCCTCTATGAGCCATGGGGAAGGACAAGCCAGTGAAGTCGCAAGCAAATAAGATACTGAACTATGCCCAGCCGGTCTCCCATGGCCCTGACGAAGCTGTTGAGAACCCAGCAGTGGACAGAAGTACTGCAGAGAGTGGAGCTGAGGAGGCACCGACACTGATGGATGTGCTGCGTGCCGTCCAGTCCACTAGAGATGAGATGATTCAGAAGATTGACGCAGTGGCTATTGACGTTAATCACCTGCTCTGTGACCTTCGGAAGGTTTCAGACAGAGTGACAGTCACGGAGAAAGATACCGATGTGCTGAAAGAAGAGGTGAAAAGCCTTAGCGCCACAGTGGTGGAGCTCAAACGTCAGGTGGTTAAGCTCGATGACCAAGCCGAAGATGATGAAGGGCGGTCCAGACGGGGAAATCTGCGTTTTGTGGGTTTCCCGGAAAAGGCGGAGGGTCCTGCAGTTGACCTGTTCCTGGAGGTTTGGATTACCCGAGAGATGGCCCCTACACAGTTTTCGAAGTTCTTCAGTGTGGAGAGAGCGCATTGAGCATTGGCGGCCCTCCCAAGGCCTGGAGCGCCACCTTGGGCTATAATCGCAAAGTTGTTTAAATTTAGAGATCGGGACCTTTTGCTTCAGCTCTCTCGCAGCGGACGACGATTCTTCTTCGAAGGCCACTCTATCTCCGTGTATCCGGATTATACGCAGCATGTTCAGGAGCAGAGGAAGACTTTCGTGGCAATCAAACGCCGCCTTCGGGATCAGAATTTGAAATACAGCCTTATGTTCCCAGCGAAACTTCGGGTGGAGAGTGAAAGCCGTGTCCTGTTTTTTTTCTCGGCAGAGGAGGCGAGAGACTGGTTGGATGCCTAAGCCCCGGAAGGAAGACGATTGGTGCCCTCTACGAGTTCTGGGGAGACTCCCTCCTTAAAGGTCCACACTGGGAGGTCGTGGACAGTTCACCCATCAGAAACCAAAAAAGAGAACAATGAGCCTAGGCCGTGTCACGGTCTGTCGAGATGGAACCCTACACGCTTCGGATTCTGAGGTGGTTCCGGACTCTCTGGCACCGACACCAGATCTTGTGCGGGACGATGGGGGGGCCAGGCAGTGGTCGTGAATGACCCCTTTTTTTTTTTTAACTGAGCATCGACAGCTGAACTGTACAGATAAGTTGTCCTCAAGTATCTGATATTATGTGGTCCTAGGAAGTGAAATGATTTACGATGCCTGGGAGGCTGAGTTTTGAACGGTTTCTTTTTTGATCTCCTGTTACTTCAGGTGTATACCTTGTAATTTTGTAAAGTGAGTGGCTGCCGTAGCTTGAGAGCAATCTCGCGCCTCTACGTTACCTGTTCTCTTGCACAGCATTTGATTTAATGTTTATATTGATATGTTGACTAAGGCTGCCCCGGGCCTCGGCCCTGGAAAGGTCATGCAGCCATTACAGGATTGGTGGGAATGGGGGGGTGGGGGAGGTTTGGAGCGGTGTGTACTGTCTCTAATGTACGAGTTACTTACCTTCGGTAACGATGTATCTGGTAGAGACGTTGTCTAGCCGCAGATTCCTTAACTTAGAATATCCCCAGGCGTCAGACTGGATCCGGAAAATTTTGCGCAGCAGTACCTCTGCGCGCCGGGGGGCGGCGCCACCTGGCTCCGCCCTGACGTCGTCCCCGGACATGACGTCACTGGAGCCATATAGGACCCTCCCGGCGCGCTGACGTCAGTTTTCTTCGGAGGAACTTTTCCGCGCCACAACGCGGAGCCCCCAGCAAAACTGTGAGAGTATGGGAACAGTGTGCGAATAAAAAGAAAATTGGTGAGAGAGAAAGAACCAAAGGGTGAGAAAGCACCATGAACGACAGTGAGGAGCACTGTCGACTGAAAGGTGTTGAAAAAGAAAGAGCAGAGCAATACTCTGAGAAGCTAATTCGCAAAAGCGAAGTGAATGTCACCCCTGAGGGAAATCGATCTATAAAAAGAAGACCGAAGCAGACGACAGAAAGTCTGCACCGGATGAAAGGAAATGAAGAGGGCAGAACAGTATACTGAGAAGCAACCCCGCAAAAGCGAGAGTGTGCCCACTCCTGAGGCAAGACGGCAATAAATGAGCCAAGAGCGACAGGCAAAAAGCTCCAACCCATAGGATTAAGAAAAGAAAGAAAGAAATAGGGAGACCGTGTCCCCTGTGAGAGAATTATCGGACTGAGGAACAGGCCAAAAAAGACGTGAAAACCAATTGACTGCAGGAGCGTCAATGGAGAAGGCGGGTGGGAGGGTAGAGAACACCAGTAGGCACCATACTGGAAGAAACTGATGCGGAAAAACGCAGAAGGACACCTGAACCCACTGCCCCAGTATGAGAATGGGGGGAACAGAACAAGTAAACCAAAGGAAGAGTCCAACGGGGAGCAAGGCGAAAAACGCCGCCCCGTAGAAGGACAAGCTACCCGAAAGGAGGCGAAAGCCGAAAACCCCACCTGAAAAGGTCCTCGCAGATCGGGGAGGATGGGTGGGCGTTAAGGAATCTGCGGCTAGACAACGTCTCTACCAGATACATCGTTACCGAAGGTAAGTAACTTGTACATCTGATAGAGACATCTAGCCGCAGATTCCTTAACTTAGAATAGATACCAAAGCCATACCCCACTGGAGGCGGGTCTGCGACAGAACCCCACTAAGTTCCCAAGGGAACAGAAGTGTCAACCAGCTGACTAAACACAGTGGGGACAGCGCTGCCAGAATGGCCAACACCGGACCAGGATACTCCGGAGGAAGTGGCCAACAATGAGAGGCAAAGGCATCAAAGACTGCCGAGGGCGGCAGGAAATCCCTGTTGGTCAACAGCGGAGAAAATGAGCACAAACCCAAAAGGGGAGTGTGGAATAAGAGTGGACACCTGCCGTAGCTGGAGAGGAACCAATGCAGGATGTGAGGGATCCACAGGATCCGATGGACCGTTGAAAGAGGAAGGTCTAACTAGGGTACAAGGACGTACCGAGTCCGAGAGCAGGAAGGCCATGCATGACAGTGAAAGAAACACTGTGAGAGTGGGAACAGCAGCGGGAAGATGCTGACGACGCCCAAGATGAGTCAGTGTTACAAGAAACACAAGACCTGCCAATGCACCCGTTACGCAAAAGGGCGGACAGCCCAAGGCAGAAAAGAACGGTAACAACCAGTGCCACGCACGTGGGTAACAGAAGTACACCAAAGAAACCGTATGTACCACCAGAACCACACCATGGAAGGAGAAGGCCCCATGAAGCGCCACGAGCAAAGCTGAGACACAAGAGGCGCATGACCAGGCGCATTGTGTGAACGGCGCTCACGAAAAGTGAGGGACCAGACCTCGGTGACCACCCGGAGTAGTAAGCCTGTGGGAGGCGTGTGTGTGTGTAGCACACTGGTGAAAAAGAAAAAGAAAAAACACCAGAGCCCCAACAGCCACGCAGCAGCGGCACTGGACAGAACAATGCCCAGAGCGAGACGCAACAGCCGCCGGCGGTGGAGCAGACCCACTGGCTATCGCGAGAGAGGCATGGAGGCCAAGCCAGTCGTGATTTGCCCAGAATCACAGGATGTGGAGTCGACCCCGAGACCGGAACCTCGTTTTCCAACTCGAAAATCGGCATCTAGCCGGGAGACCACATCCGCTCCCCTAAGACGCCCCATCAGACAACAATGCTCTGAGGAGAACGCCCCCGCTGAGAGCAGCAACCGCAGCCCGAAGGAAAGCACGACAACACCTGCGCGGAACGCAACAGGGGCATGAGAAACGGTGGCAGAGGAAGTGCCAAAAGCAAGGCACAAGACAAGGAAGATCATCCACGTCTGGAGCCAGAACGCCACCATGGAGAGCGAAGTCAACCATGAAAGGGCTACACAGCATGAATATAGCAAAGTAGAACGAGGCAACATAAAGTCGCCGGAAAAAAACGCACCAGCCGGTGACACTAGGGAGCAGGCATGGTACGCCGATAGAACACAGAGGGATAGTGCCGAGCTAAGTATGAGTGCTCGGGGACAACGACAGGGCCTTCCGGTAGGGCGGCCACAGATGGAACAGCCGCAGCGAAGAACCATGAGGGGACGGGAGGGATCAGAAAGCCCTTCCGTCCTGAAGAAAGGTATTGGGAAAATGCAGGCCAGCAGCCGACACCCAACAAATGGCTCGCAAGAAGGCCCCTGAAGGGCCCGCAGCAGCAGCATGCAAAACATACAGGCACAGCTGCAGGAGGACCTAGTGAAAGGGACCCCACAGAAGCGAACAAAGGCTACTGTAGGAGGAAGGCAGCTATACAATAGCAAACAAATACCCCACATAGGGTAAGTATCAACCCCAACCAGGGGCACCTCTGGAGCGTGAGCTCATAGACAGAGGACGTAAAAGTGTAACTTAGACACCACAGGCTCCGAACACATAACCCGTGGAGGAAGGGTGCAACCTTAACCACCAGGCTATAGGAACTTAGAAGGATAAGCAGCAAATCTGCTGCATAAAGGAAAGAAAATACGGCGAGGAGCCGCCCAGGCCGTTCAGGTATTACAGCATGAACCCGGGCCAAACATGAAGTCAAGACAACAGAGCAGGGTGAGGACAAGGACCTCAACCGAAACAGAAACTACGGAAGGTTAGACAGAAGGCGGCGAACCGCAGAGTCCGCATGTGCGTCAAACAGGGACACACCATTAAAAGGCAAATCCCGGAGACTGTCACGGACATTGTCGGGGAAACTCCCGTCGCGCAGCCAGGCATGGCGGCGCAAGGCAACGGACCGCGCCATTGTCCTACCCACCGAATCGGTAGAATTAACAGCGGACCGAATCGCAAACCGCGCCATCTCTCTGCCTTCGTGAATGAGACGAGCCATGTCAGCCCGAGGACACTCAGGGAGGGTAGGCAAAAAGACACTCCACGGAGTCCCAAAGGGCACAAGAAGCCCTGGCAAAAACGCAAACTGTGTTTAGAGCACGTAATGCAGAACTAGCGGACGCAAAAATGCCGCGTCCACATGTCTCCAGCCAACGAGACTCCCTAGTAGGAGGCTGCAGAAGAGGCGGAGAAGAAGGCTACATGGCGAAAGACACCTGTACCACGAGGCCGTGAGCACTAGGCTGAAGGGACAAACACGATGGGCCCCCAGGGGCCGGACGATGCCTATGCGCAATGGCCCTGTTGACAGCATCTCCTGAAGAGGGTCGCGCCCAAGTCCCGAGAAGGGCGTCGAACAACAAGCCGCTAAAGGGCAGCAAGGGCTCAAGATCCACTGCACCTTGGTGGAGGAGATCCAATAACGGATCAGAGGACAAGAGGCCAGAAGGAGGGTGCAAGTGCAAAACAGCTACCGCCCTGCGAACACCCCGTAAAAATAAAGCACCAGCTTCAGTGGGCGTCCTGGGGGGCGACAAGAGCCCATCTGTAGGGGACGGTTGCAAGCTAACACGTCCCCCAGCAGGAGGAATAAGGGGCCACTGCCCCCATGGCGGCGGAGCCAACGGGCGTGGAGACAAGCCCGAGCACACCGGTTCTGTGTCCTCTGGAAGCAGAGAGCCAATAGGTACCGGCGACCTTTCCGGCGTCCTTTCCGGCGTCGTACGACGCCGCTCCGACGTCGAAAGGCGCCGAACTGGCGTCGAAGCGACGTCGAGCTCCATGAGGGGCGACTCGGCTGGACGAGTGGGCGGCGACGTCTCCACCACCGAGAGGTGCGGAGAAAGTGCCTGAGGGCCAGGAGATGACAGGCATAGTGCCGCCGGTGCCGATGTCGACGCAGGGAGCCGCCAGGGGCTATGCGGGGACAAGGCAGAATGGCTCGGCGTGGGGCTGGAACGCCCATTGGGGTTGGAAACCGACGCCGGCACGACTCCGGAGTCGAGGCATTCGGCCGGCGCCGAGGGCGAACCCGCCGGCGGAGACCCAACCTGAATGCCTACCTCCACTGTGGGACCCGAAGGCGCACCAGGGAGTGGAGGTGACCCGAAGATGGAGTGCAGAGCCTGGTAATAGGCTTCCATCTGGGGTCGAGTCGCACCAGTACCCGGAAAGGGCGGGTAAATGGAGGCCGACTCTGGGGGGCAAGGCTCCGCGAGGGAGCGGGAACCATGGCCCCCACCGTCACGTGGAAGCGAGGATTTCGACTTCCGTGACTTGTGCTTACCTGTAGATCGACGTTCGCGGGATCGACTCCGGGCGCGGAGAGAAGAACCCACCGGAGAACGTCGGGGAGAACGTCGGGGAGATGCCGTGCGGGTCAACCGGGCGGCCAAGAGCTTCATCCGCCGCTCCCGTAGGGACTTCGGACGCATCTGCCGGCAGGCGTCACACTCCACGGAGTCGTGGTGCGACCCAAGACACCACATGCAAATGGCGTGCGGGTCTGGCGCGAACAAGTCTCGCACAATTTAAAGCCCGAAGGCATCGCACACTGTTCCCCGACGCCAACGACGTCGAAAAGGGCCTGGATAAAAAGAGGCCAGAGGAACAGCTGAATCCCGGATCCGCGTTGTAACGCGGAAAAGAAGGAAACTGACATCAGCGCGCCGGGAGGGTCCTTTATGGCTCCACTGACGTCATGTCAGGGCGGAGCCAGGCGGCGCCGCCCCCCGGCGCGAAGAGGTACTGCTGCGCAAAATTTTCCGGATCCAGTCTGCCGCCTGGGGATATTCTAAGTTAAGGAATCTGCGGCTAGATGTCTCGATCAGATGTGGATTATTCATTGCACATGTGAAATTTTACTACTGCCCGGGAGTGGGGGGGAAGGGATTGCACTGTTTGACTTTTGGAAGTTGGTTTTTTTGTAGGGGAAGTTTACTGGTCACGACATATGCCATGGTACATGGATTTGGGCCCCCTCGAGGGGGTGATTCACTCAGGGAGATGGTAGATGTTAACTGCTTTTTACAACGACACTATGACAGCACAGACATTGCGATTTCTTAGCTGGAATGTCCGGGGGCTAGCTGCCCTAGATAAGCGCCACAGAATATATGCATTTCTGAAGAGATATAACATAGCAATAGCAGGTCTGCAGGAAACACATGTCTGGGGAAATTCAATAACGAGTCCTCGTAAACGGTGGAGGGGACAGTTGTACGCCACATCATACTCTGGCTTCGCACGTGGGGCGCTCATCTGGGTGGCGCCTGGAGTTCCATTTCACCATATCCAGCATGTACTTGACTCAGAAGGGCGATATGTCATTGTGTGTGGGAGGGCAGAGAGAACTGCCTTACTAACGTTTATGCCCCCAACCTAGACTGTGCTGATTTTTACCCGGCAGTTTTGAAGGCGGCGACTCCCTATATCGGAGCTGAAGTTCTTCTCTTTGGAGATTTTAATTGTGTGTTTGATGGGACCTTGGACAGGGAGCCCCGGAGGGAGCGTACTAAACCCCGCATGGTAGCGTCCCTAGCTGATATACTCCAGGGTATGCATCTAAGAGACGAATGGAGAGCCCGTAACCCCACTAAAAGGGAGTTTTCTTGCTTTACTCCAGCAGCTAACACATTTTCCTGAATTGACCATTGTTGTCTTTCCGCTGGCCTTTCTGCAGCAACAGAAGGCATTTCTTATTTGCCGCGTTATCTATCCGATCACGCTCCGCTGTTATTGACGGTGTCGAGCGGACCGGGACGACCGTCCATCCCGCTTTGGAGGCTACAGGCAGAGGCCCTCACGGATCCCCTGTATGTGCACACAGTAAAGGAGGCTATTCAACATTATTTTGTGGAAAATTGGGCTCCACCTCCACTAGAGCCATTGAATGGAAAGCGCTAAAGGTTGTGATCAGGGGAGTCTGTATGAGGACTACCTACGGGGTCCAATACCAACTTAAGGCAGATATTGACTCCTTGGAAACACGACTAAAAACCATAGAGTCCACACTCTATAAGACCCCGACAAATATGGCCGAGTGGACACGTGTGAAGGGAGAATTGCTTGAGGCTTGGTCTCGTTTGGAGAAGCATACATACACCACTTATAGACAACAACTTTCTATGGAGGGCGACAGATCAGGAGCACTTTTAGCGCAATTAATTCGCACCGAAACTGAACAGGCTCCGGTGCTGCAACTCCAGAATGCTAAAGGGGAGGTGTTACACACACAAGCAGCGATACTTGCAGCATTTACAGATCATTTACAGCAGACATGCACAGCGGCCCCCCCGGTCCGATCGCAGGCCCTGTTGGATTATTTAAGCGTAGTGACGCTCCCTACCCTGGATGAGACGGACGCTGAGATCTTAGGAGCTCCGATTACTAAAGAGGAGATGCTAACTGTAATTAAGAACATGCAATCCGCAAAATGTCCTAGGAGTGATGGCCTCCCGACTGAGTTTTATAAACAATTTGCCCCACAGTTGGTAGATCATCTCTTAGAGGTGTACAACGAGGCTCTTGTGAGGAGGGCACTCCCTACCACCATGATGGAAGTTCTGGTGGCTATGGTTCCTAAACCAGGAAACGATCACTTGTTCCCGACTTCTTATAGGCCCATATCTCTTTTAAATGTAGATGAGAAGATACTTAGTGGAGTTTTGCCAGCTAGAATTCAGCCTTATATGGTCAGACTGGTCCATCATGACCAGGCCGGGTTCATTCCAGGTCGGAACACTATGTATAACTTAAGGCGACTTGCACATTTATGGCATGATCCACATTTACTAGATGAAGATTGGGCCTTATGTCTTTTAGACATTAAACAGGCCTTTGATACAGTTGAGTGGGATTATGTTTGGGCAGTACTCGCTAAAATGGGGTTGGGCGACAAATACATAAGTTGGGTGCAGCTTCTTTATATTCGACCAACAGCTCGAATCCGTCTCCGCAACCAAGTATCTGACAGTTTGGAGCTCCAAAGAGGTACTCGACAGGGGTGCCCCCTGTCGCCGCTCCTTTTCGCATTGGCGATGGAGCCATTGGCGACGGCACTGCGACACCGGATGGCATGATGGGGGGTGACGATAGGCCCGGCAGTGCACGTAGTGTCAATGTATGCTGACGACACCTTGGTGTATCTCCGTCGTCCCAGGGAGTCGGTCCCGGAGCTTCTTCGGGAATTCACTGCTTTTGGGGCGGTATCGGGCCTTTGCCTTAACCCGGGGAATTCCCAGCTATTTCCTATGGGAAACCTGAGAGACAAGGAGGAGAGTGATCTGCCCACTGTGGAGATTAGCTGGGTCACAAACTCGGTGCGTTATTTGGGGGTCCGCTTAATTCACACGCAGGAGGCTTATTTAGAACATAATATGGGACGATGTGTAGAGGGTATCCGCAAGTCAGTGGAGTTTTGGCATACCTTACCCTTATCACTAATGGGACGTGTGGCTCTGGTAAAAATGGTGGTCCTCCCCTTCACTTTATCGGATACCACAGGAGTGCTTTCTCAGGTTAGACTGCCTGCTGGTAGAACTGTTATGGGGAAACAAACTAAAGCGGGTGAGGTTGCAGACATTACAGAGAACTTGGGAACGTGGAGGTCTGGAAGTTACAATATTGGAATTTTATTATATAGCAGCACAGCTCCAGCATGCTGTACAATGGCTTGACGACAATGATAATTGGGAGAAACAGTTGTTGAGGGGTACTCACGGAGATAATTCACTCCCGGACCTACTGATGTTGGGCTCGGGTGCGCCTGTACATCTCCTGTATATTATTAGACATGTGGCCTCTGCATGGGAGTCTGCGGTTAAGGTTGCGATACGTAGGGCACCTTATGTCCCTGAAGCCCCATTGTGGGCGGTTGTCCCAATTGGGCAGATCGGTCAAGTTATGTCCGTCTCTAGATGGGTGGAGGGCGGCTGCAGAATGATGGGAGATCTGTATTTAAATCAGCATTTCCTGCCCAGGGAGGAAGCAGTAACTGCGTTTGATCTGGGCAGGGGTCAATATCTTCAATACGCAAAAGTGGCTGCGGTGGCGCTGGAGGTATGGCCGACGTTCCCCGAGGAGCCTCCAATGGCTGCCACCCTTCAGGCCCTTGTGAGTCTTGCTGGGGGTCGTACACTGGTCTCTCATATTTATCGAGCATTAAGGGCGGATCTCGCTGCACGCCCACTTCCGATTCAGTCTAGATGGGACGAAGTGTTGGAGATGCCCCTTACAGATTCTGAATGGAAGAGGGTCCATGAAGGAGTAAAGCAAATCAGTTCCAATACCAGATTTAAACTTATCCAATTTAATATTGTGCATCAAACCTATTTAACCCCGCGAGTGCTGCAGAAAATATATCCAGATCGTTCCTCCTGTTGTCCCAGATGTGGTTGTGATGCTGCCTCATTTTTGCATATGATATGGGAGTGCCCGAGACTGAATTCTTTTTGGGACTCTATACTAGAGAGATTGCGCCGAGTTACGGGATGGACGCTACCCCAGTCTATTAAAGAGATACTGTTGGGTTTACTCCCCTGTCCCAAGGGAAAGAAGCTTACACGTAGATTTCTCCAACTGGGCTAAGTACTGGCCAAAAGACGGATAGCGATCCACTGGATGGGCTCCCAACCCCCCCCAAGGTGGAAATTTGGGCCAAAGATTTGAGGGAATGGGCAACAGCAGAAAGGATCCGTATGAAGAGGGTTAGGAGGGATGATAAGTTGGAAGAAGATGCTAGGACCTGGTATGCTTTGATGTTAGAGGTCCCCTTGGAGATTGCCTCTGACACGCAGCGATCGGAGGGCACACAAGTAGTCCGCACTGAGGATGATTCAGAGGCGCGGCGCTCGGACGCTCCCGTGTTAAATGCAGAGTAATCACACGGCTGTATAGAGCAATTGGGTGAAGTGACTTATGGCAAGGCCGGAGATTCTTTTTGTACGTGACCAGGGGGGAGGGGCGGTGGGATTGTTTATGTAATTTTGTTTTTGTGATTGGTTTATTGGGAAATCTAAACTGGTTATATGCATTGTACAGAGTAGAGATGCAGATGCTTACAATTAGTATGTTCTCCTAGTTCAAGAGGTATTATTCCTTCATGCATATTTTTCCGTTACACTCTTAGCTACATGTCAAAAATGTTTGTACTACTTTTGTTACTTTATAGGATTGATCTGAGCTGAGAGATTGATGTTTCTGTACTGACTTTCTGAAACCGGAAGGTTTGAACCCTCAATAAATAAAAACATGTTTAAAAAAAATATATATATTTTTATGTTACAACTTATACCGCCGGCCTAGGGTCTCTCAAGGCCTTGGCAGGGTTGGTGAACAGTATTGACAGACCCACAGAAGCCGTGCACGGAGGGCCTTCTAATGTGGACAATAGGGGGTTGCAGGCGACGGATAGAGACACACCTGACCATAACTCTGACGATTCCTACACTTCCGAGGCCCTTGAGTATTTTGACCAGCTTTTAAATTCCCCAAACCCTATGTCTCCTATCACACCACCAGGAGCGTACGACCCAACCAGCCCCGTGTCCAGTGTAAACCCCACATCACCAACCTCAACATACCCAGATAGCAGTATAGGATGGACCGGCTGCCTAAATAAAAGTTTGGATGTCGTGTCTAGTGAGGAACCGGCCACGGGATCCCCAGGATGTTCGCATTGGGACCCTATTTCTTTGATCCCTACAGGCCCCACGTTACAGAATGGCATTGTGGAGGACCATCTGAGAATGGCCCCAGGGGTATTTCAGGGTAATGTACAGAACGTCCCTGTGTTCATCCCTAATCCCCCACAATATGATTCTGTAGACCCAAAAGAGGTACTATGGGCTCAAGTCAAAGATATACAGTTGGCGGTCCGAAAACTAAAATGACAGGTGAATGCAGCCACCTTAAAACTGGGGAAGGGGGGAAGCGGTGACAGGGTCTTGATGGATGCACAGCCGAAGATCCTGCAAAGGGTTGAGCTGTGTAAAAGTATGATCCTACAAACGTGTCAATCGGCAGCGACAGACATAGGTGTTATACAGGCGTGACTAGGTACACGGCATCCCCTAAAGAGCCCCTATTCCACAGGTATTAATTAAAGTATACATACATCAAAATATAACCTAAGGTCTGCCCTATACTGACAAAGTCCCTACGCTTCTTATGATGCCTCAGGCGTAAAAAGTACATAGAGCCAAGCAAACAAGGTCTTGCAGTATCACACCCCATGCCTGAAACATATAAATTAATACCCAAAAGTCAACAATATATAAGTTCAGGAGAGAACATCCCGAGGGTTGGGCATTTGAAACGCTCAAAGGGTAGAGCGGCAATACGCCAACACCAAGAACACACAGCCGTGGCAAATGTAGGGTCTGTAGCAGAGGTTTCTACGAGTACAACGCTTACAAGTACAAATCAGACTGTTCAAATAGGCTGGGGGCTGTTGCCTAAAAAACAGTTGGGCCAGTAAAAAGCAAAAGTGGATTAGTAGCGCTAAGCAGCGCCGGCTTCTAATAAGTAAGCTAAAGAAAGCCAGAATATGCGCTACCCGGCGGCTTAAAAATACAACAGAGTCAGGGTTAAGTCCGAACCCCCAAAATGATGCAGCATCGAGTTCAACAAGCCCAATTCCTCAAGCTGAGGATTCAGAGTCAGTGTTTTTAGAGAGCGTTCAAAGTTACAGTCGTATGGTAGAGAGATTTAACGCTACAGAACACTATGCGGAATTTAGGTTTGTTAAGCTACACCACATAAGGTCCTCTGATCATGGGGTTTTAGCCATACATCAGGCTGTGCAAATGCTTATAGAAAGGTTGTTACACGCTGTGGGTCCTAACGATTTCTTCCAGCTATGCTTCCAGGGGCAGGGCCTTGACAGTCCATTGTTCACCAAACGAAGGTCCCGCGATATCTTTGACGCTGTGGAATTTCTAGAAAACCTCTCAAGGCTTTTACAGAGTAAGGCTGAACTAGTCGCTTAAGGTACTTTCAGAGTCATAGCACTCATTGTACGGGGTCGTGAGGGGGCTGTTTCCAGGCCTTTAAAGAGTGTGCTGTACAGCAAGATCATTGGTAAGAAACAACGTTGGCTGCTCAACTTTAACAACGGCGCAGCCAACACCTGTCTGGCGGCCAGCATCGTGGGGTTGCTGCAGGGTCGCAAAACCCCCGACGCGGTCATCATGTCTAGAGCGGCTGAAGCCCATGAGGTGCTTGAAATACCTCCAGACTGAATGGTCGGCTTTGGCGACATAGGTCTTTTTGAGAACTATTTTGCTGTTATGGTGAAAGTTCTTTATCACAACGGTTCTTGGAAGTACTTTACACCCGGGGAAAGTGTGAAATACAAGACGTATATGTCCTACACCATGAAAATCACTTTTACAGGATCTTAAACGTTTTCTAGGAGCCAAGTACGTGTGAACCCACTGCGATCACATATACAACACTAAGGCAAATCATCAGTGTGAAATGCATTGTAAGATGTGTCAAAGGGACGGTTGCGTCGTAGACGCTACCCTGAAGGTGAGGTGCCGCACCTGTAATCTGTTTTGTCGCTCACAAGAATGCTTGAGCATACACAACAACAATGTTAAATGCATCCCTAAAATGGATTGCTGTGAGTGTGGTAAGTATGTGGCAGAAGATCACAAATGCAAAGGCATGAAATGCCCAAGGTGTCAGACTCCTTTTAGGGCTGGAACCGTACACAGGTGCAACTTGGTTAAAGGGAGGACCCAGACCAAAACCAAAGACTACATAGTGTTTGATATAGAGTGTACACAGGAGACGGGGGTACACCAACCTAACTATATTTAAGCACACCATCTAACTTCTGATGACAGCTGGGAGTTTGAAGGGCGAACGTGCGTTGGTGATTTCCTTAACACTTTCATTCAAACCAAATTCAAAGGGTATACCATGCTGGCCCATAACTCAAAAGCATATGACTCATTCTTTATTTTACAAAATATGATCCGTGAAAAGAAGCCAGTATAACTCATCACCCAGGGTACCAAACTGATGTTGTTAACGGCTGGCCCGTTACAAATAAGGTTCATAGACACCCTGAATTTCCTACCCATGAAATTGAGCAAGCTGCCAAAAGCCTTTGGTTTTCCAGGATGTAAAGATTATTTCCCACACTTTAACACCTGGGCGAACCAGAATTATGTGGGGCCCATGCCTCCTCCCAACAGCTATGGTGCTAAGTATATGATATTAACACAAAAAACGGGAGGAGAGGGTCCAAGGGAGAAAGTTTAAAGACCTGCAAGGAAGATATCCCCTATTCAAATACAGTAACAACACAAAAATCCTCGGGTCTGTGATAGCACGAAGAAAGCTTAAGGATGTCGGGCTAATGTCTCACAAAATCTCCACATGGGAGAGATCCCTTTTAGGACGAATACCCTCACCCACCATAGGTGGCATGCTTCATCATATTGGTTTCTCCTCCCAGTGGGAAAACCTAGTCCCACTGAGGGCTACAACCTCCTCAATGTGAGGAAGGAGCTCAGGGATGTTTTTAAGGTTGCTATACACTATCAAGGATGCTAAAATCCCATAGATGGATAATAGTGTAGTGAGGACGCAAAAGAAATGTGAATCAGAAATAGTGAGATTAAAACTACCTAGTGGGGGCAAAACAAAACTCTTTAATCACTTGCTCGCACTGGTAGAGTTAAAAAACAGTGCAGCGAGCAGTATGGAATTAAACTGCTCGGTGTCAAAAAACGGTCGACATGTTTCAGTCTAAGTGATCTCAATAAGTATCTAGGCTTTCATCAGGACCAGAAAACTGAAGCTGCTGCTATGTTGGAGTGAAAATACGAAATAAGATAGTGATACCAAACCAGTAAACCTATGTCTTTTTGTCGGATTTTACTGGATGTACCTAAAAGAGTGAGACAAAAAATAAACAAACGCAACAAATCAGACAACCCTTAATCCATCATCTACAGTGTAAGTCGTGCAATGTGAGAAGGAACATCATTATATCCTCTCATACCCATCAGGGTGTTCCGATTATAGTTCAGTAGATACACTTACCCAAATTATTGGCTAAGCGGCCTCACCTCAACCTGGCGACAGCTCAGGGAAGGGGGCCCTGCTCTAAGAAAAAATATAATAAAATCATGTGTCAAGCATTAGATGTCCAAGTGCTGACACTGAGAAGACAATGTGTAATGGTCAAGAAATCACAGTTCGTACATTATCAGTGCGAGGAGGAAAACAGCGATACTTAAAGTCATAAAGCTTACAAAGACCAGGGTAGGCTCTGCCAACGTTGGCCACACCCTGTAAATCTAGTGTCATAGGGGGATTCCAATGAATATGGCTGATGGACTATGCGGTTAACAGGTAACAACAATCTGTGGGGTGTAATGACACAAGCTAGATATCCGATTAATATCTACTAAGGTGTTAAGTACAAACCCATCCACTCGAATAACTAATGCTCGTAGTCCATATTGTAATGGTAAAAATCAAAGATGATAACAACTTGAGTTATCCAGAACAAGCTCAATGGTAACATTTGGACTACCATACTACAAGAAAACCGTATACTGGTAGAATGCCTTATACTAGTTAATCTCTGTTATAGAAATCTAGTCGGCCAACTATTTGATAAGGCAGAGTTCAAAATGGCACAATTTCAAGCTTGATTTAAGAGAAGCCCCTATCCCTGAGACCCGCTTACCTCTCCGACGGTACCCCGTCGTGGTACATGAGCTGCGACCGGAGGTACCGACGGGAGGCCCAGTCTGCAGTATAAATAGTCTCAACAAAAGGCGCGCTAATCATGACGGTGTTGCGTACACCTGTGCGTGAGCCCATAGGTGTCTAGTGCAGATGCCTGTATCCGCGGCAGTTGCGGTAAACTGCGCATGTGCGTGTCTGAGCCATAGTGCTCGAAAAAAGACAAAGCTTTATTGTTCAGTCCAGCTTCACAGAGCACTATTCTTCCGCAATAAACTGCGCACAATAATTGATAATACAACCTTAAAAACATCCCTGAGCTCCTTCCTCACATTGAGGAGGTTGTAGCCCTCAGTGGGACTAGGTTTTCCCACTGGGAGGAGAAACCCATACGCTGAAGCATGTCACCTATGGTGGGTGAGGGTATTCATCCTAAAAGGGATCTCTCCCATGTGGAGATTTTGTGAGACATTAGCCCGACATCCTTAAGCTTTCTTCGTGCTATCACAGACCCGAGGATTTTTGTGTTGTTGCTAAGTATATGATGCTTGCTGAGATAGAGAGCTTTCTACAATGGTATGATGAAAACCGTGAAAAGGAGTTTCATTTTCAAACAGAGTTGAAAGCTTATTGTCAGGCTGATGTTATGATTCTGCGAAAAGCATGCAACCTCTTCAGAGATGTTGTGGTGTCTATGACTAAGTAAGGGTTTTGAAGCCCAAGACCCCTCAAATGACAAAGACCGTCGAATACATAGACCCTTTTCAAAACATCACTTTGGCTTCCATGTGTATGTCCATCTACAAACACATGTTTTTAAGACCTAAAAGTCTCGCTCTAGTTCCGCCAGACCTCTATAACGGTAAACAGAAACGTTATTCAACCCCCTCTATCCAGTGGCTCATGTACGTCTCAGAGAAGGAAGACCTACATATTCAACAAGCCTTACAGGGTGGTGAATACCGCCTGGGACCTTATTATCCGGATGGGTATGCTGTAATTAAGGGCGTGCCAATGGCCTTTGAATACAATGGCTGCTTTTACCACGGCTGCCCCCAGTGTTACAAACCCCATGATTTTAACAGACTGATGGGTACCAAATTTGAGCACTTACACAGACGTACTCTGTTGAAGGCCCAGTATGTTGAAAAATGTGGCTTTGCTATGAGGTCCCTTTGGGGGCATGAGTGGTTAGATATGCTAACATCTGATACGGAACTCTGCTCTTTCCTTAAGAGGTGTGATTTACCAGAGCGTCTGAAGCCCCGGGATGCCTTGTTTGGTGGACGTACAAACGCTATACAGCTGTATAGGGCCGCTGGAGAGGGTGAGAAAATACACTACTACAATTTCACTAGTCTGAACCCCTGAGGACACCCCACCATCATATATAGAGATTTTAAACCCATATCCGAATACTATGGGTTAGTTAAATGCCAAATCTACCCTCCAAGGCATCTTTACTTTCCGGTGCTACCATACAGAGTCGACGGTAAGCTAATGTTTCCCCTCTGTCGAACATGTGCTGTGAGTAAAGAGGTCAGTGTATGTAGACACACTGAAAAACAAAGGATGCTCACAGGGACATGGTGTAGCATAGAGGTCCAGGCGGCCTTAGAGAAAGGCTACAGGCTCGGTAGAGTACATGAAGTGTGGCATTTTAAGAGGACCACAACACGTCTCTTTTCTCCGTATATTAATTTGTTTCTCAGAGACAAACAGGAGGCCTCAGGATATCCCGAATGGTGTACTAGCCAGGATGCAAAGCAAAAATACATCGATGACTACTACACTCACGAGGGCATACGCTTACGACCCCATCTGATAGAGGTCAACCCTGCCAGACGACAGTTAGCCAAGCTCGGTCTGAACTCCTTATGGGGTAAATTCACACAGCGTACAAACATGTCAAATACGACCATCATAACAGATCCTGACGAGCTGTTTAAGTACCTTTTTGCCCCTTGTTACGAGGTGTCCAGCTGCGAGTTTATCGATAACGAGTCCGTGGCTTTGTGCTGGAAATACACAAAAGAGTACCCCACAACGTGTAACAACATAAACATCTTCATAGCGTGCTTCACGACCGCTCACACGCGTTTAGAGCTTTATGGGGTTATGGATAAACTCCAGGACCGGTGCTTGTATCATGATACTGACTCAGTTATTTTGTGAGTAAACCCGGGGATGAAGACCCTCCTCTTGGTGATTATCTAGGTAATTTGACCAGTGAACTTGATAAGGATGAACATATAATCAAATTCACCTCATCCGGACCTAAGACCTATTCTTACAAAACAAACAACAACAAAGTATGAATGAAGGTCAAAGGTACAACATTAGATGTCAACAACACCCTAAAAATCAATTTTGACAGTCTGAAGGATCTGGTGCATGAATACTCTGCATCGGACGACCGTGAAAACGATAAAACCATAGTTGTTAATCAACCGTGCATAGTCAGATCCAAGAAGAAGTGGGAAATTACAACTCAGCCCCTACATATAACCTTACGCATTGTTTTTGATAAAAGGTTCCTGAATGAGGACTATAAAACACTGCCGTACGGTTATTAGACACATTAGAGCAACTGACTGGTACACTATGGACACACTATTACAGCATCAGTTTTCCTGCATTTTAGCAGGGCCCTCAAACTGCGGCAAAAGCTACTTTATAAAAAATCTCTTAAAAAATGCTGCAGGGGCTTTATCCCAAACACCCAACAACGTGTGGCTTTATTCTTGCTGGCAAGATCTTTATACCGAACTAGCCAAAAGGTTCCCACATATCAGGTTTATAGAAGGTATACCTGATAATCTCAACGATGATGAGCTGCTGCCATCGAACCTTGTAAACCTAGTAATTGTTGACGACCTTATGCGTGAAGGTGGGGGATCATCCTGAGCTAGGGAAAGCTTTTACTCAATATTCACACCATCGCAATCTAAGCATATGCTACATCGTGCAGAACCTGTTTAACAAGGGTAAGAACAGCTGTTCTATAGCTCTCAATGCCTCATATCTGATTTTTTTTTAAAACCCCCGTGACAAACAACAAATATCCATCATAGCTAAACAGATGTACCCTGGAAACACAATTTATTTCATGGAGGCCTTTAACGACGCTACTGCAAAACCCCACGGTTACTTGCTGGTTGACTTAAAAATAATACTCTAGAAGACTACAGGCTCAGGGCTGATATTTTCTCCCCGATCTCCTGTCGCTTACACCCCTAAGACCAAGCCCAGAGCCTCCAAAAAGAGACGTTGAAGGAGCTTTAGTGACATTTACAATCTAGATCTTATAACATAAGGTGGTGACTATGTCTGTCTGCTTGCTGCGTAATTTAGCTCTCCTAAAAATGTTGGTTACAGCCAGCCCCCAACACAGAAAGGCCATCCTGTGCGTGCCTTCAGATGATTTAGTGGCTGCCATTTCAGAAATAGCCCTAAACACCCTAAAAGGTAACGTCCCTATATCAAATCGTCAGTTACAGGTGCTGAATAAGAAGCAACACCTTATCAAGAAGCTCAGTAATAAAAGGGCATCCCTCATTTCCAAGAAGAAACTAGTAAAACAGTCTGGGGGTTTATAGGTTCGTTGTTGGGCATAGCTATACCCCTAATTACAAGTATCCTCTCGAGGCAGTGATGGAGCATGCCTCAAAGATGTATTTGGTGCCTAAACAGGAGCTGGAACATTTGGGACCATCTACGGACAATGCCTGGGATATAGGGAAAAATAAGACTCTGAGGCTGGATGCTGAAATTAAAGAAATTTTGAACCGGACTGATCTAAATCCGTACAACAAAGCAAACCTTTACACCACCACCTTAAAACACCTTTTGAACTATTACAAACAGTGAAATATAGAAAGAAATAAGCTAACTCTATATGCCCCAGACTCTTAACAACAATCAGCAAACCTTGCAGCCCCTCAGCAACCACAACAGCCGCCTCAACGCCCCGCACCAACCTCAGATATCTTTGTTGACGACCTCTTAAAAAATATAAGTCAAAGGTACTGAGGGGCCGCGCAGATCTTGATGAGTACGCTTGCAGCTTCTAAAGACCTAACAGGGTGGAATGAGCGGGCCGAATTCCTCTACAGGGGGCAACCGATCCCTGGATCACACATGTACGACCTAGTCAAAGGTCTCACGCACCCCAAGCCCATGACAAACCAAAATGATCCTAGAGGTTGGGAGCAGCTTCTGCGTACCTCGGCTGAACTCAATATCCCTTCGACGCTCGTGGGAAATGGTGACCACAGGCATCTGTTTGTAAGTCTGAAGGGACACATCCAGTCGTCACCACCAGCCTCAGGCGTTCCGCGACTATCCCCCTCTTGGACCACACCTGTTACGACATCTGTACCTCGAAAAAAGCCACTGGCCAAACCCCCCGCGTAGATTACAGCCTAATGCTTCTCCAGACTTTTTGAACAATTGTACCATGTACTCGTGTGTGTATAGTTATACACCGGCTGACAAGTGTGTCTGAATTTTTCTTCTTATAATTCTTTAGTAAGTTTGTCACTCTAAGACCTTTCCCTGCAAAACTGTTTGTAATAAAAACTTTTTAACTTTTCATACTGTCTCGGTCATCTTTTAAAGCACTGTAATTATGTTGTATGTGTCAGAATAAAAATACGCAGTCCGTATTCATGTTTTAAAATTCCTTTATTTTAGACAATAGTCATTAAACATACAGCCGCTACACGACCGTACAATTTTGACATACGGTGTATTCCGTTTTAACAGGGCGGACCATAGCACCGATGTTTTCTTTTACATATTTCACAACTATACGGTCATTGTTAACAAGATCATTCGAATATAGATTTAAGAAATTTCTAAACGTCATACCCTCTGACATTTTACTAATAAAGTATATACAAAATTCACCGCATGTGATGGCTAACGAATCCTAGACCCTCATCTTGTTATACTCCACCCTCGTTGCAGTTTTTTTCACATACTTGAATATGGGTTTTGTATAGATGCTGTGTTCGGGGAACTCTGCGGTACTGTCAAATACTGTAATCTTGTCACTGTCCATAAACAGGGCTGCCCAATGTGTTCTGTCCTTGTAATGCGGATCTGTGTTAAAGACAAGGGTTCGGGGTCTTTCTGCCCTTATTTCAGCTGGTAACTCATCGCTAGGGAAAACACCTAAAAAGTATTTCCTAGCATGTTTATGCCTGCTTAAGAACCCCCGTATCTGCACAGTGTCCATTTCACAATGTTTTAAAGATAGTCAAACAGAATCTGTCTGGCGTGGTTGACCTGAATGACGCTGTTGAATGCACAAGTTACTAACTTGTGTAACGATATATCTGTAAGAGACAGTAGTTAGTGACAGATTCCTTACCTTAGAATATCCCCAGGCGTCAGGCTGGATCCGGAAAGTTTTTTGCGTAGCAGTACCCTTGCGCGTCGGTAGGTGGCGTCGTGCGGCTCCGCGTCCGTCGTCGGTGTCGTGATCGCCGGGATGACGTCGCGGGCAGTACTTAGGCGCCGCCCCTGCGCGCTGACGTCAGTTCTGTACACGACTTTCCGCGCCAGGAACGCAGAGCCATGCAAGAAGCTGACATAGGTGTCTGAAAAATACTAGGGCCCTGAAAGGGATGTCCTTAACCCTAGAAATCAGTTCGCAGAACGGGGAGGATGGGTGGGCGGTAGGGAATCTGTCACTAACTACTGTCTCTTACAGATATATCGTTACACAAGTTAGTAACTTGTGCATCTGAAAGAGACACGTTAGTGACAGATTCCTTACCTTAGAAAAGATACCCCAGCAATACCAACCCCGGTGGTGGGTCTGCGAACAAAGATCAGACAAGGAAGTCCTGGAGGACAGAACGGCCAAAGAAGCCGTCCCTCCGGACCTGACTGTCAAGGCAGTAATGCTTTGTAAACGTGTGCAGCGAGGCCCACGTAGCTGCCTGACAGATAACCGGCAGCGGAACACCGCGGCCCAAGGCCGTGGTAGCAGCCGTTGCCCTGGTGGAATGGGCACGCAGCCCAACAGGAGGCTCCTTCTTAGCCAAAGAATAGCAGGTCTTGATGCACAAGGTAACCCAGCGGGAGATGGTCCTCTTGTGCACTGCCCGACCTTTTGGCGCCCACGTAGCCAAAAAAGAGCTGGTCATCCACCCGGAAGTGTTTTGTGCGGTCAATATAGAAGGAGAGCGCACGTTTTGGGTCCAGACGGTGGAGCCTCTCTTCCTCTCTGGAAGGATGCGGAGGCGGAAAGAAGGTGGGCAAAGTGATGGTCTGCCCAATGTGGAAAGCAGTAACCACCTTTGGCAAGAAGGACGGACGCGTCCGAAGAACAACCTTGTCTGGATGAACAGACAGAAAGGGAGGTTTGCAAGATAGAGCCTGGAGCTCACTCACCCGCCGAGCGGAGGTGATGGCCACCAGAAAGGCTGTCTTCAGAGTCAGAAGACGAAGAGGACAGTTATGTAGAGGCTCAAAGGGAGCGCACATTAAAAGGTAAGAACCAAGTTCAAGTCCCACTGAGACATTACAAACGGAACAGGAGGGAAGAGGTGTGTAATGCCTTTTAAGAACCTGTTAACAACAGGGGACTTGAAAAGGGAGGGCTGATCAGGGAGCCTGAGGAAGGCCGAGATAGCACAAAGATAACCCTTGATGGTACCCAGGGCAGAACCCTGTTGGGCCAGAGAGAGAAGGAACAGAAGGACCTCAGAAAGAGGGGCAGAAAGGGGATTCACAGCCTTTGCTGTGCACCATGCCACAAATTTGTTCCACCTGCAGGCGTATACCACCTTAGTGGAGGGACGCCTGGCTGCCAGAATCACATCACAAACTTCGGGAGGCAAGTCGAAAGGAATCAACTGCCGCCGCTCAATCTCCATGCAAGCAGGTGTAGACTGGACAGGTTCGGGTGGAGGACCGTCCCCTGCTGCTGCGACAGAAGATCCTCCCGAAGAGGCAGACGGATCGGGGATCTACGCTCATATTGAGTAGCTCGGGATACCAAACTCTTCGAGCCCAGTCCGGAGCCACAAGAATGACTTGGGCCCGGTCGTGCCGAATCTTCTTCAACACTCTGGGTAGAAGTGGTATAGGCGGAAAGGCGTACAATAGACCGCAACTCCACTCGTGACGAAAAGCGTCGCCGAGCGAGTGCCGCCTTGGAAATTCCAACGCGCAGAACTGATGACATTGCGCGTTCTCTTCGGTGGCGAATAGATCTAACCAAGGCTCTCCCCACTGTAGAAAGAGTCCTTGCGCCACTTCCGAGTGAAGACGCCATTCGTGATCCATCATGCACCTGCGGCTGAGTTCGTGCGCCCTGGCGTTCAGGGAACCTGCCAGGTGTTGAACCATCAGGAACATGCCCTGATGTTCCAGCCATGTCCAGAGGCGCAGAGCCTCCTGACAAAGGGTCCACGACCCCACCCCACCCTGTTTGTTGCAGTACCACATGGCGGTGGTGTTGTCTGTGAACACCTGCACTACCTTCCCTTTGACAGAGGGAAGGAATGCCTTGAGTGCAAGTCGGATCGCCCGGAGCTCCAGAATGTTGATATGGAGCCGGGACTCCGCCGGAGACCAGAGGCCTCTGATCTCCGCCTCTCCCATGTGACCGCCCCATCCCAGAAGGGACGCGTCCGTCACAACTGTGTGCTCTGGCTGGGGAAGGGAGAGGGATCTGCCCATGACCCATTGCCGGTTCGAGAGCCACCACTGCAACTGTTTTGCAGTCCCCTCCGAGATCTGGACGTGATCGGACAGGTTGCCCTGGTGCTGCGCCCACTGGAACTTCAGGTCCCACTGCAGAGCCCGCATATGCCATCTGGCATGATTGACCAGCAGGATGCAGGAGGCCATGAGGCCCAGCAGCCTCAGGGTCATCCGTACCGAAACCCAGGATAAAGGCTGAAAGATCGGAATCATAGCCTGAATATCCCGGACTCGCCGTTCGGGAGGATAGGCCCGAAACTGCGTCGTGTCCAGAACTGCTCCGATGAAAAGGAGCTGTGGAGAAGGAATCAGATGCGACTTCGGCACATTGATGGAGAACCCCAGCGAGTGCAGGAGTTCGGCCGTAGTCTGGAGGTGGGAGACGACTGCCTGGGACGAGCCCGCCTTCAGCAGCCAGTCGTCGAGGTAGGGGAAGACTGAAACCCCTGCCCGGCGCAGATGAGCTGCGACCACCGCCAACACTTTCGTGAACACCCGAGGGGCACTGGTAAGGCCAAAGGGAGCACGGTGAACTGAAAGTGCTCGGGGCCTACCGTGAACCGCAGGTAACGCCGGTGGGCCGGCAGGACGGGGATGTGGAAATATGCGTCCTGCAAGTCCAACGCTACCAACCAGTCTCCAGGGTCGAGGGCAGTCAAGACCTGAGCTAGGGTGAGCATCTTGAACTTCTCCTTCCGGAGGAAGCGATTGACGTTCCGGAGGTCCAAGATAGGACGCATGTCCTCCTTGTCCTTTTTGGGCACCAGGAAGTAGTGGGAGTAGCAACCACGCCCTACTTCTGGGGTCGGAACATGCTCGATGGCCCTCTTGGCCAAGAGGGCCGTGACTTCCTTCTGCAGAAGTACCAAGTGATCCCCTGACATGCGGTGGAATTGAGGTGGCATGGCTGGGGGTGGACTCGAAGGGGCGGGAGTAGCCCCTTCGGACAATGTCCAAGACCCACCTGTCCGAGGTGATGGTACGCCAGTGGGGAAGGTGATGGCGGACCCTGCCCTCTACCGGCGTGCTGTGCACCTGAAAGGAGGGACTAGGAGGGTTTGGAGGCCGCGGACGGGTTGGAGGTGGTGGCCTGACCCGCACGCTGGTTGCCCGATCCGCCACGGCGGAATCCACGTCCTCGGCCACGCGAAGACGCCTGCTGCGCGGGCCGGTGGCTGGGCTGCTGACGTGAAGGCGCGCCCTACCGTGGCCACGATAGGGGCGAAAAGCAGAAGTCAGCGGAGGGCGTGTAGCAGAAATGCCCAGGGACTTGGCAGTAGCCCGTGAGTCCTTAAAGCGCTCCAACGCATGGTCTGCTTTGGACCCAAAAGACCGACTCCATCAAAGGGCATGTCCATGAGAGTATTCTGGACATCCCCTGAAAAACCAGTGGTTCTCAGCAAGGCGTGGCGTCGTAGCGCCACCGTCGTTGCAATAGACCTGCCCAGCGAGTCGGCGGTATCAAGGCCACATCTTATTGTGTATTTGGCCGCATCCCTTCCTTCCGCAATGGCGCGGGAAAGCAGTGTCTGGACCTCCTCAGAACATTGGGGCAAAACATTCGCCACCGAATCCCACAAGGAGTGGGTATATCGGCCCAAAAGGCAAGCGGTGTTGATGGACCGCGAGCCAGCACTGGAGGAAGAAAAACCCTTCTTCCCAAATTGATCCAGGCGTTTGGATTCCCTATCCGGAGGGGCGGTAGGGAAGGCGGTTTGGGAAGCGGAGGCTTGGACAACCAAGCTCTCAGGGGTGGGGTGGACAGAGAGAAACAGGGGGTCGCCCGGAGCTGGGCGATGGCGTCGGGACACGTTCCTATCCACAGGAGCCCCTGTGTTGGGCTTGGACCAGGCGCCCAAAGAACGTCAGTGAGGGCGTCGTTAAACGGCAGCACAGTCTCCGTAGAGGAGGCTGCCGGCTGAAGCACCTCTGTCAAGAGATTAGTCTTGACCGCCACAGTAGGGAGTTGGAGATGTAAGGCTCCAGCCGCCCTACGCAACACCGTTGCAAAATTGGCTCCCTCCTCCGTAGCCACGGGAGGAGACAGCATGCCAGTGTCAGGGGAAGTATCTAGACCACTGGCATCCCCTAGACCCTCTGTCCAGTCCTCATCGTACTGACACTGTTGTGTCAGAGGGTCATCAGACCCCTCCCAGTCCTCCTGGTCCTCCTCAGGTTCAAAATAAGGGGGAGGAGGGACATTTGGGACCCAAGGTCTCATCGGCGCCGGAACCGGCGTCGAGCGACGTCGGTCCGGGTCCATGTCCGGAGCCGGAAGGAACTGAGGACGACGCCGCCCGGAGCCCCAGGCGGCGTCGAGAACGGCACCGGAGACATCGGCGCCGGCGGAGGTGTCGTTAGGTCGACCGGCGTCGATGGGGGTTGTGGAGCCGGGATCGAGGCTGGAGGCACGGGTGACGCCGGGGCCGGAGCTGTCGGCGACGCCGGAGCAACCCCATCAGGGCCCGCGGGGCCCGAAGGCGCACCGGAGGGACCTTGAGGCCCGAAGAGGCGGGCCATGGCCGACAGGAATTCCTGCACTTGGGCCGGATCCGCCCCCGAACCCGGGAAGGACGGGTATTGCGGGGGCGACTCCACAGGCATGTCCGGGGCCGCGGGGACGGTGCCGGGAGGGGCCTCAGCCGAGTCGCGAGACCGGCGAGGCGAAGTCCTAGAGCGACGATGCTTTTTGGACTTCTTGTGTTTTGACTTACCGGACGAAGACTTCGATGCCGACGACCGGTGTGGACTCCGCGATCGACCCCTGGACCTCTCACGCGACCGGGGCTTCTGCGGAGCCGAATGCCAGGCCTCGAGGAGCTTTCGAGACCGCTCTCGCAAAGCTTTCGGGTGGAGGGCCTGGCAGTCGGAACAAGACTCCGTGTCGTGGCCTCGGCCGAGGCAGAAGAGACACTCCCAATGCGGGTCTGTGACGGACATCATCCGAGCACAGGCGCCGCAACGTTTAAACCCGGGCATCCCTACGACACCTTGAAGTCGATGGAGAAAAACAGTGAAAAAATCACCAAAAAGTTTGGTCAAAAAATGACCAGGGCACTGCTCTTCCCGGATCTGCGCTTGCTGGCGCGGAAAAAGAAGAACTGACGTCAGCGCGCAGGGGCGGCGCCTAAGTACTGCCCGCGACGTCATCCCGGCGATCACGACGCCGACGACGGACGCGGAGCCGCACGACGCCGCCTACCGACGCGCAAGGGTACTGCTACGCAAAAAACTTTCCGGATCCAGCCTGACGCCTGGGGATATTCTAAGGTAAGGAATCTGTCACTAACGTGTCTCTTTCAGATACTGAGAATAGGACCATGTTCACATTCACGGGCAGGGGATTTCTAAAACGTATTTCAGCTTTTAGATTCTGTTTTTGACCAAGTTATAATGATCGCCGTCTTCCATGTCAGGGGTCAGATCGAATGCAAACAGTGTGTATCCGGCCCCATAGCCTTCTCTTAACACAACTACCCCGCAGTCCCTTAGATGCTTCCCTGTTATCGAAACCAGTCCCAGATATTCCCTGATAAAGTTGGAGGTTCCAAAACTGGGTGTGTAGGGTTTTGCAGGAATCACAGAGCCCTCATGGACTAGTGCAGCGTAGTTGATGTTGTAGTGCTTGAAATTGAAGGGGTTTGAGGTATAGACTCCGCTAAAAGCTGTATTGTCCACAAAGAACAAGTTACTTACCTTCGGTAACGATATATCTGTAAGAAAATAGGTTAGTTATAGATTCCTTACCTTAAAATTACCCCCAGGCATCAGACTGGATCCAGAAAGTGTTTTGTCAGCATACCTCATCGCGTCGGAAGGTGGCGTCGATCAGCTCCGCGTCCGTCGTTGGCGTCGTGGTCGCCGGGATGACGTCGCGGTAGCTACTTAGACGCCGCCCTCGCGCGCTGTCAGTTCTGTACACGACTTTCCGCGCCAGAAACGCAGAGCCATGCAAGACACTGATCACTGGTGCACAAAATTAGGGCCCTGAAAGGATGTCCTTAACCCTAGAAATCAGTTCGCAGAACGGGGAGGATGGGTGGGGCGGTAAGGAATCTATAACTAACCTATGTTTCTTACAGATATATCGTTACCGAAGGTAAGTAACTTGTTCATCTGAAAGAAACAGTTAGTTATAGATTCCTTACCTTAGAATATATACCCAGCAATACCAATCCCGGAGGTGGGTCTGCGAACCAAGATCACACCAGAAAGTCCTGGAGAACAGAACGGCCAAAGAAGCCGTCCCTCCGGACTTGGCTGTCCAGGCAGTAGTGTTTTGTAAACGTGTGCAGCGATGCCCACGTAGCTGCCTGACAGATGTCATTTAGAGGGACTCCTCGTCCCAAAGCAGTAGTGGCTGCCGTCGCCCTGGTGGAATGGGGGCGTAGCCCCACTGGAGGCTCCTTTTTTGCTAGAGAATAGCAGGCTTTAATACACAAAACGACCCATCTAGAGATGGTTCGCTTGTTTTCGGCCCGACCTTTCTTGGCGCCCACGTACCCAACAAATAGCTGGTCATACACCCGGAACTCTTTGTTGCGATCCAGATAGAAGGAAAGCGCACGTTTTGGATCCAGACGGTGGAGCCTCTCTTCCTCTTTAGAAGGATGCGGAGGTGGAAAGAAGGTGGGCAAAGTGATGGTTTGCCCGATATGATAGGAGGCGATCACCTTGGGAAGAAAGGATGGACGAGTTCTTAGGACAACCTTGTCCGGATGTACAGCCAGAAAAGGAGGCTTGGATGAAAGAGCCTGGAGCTCACTCACTCTTCTGGCAGATGTGATGGCTACCAGGAATGCAGTCTTAAGAGTCAAGAGTCGTAGAGGACAGTTGTGAAGCGGCTCAAAGGGAGCGCACATCAAATAGGTCAAGACCAAATTCAAGTCCCACTGAGGCATTACGAAGAGGATAGGAGGAAAGAGATGAGTAATCCTTTTAAGAAACGATTTACAACCGGGGACTTGAAGAGAGAAGGCTGATCAGGAAGCCTTAGAAAGGCAGAAATGACCGAGAGATAGCCCTTGATAGTGCCCAGAGCAGAGCCCTGCTGGGCCAAAGAAAGGAGGAACAAGAGAACCTCAGAAAGAGGGGCAGAAAGGGGATCCACAGCCTTTGGTGCGCACCATGCCACAGAATTGTTCCATCGGCAGGCGTATACCGTCTTAGTGGAGGGACGCCTGGCTGCCAAGATTACATCACAGACTTCGGGAGGCAAGTCGAATGACGTCAACCGCCAATCTCCACGCAAGGAGGTGGAGGCCGGACAGGTTCAGGTGGAAGACCGTCCCCTGCTGCTGCAACAGAAGATCCTCCCGAAGAAGCAGTCTGATCGGAGGATAGATGGCCATGTTGAGCAGCTCGGGATACCAGACTCTTCGTGCCCAATCCGGAGCCACGAGAATGACTTGGGCCCGGTCGCGCTTGATCTTCCTTCAGCACTCTGGGCAGAAGTGGTAGAGGCGGAAAGGCGTATAGAAAACCGCAACTCCACTCACGACGAAAAGCGTCGCCTAGCGAGTGCCGCCTTGGAAATTCCAACGCGCAGAATTGCGCGTTCTCTTTGGTGGCGAATAGATCTAACCAAGGCTCTCTCCACTGCTGAAAGAGACCTTGCACCACCTCAGAGTGAAGACGCCATTCGTGATCCATCATGCACCTGCGGCTGAGTTCGTCCGCCCTGGCGTTCAGTGAACCTGCCAGGTGTTGAACCACCAGGGATATGCCCTGATGTTCCAGCCATGTCCAGAGGCGGAGGGCCTCCTGACATAGGGTCCACGACCCCACCACGCCTTGTTTGTTGCAGTACCACATGGCGGTGGTGTTGTCCGAGAACACCTGCACTACTCTTCCCCGAACAGAGGGAAGGAAGGCTTTGAGTGCAAGACCGATCGCCCTGAGCTCCAGAAGGTTGATGTGGAGCCCGGACTCCGCCGGAGACCAGAGGCCTCTGATCTCCGCCTCTCCCATGTGGCCGCCCCATCCCAGAAGGGATGCGTCTGTCACCACTGTGTGTTCTGGTTGGGGAAGGGAGAGAGACCTGCCGCTGACCCAATCCTAGTTCGTGAGCCACCACTGCAATTGTCGTGCAGTGCCCTCCGAGAGCTGGACGCAATCGGACAGATTCCCCTGATGCTGCGCCCACTGGAACTTCAGGTCCCACTGCAGAGCCCGCATATGCCACCTGGCATGATCGACCAGCAGGGGGCCATGAGGCCCAGCAGCCTCAGGGTCATCCTGCCCGAAACTCGGGATAGAGGCTGAAAGATCAGAATCATAGCCCGAATATCCCGGACTCGCCGTTCGGGAGGATAAACCAGAAACTGCGTCGTGTCCAGAACCGCTCTGATGAAGAGGAATTTCTGAGAGGTGTGGTGTGGTCAGGTGTGACTTCGGCACGTTGATGGAGAACCCCAGCGAATGCAGGAGGTCGGCCGTAGTCTGGAGGTGGTAGACAACAACATGGGGCGAGCCCGCCTTCAACAGCCAGTCGTCGAGATAGGGGAAGACTTGAAACCCTGATCTGCGCAGATGAGCTGCGACCACCGCCATCACTTTCGTGAACACCCGAGGGGTGCTGGTAAGGCCAAAGGGGAGCACGGTAAACTGAAAGTGCTCGTAGCTACCGTGAACCGCAGGTAACGCCGGTGGGCCGGCAGGACGGGGATGTGAAAGTAAGCGTCCTGCAAGTCCAACGCTACCATCCAGTCTCCAGGATCTAGGGTAGACAAGACCTGAGCGAGCGTCAACATCTTGAACTTCTCCTTCTGGAGGAAGCGGTTGACGTTCCTGAGATCTAAGATAGGACGCAGGCCCTTGTCCTTCTTGGGTACCAGAAAGTAGTGGGAATAGCAACCACGACCTACTTCTGCGGCAGGAACACGCTCGATGGCTCCCTTGGCCAAGAGAGCCGTGACTTCCTGTTGGAGAAGGCCCAGATGATCCTCCGACATACAATGGAACTGAGGTGGCATGGCTGGAGGGGTAGCCTCGAAGGGGAGGGAGTAGCCCCTTCGGACTATCTGCAAAACCCACCTGTCCAACGTGATGGTGCGCCAGTGGGGGAGGTGATGGCGGATCCTGCCGCCCACTGGCGATTGATGGGCCTGAAATGTCGGACTAGGAAGGTTTGGAGGCAGAAGCAGAGGGGGGGGGTTGGTGGACTGGCCCGCTCTCTGGCCCCCAGAACCACGGTGGTGGTTCCCACGTCCCCGGCAGCGCGAAGGTTGTGGAACTTGCGTCGGCCTGTGGCCCTGGGCGGGATGTAGTGGGGCACCACTTCCGTAGCCACGAAAGGGGCGAAAAGCAGACTGCGCAGGGCGGCTGGAGAGGCCCAAGGACTTGGCCGTAGCCCGTGAGTCCTGAAACCCTCTAGAGCGTTGTCTGCTTTGTCGCAAAAAGGCAATGGCCATCAAAGGGCATGTCCATAAGGGTGCTCTGGACATCCCCACAAAAGCCAGTCAATCTCATCCAGGCGTAGCGTCGAAGGGCTACCGATGTGGAAATCGTCCTGCCTAGAGAGTCGGCGGTATCCAGCCCACAGCGGATGGTAAACTTCGCTGCGTCTCTCCCTGCGGCAACAGCCTGAGAGAGTACAGTCCGGGCCGCCTCCGGACACTGAGGCAGCACTTGCGCAACCGTGTCCCACACAGAGTGGGAATAACGGCCCAATAGACATGCGGTGTTTACCGACCGCAGTCCCAAGCTGGTGGAAGAAAAAATCTTCTTCCCAAGATGATCCAGCTTCTTGGATTCCCTATCTGGTGGTGCGTTAGGGAATGCGCTCTTGGAAGTAGAGGCTTGGACCACCAAGCTCTCAGGGGTGGGGTGTTGGAAGAGGAAAGTGGGGTCGCCCGGAGCCGGGCGGTCGCATCGGGCAATCATCCTATCAACGGGAGCCCCGGTGTTTGGCCTGGACCACGTGCCCAAAAGGATGTCAGTTAGGGCTTCATTGAACGGCAGCAGGGGCTCCGAAGAGCTCGCTTGTGGTTGAAGCACCTCTGTCAGGAGGTTAGTCCTGACTGCCACCGTAGGGAGCTCGAGGTGGAGAGCCTCGGCCGCCCTACGCAACACCACTGCGTAGGAAGCTCCCTTCTCCGTAGCCACGGTAGGAGGAGACAACATGCCAAGGAGGTATCAAGACCACTGGCATCCCCCAGGTCCTCTCTCAAGTCTGGATCATAATCCAACTGGTCGGTCAGAGGGTCACCTTAGCCCTCCCCGTCCTCGTCCTCTGGGTGCCAATCTGGCCTGAAAGGGACCCCAGGAGTGAACAGGGGCACAAAGACACCACTCGGCACTGGATCCGGCGACGCCGATCCGGCTCCGTGTCCACATCAGGATGGAGCCTGGGGGTCGACGCCGGCTGGGGGCACAACCGGCGTCGAGTGCGGGTGCGGTGCCGAAGGAAACGGCACCGGGGAAGGCATAGTGAGGTCAACCGGCGCCGATCCGGATCCAGGCCTGGATCCATGGGGGCCCTGTGGTGCCGGCTCAAAGCCGCCGGCAGGGAAGGCCTAGGACCCTCAACCGAGACCGCGGGGCCCGAAGGCGCGCCGGCGGAGTTGGGCTGCCCAAAGATGGCATGCATCGCCTCGTAAAATTGACGAAGCTGGGCAGGGGTCGCTCCGGGTCCCGGGAAGGGAGGGAAACTCGGAGTCGACCCTTCAGGCTCCGCACGCGGAGCCGCGGGAGGGGCACCGTCCGCATCCCTCATCGCGTCAGCCGACCGATGGGGAGAAGTCGAAGAGCGACGATGCTTCTTCGACTTCTTCTTGTGCTTCGACTTACCTGACCCCGAGTGCGAAGACCTGGATGACGAGTGGTGATGGCTCCGCGACCGGTCCCTCGACCTTTCTCGCGACCGGGACCTCGAACGGCGCGGAGCCGACTGCCGGCGCTCAAGAAGCTTTTGGGACTGCTCCCGCAAAGACTTCGGAGCCATGGTCCGGCAGTTGGAGCACGACTTGGGGTCGTGGTCGCGCTCCAGGCAAAAGAGGCACACGCGGTGCGGATCCGTCACCGACATCAGTCAGGTACAGGAACCGCAAGCCTTGAAGCCGGGCAACCCTACTTGCACCAGGAGTCGGTAGGACTCAAAAAGACGTTGACAAAAGTCGCTCAAAAAGTTCAGTCAAAAAATGACTGGAGGTACCGCTCTCTCCGGATCTGCGCTGGCTGGCGCGGAAAAAGAAAGAACTGATGTCAGCACGCGAGGGCGGCGTCTAAGTAGCTACCGCAACGTCATCCGGACGCGGAGCCGACCGACGCCACCTTCCGAGGCGCAGAGGTACTGCTGACAAAAAACTTTCCGGATCCAGTCTGACGCTTGGGGGTAATTCTAAGGTAAGGAATCTATAACTAACTGTTTCTTTCAGATCCCAAGGATAAGAAGTTTGGGTAGCTGTCCCAGAAATAAATTCTGTTGCTGTGTTAGGCGGGTACCTGCGGGGATGCTGAATACCTCCAGAGCTACTCTTTCCACAGCATACTTGACGTTTGATAGTTGCAGCGCGTCGGCGTGAGCTAGTCTGACGCTCGAGGACACTTTCACTCTCTTTACAAACAGGCTCGCGGATAGTATGTCCAGCTTGTACTGTTCCGCATCCCCGCTGATGAGACAGAATGAGTCCTTGTTGCGGGTAAGCCTGATCTTAAGATCAATTCCATTTACGAGCAGTTTATCTTGGAAGAAGAGGTCTGAATGTATGCGTCCCAGGAGGTCAAAGTGGCGACTGCCTTCAGCAAACCCTGCTCTTTTTACAAAACCCTGATTGTCACCGTCCAGAGCCTTGTCTTCAAAGTGGGCGTACGTGTACTTGTAGAAGAGCCCCGCTGAAAGCTGCCTGTCAAGAGCTTCGCTACTGTAATTTAGAATGCTCTCAAGGTAGTCTCTGTAGGCGTACATGTTATTGCTCTGTGTGATGAGACGATCGCCCAGGGTGATGTCCACCTGATTAAACAAAGTTGCTAGGGGTAAGCGATCGTCCCCACTTTAGCGTCTGCTGCTATGTTGGAACCATCCGCTTTTACGATTTTACACAAGATGCAGCATCGTGTTGTTGAGATCCAGATACATATCTGTGGACCCCGAAACAAAAAACTGTATAGGGGGCCAACGGCGTCAAAGCGGCTAGAGGTGATACCTCCATGAAAAAGCTGTTTTCGATGCTGGTCTGCGTGGGTTTTAGAGTAAACAAGTCTAACTCTGATTTGGGGCACTCGCCCGATGCACAATGTACGAAGGCCATGCTTTAGTTTGCGTTGCTTTAGAAAATATTTACTTTAGAGACGTTTCTCTTCTTCTTCAAAGCTCTCTTCCGTCTTGGGGTTCTTCTTTTGTGAGCTCCTTTTGAAGAACTCCTTTTTTTATAGGGGACCGGTGGTCCCCTACGCCTTGAAGCGCAACGTTTCCTTTTAACAATTGTGCGGTGTCTGTATACCAGCCCGGCGCCTTCTTGTGGCTGCTTTTCATACGCTCTGCGACAGCCGATGTGACAGGCCCAATTACCTCTTGGGCTATGTTCGTAGCCGCAGCTTTAACATGGGGCTTTGCAATTTCATAACCTCTTCTCAAGATTGGCATAGCTCTTCTAAACAAACTATGAAAGAAACCTCCCAAGCCGGCCCCGTACATTACGGGGGACCCTTGAAATTACGTTGGACCTCCATAGCCAGCCTGATTTCTGTTATAGTCCCTGTACATAGACGGATCACCGTATGTTTTCACGACCACCATGCTGTCTTCTTAATAGTACCTGTCACGTCTTGGCCTTAAATGAAGCTTAGCAATAACTTTTCCGTATTTTAAGGCTACCGGCGCAGACTGGTCGTCAAAGATCATAATTGAAATAGTGTCAAAATGGTTTTTAGAAACTGCGACGTAGTCAGCTTTGTTAAATTGAATATTGACCATTGTATTATTTTCGCCCTGCACGTGGACCCATCTTAACAGCGGTGAATAACTATCCCCAATCCGCTGTGCCTCTACAATATCGCTATACACGTAGAGTGTATACAACCCTCCATTAATATCAGGGCACGAGCAGTCGGGTTCAACAGGACTTCTCGCATGTTGCACTGTGCCTAAAACCCTTCTTAATTTACCAGAGCAGTTAAACTTATTGCGACCAGGGGCTTTAAGAAAGACGTTCCTTCTAACATTATCTAGCATCAGATGAATATTCGCAAAGGTTTCAATGTTGGATATGGATTTGTTGATGGCATCGACAACACTTGTAACGGTTGGGTAGTATCCATATGGGAAACCTGCAGGTATGCTCACAGGGTCCCGCTCACGCTTTATGTTAAATGTGGCTTCGTCCGGTGCAAATGTATTCCATGTTCTTGGGTATTGGATTTCTGTTAGGGCTACTTCCCAATCCCCTTTCAGGTCCATGGGTTTAGCCAATTTCACGGTGTAATTAGAAATCTTGTTGTCGGGGAACATGTCCTTAGAAGCGTTGGACGGGAGGGTAATATAAAAGGGCACTGTCTCCATCTTATCTTGAGCTTTCGACCATCCCAAACTCACACCCCCTTCAGAGAGCTGGCCAGCACCCAACTGTTACATTTCTCCAGCCACCCCCACCATTTGACAAATGCCTGTCTGTTAGCCCCGCTACCTTTCCTTTTCAGAACCTTTTCAACCCTATACACCCTGTGCAGCTCGTCGGGTACCATTTGCAACTCTTCCTTGTAAAAGACTCCAGACACCTCTTCCCCAGTGTAGTCCTTTAACCTGTAAATATACAACCCCTCTTTAAGCTCCACACTTTCCACTATAAATATCTCATCGCTAAAAGTCTGCTGGTATCCCTTTGTAAACACACCTTTCAATTTTGAAATCCTAACATGGGCCCCTTTTTTAAAAAGAGGCTTTTTCACCATTGTAGAGAAATGGCGACCGTACACTGTTCTCCAGACCTTTAGCGAATTTGACGGTGTTACCTCTACGGGCGACGTTTTGATGGTTCGGTGATAACTGGCATTGTAAACATCTATAAAAGACTGTAGAACATCGACGTATCTGTATGTGTTGTAGGCCGTAAAGTATCTCCACATCTTGGACTTTAAAGTTCGGTTAAACCGCTCTACAACAGCTGCTTTTACTTCCGTGTGTGACACAAAATGTTGAACAGCATGCTGCTTTAATAATTTCTGAAACGACTTGTTTAAGAATTCTTTACCCGCATCTGTTGGTAGTTTTTGAGGGATTCACCCCTTCTAAGATGGTTTTGAAAGCGGCAGTGACGCTAGCCCCACTTTTATCACTTAGCGCTTCTGCAAAGGCGTACTTGGACAACACATCTATGACGGTTAATATACAACGGGATCCGTTATTATGTTTTGCTATATCTTGAAGGCTGATTATGTCTGCCTGCCATTGATAATCTATTTGCGCATTAACAATTGTAGGGCGCCTCTTAAAACCCCTTCTGGCTAGTTTGTGGAGTGACTACGCCTCCTACCTGATAACCAGGTCTTCACCAGGTCTCTGTTTACCGGTTCATTTTCACCTACAGCCCGTCTATACAGAGCTTCGGCGCTTCCAAAGCTACCAACCCCGCTTGTATCATAATAAAGTTTTCTTAAACGGGCCCCAGACATGGTATCAGTCGCTACAGCCCTTGAAATGAAAGACGCTTGGTTTGTGTATGTCCATTTTATTAATAATAAAGAATATTGGCAAAACATTAACAAAACACATTTCACATTTTCATAGTATATAGCATAATGCCTTTGCACTTTTTACAGACATACACACAATGGTTCTAGCAGAACCTTCCATAACAACCTCTACAACAGTATGCAGGGTATTATGCATAGCCACATGGCCCCGTGACATTCTAAATACACGCATGTATATCACGATACATATTAACTTATTTTATTTTAAAACAGTCTTTGGGGGGCTAAAGAACCTGTTCTTCTATTTTTTAAATACATATTATACATACGCCATTCTACAAGCCTTTCTATCATCTTTCTATCAAAGCCTGTACACAGCCACGGCATACCCTGTAGTTTTGAGCTTGGTTCACCTGCGTATCGGATCTCATTGAGTGCCATTGACAAGGTGTTCAGCATATCAGGGTGGACATATTTCTTTTCAGCGGACAACCCATACACAACCCTTAGCAGTTTATACACCTTGTACGGGTCTAACATACTACATATATAACGGATTGTTCTTGCTCTGTACGAGTACCTTAGGCATTCGTGCGCAGCCTGCTGAGGATCCTTCATTTGATGGCCGTAACAAAGGCTGTAATAGTCACGTTTGACACATGCTTGTACAACTGCTGCAGCGAAACCTTTAACAGACAACACAGCATCTTGGTGTACCGCTGAAGTTTCCTTTTCACAGGCTCAGCTCCTAGATGCACAGACACAATTCCTGTGGCCATCGTTGTTTTGGCATGTGGAACTTTCAGTCTGCTTTGAACACCACAGACAGTAAAAATTTACGTCATTCACTTTTGAGGGCTGGCCCTCAGCACCTGTTCTTTTTGGGGTTGTTTTCTACAGCTCAAAAGAAGAAAGAGCGATAACCCATTAGTTAAAAATAAAATACACCATTATACACGTTAACTTGCCTTTAACGTTTTTTTTTACTAATCTCAGCATTTTTCATAGCCCTCAGCTGCACCCCTGAAGTCTTGTGTCACAGATGTCAATCGATACCCCACAGTCTTCGGAGCTTGTACCAGGCTGTTGCACGACAACTGTCTCGGGAACTGCTTCCTCCATAGAAGCCATATCTTCATAGACGGGTGAGTTAGGTGGCGCTATAGCTTCTTCACCCTCTTCCATTTCGAAGAAGTTGCCTCCAGCAGGCCCTTCACCGCTAGTAGAGCCCTCTCTGTCGCTGTTATCGACCTTAATCGGTGACACCAGGTGAGGCCAGTCCTTGAGACTGAGCGCTTCCATCCGCCGGCACAAGCCAGTGTCAAAACCAGTAACGCCGCAGCCCATATCTTTAGGAGCTTCCTGTTGAGCATTCTCGTCCATGCTCTCTGGTGATATGCTCCGATTATAATTATTGAGCGTGGTGTATCCACCCTTCAGTGGGATCCATTTGATGATTGGGCTGTATCTCTTCATATTGATAAGTTCCTCTTTCTGTATTCAGGCTCCTGGTTGCTGTACACGGCTCTTAAGGACACCTTATATGTATTCTAAGCAACCCCTAAAAGAAGCGTACACCTCTACATCACAACTTGGACACATGGCATCATAGGGTTCTGGTTCGCTGGGGTCTCCAAAACAGCCCTCCCCTATGGCATCCCACCCCCTTTGGGACAAGTGGTCACCTACGTCATTTCTAGGGCGTGGAACCTGTCACTTTTAGTTCATTTCAGGGGCGTGGCACCTGTCACTTTTAGTTCATTTCTAGGGCGTGGCACCCGTCACTTTTAGTTTGATGAGGAATGGTATCCCAACTTACTACTGGAGGAAAGGGAGACAGTGGAGAACTTGATAAAGAGGAGGTTTGAGAAAATAGCTGAAGAATAGTGGGTCTTATACGGTCATATTGAACTGCATAAGAGGATGAAGGATCGTATTTAAGTTGGATGTCCCTAAATTCGAACACTACATCATCAGAAATTAAATGACCAAATACTAATATTCCTTTATCTATCCGTTCCTTCCAATAGAGGGCCCGATTGTTTAGCTTAATATGATTATACCATATCGCTATGCATTTTCTTAATGAGTAATATGCCTTTGGCTTTTAAAATATTCACTTGGCCAGTAAGAGGCACCTTGTTTGTTGACGGAGCGATGCCCTTAAGACTTGAAAAGGACAGAATGGCTCGGCAAAATCACTGTGTACATCTGAAGTCTCACGAGGTGCCTCAGCGCAGCGCCTCTTCTCAAACACGTAACCAGCAATGTCGGACACTGCCTTGTGTATCAATGCCCGGGGACTTGAAAGTGCTTAAAAGATCAGCAAAAAAAAAAAAAAACATTTTAGGACATTTTCAAGGTAAAAAGGAAAATATGGTTCATCATAAAAAGAAAGAAAAATTTTGTTTTTCCTTTTACCTCGCGCCTTTTCTTGATGTGTTTACTCTCTGTGTTTATATTTGTAGACATCCCTCTTGCCTTCTTTGAGAATATAGAAAACATCCAATCACACAAAGTTTGCTAATTCTCTTCTGACAGCATGCCCACCGGCCCAAGGTCCCAAGTCATGACTGGTGCATGATTAGTTGTGTCTCCGAACAGGAAGTGCCTCGGTGGACGTGAAGGGGTGCAAAGGAGCTGTGACTCAAAGGTCACACACACACTACTGAATCAAGCGAGCCAATATTTGACACCCTGTCTCGTGGGCGTGAGTGACCTCTTGCAGCCTCATACCCAGCGGAGATCAGTGCAGTTGCAATCTTAGCCATGTATGTCACCCAGAAGACTTCTTGGCACTGGGATATCACTGTCAAGGGGCTGCCCAGAGACAGCTTGGTAATCCCAGGAAGAATGTTCCCAATGCCTACTGTTGGTAGACTCAGCAGAGAGGCCAGGGGTTAAATGATCATGGCGTGTAAAACAAACAGCAGGTATGCTGTTTATGGGAGGTCCACCATCTTCCTTGCCTTTTTTTTCTTCTTGAATACAATCCCAACGTGTCCAGGTCCGCAGATCCATGCAGAATTTTTCTTGACATAATATAGTCCTACATTACAATAACATGACGCAGCACAACGCTGTTCTTTGTCGAACTGGGTTTGATGCACACTGACTAGGTGTGATGAGCCTCGCACTTTTCAGTGCCTACCTTTTGTCACCATTCTAGTGCATTAAAATCCATGCAGTAGCGCCCAGAAGCGATTCATCTTCGGTCATGGACACTCCACTTATTTGCCTATTCTTCGAGTCAAAATCTTTTACATTTAACATGTCTAAAACTCCACAAGGGGCCTTCTCTGTGGCAGGAATTTATGAAAAAAGGAACTTTTTAGCTGCAGAAATCTGCCGATTCCATGATCACATCACAGCAGTATGTTGTGTCAGCATTTCACCCATTTAAAGTCGCTGAAATGAGTAACACTGAGATGGAAAATAATTACTTTGCTTTTAAATGCTGGCGATCCATGAATGCCCAGTGCTATTGTTGCCACCTTCACGTGTGGAGGAAGGCACATTAACCCTGTCGGCGGCGATTCTTCTAAGCATGAGAGGTTTCTGACTGAGAACTGATAGTTTGTCTCTTAGGCAAAAAACGGTTCTACATTTACTTTATTTCATTTATAGTGTACAATTCTAGTACCATAAGCCGAGCTTCAAGGCCCAGTAACAAAAATTACAAAAGTAAAAACTAGACACCATAAAGGCAACAAAATAGTAACAGCCATTTGCAATGCAATAGGTCTCGCATTAGTTAAATGCAGAGCTATTGGCTTTGCAAATGTAAAAGTAATAGGGCAATTATTTTTTTTAACTTTATTATTAATTTATTGACTTTTGTAGTAATTGTTACTACATTGTTACAAAAGTGAATAAATAGAAAAAAAAGTTGTTTGTTCGCCGTATTACTTTTACAAAGCTAATAGCTCTGCATTTAACTAATGGGAGACATATTGCATTGCAAATGCTTGTTATTAGAAAGAGGACTGTACGCGGGGCAGGAGCTTTGTGAGGTACAGATGAAAGAGGGGATACTGTTCTCAAGCATTCGAGGACCTAGCTTTGCATTGAAGAGCAAAAGAGCCATTTTATATATACTTCCAAGCTATCTCCCAGAGTAGAATAGTTTGTTTAAACGATGCACCCAGCAGAAAACAAGCCCACGTGAACACAGTGCTCCTAAAAGCTTTCATTCTGCACGTCCAAAAAGTGTTTCAAACCCACACTATATGGACTCTGTCTGCAACTATCTCCAATAAGTAACCGCACTGCAGGACAACAGAATGAATTTCATTTCTTCAGTTCATCACAGCAATGACAAGGCTAGAGAAAATATGCAACATATTAGGGAATCTTTATAACGGCATGCCCCATGAAATGACTGCTGCTGTAAACAAGTACTCGGTCTGAATACTTATTGAAGACTTTTATGCTGCTCTTCCATCAACGTTCTTACCCCAGTCCATTCATGAGGTTGTCAATAGTCAACAGTGTCACTTCTTTGAGTGCCCACATATTCCTTTTAAAAGCAGGAAAGCGACAGTTACCTTTTTCAGCGTGAGCACTAGGTTGTATACTGTGTGTGCAGCGCTTTAACGTGGGTCAGTGCGAGCAAAAACCCATGTTTACGTGAAAAGCTGCTGGTTATGCAGCAGATGGTGGAGGGCAAATATAAAGCCATGTGTCAGTGGAAAGGCAGTCAATTTTAAGGGTCTCGTCTACAATAAGCTTGCTCCTGGCTGGAAACTTCTATAGCGCCTATGATTTTGAGACGCAGCCTCCAGGTGTTAACACTCACAATTGAGTAGTATTTTCTACATAAAAGGATCAGCACACGAACAAACCTCTTTGGACCCCAACACAACTATAATAATATCTATAAACACGGTTCGCTGTGGGCATCGAGGCGCTACAAAAATCAGATGAAGCATGCTGAGGAGTTACTAAGTGCTACAGCACAGGAGCTGTGCGAGGCATGGATCTTTTGGCTTTGAAGGGTTACATTTTTTGACATGGGCTAGAGACTTGTGACATCTACCGTGAGGGTTTACATAAGGCAATACCCAGCGCTTCACTAAGCGCTACAATATAAATTAAAAGACGGAAATACTGTCTTCATTTTTTTAAATCCACTCTGACGAGAAAAAGGGGTGGGAATATTTTTATAAGTGAAAACATTGCACCAAGGATGTAACAAGTAGTCCTAACCCCTGCGACCGGGGGAAAACTAAAGACGGGAGGAAATGTTAGAAAATAACAGAAGAGGGCAGAGACGCACGTTAAGATTTTTCTGGGTGGAGCAAGTAAGGAACAACATATGAAACAAGCATGGGGTGGACATCGTGCAAATCACATTAAGTTAGAACGGAATGTGGGAAATGGGGGCAGAGGTCGAGTCTACATCTTTAAATACCTGGAATGCTGAAAAGGCTTGCATGCTCAGGAAACATCACCAGATTCAAAGCTATACATGCTCTTTTTGTACGGGAGCCATTTAAAAGGGACTAAAACACGAGGAAGACATTACGTTTGCTGCAAAGTGCAGACTGTAAACGGAAACAAAAATCAAACCTTATGATCGGGTCCCAGAAAGCACAGCTTGCTGCGTGGCGTGAAAGCGGGGAGAAAGCGTCTTTAGAAGACAAAACTTATACAGATGCCGGATGTGGGGAGGGGAGGGAGCCCTGCTCACCTTCTCACATATGAAGGAGCCGACGCTGCTGCCATTGTTAAACCGGAATCGCATTGCGCTGATTTTAAAAACAATTGTTTGGTGTACGGATCCACCCATTCCTAATAGCCCTTAGACTTAGAGACGGCTGATACTAGAAACTTTTAAGTGAAAATCAGCCTAATGAGCGGCACGCTGGCAGAGGAGATCACGTCAGAACAGTTTGCAGATGTTCGACGGGCGGCCGCCATAGTAAAAGTTAAAGTGCACACATGATGTTTTTTCGACGGTCTTGCCAGCTGTACATGCGCAATCCATGGGGGTGGAGTGGGGGGATGGGGGGGGGTGTGAGCGGTCAGAACCATCTTGCAAGCTGCAAATGCTTACAAGCAACGGAGCGGGAGCCACAGTGGGGGAGGCAGCAGTAACTCGCAAAGGAAAAACCATGGTGTCACCATTGTGTAAAAAAACAAAAAAAACAAATACACAAAAACAAAGGCATGGGGCAGCGTTCCGCGCCGTAAATAATAAAAAAAGGCACGGCCACCATTATTCTTGCCCAGGCGTGCGTGCTGCCTACATTAAAAAAAGAAGTCCCCAAACGAAGACATAAACACCTAAGGTGTAACAATATAGTACGTAGGCGGTGCTGCATCGGCCAAAACGGAAACGAAAAGGAGGGACATAAAGGGAGGATTACCCATTGGCAAACAAGTTTTTGTGAAGGACAGTAACAGAGCCAAATAAAAAACCATCTGGCAGCAATGGGAGGAGTTCAACTGCTAAAGCATACACAACAGGTCAGTCGCTAATTGACAGCGCAAGCGCTGTCTACGCTCGACCTAAAATGAAAGAAAACAAAAATGACTATTACATCATGACAATACAGCCATGCATGAGACAAACTACGTAGTTATGGACAGGCGGGGGCTGGACCGCTGGCTCAGTTTTGCCAGATTACAGCAGATGCTCTCAGAGCTTGTTTTTGAAATCGATCTGGTCAAGAGCAATATATTTTTTTAGAAAATATGTTGTCAGACAATATTTCCTATTGGTGAGGCAGGCTGAAATGTCTAGGCCCTGCCTAGAAACACGTTATATACAGTCCACTCAAGCAAAACAACAATGGAATGAAATGTCCCCATGGAAATTACTTGTGAGAAAAAATATTTAAGCTTTCCTTCTATCACTTTTTTACTTTCTCACTTCACCTCAAAAGCAGCCGCCTGCCCATCACATAGCACTTACGTTTAAGTATGTCAGAGAAGTTTGCCACCGCGATGGAACCCCTTGCGGCCAGGCTCCGACAGCATCACACCCAGAGGGGCATCGGCTTTGCGGCTCGTGCCCTGTTAGTCTCCATGTACGCGGACGATGTCACTCTGTATATCCGTCATCCCCAGGAAAACCTCAGCCCTCTGGTTCGAGAGGTGGCTACTCCAGTATACAGGTGAATTGGAATAAGTCTGTGCTATTCCCCCTCACTGATGCCACAACGCCTTTTACCCCGGACTACTCCTTTGTGTGGGCGTCTGGCCCCACTAGATACTTGGGTATCTGGCTGAGCAGGGACGTGGACGAACTTTGGAGAGCTAACTTTGGCCGTGCTGTGGACTGGTTTGAGTCCAAGATCCCCCTTTGGAGTCGACTACCTTTGTCCGTGGCCGGTCTAATAGCAATCGCCAAGATGGTTGTACTCCCGAAATTTTTATATCTGTTCGTGAACATCCCCCTCACTGCCCATTTTTTTCGCAAAGTCCGCTCTTTACTCATCTCTTTGGTCTGGGCCGGTCGACAGCCTAGGATTGCGTACGACACTCTCACTCTTCCGATGTCGCGCGGCGGTCTAGGCGCCCCGGATTTTAAACTCTACGCCCTTAGTGCCCAGGCCAGTTTTCTTCATTTTTGGCTCCATCCCACTCCGTTCCAGCCACACGTCGCAGTGGAAGCCGACCTTGCAGCCCCGTGGCCGCTCACGACTGCCCTGTTCGCGCCAGCGAAACTCCTTCGCACTGAGATCGACACGGTTGAGACCCTGCGCTGGGCCTGGGAGGGGCTCCGTAGATCCTCCGGTGCTGAAATGCTTTCTGCGAATACGATGCCTATCGCTCATCATCCGGCTTTTCCGCCTCTCCAGACTTCCGGGATGGCTAAGCATGCTACTCGCTTAGGGCTGTCCACAGTGGCGGATCTTTACCATGGGAACACTTTTTTCTCTCTCGCTGCCGACTCCGGCCCCATGGACACCCTACTTTATTATCAACTCAGGGCTGTCTGCAGGAAGCTTCACCCCTCGTTTCCCCAGCCCCCTCCTTCGATGGCCACTCTCGACTTCCTTTATTCGTCTTCTTCCCCCCGGAAGCTGGTGACTTAAAATATACGCATTTGCACTTGCGGCTTCTTCCATTTCCACTGACCGGGCGCGCGTGGCGAGGACCTGGGTATGGAGATATCTCAGGCTGACTGGCTCTACTGTTGCAAGCAGATTAAGCGTCTGTCCCTGAATTACCGTTTGCGCCTCATTCATTTGAAATATTTACATAGGCTGTACCGGACCCCCGTCCAGCTACACAAGATGGGACTTATTCCCACTGATAGATGTTTGCGCTGCGCTGCCCCTGCGGCTGATTTTTCTCACCTTGCCTGGCTGTGCCCTCAGGTCTCCGCTTATTGGCGTGAGGTATGCGCTGCTATTTCTGAGATCACCTCGACGCTGATCCGCCCCGATCCCCCACTCTGCCTTATAGGCTTTGCTAAATATTGTCCAGATGACTCCCGCCGCCTGATTGCCATGCTCCTTGTCCTCGCGAGGCGTAGGGTTTCCATGTGTTGGGGCCGCAAGCCCGCACCCAAGGCCACTCAATGGCTTGAGGATGCATCGCGCTGCCAGATCCTCCTGTCCGAATTCTGGGACCTTATGCCAGCTAGATCCCGTCCGCTTGACATATGGGGCCCACTCGTATCATACCTCCTAAGCCGTAATTCCCAGCGCTCGGCGACCTCTCCCGCGCTCCCCGCCGGCGCTCCGCCCGCGGCGGCCGCCGGTGAAGATCAATGAGTAGCTTGCCCCCCCGATCACACTCCCCCTAGCTTGCTCTATCCCTCTCCCTTTACATGGTGCCTCCCATCGTGACTCGTCCCACTGTCCTGGTGCTCTTATGTTATTTCCTTTTTTTGTATTGATCTTTAGCGGTATATGTTCAAGAAGGACCTCGCTGTAATAGATTGTATTTTTATATACACGGTGCTCTGATATGTTGCAATTCTGTAATTTTACAATGCAATTTGGTCAATAAAGGTTTTTGAAAATCAAAAAAAAAAAAGTATGTCAGAGAAAACAACTGTGGAAACGATGCCCTAGTTCGCATGCCTGCGATTTATAAAGCGCAAAGCTAGCAACGAGGCTCTATACTTTTTTTTCTTCTCAAACGTGTGATTATTTTTTCAGTGGCACCCCGGCTCTTTGACAGAGTAGCTAAACAAGGGTGTATTTATGGAGCCTGTAAATTACTTTAATCTGCAGTGTAATGTATACACAGTGTACGCACATTATTCCGTTACACTAATGCGGGCAAACAAAGTGGAAAGCAAGCGTAAAGAGACGGTGCCCATCCATTAGCGACGCCGTTGCGTCGCCGCTTTTTAATGATTTGTTTATGATTTTATGATTGCAAAATAGGCCGCAGTTTTTTAAAATTAATCTGCCCTTTCTTTCCATCGATCCATTGGCGGTCAGCAGTGTCTCCCTAGTTAGATCGAGCCTGGGCAGCGGTTGCGCTGCTCTGCGAGGCATGCTGTATTCAGGAATGGACTTGAAGCTCTGCCCATTTTCCGCCCATCTTTTCAACTGGCTCCTGTTACTGTCCTTTCCAAATGGCTGCTTTTGATTCATGAATAGGCTTAGTAGTCCCTCCTCAGTACCGCCTAGTCTACATTAGTAACCTCCCATAAGGACTGGCCCTTTTACTTGTGTTGTTACTCGGTATGTTTTATTTAGTCTGTGAGCACTATTTTCTTGAATGATTTCTCCTATTCCACCCACAACATGCTTTCCTGTAACGCAGCACAGCGCCTGCTTTTATATATTTCTTGTAGTGGCGGATGCGCCATATTTACAAAACCAGCTTGTTTAGTAATGGCGGCAGCGTCATATTTACCAAATCTGCTTGCACCTTTTCAACATTTTAATTTATTGGCAGCGCGGTCCGCTTTAACTATAGCGGCCATGCTCCTTTCTTTATTTACGTTGCCAGGGCAGTCTGCTTTGACTATAATGGCCGTGCTCCTTTCTTTATTTACGTTGCCAGTGTGGTCCGCTTTGACTATAGCGGCGGCCATATTTTCTTTTTATCGGAGTACTAGCAAATGGCGGGAGCACGTCTGGAGTGGGGAGGCGCTCATTTTGCATTATACACAGTAACATTCTTTTTTTATCAGCTTGCCAACAAATGGCAATGGCGGTGAGCAAATTTAATCACTCAGCTGCATAACAAAAAACATTTGCAATGCAATAGGTCTCACATTTGCGAGAGTTTGAGCTATTGCATTGCAAATTCTTGTTCTTTCTGCAGATGTTAAATACAGACATTAAAATACTTTGTAAGGTTTTGGCCTCCAGACTATTGGCTGTGGTGGTAGGACCTGGTGCACTCGTACCAGACGGGATTTGTCAGTGGAATAAGCACAACGTATAATATTGGCTGACTCAACTATGTCCACAATGCACTGTAGACCACAGAAGTAGATTATGTCATACGCCTTTGTACATCGCACATGCATTTGATACTGTTAGTGGCCACATATATGGGAAGTCCAGCATGTACTGGGCTATGGACCTCCGTTCATCCAATGGGTGCAACTGCTGTATACTGACCCGGTGGGTAGAGGGCATATGGGAGGTACGGTTTCAGACTCCTGGAGATTGGGTAAGGGCACTAGGAAGGAGTGCCACTCCCGTCACCGGTGGCTTTTGCGCTTGTGGTGGAGCTACTGGCCTGTAGGCGGAGATCCAGGTTGGGGCCCTGGGATATCCGGCGAGTGGACACGCCCCATGCAGTGCTTTATTTGAACTGGTGGTTGCCCTTAGGTGCCAACAGCACTTATTTTTGGGGACCAACACTTATTTTTCCGCGTCAGATATATGCAGAGTGAAAGAGATGGAAAAACACACAGATCAGAAGGACTGAAGAAAACAGAAAAGCCATCACAAAGATAGAAAGCAGGAACCGGCAAGAGCGAGATAATGGGCAGGGACTGTCCCGTAGTGGATTAAAGAGGCATGAGGTTGATTTAAAACTACCAGCCTTGGTATTTGGTGCGCCATCGTTTAATTTCACTTGCTGCTGGCTTCTGAGCAGAGCTTGGTGCACTGGCACTCTTTCTTCCATAAATTAAGCGCTGGCCTCATGTAGTGTCAAAGTATGCAGATGACATGGTGGTGTATTTACATGATCTGGTGAAGTTGACACCCTTGCTGCTGGCAAAGTTAGAGGACTTTGTAGTTATGTCAGGTCTGCACACAAATAGAACTAAATCCAATTTGTTGCCACTTGGGCGATTGGATAGGGTGGACATGGTCTTGCCACAGAAACTAGGCTTGCAGTGGGAGACTGAAAAGTTCTACCTAGGGATCTGGATTCCGAACTGCACGATAGCGCAATACAACTTAAATGTTGGTACACATTACACTTCTCAGTTGAGTTCTGGACAACGCTGCCACTCTCTATGATGGCACGTGTATCCTTGGCGGAAATGGTGTTCCCACTGCGGTGTCTGCATATATTACTGAATTGATGTGCCCTGTCCCGAACGCCACATTTGTCCAGCTTGATTAGCTGCTATGCACACTAGGGTGGGTTGGAAAGCGCAGTCGAGTAAAACCGGCATCCTGACATTCCTGTGGATTGGGTCTACCGGACCTAATTCTGTATTATGCAACCACTCTGCTTTAACATGATGTACACTGGTTTGATTATGATCCCAACTGTGAAAAGAATCTGTTGGCAGGTACTACAGTACTTACACCCTGCCAGAGGCATTTATGATAGGGAGGGGCGTCCCCAAGGATGCGCTGTACCTCATCTTCTCAACGGAACGGGTGTGCAACAGGGTGGTTGGCACAATACTTTGAAGACCCCCTTTCGCAGATGAAATGCCCTGTGGTCACTGAAACCTTTTGTCGCATTGTGAAAGTATATGTGCTGTGTCCGATGGAGAGAGGGAGGCTGCGAATTGGTGGGAGATTTTTATCTCAACAACAGATTTATTTCTTCTGTGCAGGCGCAGTTAGGCCTAGGTCCACAGCAGTTCCTCCAATAAGCTCGGATAGAACACATGACCCAGGGAATATGGAAAGGTTTTCCAGACAAACCCTAGGAACATTTAGTAATAAGATGAATCCTGGAGTTCTCGGGATGTAGGCGTTTAATAACACTTATATGTAGCCTTGTTGATGGACAAGGGGGGGGGGCACGACACACTGGGCAAAGGGCCAGTGGAGTGCAGACTGTCCGCAGGAATTAACGAGGTCTGAGTGGAAGAGGGCCTGCGAACAAGTTCGGCAGGTGTCTTCCAACGCCCGATTTCAACTGATGCAGTTTCATTATTTGCACAAAACTAATATGACACCAGGCAAATTGTCAAGATCTATCCCCCTAACCACTAGCTGTATCACCAGATGTGGGCTGCGCGCTGCTGACTTTCTGCACATGACTTGGGCCTGCTACCAGTTGATGGAGTACTAGGAGGGGGTGATGAAAGTGCTAGCATGGTGGGGCTGGAGTTAAACAGCTCTATTAAACTGTGCCTTCTGGGAGCACAGCCACAACGAAAACACTTCAAAATGCAGTCCTGAATGCTTGCATTGGGTCTATTGCTAGCGCGGAGACGGATAGCAATACACTGGGTGGTATCCAGGGCCCCGGACATGAACAGGCAAGCAGATTTATTAGAATGGGCAATAACTGATGAGCAACATAGTGATGATGGAGTGGTGGGGACATGTTTGCTTGCTAAAATCATGGACCCACCCAGTACCAGCCTACCTTGAATGGGAACAAACGCACTTTGCTCTGATGAATGGACACAGTGGATTGTTTGGGGGTGGAAGCAGTGGGACCAACATGCTACTAAAGGTAAATGTAACAATGGTTTGTATGTGGGTTGGGGAACGTTGGCTCATGTGAATCTGGATAATTGATTCTTGGATCTTTGAAAATAGCAATAAAACACTTTACATAAAAAAATATTTCTAATGGATAAGACCATTCCTGTAGATTCCTCCTAAGGATCGTGTAGTGTGTCATATAAGGAATCTGCAGGAGCGGTCATATCCATCAGATAGTAGGTTATTGAAGATAAGTAACTTGTTCATTACAAGTTATTACCTATAAATGGGTAGTAACATTACTTAACATTCACAAAGACTAGGTCAACACACACAGTAATTAATGAAGGATACTCACCTACTGGTTCTTACAGAAAACAATACATCAGTTTAAACTTACAAACTAAGGTACAATCAGTCCCATTAGACAATGATCAGATTAATCTATGACACAAAGTGGTGTAAGTCTTCCATATACAAAATAATTTTAGTTCTTTTCTGCCAAACATTAGACAGCTTATTCCACATATTATTAAGCACTTGGTAATTCAGAATTTGCTGGATTTTAGTTCACATGGTCCTTCTATGAATCAACAATTGCTTGTGAAATAACCCTGAATACAAAATAAAAACTGCATATAGATTGAAGAATCCCTGCCTTGATTCACAAGACAAAGGACATTGCATGTCTCATAGCTGCACTAGCAGACTGGGGTGACTAACAGACCAATTTCTATGTCCATAGCCAAAGACCAAATTGGCATAGACGAACGAGTTACTTACCTTCGGTAATGATGTATCTGGTCGAGACACAGTCTAGCCGCAGATTCCTTAACTTAGAATATCCCCAGGCATCAGACTGGATCCGGAAAGTCTTCAGCAGTACCTCTGCGCGCCCGGGGGATGGCGTCGCATGGCCCCGTCCTGACGTCGTCCACGGAAATGACATCAATGGAGTCCCTTCCGGCGCGCTGTCAGTTTTCTACTGTGAAGCTTTTCCGCACAACAACGCAGAGCCACCACCAAAACAGTGAGAGTGTCGGAACAGTGTGCTAAAATAGATAAAAAATCTTTGAAACAACAAGCAATCATAGAATGATGAGAAACATCACCATGTATATCAATGAAAGAGTACTTTATACTGTAAGGGACTGAAGGGGGAGAGCAGAGTACTCGCCCCTAGAAACAGTGTCGCAGAAGCGGAGAGCCATGCCCTCCTATGAGGCAAAACAGCATTGGAGATGAATGACATGGTAAACGATAGGCAGTCTACAATCACAGAATGTAACGGGCAACAGAACTGGAACAACATGACTCATGGTAAGTGACCACATTACTGCAACAACAGAGAATGTGCAATCATACACCCCATGAATGACCTATTGACTGTAGCGCAGTCAAATAGACCCTAAACTAATTGACCACAACATAGTCAAGGAGACCCCAAGTAATGGTGAAAAAATAGAAGACGGTGGAAGGGAGGGTATAAGAACATGATCAAGCCCCACACTGGAAGAACCAGGGTGGAGGAGCGTGGAAGGACACTGAACCCACCCAATTACGAGAATGGGTGGAGAAGCAACAGACAAAACAGCATGAGACATCCTACCCCGGAGGGAGGTGAAGCAGACCATCCCGCAGGAAGACAAAGGCCACCTGGAAGGAGGCAAGTGGGTAGAATCCACCCTGAAAAGACCCTCGCAGAGCGGGGAGGACGGGTGGGCGGCAGGGAGGACAGGTGGGCATTAAGGAATCTGCGGCTAGAAACTGTGTGTCTACCAGATACATAGTTACCGAAGGTAAGTAACTCGTTCATCTGATAGAGACATCTAGCCGCAGATTCCTTAACTTAGAATAGATACCAAAGCTATACCCCATTGGAGGAGGGTCTGCGACTGAAAACCACCAAGTTCCAAAGAGAACTCAACCGTCAATAACATTGACCAAAACACGGTGGGGACAGCAATGCCAGCGTGGCGGACACCAGACCCATTAAGCTCTGCAAAGGAGCATTAAGAAGGGGAGGGAAAGGCACCACAATCTGTCAGAGGACGGTATGAGAGCCCTCCCGTTCAGACCTGGACGAAAGGGAAGCACACAGCCAGAACGGCCAGTGCACAATGGAAGAAATTCCTCAAACTTCTGCAAGAAGAAGTTAAACCGAGCACAGGTCCCATGGATCTGCACGAGACAAGTCCCAGAGAAGCAACAAAACAGTATGACAGAGCCAGAGCATACAATGGAGCATGCACAACAGTGGGTGACAAAAATGACATGTGGAGGGACAGATGTCACCATGCAGAGATATACAGAACCATGACTACCAGGAGATACATGTATGTGGATGACAGGGATACACAGAAGCAGACAGTGTGGACCGTGAGACCTACACCACACATATGCAGAATCCCAATGAAATGTAGCATCTACATCACGTATGCGTCAGCAGAAAGAGACGGGCGCATCACCAGGTAGTCAACCGGCCAACCGTACCCAGAGGTACAATGGTTAATGGATACTGGCTAAGTCGGGCACACACATAAGGCTCGCTCCCAGGAAGGGGGGGAGAGGGAGAGAGAGATAGAGGGAGAGAGAGAGAGAGGGGGAGAGAGAGAGGGGGAGAGGGAGAGAGGGGGAGAGGGAGAGAGGGGGAGAGGGAGAGAGTGGGAGAGGGAGAGAGGGGGAGGGGAAGCGAGAGAGAGAGAGAGAGAGAGAGAGAGAGAGAGAAGCTGGAACAAAAACCCCAGATAGGAAAAACCTAGTATGCTTGCCCTCTCGCTGTGTGGATATCCCATGACATATAGACATATATATGAAAATATATATATTGAAAGACAAAGGGAACTCGAAGGGCATGCCCTACATAATACAGGAGGCCGCACAATTGGTACCAACGGCACTGATGTGAACCATAACAGGATAGAACACATGCCAAGACAATGCAAAAGCAACCACATCTGCCCCGTCGGCGAAGGAACCCTGTTCTCCCGCGTGACAGGCGGAGTTATTGACCACCACACTAACAATGAAAGGAGTCAGTAATACACATACGTAGAAGTCAGAAAAAAGTATATATATCCATATACAGATACTGCAGAAATGGCAATGAGTATCCTGAAGAAGGATACTGCCACTGATAACATCAGCAGGGGCCAGGAACAGGAGTACCTGAGCCTCTGCGCAGCAAGGAGCAGAGGGACTAGAGCCCCTGCCTGGGAAGTGCATAGGGAAAAAGGGCACAAGGCAACGTGCAGCAGTGACGTGTCTGGCGTAGACTCTACCGCCAATAGGCAAAAACCAGACAGGGTCTGAGCCGCGAGAGAAGACCTAAGCACGCCCCAACACCAGAGAATGAAGAGTAGACAATACCACCAGAATAGAACACAGCCAAGACAGTGGCGCAAGGCGTACCACAGGCACCCTGTGACAGTGAACATACCCAGGGTGTACTCACATATCGTGTCCGTACAGAACACGGAAAGAAACTGCTCCGGAGCGGAACAGGACAACATGCCCATAAGGGACACTTGCTTACGTCTAAGACAGTCAACGTAGGCATAAAGAGCACAGCGAAAGGGTGAAAGAACACGCCGTGGTGAGCCAGGTGTGGCAGAAACCCAACAATACTCTGGAACAGTCTGCCTCCATAGAGACTGAAGAGTGCTATGGACCAACCGTAGACCACAACTCATAAGCCCTAGGAGAGAGCCACGCCAATCTTGTGGGTCTCACCAGAGGGGACGTCCTACAACAGTAGGAAGAGCGACGAAAGGAGAAGCCTACAGTATGAACTATAGGACAATTCCCCAGAGGACAGAAGATAACCATCCTAAGAAGACTCCGCAGGAGCCTTCGAAGCCTCCTGTCCAAGGAAGAGCGACTATACAATAGCCAATGAATACCCCACATAGGGTATGTCCTACCCCCATAAAAAGCCAGGGACACCTCTTGAGACTAGCTCGTATACAGAGGACTCAAAAAGAAATGCAGAAACAGCTGGCTAGCTTAACCAAATAAGGGCAAAAACGACTGATTAGCCATACAGTGCGTCCGGGAAATAACGTCTGGAACCCATAGACGGATACCAGAAAAAACAGTGACAATACTGCAACCAAAGTAAAAGTCCGCAACAAGGACTAAAAATCACGGGATTCATGGAAACCGAGACATGAGATGTTGGACCGCTGAGTCAGCATGACTGTCAAAAAGGGGGACCCCATCAAAGGGCACATCCCGAAGACGCTCCTGAACATTAGCAGGAACACTGCCATCGCGCAGCCAGGTATGGCGGTGCAGAGCAACTGACCTGGCCATAAACCGACACACAGAGTCAGTGGTGTCCATGGCCGACTGAATGGAAAACTGCCAGTTCCCGGCCATCCTGAAGCAGCCGAACCAGGTCAGCCCGAGGGTCCTCCGAAAGTAGCCCGTGCAAACACCCACGACGTGTTCAAGGATCGAAGGGCTAAGCTGGTGGACACAAGGACATGGCGGCCACACGACTCTAACCAACGAGACTCCCTAGTGGAAGGAAGTAATGGAGGAGGGGAGGAAGGTAGCGAGACAGAGGCTTCCTGGACTTCCAGCCCTTGAGCCCTAGGATGGAGGGACAAACAGACAGGTTCATCTAGAGCCGGGCGATGACGATGTGCAATAGCACGAGCCACTGTGTCTCCTGATGAGGGTCTCGCCCAAGTCCCAAGAAGGATGTTATATAATGACCTGCCAAAAGGCAGCAAGGGTTCCACCTCCACGGCGCCCTGGTGGAGTAGATCCAACAAGGGATCAGAAGGCAGAGAGACTGAGGGAGGCTGCATGTGTAAGATGTCCGCAGCTTTGCGAACCTCTCTTGCAAATGCTGCACTAGCCTCCGTGGCCATTCTAGGTGGCGACAATAAGCCATCTGTAGGGGATGGTTGTAGGCTAACCCGTCCACCAAAAGGCAGAGGCTCTGCAGCCCGAGGACGACCAAAAGCCTGCCAGTGTCCCATGGGCACCTGCTCCGAGGAGCATCGAAACAACCCTGAGGGTGGTGAACCCTCAGGGGCCTCATCTTCTTCCACCAACAGAGGAACAGCAGGGGACAGCACCAGCATCGACTGACGTCGAGACTGCGTCACATCGACGTCGATGACCACCGGAGAGGACTCGTCCACCCGGCGTCAGGCCGGCAGTGACTCGACCTCCACCGAGATGGGAAACTGCGGTGAGGAACGGCATCGACTCGGAGTCGAGCTCCGTGCTGCAGCCACATCGGACGCCAGCGCAGGGAGCCCCACAGGGCTGTGCGGTGACGCCACAGGAGGGGCTGACTTCTGACTGGGATGCCCCTCCGGGCCGTGTCCCGACGTCACAGCGACTCCGGAACTGGAGTCAGGGTACTCGATCGACACCGAGGGCGAACCCGCCGGTGAATTCCCGATCTGAGCCCCTACCCCCTTTGTGGGGCCCGAAGGCGCGCCAGGGAGAGGAGGTGACCCAAAGATGGCCTGTAAAGCCAGAGAATAGGCTTCCATCTGGGATCTAGTCGCCCCAACACCAGGAAATGGTGGGTAGGTGGGGGTCGACTCCTGGGGGCCCGTGTCTGGTGAAGAACGGGAGCAGAGGGCCCCGGCGTCACGTTTATGGGAGGTTGACGACCTCCGTGACTTCTTCCTGTGCTTACTTGCGTCAGGCGAGCAACGTCCGCGGAACGACTCCGTTACCTGTCCCGAACAGAAGCCCCAGCTCGAGATGGAGACCAGCGATGCGAGGACTCCGAACGGGACATCCGGGCAGACAGCAACTTCATCCGACGTTCCCGCAGGGACTTCGGCTTCAGCTGACGGCAGGCGTCGCACTCCTCGGAGTCGTGGTGCTCTCCCAAGCACCACATGCAGATCTTGTGTGTATCCGTCGCCGACATCTGCCGCGTACAGGTCTCACACGACTTGAAAGCCCTTAGGCATCGCACACTGTTCCCAGACGTTAAAAGGCGTCGATAAGGCCGGAAAACAAAAACAAGCCAAAGGAACCGCTTCTCCTGGATCCGCGTTGGGACGCGGAAAAGAAGGAAACTGACATCAGCGCGCCGGGAGGGACTTATGCGACGCCATCCCCCGGCGCACAGAGGTACTGCTGAAGACTTTCCGGATCCAGTCTGACGCCTGGGGATATTCTAAGTTAAGGAATCTGCGGCTAGATGTCTCTATCAGATTCCTCAAACAGGTGTCTGGAGTCAAGGCCTCCCTGTTTTTTCACGAAGACCACAGCAGTCATGTTGTAAATCAGACAGTGCACTTGTTTCCCTGCAATTGAATGAAGACCTTCCATGCAAGGCAGGATGTTCTCAATTACAGGGTTGGAGTGCATCACGTTATATTGCTGAGATCATAGGGCATTATCTACAAGACTGCCTTTCTAATTCCAGACCTTACAAAACTAAGTTTGCAAGGAATGTGACAAAAAAGACTAGAAAGTAGAGTAATGAACATTATGAGGATGTATTGAGGGGATTTATGCTCATGCCTTCCAAATGGGTTCCTCACCAAGGAGCAAGGCTTTATAAGCACCATCATTGGAGCCTATTGGGCAAAAGCATTCTCCTGAACAATAATTACAGTGGAAGTCCACCATTTCAGAGTTGACATCAAGAAAGGTGGAATCAATCTTGACTCTCAGGCGTCAAACAACTGGTTCCATTATAACAGCAGTGCCTAACCTGTAAGCACAGGTGAAGCATCAGAAAGATGGTCAAGACCATTCGGCCCTAAACTTGAAGAACTGAACTATGCAGCAGAACCAATTGACCAGACAAGTACGACACCTTCTTGCTGTACGTGCAGCAAACTCCATCCTAGGTGGAAGCCACAAACAGAGTATCAAATATCATCTCAATGAACTCCATCCTTTGAGATGGTACCAGAGAAGATTTCTGTTGCTTTATAGAGCAAAAAGTGTGCTTGCAGGTTTGAGGTGTTGGAAGAGCCAAGTCATGGGAAAACACTTTCATTAGCCAGCTTCCCAGGTTCGGACCAAGGCAAACCTTGTTGATGCAAATGAGCAACAGCTATACCCTTTACCTTTGTGAATAATCTGGGGGCAGAAAAAAGTGTCAGGACTCGCTAGGTGGATCAGCTCTTGGCTCCAGGCATGGCAGGGTGCTGCAGCCTAGGTTTCAAGTTAAAAGAACATTTCCCGAATGCTTGGTAAGAGACTGGTGTCTGTGGAAGTCAGGACAATCATGGTGGTTTGTGAGGTTGTGGTGTCAGTATCTGAGCCCATTTCACGATAAAGGTGGGACAAAGCTGGATTCCTTGTGACGCAGTCCAATAAGAACATCTCCACTTCTGGGTCTTCAGTGACAAATAGTCTTAAAAGGAAAGCGCCAAGATGAATATGTGGCCTGGCAATATGGCCCGGGTAAGTTCTCCTGAAAATCAAGTTTGCAGCTGTAAGCTCTGTAAATCAACATTTGTTGTGTTCTTGGGTTTCCTTATTTCCGAGTACCTGTTGTATCTCCTTTTCCTGAGGAGGTTTCGTCATTTGAAGGTTCCTGCAGCACCTTACTTCGCTGAGATTTCTTCTTCTGGTGGCAACCTATTGGGACACTTCCAGTACAGCTTAACTTCATCTCCGGCTACTCGTGAAGTTTACACCACTTAGAGCTTGAAGGGCAATGACTGTGAAATTATTACTGAATATATGCATATATGAATTGTCCTATATCGTAACTAATTACTACTGAGCTTAATCCTATTGCATGTGTCCTACGGCTAACAGAGACGTTACTGTGTTGGGTTTTTCTCACTTGCTTACCACTATTTTCCATCTCCCCAAGAGCTAATGTTGTGCCAGGGGACTTTTTGACACAATGTAGCCTGTGCTCCTTGTAGCCTGACAGAAAGGTAGAGTGGTAATACCACAAACTGGTAGTGTTCACCTTGAACTACAAACCTCAACATTTTTCTTTGTTTTTTGAGCGGGGGGACCACACAACCAAAATCAGACATAATCCTCTTTCCTTCTTTGGGCCCAGAAGGTACCAGCAGTAAATGCCCAGGCAACTCTGGATTCCATTCTTCTTGAGGAGAGGAGCCAATTCCTTCGTTAAAATGTTTATATGTGATAACTAATGGCATGGTTGAGGGGGAGACAGGTAACTGTGTCTTTAGGATATGGAGATAATGACCACATCTTAAAACTTGCAAAAATATTGGTCCTTCCGCTATTAAATACCACTTCAAAAAATTGTTGCCACCCGTCTCAGCAGCCTTTTCATCTGCATACATCATATTGTCTTCTGCTTGCCATAGAAACGCATCCTTTTGTTGTCAAGTAATCTTCATGAGAATATCTGATGGCCGTCAGTAGGAGTGCAGCCTTTGGACACCATGTACACTCCGTGAGGATATTTGTTGCCAGTCAGTGAAATTGCAGCACTTTGTTGACATGTAATGTCTATAAAGGTGTGCAATCCATTTTATTTCAGGTTCCATTTTGTGACACTCAATAGGAGCAAGCCTGGATATGGTGCACAGGCAGTTGGCATTTAAGTGAACTTAAACAATCTGTACTCTAGCTGTAACCGCAAGGTCTTGAGAAATGACCAATGAAAAGTGCTTGCATTTGATTGGACAGGTATTGTGCACATGCTGTCTGGTGATACACTGGATGGTACCTGGTCAGCAAATGGACATCACACCCAGACGTGGGTCCCGTGCTCTCCATGCCACTGGAGTCAAGCTATCCTAGCTGATGAGGGGTGAAACCCCGAAACCGGTCCTAGGATGCTTGTTTCCAGTCCAAGGAGGACCTGGCCTGGCAGTTCGGGCTGGACTGTTCCCATAAGGTGCAGGGTCAAGACTGATTTGCATATTGCTGGGTTCAAACTGGAATGGCATGGTGAGCAAAAAAACGATGGATTTAGGCCCAGATCTCTGTACTGGGGTGAATGTTTGACATTGTTCTGCATTTTGTCTATCAATTGTTCCTTTAGACATCACACCTGCCACCATCAAGTATCACACTTGTATCACGAGATGTTATTCTACTGTGATTGGTTGTACACTTAATGCTTGAGTAACTTTTTGCCTTCTTTGGTCAGCAAATCATCATGTATGCTGTGGAAATCACATTTTCTGTATTATGATTGGATCTGTAGCAACAAATCTTTTGTGGTTATCATGTATACAACACCTAGAGAAAGTTCTGGAAATTGGACATGCTGCTGCTTTGCTCATGTTCCTGCTGTTCCTTGCATGTTCCTTGCATATGAATCTACCTTAAAGAAATGAAGACAAGAGGCGTTTGGCAAAACATGAACAAGTTGGCTTAATTAAACGCAGCGGACGGGATAGTCTCAACAGAATGCGTCTGAGGAAAGTCTTTCGGTGTACAAAGTTTTGGCCGGCATTATATACATTTAATGAGGTACACAAAAGTAATTTCTGCATTCCTGAAAAGGATCTCAGTCATAAATTAACAAGGTTGGGCATCAGATAAGGACACAGAGGGCTCTCAACCTAGGGGAGTGCTAGTGTGGGCCAGTGTGTATGAGTCCAGATGTCCGGCATGAGGAGCGCGTGATCACTATGCGTGGTGTGCATGTCAAGTCCTGATTGGCCGAGTGTTCCTATCCCCATGTGGTATCTAGCTTTGTGGCATTTTTGGGGAGCACAAGCCTTTGGCAATGTGTTTTATTTGGGCCAATTTCCTCGGACCTGCTTGTGGTGAAACAATCTATCTGTGGGATCGATCAGGGTTTTCCCTGGTGCGGGTTTGTCTTTGGGCTAAGTGAAACCCCACCTGTGACCTGTCACTCAATAGGCATGTGTGCGGGTCACAGGGCCTGCCTAACTACATAACTTGGGGTTGATGGGGAGGTCACCTAAGGTAAATCAGACAGCAATGACATGAGTTCGTTGGTACTCTGGACAATATTATGGCAGTCACTGGTATAATTTTTATCAACCTTCTCAACATTGTGCGTACAATTGTCATAGCGTACATTGACACTGTCTTTACTGATATTGATATAGTCATGCTTGCCTAGGTCATAGCGTACATCGACATTCTTTCTACTGGTAACAACATTGTCATTCATGCATGGGTTATGGCATACATTGACATTGTTACTGCTGGTATCGACACTGTTGGGTGGGCATAGATTAGGGCATGCATTGACATTGCATTTATGGGTACTGACATGGTTATGCAGGCACAGGTTATGGCATGCATTGACATTGCATTTATTGGTATTGTGTTGTCGGGCCTGCACATATCACTGTATTAATTGACATCGTATTTACCCATTCTAACACCGTGACTCGCGTATAAAGGCTGCTTATGAAACTTGACAACAGTCTGTGTTGTTCTTTAATTTAGCTTCCTCAAAGGTACCTGTTGCCTGTAGAAAGAACTGTAGTCATCCTCTATGTAAGCTCTTTTGAGCATTACTGGAACTCATGAAATCTCTGTGAAGGTACTTTCTTGGTGGTCAGTAAAATTAAAGCAAACTGGAATCAAGAGTGAACACCAGGGAACAGCAGATCATGAAATTAAATTTCTCTGGAAATTAAAAAAATTAAATGGTTGAAATGTGCACTCATGAAAGAGAAGAAATCACTGGCTTGTCGTGAGGAAAGACTAGAGATGTAAAGGAGAGCTGTTTAACTGGGGATCACTGGCTTTCCAAAAGGGGGCTGGAACCAGACCTCAAAGGTTTCTTGGAAGACTGGCTAAATGAATATTACAATTTGCCAAAGGGTTTCCAAATAGATACTGGAGAGGGTCAATGTATCTGGTCAAACTATGTGATCTCCCAAGAGGAGCATGGAAGACCTGCCTACATTGTCTGCTTAAAGGATGACTTCACCAAGCCTGGGTTTTGGGTAAAGTCGGAAAGAAAATAAAAATTCTGCAGAATAACTCTCAGATGTTGTTAATTACGGATATGAGCACTGCCACAGAGAAGAGGCTAGCGTACAATAGAGTCTAAAAAACAGAGAGTTTGTTGATAAACAGAGTGACGCACACTGATAAACAATATCCCACAGCTTATCAAGCCCTCACTACAGGATTGACACTAGAGTACAAGCTAACCATGAAAAGAAGGGTACAGGGAGTACATGACTAGCTTAGCTCCCAGAGAGGACTGAACATGTCAATGACAATCCACTGTGCGTTAGGCATCTGATACTGAAACTATATGCAAGTTTTGATTTGCATTATATCCGAGACTGTGTCAAACTTTAATGGTCGAGGGGAGTTGAAGGTTCGTGATTGAGGAGAATGGCAAAGAAGAAAGAAATTGATCTTTTCAAATCTAGAAGGTACAGCTCACCTAAACTGCTTTTTATAGAAGTGCTTTATTGATATGCCTGTGAATCCTCAGTGGCAACTTTTATAGCTGGGGCACACCCAACATTTGAGTATGGATGTTTCAAATGGCCAATACATTTATATTATTAACAAATAGATATATAGTCATGGAATAGACAGCTAACCAGTTATGAAAACTTCAAAAAATCATTTTAATATCAAAGAAACAAGGCAAGTGTTAACAAGGGTCTACTAAGCCATTGCCAGTAATTGTCTCTAAAACTGAATTTTCATGGTCCTAGTAACAAAAAACTAGAAACATTTTCCCTGCAAACTTGAGTGATACAGAATGTCCTTTGGTAACTGTGCAACATACTTCAGTTGGCTTGAAATTTCACGCTGCATTTTGTTTTTAAACAAAACAACTGTATAATCTTACATGCATCTTAAAAAAATCAAAATATTTAACATTCATAAAATAATTGCTTAAGTAAACCCCAGTAATCACGCAAACATTCAGAGGAAAAGGAGGAGTCATTTATTCATCTACTTTTACACTTACAATTGCCAACTGTACAAAGGCTTATTCAGCATGGGTCTGTGAAGCTTGAAGTGGAACTGATATAATAGAGATCAAAAAATATTGGCACATTTTCTGAGTTTTGTCTACATATTCCTGTTTTAGTGAGCTTAAGTAGATCGCTATGGTAGTATTGCATATGTTGTATGACGTGACATGAGAAAAACATCCTCTATGACATTAAACACTCTTGAAAGTTCTCCGTCTCCATGTGTTCACAGACAATTTAATGCAAGCGTCCTTTTCAGTCACAACTGCATCAGCTAACCAACACCCTTACTTTACCTTTTAAGTCACCGGACAAGCTAGCAGAGGACGTTCAAGCCACGCACAGGCCATAGAGCAGAACAATCTGCTACCATGGTAATTCGCAAGAGCTGCTAACAGGGGTTTGACACTTACAAAACATGTATATAGGGAGGAAAAAAGAAAGAATTGCTCAGGTAGGTTACAAGATCAACCATGTTCAAAACTATTTTAAAGGACAACAGAATTCACAACTGTGATCAGATATTATACATCAGCTACCACAATGTTTTTGTCTAGTTGGCAAAGTCTAATCCCTTGTATCTAAAGATGGGTAAAGTTCTCATGTGAGTTTATGCAGCTTTCTTCCTCTGTGCACCAGCCCCTTCACGTTCGTGGGAAGATAATGATCTTCAACGACAACCTTAGTCTAACCAATCTTTCTCACCCCATGGTATATGAAGTGATCTGCGTAGCTGGGTATTAGACTCAAACTGGAAGACAATAATATTAATTCAGGCCTAGGGTTTAGCTTATAAGCATGTATTAAAAGTTAAATTTCACAAACACACTTGAAGGGCTAATGTATAATTCTGTTTTACTAAGAATAATTATTAAAAATGTGCTTTAAAACACTGCCTAAAATGACTATGTATCAGGTCCTCACTAATTTTCCCACAAAATCCTAAAAAAGTACTGCATTCAAGGTGACAACTGAATTAGCGTCAAATACTATTCAAAGGTTTCGAAATACAAAAGTGTAAAACCACTGTACAGAGAAAGGGATGTGTGCATGTAAGTGTGTGTTTAAAATTTAAATACCTTCCTTATACAGTACAATGTATATTTTTAAAATGTTTTATAAAAACCGGTTGAAAACAAAATTTCAACGTACTTCCCTGACTGGTAAAAATATAAAGCAACTGTAAGCCAAACATAGGTAAGCCAGAAGGTTTCTTGTTTTTCATTGGGATGTGACAAGTTCAAAAATGGCTGCCAATTCAGCATATTTATATGAAGTGAAATAAACACGTGAAGGCGGAGATCCTTAGAAGCTAATGTTCCCCAAGCGGGAAGTGAAACTAAATTGTTAGTCTTTTTTACAGCACTACTATATTTGTCTTCTAGGCAAATATTTCACAGCTTCTATGTGATAATTCATGTTTCCAGGTTTAAAATATTAAATATAAGAAACTAAAGATGCGGTGGTCCTGCGCCTTGGCATATATCCTAGAGAACTCCATGAAATGGTGTTTGCAAACCTTTCATGACAGGCCCATTCTTTTGCAATAAACAGTGGCTCCAGTGCAATTAGTACAAAAATATTTTGTGGTGTGTTTGTGCACAAGCATAAACAGAACACAAAATGCCACGGTAAATAACAAAAACGTACTTAGCAGTGGCAAACTCACTGGCTCTGACGCACTGCATTCAACAGGGGCTATGACACTAAAACAAGTCTAATACAATAAATTACATTTGTTAATAAAAAGCAAGCATTTATTTATTGCGCTAGATGATCAAATCACACAAGCAAAATGTCGGTACACTCTGGTCGGTTGCAAAGAAGTAAGACACTGCACCAAAATATTTTTTGGGGGCAGTCGCTTCTGAGGGGATTTACTGCCACCCCACTCAGTGCCTGTGCAACTCTGCTTGGCTCTGCGGATCACTGACCAGTGGCTATGATACTATCTATACCAGTTCTCTCACTGCAAGTTGCAGCCTCTATGCAGCGTGAGAAGCCCATTATAAGTAAATAAACCTTGCTCGGTGTTGATCCTGCTGCGAAGTGCTGATCCTGCCCAGTGCAACTCTGCTGAGAAGAGCTATTCACGAATGCTGTTCATGCCCCACTATAATTATAGCAGCTCATGTCCCTCAACAACTACAGCATCACTACTGTACTCTTGGGAAGGACTCAGAGCCTGGAGTGGTAGTGCTTGCTCACTTTAGTACTGCTGTTGACGAATTTCTGTTTATCTGACGTATGTTGTATGGTGTCGTATATTGATAAAACTGCTTGTGAACCTTTATGTGATTGACAAGCACAGGTCATGCAACAGATGAAACGCACAACATTACCTACAACATTACTATTGCTTATAAATTAGAATTAGAACATAAACTAACTCACAAAATTTAAGAAGGCAATCCCCTAGAGAGAGAGACCCTTGTTGCGGAGGCTCTCTCTATGCACGGGGGCTTTTTCGTGCGCCATTCACCTGAGGTCTCAAGAATGATCATTGGATTTGACCTACCTGGCACCACTCTTTATTGGCCCAGCATAAACTGTGCAATCATGCCATAGCCAGTAGCTGCTGAACTGGAGTCCACAGGGGCATCACCACTGGGCCCATCGAGCTTGAGCTGGGTCAGCTGCAATGCTTATACCCAAGGTTGTACCCTCACGGTCTGCGACAGACCATTCGACTGGTGGCTCCCAAGTGAGTGGATCTCGGCTCACGCAGAGACAGGTATGGGAGCACAGATAGGCTGCACTTGGCAAAGGCAGTGAGAAAGCAAAGCAGGTGGACCGATAGATACTGTGCTCTCTATTAGTGCATGGCCTGTGCATAGTCGCCGAGTCACTTAGTTCAAACCAGCCAATGGAAGGCATTGGGCAGAGGTGTTCAGCACTGTGGCGCATTGCAAGATCCCTACTCTCCTGCCCTGGCGACATGATGCGCCTGTGCCATTCTGTGACCATTGTGTCATCACGCATCACATGATGACTCAGTCTCTGCGACTTGTTTTTGCATTACAGAATCAGGAACAGTCTGCCTCAGGTGTTGCTTGGCACTGAGTCTTGACCATTTCACTGACTCACCACCTTGCAAGTTCAAACACTATATATGTCAATGCCAAGAACATGAGTGCGGGCGCTTAGCACCAGCAAACAAAGGCACAAATATAGCACTGGAAACTAGACATCTTAAACACAATACTTTGAATTTCACACCCTTTAACCGCAGATTATCTATTCCGCAAGTCTCTGTGACTGTTCAGGTTACCAAGATAACAAAGTAACTCGACCTATGCGCCACAAACAGAAAGGCATGATCCCAGGCCTCGTATAGAAAATTGTACCTTTATGTTCAAACATCTCTAAAACTGTTGGTGATTTAAAGACGAGATTCCTTAGGGCTCAAAAACCAAACCATACAGCTTATCGCACCATTACATGCACTCTGAGAACTTTCACTGTTCACAGACTTCCCTATTCGTAAGACTCATGACTACCAACGTCTCAATAGTCAACTGACAAGTATTGCAAGACACCCAAAATTAACACACAGGCGATCTATAGAGCTCCACCTTCGTTTCCCTTCATAGAAGGCTGAAAATTTCTGCTTTTGGTTAAGCATCCAAGAACATTTCCAGCCTTTCCCTTGATACTTCACATTGTCACTGTTCTGGCCAGGGTAAGTGGGAAATCAACAAAAGCCACTGGACTTCTTTCGCAGTCAGTAGTCCATCCCAGAAAAAAGTATATCTATAGTTTTTATTTACTGAAAACGAGAATCCTTATATATAATTGAATGATGCATTCTCCAAATGGTTCCGCTGTTTACGTTGGCTCCATGCCAACGTATTGGTTTGCTGTAGTGCAAGTAATTTGCCACTTTCCCATTTCCATGAACGTCATGTTCGGCGTCTTTCATAGTTCTTCCTTGCATGTTTTTAGGAATGAACTCCTCAAAAAAGTGCGGTACCCAGGGTTATCCACAAATTCGTCCTTGAACTTGCCATTCAACACCCTCTGTCTCTTTCTTTCGCCCTGGATGATTTCGTCTCCATAAAACGTGTCCACAAACTTCATGTCGGAGGCTCTAGACTGAGAAGGTATAAAAAAAATTGTTAAGAGCGTATACCTGCTAAGCAGTCATCCTTTCCTCAACAGCAGTAGAACTACAAAACTCTTTCTGCTAAAACAGAGTGAATGGTAACATCAAAACAAACATTGACAAATACTGGGTTCTTAGTAGTAGTAGTTCAACTTAATAGCTTACCATCCAACCCTTATTTTAAACTAACGTCCTGTAGCTTAGCATTTATAGCACAGCAGTAAAAAATGAAGACTATGATAGAGATCGACAGCAGAACAGCTTATATATAGTTAGTAGGATATCTGCCTTTTTAAAAAAAGAATATTTCAAACTTTCTATTTTGCTTTCTTTTCTTGTCCTGGTTTATTAAGGTAGGATAGGAATTTTGGTTGCATAATGGTGGCAATTAGCACAAAAAAGAAATAATAGCTGTAAGGGGAATCATCCAAAAAAGGTGTCAATGGAAGGGATGGGAAAGAAGTTTAGAAAAGGAAGGAGATGAAATATAAAATTATTAACAACATAATGAAAAAAATGGATTAATTTATTGAACCTAGAACGTAAACAAGCATTGGCAAAGACATTAGGTCTGGCCTTCGCTAGCTGGTGAAATTTATGAATCTATGCATATATGTATTTTATTTCCATTGAAGAAATCTAGTCAAAAGGCAGCGGAGCACTGCACAAGGTCAAAGACAATCATAAAGTCAAATAGTGATAGGAGAGTTAGTTAATTTGACAAAATTGCCCAAACCTTTCTCCAGAACGAAAGCACTGGCAACGGCTTACCCATTCGGGGGTTTGGAGATGTGCATGTATAGAAGTGCAAATGTTCTGTAGGTTCAATTGCAATTATCTCTCACTTCCCCAAGTCTATGAGCCCTCTCTCAGACAGTCTAGTAAGACAGAGGGGCTGGTTAGAATGTATCTGTGATGCACACACAGGTAATGAGCATAACATTTCTCAGAAATTAGTGTGACAGTGCCCCTTCGTAATAAAATGCATAAATGGCCCAGACTTTAACATGCATCAGTGATCCTAGACAGTATGTGCCTCACTAGCCCCAGGCCAGGGGGTTCCAACACAGGACCAGGGAAGGGGGCGGATCCAAACCAGATTTCCATGCGCAGTTATGCATTTTTAGTGACAAGGAAGAATCGTCCCATTTGTTAAAAGAAACCCACTTAAAATTATTTAATGAATGAGTATTTAAGCAGAGATTGACCAGGAAAGTAACAGCAAGCTACAATTAGGTCCACATTAGAAAGAAAATGGTTTACAATAAAGCTTCAGAGATGAAAATTGTCATGTCCTAAACAAATAATTAAGGTAAAACGTTATTGCACAAGTGAGAAATAAAACAAATTACAATACATAATATGGCCCCAATGTATTTGATCTGAATTTGTTAATTGATATAAATTGTGCTACAAGCAAAGTCTGCAAAATCATGATTGATGCATGCTGGCTTCTCATATGCAGCTTGGGAAAGCCTTAACGCTTACAACCAAGAGATTATTTCTTCGTATATAGTATATACAAAGCATGAGAACTGCAAAATGTAATAAATAAGAATGAAGGCTATTTCTTTACAGAGGGTAACATGCAATATCCGGTATATAACAATCAGCCCGGTATTTCAAAAAGGTTAGCACAAAAAAACAGTTTTTAGAGCAACGGAATGAAAGAACAGAAATAATTTCTCCAGAATCCCCAGAATTAAGTTGAGAAAGCATAACTGAAGGAAGTATTCAAAGCCAAGTCGATACATTATTTCCCCAATGGAATGAAAATAAAATGGAGATCGTTCAGAGGTATCCAGGATTATGGAAAATTAAGATGCGTATTTATATCATTCAAGCACATAATCAGGAATTTAAAGCGTGACTAAAAATCCAGCGGAATAAAATACAGCAGGCTCGGACTGCGTTGTTGATACCATTTATAAAGTATTAAATATAGTCTACACCTTTTGATATCACAATTATTCATACAGCAAGTAATGAAAGAATTAAAAAGAAAAAATTAAAGATCTAGGTGCACATATCATGAAATGTATATCAGGAACAATTGACAGCATTTTATTTCACCGACCTCTTGCATTAAATCAAAACGATTCATATAACTGATTATCAACCGTTATATGCTGAAAAGGTGCTTCGCAGGGAACGTTAGACGCATTTTTAGACAGCAGGGAGATTCTTGAAAGGAATTTCATGTAAATATTAGAGCAAAAGAAGTAGTAATTTGTAGCTCTGTTAGTCGAAGGGCTCTAACGTCTCTTCCTGCCACACTGTAACTAGCGAATTCATAGTACACAAGGACATAATCGGTTGCAGTCAGACTCATTAAGCGGAGTAATTAAAGGGAAGGTGGCTGATGAGTTAGCAAGGACAAAGCGTGACATGTATTATCACATTAAGCAAATCATTAAAGGAGTGGAGGGCGGTGCACTGTGGTCGAGTAAAAGGGTCTCATCAGCTATTTCGGAAGTTAAGTTGGACGGGGATGATTTAAAGAAGCTGAGCAATTTTTCAATTTGTTAAACCTTGTGTCTGCTAAGACCACGTTCCAATTGAGCAATAGAAGCAAGTTAAAGGAACAGAATATGGATGCGGTGCGCAGTGTACTGGGATGTAAACGCAGTTGACTGACAGAAAAAAAATGGGATCAGTGGTAGATAAAGGGTTTGGGGCAGGTATGGGGAGAGGCGATGGACACCTTTAAAAATTACAGTCAGGAGCATGACCATAGCCCTATTTGTGACCATCAGCCCTCCAGACTGGTGATCGCAGGCTCAGAAGTGCGTTTTGACAAGCTGAAAAGGGTACAGAAAACATAGTTTACGGCTTTTTCAAGGAGCGTTAAGGGACAAAACTGATAAACCAACTGAAAGGCTGATGTAGTGATCAATGTTCTCATTACTGTTGCACAGACTCAAATTTTGTATTCGTATTAGGAGAGGTCAGGCACACTTCACCTTATATTTAGATGCTGAAACCTGGCAGCAGTTGCTCTTATGTATGCATATGAAAGGCTCCAGCTGCATGCAAAATCATATTTTCCCAGAGTTTAATATTATAAGAGGTATTAGCTCAAGGGTGCGCCCGTCCTATTGTATGCTGGACTTCTGCAGAGTCCGCCCCCAAACTTTTTGCTTTCACCCCTCCTGCTTTGCTGATTTAGTTTTTGCTGGTTTTAGGACTCTGTGCACTTTACCACTACTAACCAGTGCTAAAGTGCTTGTGCTCACTCCCTAAAGCACAAGTTACTAACTTGTGTAACGATATATCTGTAAGAGACAGTAGTTAGTGACAGATTCCTTACCTTAGAATATCCCCAGGCGTCAGGCTGGATCCGGAAAGTTTTTGCATAGCAGTACCCTTGCGCTGCCGGTAGGCGGCGTCGTGCGGCTCCGCGTCCGTCGTCGGCGCTAGTGATCGCCGGGATGACGTTGCGGGCAGTACTTAGACGCCGCCCTGCGCGCTGACGTCAGTTCTGTACACGACTTTCCACGCCAGGAACGCAGAGCCATGCAAGAAGCTGACATAGGAGTCTGAAAAATACTAGGGCCCTGAAAGGGATGTCCTTAACCCTAGAAATCAGTTCGCAGAACGGGGAGGATGGGTGGGCGGTAGGAATCTGTCACTAACTACTGTCTCTTACAGATATATCATTACACAAGTTAGTAACTTGTGCATCTGAAAGAGACACGTTAGTGACAGATTCCTTACCTTAGAATAGATACCCCAGCAATACCAACCCCAGTGGTGGGTCTGCGAACAAAGATCAGACAAGGAAGACCCGGAGGACAGAACGGCCAAAGAAGCCGTCCCTCCGGACCTGACTGTCAAGGCAGTAATGCTTTGTAAATGTGTGCAGCGAGGCCACGTAGCTGCCTGACAGATATCCTGCAGCGGAACACCGCGGCCTAAAGCCGTGGTAGCAGCCGTTGCCCTGGTGGAATGGGCACGCAGCCCAACAGGAGGCTCCTTCTTAGCCAAAGAATAGCAGGCTTTGATACACAAGGTTACCCAGCGGGAGATGGTACTCTTGTGCACCGCCCGACCTTTTTTGGCGCCCAAGTAGCCAACAAAGAGCTGGTCATCCACCCGGAAGTGTTGTGTGCGGTTGATATAAAAGGAAAGCGCACGTTTTGGGTCCAGACGGTGGAGCCTCTCTTCCTCTCTGGAAGGATGCGGAGGCGGAAAGAAGGTGGGCAAAGTGATGGTCTGCGCAATGTGGAATGCAAAAACAACAGTTGATGGACAGAATGCAGAACAATGTCATACATTCACCCCAGTACAGAGATCTGGGCCTAAATCCATCGTTTTTTTGCTCACCATGCCATTCCAGTTGGAACCCAGCCATATGCAAATCAGTCTTTACCCTGTGCCTCATGGGAACAGTCCAGCCCGAACTGCCAAGCCAGGTCCTCCCTGGACTGGAAACAAGCATCCTAGGACCGGTTTCGGGGTTTCACCCCTCTTCAGCCAGGATAGCTTGATTCCAGTGGCATGGAGAGCACGGGACCCACGTCTGGGCATACCCGTCCCACTCGGGGTGACAAATGCAAAAACAACAGTTGATGGACAGAATGCAGATCTGGGCCTAAATCCATCGTTTGTGGAAGGCAGTAACCACCTTTGGCAAGAAGGACGGACGCGTCCTAAGAACAACCTTGTCTGGATGGACAGACAGAAAGGGAGGTTTGCATGAAAGAGCCTGGAGCTCACTCACCCGCCGAGCGGAGGTGATGGCCACCAGAAAGGCTGTCTTCAGAGTCAGAAGACGAAGAGGACAGTTATGTAGAGGCTCAAAGGGAGCGCACATAAGAAAGGTAAGAACCAAGTTCAAGACCCACTGAGGCATCACAAACGGAACAGGAGGGAAGAGGTGTGTAATGCCTTTTAGAAACCTGTTAACAACATGGGACTTGAAAAGGGAGGGCTGATCAGGAAGCCTGAGGAAGGCCGAGATGGCACAAAGATAGCCCTTGATGGTACCCAGGGCAGAACCCTGTTGGGCCAGGGAAAGAAGGAACAGAAGAACCTCAGAAAGAGGGGCAGAAAGGGGATTCACAGCCTTTGCTGTGCACTATGCCACAAACTTGTTCCACCTGCAGGCGTATACCACCTTAGTGGAGGGACGCCTGGCTGCCAGAATCACATCACAAACTTCGGGAGGCAAGTCGAAAGGAATCAACTGCTGCCGCTCAATCTCCACGCAAGCAGGTGGAGGCTGGACAGGTTCGGTGGAGGACCGTCCCCTGCTGCTGCGACAGAAGATCCTCCCGAAGAGGCAGACGGATCGGGGATCGACGCTCATACTGAGTAGCTCGGGATACCAAACTCTTCGAGCCCAGTCCGGAGCCACAAGGATGACTTGGGCCCGGTCGCGCCGAATCTTCTTCAACACTCTGGGTAGAAGTGGTATAGGCGGAAAAGCGTACAACAGACCGCAACTCCACTCGCGACGAAAAGCGTAGCCGAGCGAGTGCTGCCTTGGAAATTCCAACGCGCAGAACTGATGACATTGCGCGTTCTCTTCGGTGGCGAATAGATCTAACCAAGGCTCTCCCCACTGTAGAAAGAGTCCTTGCGCCACTTCCGAGTGAAGACGCCATTCGTGATCCATCATGCACCTGCGGCTGAGTTCGTCCGCCCTGGCGTTCAGGGAACCTGCCAGGTGTTGAACCATCAGGAAAATGCCCTGATGTTCCAGCCATGTCCAGAGGCGCAGAGCCTCCTGACATAGGGTCCACGACCCCACCCCGCCTTGCTTGTTGCAGTACCACATGGCGGTGGTGTTGTCTGTGAACACCTGCACTACCTTCCCTTTGACAGAGGGAAGGAATGCCTTGAGTGCAAGTCGGATCCCCCGGAGCTCCAGAAGGTTGATATGGAGCCGGGACTCCGCCGGAGACCAGAGGCCTCTGATCTCCGCCTCTCCCATGTGACCGCACCATCCCAGAAGGGACGCGTCCGTCACAACTGTGTGCTCTGGCTGGGGAAGGGAGAGTGATCTGCCCATGACCCATTGCCGGTTCGAGAGCCACCACTGCAACTGTCTTGCAGTCCCCTCTGAGATTTGAACGTGATCGGACAGGTTGCCCTGGTGCTGCTCCCACTGGAACTTCAGGTCCCACTGCAGAGCCCGCATATGCCATCTGGCATGATCGACCAGCAGGATGCAGGAGGCCATGAGGCCCAGCAGCCTCAGGGTCATCCGTACCGAAACCCAAGATAAAGGCTGAAAGACCGGAATCATAGCCTGAATATCCCGGACTCGCCGTTCGGGAGGATAGGCCCGAAACTGCGTCGTGTCCAGAACTGCTTCGATGAAAAGGAGCTGTGGAGAAGGAATCAGATGCGACTTCGGCACATTGATGGAGAACCCCAGCGAGTGCAGGAGTTCGGCCGTAGTCTGGAGGTGGGAGACGACTGCCTGGGACGAGCCCGCCTTCAGCAGCCAGTCGTCGAGGTAGGGGAAGACTGGAACCCCTGCCCGGCGCAGATGAGCTGCGACCACCGCCATCACTTTCGTGAACACCCGAGGGGCACTTGTAAGGCCAAAGGGGAGCACGGTGAACTGAAAATGCTCGAGGCCTACCGTGAACCGAAGGTAACGCCGGTGGGCCGGCAGGACGGGGATGTGAAAATAAGCGTCCTGCAAGTCCAACGCTACCAACCAGTCTCCAGGGTCGAGGGCAGTCAAGACCTGAGCTAGGGTGAGCATCTTGAACTTCTCCTTCCGGGAGGAAGCGATTGACGTTCCGGAGGTCCAAGATAGGACGCATGTCCTCCTTGTCCTTTTGGGCACCAGAAAGTAGTGGGAGTAGCAACCACGTCCTACTTCTGGGGTCGGAACATGCTCGATGGCCCTCTTGGCCAAGAGGGCCGTGACTTCCTTCTGCAGAAGCACCAAGTGATCCCCTGACATGCGGTGGAATTGAGGTGGCATGGCTGGGGGTGGTCTCGAAGGGGAGGGAGTAGCCCCTTCGGGACAATGTCCAAGACCCACCTGTCCGAGGTGATGGCACGCCAGTGGTGAAGGTGATGGCGGACCCTGCCCCCTACTGGCGTGCTGTGCACCTGAAAGGAGGGACTAGGAGGGCTTGGAGGCCGCGGACGGGGCGGAGGTGGTGGCCTGACCCGCACGCTGGTTGCCCGAACCGCCACGGCGGTAGCCTCGTCCCCGGCCACGCGAAGACGCTTGCTGCGCGGGCCGGTGGCTGGTCTGCGGACGTGATTGGGCGCCCTTCCGTGGCCACGAAAGGGGCGAAAAGCAGAGGTTAGCGGAGGGCGCACAACAGAAAGGACCAGGGATTTGGCAGTAGCCCGTGAGTCCTTAAAACGCTCCAGCGCATGGTCTGCTTTGGAACCAAAAAGACCGACTCCATCAAAGGGAATGTCCATAAGTGTATTCTGGACATCACCCGAGAAACCAGTTGTTCTCAGCCAGGCGTGGCGACGCAGCGCCACCGTTGTTGCAAGCGATCTGCCCAGCGAGTCGGCGGTATCAAGGCCACATCGTATGGTGTACTTTGCCGCATCCCTACCTTCCGCAATGGTGCGGGTAAGCAGTGTCTGGACCTCCTCAGAACACCGGGGCAAAACAGCCGCCACCGAATCCCACAGGGAGTGGGTATATCGGCCCAAAAGGCAAGCGGTGTTGACGGACCGCAAGCCAACACTGGAGGAAGAAAAGCCTTCTTCCCAAATTGGTCCAGGCGTTTGGATTCCCTATCCGGAGGGGCGGTAGGGAAGGCGGTTTGGGAGGCAGAGGCTTGGACAACCAAGCTCTCGGGGTGGGATGTTGAGAGAGAAACAAGGGGTCGCCCGGAGCAGGGCGATGGCGTCGGGCCACGTTCCTATCCACAGGAGCCCCTGTGGTGGGCTTGGACCAGGTGCCCAAAAGAACGTCAGATAGTGCATCATTAAACAGCAGCACAGTCTCCGAAGAGGAAGCTGCCGGCTGAAGCACTTCTGTCAGGAGATTAGTCCTGACAGCCACAGTAGGCAATTGGAGGTGTAAGGCTCCAGCTGCTCTACGCAACACCGTTGCGAAATTTGCTCCCTCCTCCGTAGCCACTGGAGGAGATAGCATGCCAGTGTCAGGGGAAGTGTCTAGACCACTGGCATCCCCAAGTTCCTCTGCCCAGTCCTGATCATACTCACACTGCTGTGTGAGAGGGTCTTCCCGACCCTCCCAGCTCTCCTGGTCCTCCTCCGGTTCAAAATATGGAGGAGGAGGGACATCTGGGACCCAAGGTCTCATCGGCGCCGGAGCCGGCGCCGAGCGACGCCGGTCCGGCTCCATGTCCGGAACCGGAGAGAACCGGGGAACGACGCCGCCCGGAGCCCCGGGCGGTGTCAGGAACGGCACCGGGGACATCGGCGCCGGCGGAGGCGTGGTTAGGTCAACCAGCGTCGATCGGGGTTGCGGTACCACCGGAGCCGGGATCGAGGCTGGGGCCGGAGCCGAGGCCGGGATCAGGGCTGGCGGGACAGGCGACGCCGGGACCGGAGCCGTCGGCGACGCCGGAGCAACGCCATCAGGGCCCGAAGGCGCACCGGAGGGACCTTGAGGCCCGAAGAGGCGGGCCATGGCCGACAGGAATTCCTGTATTTCGGGCGGAGTCGCCCCCGAACCCGGAAAAGACGGGTAATGCGGGGGTGGCTCCACAGGCACGTCCGGGGCCGCGGGGGTGGGGATGGTGCCGACAGGGGCCTCTGCCGAGTCGCGAGACCGGCGAGGCGAAGTCTTAGAGCGATGATGCTTCTTAGACTTTTTGTGCTTTGACTTACCCGAGGAGCGCGAAGACTTGGACTCCGACGACCGGCGGGGGCTCCTCGACCTCTCACGGGACCGGGGCTTGGTGCGGCGCGGAGCCGACTGCCGGACCTCGAGGAGCTTTCGAGACCGCTCTCGCAAAGCCTTCGGGTGGAGTTTCCGGCAGTCAGGGCACGACTTTGTGTCGTGGACTCGGCCGAGACAGTAGAGACACTGTAAGTGCGGGTCTGTGATCGACATCATTCGACCACAGACGTCGCATGGCTTGAAGCCGGGCATCCCTACTGACACCTAGAGTCGATGAAGACTCTAAAAGAAACAGTGAAAAATTCACCAAAAATGTAGTCAAAAATTGACTAGGGCACTGCTCTTCCCGGATCTGTGCTTACTGGCGCGGAAAAAGAAGAACTGACGTCAGCGCGCAGGGGCGGCGTCTAAGTACTGCCCGCGACGTCATCCCGGCGATCACGACCCCGACGACGGACGCGGAGCCGCACAACGCCGCCTACCGACGCGCAAGGGTACTGCTACGCAAAAACTTTCCGGATCCAGCCTGACGCCTGGGGATATTCTAAGGTAAGGAATCTGTCACTAACGTGTCTCTTTCAGATGTACGGGTTACTTACCTTCGGTAACGATGTATCTGGTAGAGATGTTATCTAGCCGCAGATTCCTGAACTTAGAATATCCCCAGGTGTCAGACTGGATCCGGAAAATTTTGCGCAGCAGTACCTCTGTGCGCCGGGGGGCGGCGCCGCCTGGCTCCGCCCTGACGTCGTCCCCGGACATGACGTCAGTGGAGCCATATAGGACCCTCCCGGCGCGCTGACGTCAGTTTTCTTCGAAGGAACTTTTCCGCGCCACAACGCGGAGCCCCCAGCAAAACTGTGAGAGTATGGGAACAGTGTGCGAATAAAAAAGAAAATTGGTGAGAGAGAAAGAACCAAAGGGTGAGAAAGCACCATGAACGACAGTGAGAAGCACTGTCGACTGAAAGGTGTTGAAAAGGAAAGAGCAGAGCTGAGAAGCTAATTCGCAAAAGCGAAGTGAATGTTACCCCTGAGGGAAATCGATCTATAAAAAGAAGACCGAGGCAGACGACAGAAAGTCTGCACCGGATGAAAGGAAATGAAGAGGGCAGAACAGTATACTGAGAAGCAACCCCGCAAAAGCGAGAGAGTGCCCACTCCTGAGGCAAGACGGCAATAAATGAGCCGAGAGCGACAGGCAAAAACCTCCAACCCATAGGATTAAGATAAGAAAGAAAGAAATAGGGAGACCGTGTCCCCTGTGAGAGAATTATCGGACTGAGGAACAGGCCAAAAAAGACGTGAAAACCAATTGACTGCAGGAGCGTCAACGGAGAAGGCGGGTGGGAGGGTAGAGAACACCAGTAGGCACCATACTGGAAGAAACTGATGCGGAAAAACGCAGAAGGGCACCTGAACCCACCGCCCCAGTATGAGAATGGGGGGGAACAGAACAAGTAAACCAAAGGAAGAGTCCAACGGGGAGCAAGGTGAAAAACGCCGCCCCGTAGAAGGACAAGCTACCCCAAAGGATGCGAAAGCCGAAAACCCCACCTTAAAAGGTCCTCGCAGATCAGGGAAGATGGGTGGGCGTTAAGGAATCTGCGGCTAGACAACGTCTCTACCAGATACATCGTTACCGAAGGTAAGTAACTCGTACATCTGATAGAGACATCTAGCCGCAGATTCCTTAACTTAGAATAGATACCAAAGTCATACCCCACTGGAGGCGGGTCTGCGACAGAACCCCACTAAGTTCCCAAGGGAACAGAAGTGTCAACCAGCTGACTAAACACAGTGGGGACAGCGCGGCCAGAATGGCCAACACCGGACCAGGATACTCCTGAGGAAGTGGCCAACAATGAGAGGCAAAAGCATCAAAGACTGCCGAGGGCGGCAGGAAATCCCTGTTGGTCAACAGCGGAGAAAATGAGCACAAACCCAAAAGGGGAGTGTGGAATAAGAGTGGACACCTGTCGTAGCCGGAAAGGAACCAATGCAGGATGTGAGGGATCCACAGGATCCGATGGACCGTTGAAAGAGGAAGGTCTAACTAGGGTACAAGGACGTACCGAGTCCGAGAGCAGGAAGGCCATGCATGACAGTGAAAGAAACACTGTGAGAGTGGGAACAGCAGCGGGAAGATGCTGACGACGCCCAAGATGAGTCAGTGTTACAAGAAACACAAGACCTGCCAATGCACCCGTTACGCAAAATGGCGGACAGCCCAAGGCAGAAAAGAACGTTAACAACCAGTGCCACGCACGTGGGTAACAGAAGTACACCAAAGAAACCGTATGTACCGCCAGAACCACACCATAGAAGGAGAAGGCCCCATGAAGCGCCACGAGCAAAAGCTGAGACACAAGAGGCGCATTGTGTGAATGGCGCTCACGAAAAGTGAGGAACCAGACCTCGGCGACCACCCGGAGTAGTAAGCCTGTGGGAGGCGTTTGTGTGTGTAGAACATTGGTGAAAAAGAAAATGAAAAAACACCAGAGCCCCAACAGCCATGCAGCAGCAGCACTGGAAAGAACAATGCCCAGAGCGAGACGCAACAGCCACCGGCGGTGGAGCAGACCCACTGGCTATCGCGAGAGAGGTATGGAGGCCAAGCCAGTCGTGATTTGCCCAGAATCACAGGATGTGGAGTCGACCCCGAGACCGGAACCTCGTTTTCCAGCTCGAAAATCGGCATCTAGCCGGGAGACCACATCCGCTCCCCTAAGACGCCCCATCAGACAACAATGCTCGGAGGAGAACGCCCCCGCTGAGAGCAGCAACCGCAGCCCGAAGGAAAGCACGACAACACCTGCGCGGAACGCAACAGGGGCATGAGAAACGGTGGCAGAGGAAGTGCCAAAAGCAAGGCCCAAGACAAGGAAGATCATCCACGTCTGGAGCCAGAACGCCACCATGGAGAGCGAAGTCCACCATGAAAGGGCTAGGCAGCATGGATATAGCAGAGTAGAACGAGGCAACATAAAGTCGCCGGAAAAAAACGCACCAGCCGGTGACACTAGGGAGCAGGCATGGTACGCCGATATAACACAGAGGGATAGTGCCGAGCTAAGTATGAGTGCTCGGGGACAACGACAGGGCCTTCCGGTAGGGCGGCCACAGATGGAACAGCCGCAGCGAAGAACCATGAGGGGACGGGAGGGATCAGAAAGCCCTTCCGTCCTGAAGAAAGGTATTGGGAAAATGCAGGCCAGCAGCCGACACCCAACAAATGGCTCGCAAGAAGGCCCCTGAAGGGCCCGCAGCAGCAGCGTGCAAAACATACAGGCACAGCTGCAGGAGGACCTAGTGAAAGGGACCCCACAGAAGCGAACAAAGGCTACTGTAGGAGGAAGGCAGCTATACAATAGCAAACAAATACCCCACATAGGGTAAGTATCAACCCCAACCAGGGGCACCTCTGGAGCGTGAGCTCATAGACAGAGGACATAAAAGTGTAACTTAGAAACCACAGGCTCCGAACACATAACCCGTGGAGGAAGGGTGCAACCTTAACCACCAGGCTATAGGAACTTAGAAGGATAAGCAGCAAATCTGCTGCATAAAGGAAAGGAAAGAAAATACGGCGAGGAGCCGCCCAGGCCGTTCAGGTATTACAGCATGAACCCGGGCCCAACATGAAGTCAAGACAACAGAGCAGGGTGAGGACAAGGACCTCAACCGGAACAAAAACTACGGAAGGTTAGACAGAAGGCGGCGAACCGCAGAGTCCGCATGTGCGTCAAACAGGGACACACCATTAAAAGGCAAATCCCGGAGACTGTCACGGACATTGTTGGGGAAACCCCCGTCGCGCAGCCAGGCATGGCGGCGCAAGGCAACGGACCGCGCCATTGTCCTACCCACCGAATCGGTAGAATCAACGGCGGATCGAATCGCAAACCGCGCCATCTCTCTGCCTTCGTGAATGAGACGAGCCATGTCAGCCCAAGGACATTCAGGGAGGGTAGGCAAAAGACACTCCACGGAGTCCCAAAGGTCAGAAGAAGCCCTGGCAAAAACGCAAACTGTGTTTAGAGCACGTAATGCAGAACTAGCGGACGCACAAATGCTGCGTCCACATGTCTCCAGCCAACGAGACTCCCTAGTAGGAGGCTGCAGTAGAGGCGGAGAAGAAGGCTGCATGGCGAAAGACACCTGTACCACGAGGCCGTGAGCACTAGGCTGAAGGGACAAACAGGATGGGCCCCCAGGGGCCGGACGATGCCTATGTGCAATGGCCCTGTCGACAGCATCTCCTGAAGAGGGTCGCGCCCAAGTCCCGAGAAGGGCGTCGAACAACAAGCCGCTAAAGGGCAGCAAGGGCTCAAGATCCACTGCACCTTGGTGGAGGAGATCCAATAACGGATCAGAGGACAAGAGGACAGAATGAGGGTGCAAGTGCAAAACAGCTGCCGCCCTACGAACACCCCGTAAAAATAAAGCACCAGCTTCAGTGGGCGTCCTGGGGGGCGACAAGAGCCCATCTGTAGGGGACGGTTGCAAGCTAACACGTCCCCCAGCAGGAGGAATAAGGGGCCACTGCCCCCATGGCGGCAGAGCCAACGGGCGTGGAGACAAGCCCGAGCACACCGGTTCTGTGTCCTCTGGAAGCAGAGAGCCAATAGGTACCGGCGACCTTTCCGGCGTCGAACGACGCCGCTCCGACGTCGAAAGGCGCCGAACTGGCGTCTAAGCGACGTCGAGCTCCATGAGGGGCGACTCGGCTGGACGAGTGGGCGGCGACGTCTCCACCACCGAGAGGTGCGGAGAAAGTGCCTGAGGGCCAGGAGACAACAGGCATAGTGCCGCCGGTGCCGATGTCGACGCAGGGAGCCGCCAGGGGCCATGCGGGGACAAGGCAGAATGGCTCGGCGTGGGGCTGGAACGCCCATCGGGGTTGGAAACCGACGCCGGCACGACTCCGGAGCCGGAGTCGAGGCATTCGGCCGGCGCCAAGGGCGAGCCCGCCGGCGGAGACCCGACCTGAATGCCTACCTCCACTGTGGGACCCGAAGGCGCACCAGGGAGTGGAGGTGACCCGAAGATGGAGTGCAGAGCCTGGTAATAGGCTGCCATCTGGGGTCGAGTCGCACCAGTACCCGTAAAGGGCGGGTAAATGGAGGCCGACTCCGGGGGGCACGGCTTCGCAAGGGAGCGGGAACCATGGCCCCCACCGTCACGTGGAAGCGAGGACTTCGACTTCCGTGTCTTGTGCTTACCTGTAGATCGACGTTCGCGGGATCGACTCCGGGAGCGGGCGCGGAGAGAAGAACCCACCGGAGAACGTCGGGGAGACGCCGTGCGGGTCAACTGGGCGGCCAAGAGCTTCATCCGCCGCTCCCGTAGGGACTTCGGACGCATCTGCCGGCAGGCGTCACACTCCACGGAGTCGTCATGCGACCCAAGACACCACATGCAAATGGCGTGCGGGTCCGACGCCGACATCTGGCGCGAACAAGTCTCGCACAATTTAAAGCCCGAAGGCATCGCACACTGTTCCCCAACGCCAACGACGTCGAAAAGGGCCTGAATAAAAACAGGCCAGAGGAACAGCTGAATCCCGGATCCGCGTTGTAACGCGGAAAAGAAGGAAACTGACGTCAGCGCGCCGGGAGGGTCCTATATGGCTCAACTGATGTCATGTCCGGGGACGACGTCAGGGCGGAGCCAGGCGGCGCCGCCCCCCGGCGCGCAGAGGTACTGCTGCGCAAAATTTTCCGGATCCAGTCTGACGCCTGGGGATATTCTAAGTTAAGGAATCTGCGGCTAGATGTCTCTATCAGATACATGGTACAATAGGCTTACACCTGTTTTGCACATTTAATTTACTTGTAACGCAGAGCCTGTAAGGTAAATGCTGCTTAGTGGATCTGCAGCATTAATTGTGCCACCAACTACAGTAGCCTTTTAAAGCATCTTTCTGGCCAACCAATGCAGCCTGTAGTGCAGTTCACCTGCCATTTCGACCTGACAAAAAAACCTTTTTCCAGGCCTAAACCTTCCTTGTTAATACATATTAGCCACACCTAAGCTAGGCCCTAAAGGCTCTTATGGCAGGATGCATTGTATTTAAAAAGTAGGACATGTGGACTTTAGTTTTACATGTCCTAGTAGTGAAAACTCCTGAACTCATTTTTAGGTCGAGCATTCGAGACCTCTTGTATATAACTTTAGTATATACTTATATGTGTATGTACTTAGTGGGATCTGGCGATCAGCCCTAGGACTTGTCCGCTTCGGGACTTTTTTTCTGTTCAACTGCCTCTATTTAACTGTCTTGATAAAAAAGACCAGTAGAGGTCAGTAAAATACCAGAATTGCTTTCTGCTGAGGGACTTTCTTTTTTATTTTCCTGGCAACCGCCTCTATTTTACTTTCTTGATAGAAAACGACCAGCAGAGGTCAGTAAAATACCAGGATCACTTTAGCATTCTCTAGATTCCAGTCCATAAAAATTGTCTTCCACGAGCACCAGCAGACAATAATATTTTTTTCAAATCTTGTATTTTCAGTGATATGACCACCGAAGGCCCTGATTTTATATTGAAATCAGAGCTTTGGACTATACCATTTCCCGCTGAAAGGCAATATTTCTCTCTATCTGTTCCCATACCTGGCGTGTCACGCAGTTTGGTGCTCACTTTCCCTCCGTCTTAAAGAACAGTAGATGTATCAGCACCCAGGCTAATGTGCTGCATAGCTAAATACATATAAGGTCCCAAAGGCGAGACCGATTGCATTGCAAATGCTTCTTTACTATGGCAAGGCCTATCTCTCTCATAAGATAACACTAGGTTACCTTATTACACTTAATACGTGATAATTACTTTTGGGAGCAGATAGGAAAATGATTTTTATGCTCAAATGAATTGTAATTTAAAGCCCTCTTTAATGGTAGTCAGATTTTAAGTCACAATTCTGAATATGTCACTTTTAGAAATTTGCCATTTTCTTGTCCTAACAATTTGTTGCCTGCTACCTGGGTCACATGACTAGGTGTAGTTGACAGGTGGCCTTTGTGTATCCCACCCAGACAGTGACGCAAAGAGAGACTAGGTGTTGGCAGGATGGGCCAAGATGGTTGAGGGTGGAGCTGTTCCCTGCCTATATTACATTTCAAAGGGCTGCCCCAGAACATGCACAAAGTGACTTGACACCAGACTATTGTGACCCCAGACAACTCAGAGCCTGGAAAGGAGAAGGGAGGAAGTTTCCAGAGCAAGATGAGGGGGTGGTATAAGTGTTCCACCGACTTCAAAAAGCTGCGATCAGGTATAAATATTGGACCTCTTGAACAACTCATCAGATCACTTCTGGACCTGTGGAAGACTCAGAAGAAGGCCTGCTCTGCTGCTGGAAAGAATGCCCTGCCCTGCCCTGCTGCAGTAGGACTGCCCTGCTGCCCGAGGAATGAAGACTGGATTTCCTCCTTGAACCCAGAACCACAGTGACTAACGGCTAGCTGACTGGGCTCCTGTTTTGAGCTACAGGGGGACATGACAGACTCCAGAGACCTGTCCTGCATCTGAGCAGACCCAACTGGACCTGCCATTGCCCTGCTGCTGTCCTCTGCTGGAGTGAGTCCTGATCCCCAAAAGGTGCCACCTGGACCCTTGGCTGGCATCAGCGTGTACTCCTCCTGGCCCAACTGTGGGCTCCCGCAGAAGCAAAGCAGCACAAGGCCTTGTGACGCAGAGCATCGCATCGCAGCACCTGATCAGTGGTCTCACCGAATATGACGTATCGTGACCCATTTCGAAACAGGACCTTGCACCACAGCGCCTCGCAGCTCCTGATTGGCAACCTCATCAGATCCGGCACATCGCAACTCGACGCAGGGCCACGCAGCTCCTGATCGGCGGCACCATGGAACCGACAACTTGACGCAGGACCTTGCATCTCAGTCCATGTAAAACCAGGTATGTTAAATAGTGGGCCGAACTCGGTCCTGTATCTGGCACGCCCTCCATCGCAGTTGGCTTCAACTGGTCACTTTGTCCCGGTCCAGTGCGACCAGATAACCCCACCTGGCACTTTGCGCTTTGTGCCACTACTTTTACCTAAGACTTTGAAATTGCATATCTCCTTTTCTACCGATTCAATTTTTGTTGTTTTGGTATAATTTTATTTATTAAAATGTACTCTATTTTTTTATTTTGGGGTTTCTCGTGTTCTGCTTTCACTTTATCACTGGTTGAGTCCCTCACAAATACTTTACTCATTACTAAGTTAAGCCTAACTGCTTTTGTGCCAAGCTACCAGAGGGTTTTTATTTTTAGGCTACCAGAGGGTTAAGCACAGATTAATTTAGTGACTTTTTGAGGTCCACCCTGACGAGGATTGCGGTTATTGCTTCAGAAGGCGTTCACCTCCCTTAAACAATAACTCAATTTCTCATACTGTATATTTGCAGAATGGTTTGCTGCTGAAATTCGCAAAATTATTGACACACAAAGGTAACGTGTTCTAATTCTTGGAGGAAGTCCTCACTTCATCTCTGCAAACAAATACTGCTGATGCGTTCAATTTCTGACTCAAGGGGAAGACTGTTCTGCAAAAATAAAACTGGTAATAGCCTAAAAGTTGGGTGCATCTATTCGGCCTATGCACAAATCCTCGAAACCAGAGGAGACAAAACAGCAACATTTTCAAACCCCCGCCCTACTCTACAAGAGTATGTCAGACTTGCCTGACCATATGCAAGCTGTAAATTGTTTCCAACTCCACAAAGGTAAGTCATGACAAACCTCTTTCCCGCCATAACCCGATGACCAAACTTTGACCAAGAAGAGTTAACAGAGCTACCACAATATATAAAACAAAATCTTGCAAAGAAAATCGACAAGACCAAAAGAACGAGTTACTTACCTTCGGTAACGATGTATCTGGTAGAGACACAGTATAGCCACAGATTCCTTAACTTAGAATATCCCCAGGCATCAGACTGGGTCCGGAAAAAATTTCCCCAGCAGGGGGGCGGGATCGCCCGGCTCCGTCCTGACGTCGTCCACGGATATGACGTCAATGGAGCCATATAAGTCCCTCCCGGCGCGCCGACGTCAGTTTTCTACTGTGAAACTTTTCCATGCCACAACGCAGAGCCACTACAAAAACTGTGAGAGTGTGGCAACAGTGTGCCAAAAAAGATCAAAAGTCTTTGAAACAACAATGACAATAATGCATAGAATGATGAGAAACATCGCCAGGTATGTCAGAGAAAGAGTACTTAAAACTGTAAGGGACCGAAGGGAGAAAACAGAGTACCCGCCCCTAGAAACTATTTCACAGAAGCGAAAAGCCATGCCCTCCTATGTGGCAAAACAGCGTTGGAAATTAATGTCATGACAAACGATATGCAGTTTGCAACCACAGGATGTAACTGTAAAGGGCAACAAGACTGGAACAACATAACTGATGGGAATTGACCACATTTCTACAACATCAGAGAATGTGCAACCACACACCCCAGAGATGACTTATTGACTGTAGCACAGCCAAAGAGACCCGAAAACCAATTGACCACAGCGTAGTCAAGGAGACCCCAAAGTAATGGGAAAGAAATAAGTGAGGGTGGAAGGGAGGGTAGAAGAACATGAAAAATCCCCACGCTGGTAGAACCAGGGTGGAGGAACGTGGAAGGATACATAACTTCACCACCCAAGGACGAGAATGGGTGTGGAAGCAACAGATAAGCAGAATGAGACATCCCGCCCCGGAAGGAGGTGAAGCAGACCACCCAGCAGGAAGACCAAGGCCACCTGTAAGGAGGCAAGTGGGTAGAACCCAACCCGGTAAGGTCTTCGCAGAACTGAGAGGCTGGGTGGGCGTTAAGGAATCTGCGGCTAGACTGTGTCTCTACCAGATACATCATTACCGAAGGTAAGTAACTAGTTCATCTGATAGAGACATGTAGCCGCAGACCCTTAACTTAGAATAGATACCAAAGCTATACCCCATTGGAGGAGGGTCTGCAATTGAAGCCCACCAAGTTCCAAGGAGAACTAATCTGTCAATAATATTGACTAAAACACAGTGGGGACCACAATGCCAGTGTGGCTGACACCAGACCCACTAAGCTCAGGACGGAAGTATGAGCAAGGGGAGCCAAAGTACCACAACCCGTCAGAGGACGACACAAGCCCTCTTTCGTCCAGACAGGGACGAAATCAAAGCGCAGAACCAGAATGGCCAGTGCATAATGGAAGAATGCCACAAACTTCTACAAAGGAAGTGAAATTGAGCACAGGATCCCATGGATCCACAAGAGACAAAGTCCCAGAGAAGGGACAAAAGCAGAGTCAAGCATACAACTGATCATGCACAACAGTGATGCTTAAAATGACAGGGCAGGGGACAGTTGTCACAATGCCGAGATACACAGAACCACGACTACCAGGAGACACCTGCAAGTGGGTGACAGGAATACACAACCACACCACACAAAAGCAAAAGCCCAATGAAATGGAACAGCAACACCACATGCGCGTCGCCCTAGAAGACGGGCGCATCACCAGGCAGTCAACCGGCCAACTATACCCAGAGGTACAATGGCTAAGGACACCGGCAAGGCCAGGCACATAAAAAGCTATCTCCCATGAGAGAGAGAGAGAGAGAGACGGAATCTGGGGCAAAAACTCCAGTAACCGCAGCAAGGAAAACATCTTGTTGTGTGTCCCCCTCATGACAAAATACATATAGACATATAAATATATATGAAAAAGTCATGAACAATGAAAGACAAAGGGAAACTCGAAGGGCAGCCCAATATAATAGGGAGCTGCACAATAGGAACCAACAGCACCGATGTAAACACCATCCTCCCCACCTGGGAAGGAAGCCTGGTCTCCCGCATGACAGGCGGGGGTACTGACCATCACATAAACGAGAAATGAGTCAGAAAGACCCAGACACAGAGCGTCAGAAAGAATGTGTACATAGCCATTTACAGAGACTGCATGATGCCAGAGAGTAACCTAGGCAGAATACGTCCACTGAAAACAGGAGCAGGAGCAGAAGTACCGGAGCTCTGCGTGGCAATGAATAGAAGGACTTGAGCCCCGGCCTGGGATGGGCAGAGGGAAATAAGGGCACAAGGCAACACGCAGCAGTGACGTGTCTGGCGTAGACTCCACTGCCCATAGGCAAAAACCCTGACAGGGTCTGAGCCGTGAGAGAAGACCTAAGCCTTTTTCCAACACCAGGGAAGAAGAATAGACAAAGCCACAAGAATAGGTCGAATCCAAGACAGTGGCGCAAGGGATACCACAGCACCCCGTGACGGCGCACACACCCAGTGTGTAATCACATGCCGTGTCCGCATAGAACACAGACAGAAACTGTTCCGGAGCGGAACAGAACAATATGCCCACAAGGGACATGTGCTTATGTTTAAGATAGCCAACGTGGCCAAAGAACCTAGCGAAAGCTGAAAGAATAGCCAAAGGCAAGAAAGGGGAACGTGAACACGCTGGGATGAGCCAGGTGTGGCAGAAACCCAACAATACTCTGGAGAAGGCTGCATCCAGGAAGGCAGGAGAGCGCCAGGGATCAACCGTAGGCCACAACACAGAAGCTCCAGGACAGAGCCACGCCAAACCTGTGGGTCTCACCAGAGGAGCCGTCCTACAACAGTAGGAAGAGAGGAAGCAACATTGCCTGCAATTTTGACTGACGACTCACAACCAGTGAAACACCAGGATCTGAACACAGAACCTTTGGAGTAAGAGTCTGAGACCTCAACCACTAGGTCACGGTGACTCATCGCAACGAAGTGAGAAGTCCACAGTATAATACATAGGACAAGTCCCCAGAGGGACAGAAAATGTACGAAGAAGACTCCGCGGGAGCCTTCAAAACTTCCTGGGCAAGAAAGAGCAGCTATACAACAGCCAACGAATACTCCACTTAGGGTATGTCACATCCCTATAAAAAGCAAGGGACACCTCTTGAGACAAGCTCAACGACAGGGGGCTCAAAAAGGAAATGCAGAAAACAGCTTGCCTAGCTGTACCAAACTAAGGGAAAAAACGGTTGAAGAGCCGCAGAAACTGTCCGGGAAATAACGCCATGAACCCATAGACAGATAGCAGAAAAGCAGTGACAATACTGTAACAAAATTAAAAGTCCGCAAAGAGGACTAAAAACTATGGAAGTCATGGGAACCCAGAATGAGGCGCTGGACCGCCGAGTCAGCATGACTGTCAAACAGATTGATCCCATCAAAGGGGAGATCCCTGAGACGCTCCTGAACATTTTCAGGGAAACCGCCATCGTGCAGCCAGGCATGGCGACGCAAAGCAACTGACCTGGCCATAGCCCGACCCACAGAATCAGTGGTATCCATGGACGACCGGATGGAAAACTGAGCCATGTCGCGGCCATCACGAAGCAGCCGGTCCATGTCAGCACGAGGGACCTCCGGCAAGGATGGAAGGAGGCGCTCGACTGAGTCCCAAAGGGCAAAAGTAGCCAGAGCAAACATGCAAGATGTGTTCAGGGACCAAAGTCCCGAGCTGGTGGACGCAAAGACATGGCGGCTACAGGACTAACCATCTAGACTCCCTAGTGGGAGGCTGCAACGGAGGAGGAGAAGAAGAAGAAGGAAGAGCTCCCTGGACTACCAGTCCTTGAGCCTTAGGATGAAGAGACAAACAAGCAGGGTCATCTGGAGCCGGGCGATGGCGATGCGCAATAGCACGACCCACAGGGTCCCCCCAATGAGGGCCTCGCTTAAGTACCCAGAAGGATGTCATGTAATGACCTGCCAAAAGGCAGCAAGGGCTCCACCTCCACGGCGCCCTGGTGGAGAAGATCCAACAAAGGATCAGAAGGCAGAGAGACAGAGGGCGGATGCATCTCCAAGATATCCGTAGCCCTGCGAACCGCCCTCGCAAACACCACACTGGCCTGCGTGGCCATCTTAGGCGGCGACAGCAAGTCATCTGTAGGGGACGGTTGCAGGCTAATCCGTCCACCAAACGACAGTGCAGAATGAAGAGCCGGCCCGTGCCCCATGGGGACCTGCTCCGAGGAGCAGCGAAACAACCCTGGGGGTGGTGAACACTCTGGGGCCTCGTCCTCTACCAACAGAGGAACAGCCGGGGACGGCACCGGCGTCGACCGATGTCGAGACGGTGTTGGGTCAACGTTGACAACCACCAAAGAGGACTTGTCCGCCCGGCGTCGGGCCGGCGTCGATTCGACCTCCACCGAGGTGGGAAAATGCGGGGAGGAACAGCGTCGACTCGGAGTCAAGCTCCGCGCTGCAGCCGCATCCGACGTCGACGCAGGGAGCCCCACAGGGCTGTGCGGAGACGCTACAGGAGGGCCTGATGTCTGGCTGGGATGCCCCTCAGGGCCGTGTCCCGACGTCGCAGCAACTCTGGAACCGGAGTCAGGGCACTCGATCGGCGCCGAGGGCGAACCCGCCGGCGAATCCCCAACCTGAGTCCCCACCCCCTCTCTGTGGGGCCCAAAGGCACGCCAGGGAGAGGGGGTGACCCAAAGATGGCCTATAAAGCCCTAGAATAGGCTTCCATCTGGGTCCGAGCTACCCCAGCACCAGGGAATGGTGGGTAGGTGGGGGCCGACTCCTGTGGGCCCGTGTCCGGCGAAGACCGAGAGCAGCGACCTCCTCCTGTGCTTACCTGCGTCAGGTGAGCGACGTCCGCGGGAACGACTCCGGGGCCTGTCCCGAACAGAAGCCCCAGCATGAGAAGACTGGCGCCGCTTGGACCCCTCCGCTGGAGACGGAGACCGGCGCCGCGAGGACTACGAACGGGACATCCGGGCGGACAGCAACTTCATACAATGTTCCCGCAGGGACTTCGGGTTCAGCTGCAGGCAGGCGTCGCACTCCACGGAGTCGTGGTGCTCTCCCAAGCACCACATACATATCTCATGTGGATCCGTCGCCGACATCTGCCGCGTACAGGTCCCACACGATTTGAAGCCCATAGGCATCACACACTGTTCCCGGATGCTAAAAGGCGTCGAGAGGGCTGAAAACAACAAACAGGCCAGAGGAACCGCTTCTCCCGGATCCGCGCTGGGATGCGGAAAAGAAGGAAACTGACGTCAGCGCGCCGGGAGGGACTTATATGGCTCCATTGATATATCTGTGTGCGACGTCAGGACGGAGCCGGGCGACAAAGCCCCCCCCCCTCCCGGCGCGCAGAGGTACTGCTGGGGAAATATTTTACAGATCCAGTCTGATGCCTGGGGATATTCTAAGTTAAGGAATCTGCGGCTAGATGTCTCTATCAGATTTATGGTGTGTGAATAGAGACCATGAATACAGTCTTGCTAAATTAATGACGGAAAGTGTAGCTTCTCTGGGTATAACATTAATATGCACAGGCCTTTTATAAAGTCTGGGCTACACTGCACAATGGTGGCCCTATCCTGAACAGAAAAATTTGAAAGCTGCCTTCACTCTAGTCCTTAATTGGTTTTCCTTAAGTTATGATTCCAACTGGATCTTTTAGCTTACATAGGAAAATGGTGCGTAATATATTTTTGGTATTTCTATAGCGCAAACTGAGCCGCCTGGGCAAAGAAGTACTTCACAGATAACCAAATACAATAGCTGTGACATGAGACAAGTTTTAGCGGGAGATGACAGCCTGGGACGAGCTTGCCTTCAACTGCCAGTTGTCAAGATAGGGGAAGGCTGGCACCCCTGATCTCCACAGATGAGTGGATGCAACCACCTCAATCACCTTGGTGAACACCTGAGGGGCGCTGGTAAGGCCTAAGGGAGCACGGCAAACTGAAAATGCTTTTGGCCCATCGTGAACTGCAGGTAACGCCTGTGGGCAGGCAGGACAGAGATATGAAAGTATGCATCCTGCAAGACCAGTGATACCATCCAGTCTCCAGGGTCAAAGGCAGACAGGACCTGAGCTAGCGTGAGCATTGTGAAATACTCCTTTTTGAGGAATAAATTGAGAGGGCGCAGGTCTAGGATAGGATACCAGAAAGTAGCGGGAAGAACAACCACAGCCTACTTCTGGTGTTGGCACCCTCTATATGGCTCCCTTGGCCAAGAGATCCGTTAGAGAGCGGAGAAGAGATAAGTGATCCTCCATCAGCCTGTTGTAAGTTGGTGGCATGGGGGAGGGTTAGTCGCGAAGGGGAAAAAGCAGACCCCTTGGGACGATCTGCAAAACCCCCATGTCTGATGTTATGACCCACCTGTGGGACAGGTGATGGCGAATCCTGCAGCCCACTGGGTGCCCATGATAGTAGGAGGGCAGATTAGAAGGGTTTGGATGCGGCCGGGAGGGTGGTGGAATGGCCCGACTGTTGGCTGCCTGACCCACAGGGCCTGTGGGTACTGTGTCCTCTGCCACGCAGAGGCTGAGAAGAGTGCACGAGGCGTGGCTGGGGGGGACATGAATGCGGCTGGAAGCCTCTTCCATAGCCATGAAAGGAGTGAAAGGCGGATTGTGGGTGGCGAGATGCCATGAAAAGACCCACGGATCTGGCAGTAGCCATGCTGTCGTTAAAGTACTCCAGCGCTGAATCCATCTGGTCTCCGAACAGACAGGAGCCATCAAAGGGCATGTCAATAAGTGGTGCTTGGACATCCCCAGAAAATCCAGTCATCCTCAATCAGGCGTGGTGTCGTAAAGCCACTGTCGATAAAACAGCTCTGCCAAGTGAGTCGGTCATGTCTTATCAGCATCGTACTGTGAATTTAGCTGCGTCCCTCCCGTCAGCAACAGCCTGTGTGAGCACAGCCCAGGCCTCCTCTGGTACCATTGGCAGCACCTGCGCAACCGTATCCCACAGAGTAGGAGTAGCGGCCCAATAGGAAAGCAGTGTTCAGGGACTGCAGTGCTAGGTTGGTGGAAGAAAACATCCTCTTCCCTAAGGTATCCAGCCTCTTGGATTCCAAATCTGGTGGTGCGGTTGGGAATGCGTCAGGATTAATGTGAGAGGTGGAGGCTTGCACCACCAAGCTCTCAGGGGTGGGGTGTTCTGTGAAGAAGGTTGGGTCCCCTGGAGAGGGGCAGTGGCGGCAGGCAATCATTCTGTTCACAGAAGCCCCTGTGCTGCTCTAGGACGTCAGTGAGTGCCTCATTAAAAGGGAGAAGCAGTTCTGATGGGGACACTGCCGGCTGAAGCACTTCTGTCAAGACGTTCATCTTGACTTCCCCTGAGGGAAAGCGGAGTTCAAAGACCTTGGCCACCCTCCTCACCACCATTGCGAAGGATTCTCCCTCCTTTGTAGCCACGGTAGTAAGAGAAAGCGGGCCAGTATCTGGAAAAGTGTCCAGTCCACTGGCTTCACCCAGATCCTCACACCAGTCCAAGCTGTCATAAGGCTGGTTTTCCTCAGGGTCCTCCCATTCCTCCCTTAGTCCTAGCCCATTAAAATAGGGCTCAGGCTCAGGCCTGAAAGGCATAGCTCCAACCGGCATTAATGACGCGCCTCCGGCTCCGTGTCGGTGTCAGGGATTAGAATGGAGGCGACGACGCCGGTGGAAATCGGCGGCGCCGGGAGCGTCAACATCGGGACCAGCATCGGGGAAGATCAAGGTGGCACGACCAGCGTTTGTACGGATCCAGGAATGGATCCTAGGGGCCCAACTGGTGCCAAAGAAGCCAGTGCGGAACATGTAGGGGCCCCTGCCGAACCCTCAGGCCCAAAGGCAGACCAGAAGGAATGGGCAGCCCAAATATGAGGTGCATAGCCTCACAGAATTCACTGAGCTGGGCAGGGGTCGCTCCAGCTCCCAGAAACTCAGGGAGGCGTGAAGTCAGCCCAGGTGTTGGCTCAACCGTGAAACCAGGCCTCGGATGTGGATGCTGTCTTGCCAGCTGATGGACGTGTAGAAGTTGAAGATCTCTTTTACTTCTTGTTGTGGTGTGACTTATCAGAGTGACCCGAAGACTTCGATTACGACGAGGATCTCGGACTCTGCGACCTCTCCCAGGACCTTCCCCTCGACCGGAACCTCGATCGTCACACCTCGAACCATCAGGAGCTTGCGGGATCGTTCCCTCAAGACCTTTGGGTACATGTCACGGCAATTGGCGTACGCCTCTAGGTTGTGGTCGTGCTCAAGCCTCCAGAGGCATACAAGGTGCGGGTCAGTTTCAGACATCGACCGGTGACAGGTGCCACAGGGCTTGAAGCCGGGCTTCCTTGATGACATCCCTGTCACACCAGGAGGAAAACCTCAAAAATACTTCGGCAAAGATCAAAAAAAGTTTAGTCAAAAAATGACTAAGGGGTAGTTCTTGTCCGAATCGCCCTGACTGTTACCGAAAGAAAAGAACTGAAGTCAGCGTGCTGATGTGGCGCATATATAGGTACAGCGCATGTCACTTCTGGCGCGGACAACACAGACGATGCCACACAGAGCAGAATGACACCACCTACCAGCGTGCAGGGGAACTGATCACAAAAAAATTCCGGATGCAGTCTGACACCTGGAGAATATTCTAGGGTATGGAATCTGAGGCTAGAAATCTCTATCAGATAGAAGCAGCAAATGGAGGCTCAGCAACAGTAAGTCTAGAAGATGTATTCTAAAGAGGGAGGTGTGTGGGACAGGATTCAACCATGTGAAGGGTAGGCAAGAGAAAGCCTGTATTAAAGTCTTGATTTTATTGCGCTTTAGAATTTCAAGGAGAAAGTGGGATTAGTCCCTCAAGATTCTTTTACTTCCTATGATGTGCTGTAAGTCCTTTGGGTAAAAGGGTGAACCATAAAATAGAGCTTTGTGAGTTATGAAGTTTAAAGTTAATTGCTGCCTCTAAAGCGAGTCAGTGGAGTTTTTAGAATAGGGGTAATGTATACGACTTTTTAGCTTTGGGACTAGACATGATGCCACATGCTGGGTGACTTCGAAAGCTGTGGTTGTGACTCTGAGAATGCCAGCTAGCGGTGTATGCCCTCAGTCGAGATGTGAGAGTAATAGGGCTTGTACTGCTGTCCTGAAGTATGTGGGTGGCATGGATGGTTAGAGTTTATTGAGGAAGTGAAGTTAGAAAGCTGCAGTTTGTCAGTTTAGCAGAATGTACCTTTCGCTTCGGGGGAAGATAAACCTTTGAGATTAGGCAAATGGATCCACTGATTGAGATGCCAAGAAGATCTGGTATGGCAAACCATTTTTGAAAAGGCACTGGAAATTCACTGCAGTGTGGTACTATGAGTTCCATCTTATCTGGATTCAGTTTTAAGATACATAAACACCAAGTTATAGCTGAATGCACAAGTTACTAACTTGTGTAACGATATATCTGTAAGAGACAGTAGTTAGTGACAGATTCCTTACCTTAGAATATCCCCAGGCGTCAGGCTGGATCCGGAAAGTTTTTGCGTAGCAGTACCCTTGCGCGGTCGGTAGGCGGCGCCGTGCGGCTCCGCGTCCGTCGTCGGCGTCGTGATCGCCGGGATGACGTCGCGGGCAGTACTTAGACGCCGCCCCTGCGCGCTGACGTCCGTTCTGTACACGACTTTCCGCGCCAGGAACGCAGAGCCATGCAAGAAGCTGACATAGGTGTCTGAAAAATACTAGGGCCCTGAAAGGGATGTCCTTAACCCTAGAAATCAGTTCGCAGAACGGGGAGGATGGTGGGCGGTAGGAATCTGTCACTAACTACTGTCTCTTACAGATATATCGTTACACAAGTTAGTAACTTGTGCATCTGAAAGAGACACGTTAGTGACAGATTCCTTACCTTAGAATAGATACCCCAGCAATACCAACCCCGGTGGTGGGTCTGCGAACAAAGATCAGGACAAGGAAGTCCTGGAGGACAGAACGGCCAAAGAAGCCGTCCCTCCGGACCTGACTGTCAAGGCAGTAATGCTTTGTAAACGTGTGCAGCGAGGCCCCCGTAGCTGCCTGACAAATAACCGGCAGCGGAACACCGCGGCCCAAGGCCGTGGTAGCAGCCGTTGCCCTTGTGGAATGGGCACGCAGCCCAACAGGAGGCTCCTTCTTCGCCAAAGAATAGCAGGTCTTGATGCACAAGGTAACCCAGCGGGAGATGGTCCTCTTGTGCACCGCCCGACCTTTTTGGCGCCCACGTAGCCAACAAAGAGCTGGTCATCCACCCGGAAGTGTTTTGTGCGGTCAATATAGAAGGAGAGCGCACGTTTTGGGTCCAGACGGTGGAGCCTCTCTTCCTCTCTGGAAGGATGCGGAGGCGGAAAGAAGGTGGGCAAAGTGATGGTCTGCCCAATATGGAAAGCAGTAACCACCTTTGGCAAGAAGGACGGACGCGTCCGAAGAACAACCTTGTCTGGATGAACAGACAGAAAGGGAGGTTTGCAAGATAGAGCCTGGAGCTCACTCACCCGCCGAGCGGAGGTGATGGCCACCAGAAAGGCTGTCTTTAGAGTCAGAAGACGAAGAGGACAGTTATGTAGAGGCTCAAAGGGAGCGCACATTAAAAAGGTAAGAACCAAGTTCAAGTCCCACTGAGGCATCACAAACGGAACAGGAGGAAAGAGGTGAGTAATGCCTTTTAAGAACCTGTTAACAACAGGGGACTTGAAAAGGGAGGGCTGATCAGGGAGCCTGAGGAAGGCCGAGATAGCACAAAGATAACCCTTGATGGTACCCTGGGCAGAACCCTGTTGGGCCAGAGAGAGAAGGAACAGAAGGACCTCAGAAAGAGGGGCAGAAAGGGGATTCACAGCCTTTGCTGTGCACCATGCCACAAATTTGTTCCACCTGCAGGCGTATACCACCTTAGTGGAGGGACGCCTGGCTGCCAGAATTACATCACAAACTTCGGGAGGCAAGTCGAAAGGAATCAACTGCTGCCGCTCAATCTCCACGCAAGCAGGTGTAGACTGGACAGGTTCGGGTGGAGGACCGTCCCCTGCTGCTGCGACAGAAGATCCTCCCGAAGAGGCAGACGGATCGGGGATCTACGCTCATATTGAGTAGCTCGGGATACCAAACTCTTCGAGCCCAGTCCGGAGCCACAAGAATGACTTGGGCCCGGTCGTGCCAAATCTTCTTCAACACTCTGGGTAGAAGTGGTATAGGCGGAAAGGCGTACAACAGACCGCAACTCCACTCGTGACGAAAAGCGTCTCCGAGCGAGTGCCGCCTTGGAAATTCCAACGCGCAGAACTGATGACATTGCGCGTTCTCTTCGGTGGCGAATAGATCTAACCAAGGCTCTCCCCATTGTAGAAAGAGTCCTTGCGCCACTTCCGAGTGAAGACGCCATTCGTGATCCATCATGCACCTGCGGCTGAGTTCGTCCGCCCTGGCGTTCAGGGAACCTGCCAGGTGTTGAACCATCAGGAACATGCCCTGATGTTCCAGCCATGTCCAGAGGCGCAGAGCCTCCTGACAAAGGGTCCAAGACCCCACCCCGCCCTGTTTGTTGCAGTACCACATGGCGGTGGTGTTGTCTGTGAACACCTGCACTACCTTCCCTTTGACAGAGGGAAGGAATGCCTTGAGTGCAAGTCGGATCGCCCGGAGCTCCAGAAGGTTGATATGGAGCCGGGACTCCGCCGGAGACCAGAGGCCTCTGATCTCCGCCTCTCCCATGTGACCGCCCCATCCCAGAAGGGACGCGTCCGTCACAACTGTGTGCTCTGGCTGGGGAAGGGAGAGGGATCTGCCCATGACCCATTGCCGGTTCGAGAGCCACCACTGCAACTGTCTTGCAGTCCCCTCCGAGATCTGGACGTGATCGGACAGGTTGCCCTGGTGCTGCGCCCACTGGAACTTCAGGTCCCACTGCAGAGCCTGCATATGCCATCTGGCATGATTGACCAGCAGGATGCAGGAGGCCATGAGGCCCAGCAGCCTCAGGGTCATCCGTACCGAAACCCAGGATAAAGGCTGAAAGATCGGAATCATAGCCTGAATATCCCGGACTCGCCGTTCGGGAGGATAGGCCCGAAACTGCGTCGTGTCCAGAACCGCTCCGATGAAAAGGAGCTGTGGAGAAGGAATCAGATGCGACTTCGGCACATTGATGGAGAACCCCAGCGAGTGCAGGAGTTCGGCCGTAGTCTGGAGGTGGGAGACGACTGCCTGGGACGAGCCCGCCTTCAGCAGCCAGTCGTCGAGGTAGGGGAAGACTGAAACCCCTGCCCGGCGCAGATGAGCTGCGACCACCGCCATCACTTTCGTGAACACCCGAGGGGCACTGGTAAGGCCAAAGGGGAGCACGGTGAACTGAAAATGCTCGGGGCCTACCGTGAACCGAAGGTAACGCCGGTGGGCCGGCAGGACGGGGATGTGGAAATATGCGTCCTGCAAGTCCAACGCTACCAACCAGTCTCCAGGGTCGAGGGCAGTCAAGACCTGAGCTAGGGTGAGCATCTTGAACTTCTCCTTCCGGAGGAAGCGATTGACGTTCCGGAGGTCCAAGATAGGACGCATGTCCTCCTTGTCCTTTTTGGGCACCAGAAAGTAGTGGGAGTAGCAACCACGCCCTACTTCTGGGGTCGGAACACGCCGATGGCCCTCTTGGTCAAGAGGGCCGCGACTTCCTTCTGTAGAAGCACCAAGTGATCCCCTGACATGCGGTGGAATTGAGGTGGCATGGCTGGGGGGTGGTCTCGAAGGGGAGGGAGTAGCCCCTTCGGACAATGTCCAAGACCCACCTGTCCGAGGTGATGGTACGCCAGTGGGGAAGGTGATGGCGGACCCTGCCCCTACTGGCGTGCTGTGCACCTGAAAGGAGGGACTAGGAGGGCTTGGAGGCCGCGGACGGGTTGGAGGTGGTGGCCTGACCCGCACGCTGGTTGCCCGATCCGCCACGGCGGAATCCTCGGCCACGCGAAGACGCCTGCTGCGCGGGCCGGTGGCTGGGCTGCTGACGTGAAGGGGCGCCCCTACCGTGGCCACGATAGGGGCGAAAAGCAGAAGTCAGCGGAGGGCGTGTAGCAGAAAGGCCCAGGGACTTGGCAGTAGCCCGTGAGTCCTTAAAGCGCTCCAACGCATGGTCTGCTTTGGACCCAAAAAGACCGACTCCATCAAAGGGCATGTCCATGAGAGTATTCTGGACATCCCCTGAAAACCAGTGGTTCTCAGCCAGGCGTGGCGTCTGAGCGCCACCGTCGTTGCAATAGACCTGCCCAGCGAGTCGGCGGTGTCAAGGCCACAACGTATTGTGTATTTAGCCGCATCCCTTCCTTCCGCAATGGCGCGGGAAAGCAGTGTCTGGACCTCCTCAGGACACTGGGGCAAAACATCCGCCACCGAATCCCACAGGGAGTGGGTATATCGGCCCAAAAGACAAGCGGTGTTAACGGACCGCAAGCCAGCACTGGAGGAAGAAAACCCTTCTTCCCAAACTGATCCAGGCGTTTGGATTCCCTATCCGGAGGAGCGGTAGGGAAGGCGGTTTGGGAAGCGGAGGCTTGGACAACCAAGCTCTCAGGAGTGGGGTGGACAGAGAGAAACAGGGGTCGCCCGGAGCTGGGCGATGGCGTCGTGACACGTTCCGATCCACAGGAGCCCCTGTGTTGGGCTTGGACCAGGCGCCCAAAAGAACGTCAGTGAGGGCGTCGTTAAACGGCAGCACAGTCTCCGCAGAGGAGGCTGCCGGCTGAAGCACCTCTGTCAAGATGTTAGGCTTGACCGTCAAAGTAGGAAGTTGGAGACGTAAGGCCCCAGCTGCCCTACGCAACACCGTACCAAAATTGGCTCCCTCCTCCGTAGCCACGGGAGGAGACAGCATGCCAGTGTCAGGGGAAGTATCTAGACCACTGGCCTCCCCTAGACTCTCTGTCCAGTCCTGATCATACTGACAGTGTCGTGTCAGAGGGTCATCAGACCCATCCCAGTCCAACTGGTCCTCCTCTGGTTCAAAATAAGGAGGAGGAGGGACAGTTGGGACCCAAGGTCCCATCGGCGCCGGAGCCGGCGCCGAGCAACGCCGGTCCGGATCCATGTCCGGAGCCGGAAGGAACAGGGGACGACGCCGCCCGGAGCCCAGGGCGGCGCCGAGAACGGCACCGGAGACATCGGCGCCGGCGGAGGTGTCGTTAGGTTGACCGGCGCCGATGGGGGTTGTGGAGCCGGAATCGAGGCCGGGCCGAAGCCGGAGCCGGGATCGAGGCTGGAGGCACGGGCGACGCCGGGGCCGGGAGCCGCCGGCGACGCCGGAGCAACCCCATCAGGCCCGCGGGGCCCGAAGGCGCACCGGAGGGGCTTGAAGGCCCGAAGAGGCGGGCCATGGCCGACAGGAATTCCTGCACTTTGCAGGATCCGCCCCCGAACCCGGGAAGGGCGGGTATGGCGGGGGCGACTCCACAGGCATGTCCGGGGCCGCGGGGACGGTGCCGGGAGGGGCCTCAGCCGAGTCGCGAGACCGGCGAGGCGAAGTCCTAGAGCGATGATGCTTTTTGGACTTTTTGTGTTTCGACTTCACCGGACGAAGAAGACTTCGACGCCGACGACCGGTGTGGACTCCGCGATCGACCCCTGGACCTCTCACGCGACCGGGGCTTCTGCGGAGCCGAATGCCGGGCCTCGAGGAGCTTTCGAGACCGCTCTCGCAAAGCTTTCGGGTGGAGGGCCTGGCAGTCGGTACAAGACTCCGTGTTTTGGCCTCGGCCGAGGCAGAAGAGACACTCCTAGTGCGGGTCGGTGACGGACATCATCCGCGCACAGGCGCGCATCGCTTGAAGCCGGGCATCCCTACGACACCTTGAAAGTATGAAAAACAGTGAAAAATTCACCAAAAGTATGGTCAAAAATGACCAGGGCACTGCTCTTCCCGGATCTGCGTTGCTGGCGCGGAAAAAGAAGAACTGACGCCAGCGCCGCAGGGGCGGCGTCTAAGTACTGCCCGCGACGTCATCCCGGCGATCACGACGCCGACGACGGACGCGGAGCCGCACGACGCCGCCTACCGACGCGCAAGGGTACTGCTACGCAAAAACTTTCCGGATCCAGCCTGACGCCTGGGGATATTCTAAGGTAAGGAATCTGTCACTAACGTGTCTCTTTCAGATATTGTCAGTTTACTGTCAAATGAAAATGTTGCTGTCTTGTCCCAACTGGCCTTAAGTGTCCTTGCATAGGCTGAATAATTAAGGCGATAGAACTGAGCCTTGTAGAACGTCGCAATTTAACGGGTGTGCAAAAGATAAAAAGCAGTCCATTTCTATAAATAGCGATATGAACAGGAAGAAAGACTGGAATCAGCTCAGCAACTTTCTGTCTATCTCCACCCTGGAGGGGGAATGCTTGGTGGAAAAATGCGATCAAGGGTGTTGAACGCCACAGAAAAATCAAGCAAAACCAGTAAACTAGCGCCAATGTGCTACATATTATTGTTTTATTTCATAGCTTGGTGCGACTCAGAAGAGTATTCTTATGGGCTTTCTCTAAAGAATATTATGCTTGCATGGGGCGGTAGACATTTCAACTTGGTTTAAAGGAGACAACAACGAAACTGCTAGAAAATTATAAAACTTTCAAATGTTGGCTTACACTGGGTTAAGGAAAACTGAATATAGTGTAAATGTGATACTGCCTTCCAATTTTTTGCACAATTATTAGCCTACTATATCGACTGTTACACTCTTGGGACAGCTAATGCTCGAACAATGCTCACTCTGGTATTAGCTGACACAAAGGAACCTCTGTGTGGTATATTTTCTTTTAAACTGCGCATCAATACTGGTGGTCTTACTAAGATGGAATTGTTCACATTTTTCCTGATGATTTTTTACAGTGTACAGGTATTGATAATGATCCACTTATGCTGAGGAGGCACAGTGGTCGCCATTAATACCCTGGCTATTCAAGGAGTTTCGTGGATGTGACTATTAAGCATTTACATTTTGTATTCATAACCCACGTGATTAAATAATATTAATAATGAATTTTTGGTTGTTGATCATTTCAGTAACATAGTTACCCTATCTGGAAAAAGCTTCCCATTTACATATAAATATATGTGTATTTTATGCTATAAACTTTTTTTTATCTAGCATTATTTTGGTGTATTGATGGTTTTCTTTTTAACCAAAATGCCTCCCTTGCCCATAATAGGGTCACATACAAGAGTCACAACTTCAAACAATCTCAGTTTGGTGAAACAAACGATCAGAATGGTCTAATATCTGATATATATAATAAATGCAGAACAAAATATTTGTTTTTTGCTTTCTAAATCCACAGGATAGGCAAACACAAAATTAAAGTATCTTGTACTGAAATACAAGTTCTCTGCATAGCTGTGAAAAGACGTGCAGCCTGTTCAAGTATCGGACCCATTTTTATATTTTGCTCCAGATATCTGTGAGCACACAAGAGGCTCATGGTGTCAAGACGTAGCTCTGTTGAAAGGAGCTACACCTAAATTGCTCAAACGTAGTGAAAGTGGTGGCGTTCACCCCCTCTACGAGATTCTGATGTGACTGGATGTTGAAGGGTACAGGCCTTCATACCATTAACCCTTGTAGGAAGGCTGCCTTATGGCCCTCCTCGCTATAGATCTGACTAGTGAGGCCTTTACATTTCCTCATGCATGCAGTCTGATGTTTTCATGCTTGTGTGATAAGCAACTTCTGTACAGGCACCCCTGTTCATTTTTGGCAGCGTAAAAGAGTTGTACAAGACAGTAGATAGCCTGCAATTGTGTATTGGGTCTTGTCGGGAGGGGGGGGGGGGGTGACAGCCCATGTTTCTTTGTTTAGAGCCGTTCTACAAAGCTGGAGCTGTAGGTGGGTTGGGTAGAATCACCATCCCGTCAGCAAAATAACTGATTACCCTGATCTCCCTTGAAATTATGCTCTACCTATTGCCAAAGATGTAAAGGCTATCACATGACATCCAAAGCTCGGTGACTTGACCATTTTGATTCTAAAAGATACATTTCTTTGACCAGTCTGGCTTACACTACGCACTTGGTAAGGCACAGCAAGATAAACATGAACACCAATTATACACTTCCTTTTGACACTAGGATAATTTTGAACAGCAAATCATGGCTTTCAATCATTGATCCTTAAGTGGGGTAAACATTGGGAATATTGACCTAGTAACTTGGCAAACGGTTGTTCCTGCCTAAAACAACAGATAAATTAAATAACAGTACATTTTTGTCAAGCATTTTCTTCTTACCAACATCAGACGTTTAGTAGATATTGAAAAATGTGGACTCTCACCCCCAACATATTGATAAGGAAAATAAACCATGATAAATCTAAGTTTTATAAGATTTAATTTTAAAATGGGTTTGGTTCATGTTTTATGCAAAATGAAGAACATTTCAATCAATCAAGTATGTTGAAAATGACTTAATTTGTGTCTTTATTTGAAAAAAGAAAAAGTAGATCGACAACTACTTACATAACGTGACTGAATTCGTTTAGGTAGCTCTTCTTCCAGTGTATAGATTTCTCCTCTTGTGGTGGCAATCTGTGAACCATCTTCAAATTCAACCTAATATAAAGACAATATAATAAGAGCACACCCCAAATATGCTTTGGTTGGTGTCATCATTTACAATTCAACTAAATCACCATCATTTATTCAGTGACTGCAAACCAGAATATTCACATGGGCACTTCTAGGTCCCAAAAGATCCCCATTACCTGCGGAGCTCCCCAGGGTTCCATTCTGTCTCTTTTCATTGTCAACATCTACATGGAGCCACTAAGTGCTCTACTAACTGATAACAGCATCAAGATTACCAATATGCCAAAAGACAACTATACCTCCTCCGCTTCAGATAGCCAACGCCTCAAATACCTGCACATCATCCAGACCTGTATGTCCAGCGCCTACCTGAAGTTCAGTTCAAGTGAGAGAGAATTCCTGTCATTTGCAAAGAACAACAAATAAGGTACACTGCAAACCTGGCTTATATTAACCTTGATGGCCTCGAACCTCAACTTTCACTGAATGTGAAATGGACACCAACCTCACCCTCAAGGAACATACTGCTAAAAAAAAAACATACACACTGTCTGGTACCTGCTCTATCTTCTAAAGAAAGTGAAAGTATTTCTTGCAGAAAGAGACTTAAGAACAGTCAGAACAGCTGTTTACTGATGGTGGTAACGCCAGGCTCCATGGACTCCAGGACTCCACTTTCGCTCCCCTATTGGGCATCTGAGCCACCACAGCACGTCTCATCCAAGGCCTGAAGTAATATAATCATATCACCCACATCCTGATGGAACTTTATTGGCTCCCCTTGTCAAGCTGCCCAATCTTCCAAACCATCTGCATAATTCACAAAGTCATCACAACTAGCTGTGTCTGGAACAAAGTGAAATGTCCCGTTTAAGTCTCTACTATTTACACCCTATTCTTGCTTTCAGATTCTTTTATCTCGTTTTAGAAATTTTTTAGACAAGAACTAAAATGTTGGCGTTATGTCTGCTTATTTCCTAGGCCGACATATTTTATTGTTTTTAGTTATGGACAATGCCATAATATCAAGGACGCTCCGTGCATTAGCCAACAAGTTTTTATTGTTTAGGTCGAGCCTGAGCAGCGCATGCGCTGCTCTGCGCGGCTGCTGTATTCAGGTAGGGACTTGAAACTCCGCCTATTTTCCTCCCATCTTTTCAATTGGCTCCTGTAACTGTCCTTTCTAAATCCTTGCTTTTCATTTATGAATAGGCTTAGTAGTCCCTCCTTGTTACTGCCTTGTCTACATTTGGAACCACCCATGAGGACTGGACTTTTTCCTCGTCAGGGCTCGAAAAATCCACTCGCCCGCTCGCATTTGCGAGCCAGATTTAATTAGGGCAAGCTATTTCTAGGTCCTACTCACCCTTTCTGGAGTAGGAAAATAAACTGACTTTTAACCTCTGGCTCTTAAAGCAGAATAAATGTGTCAAGATAGCAAGATTTAAAGGCGTCTTTATTGCTCACAAAGTAAATGAGCAATAAAAATGCCTTTAAATCTTGTTAACTTGTCACATTTGCTCAGCTTTCACAGACAGAGGTCAAGTGCATTTCAGTTAGGTCGAGTAGATTTTGTAGGTTACTAGAACTGCAGGTCTAGTAAAAATTAAATGATTTTTCGAGCCCTGCTTGTGTTGTTACACCGTCTGCTTTATGTAGTCTGTGCAAAAATAACAGTTGATGGACAGAATGCAGAACAATGTCATACATTCACCCCAGTACAGAGATCTGGGCCTAAATCCATCGATTTTTTTTCGCTCACCATGCCATTCCAGTTTGGACCCAGCCATATGCAAATCAGTCTTGACCCTGTGCCTCATGGGAACAGTCCAGCCCGAACTGCCAAGCCAGGTCCTCCTGGACTGGAAACAAGCATCCTAGGACCGGTTTCGGGCTTCACCCTCTTCAGCCAGGATAGCTTAATTCCAGTGGCATAGAGAGCACGGGACCCACGCCTGGGCATACCCGTCCCACTCGGGGTGACAGATGCAAAAACAACAGTTGATGGACAGAATGCAGAACAATGTCATACATTCACCCCAGTACAGAGATCTGGGCCTAAATCCATCGTTTTTTGCTCACCATGCCATTCCAGTTTGGACCCAGCCATATGCAAATCAGTCAGCGGGCTGGACTGTTCCCACAAGGAACAGGGTCAAGACTGATTTGCATATGGCTGGGTCCTAACTGGGGTGGTGTGGTGAGCAAAAGAATGATGGATTTAACCCAGATCTTTGTGACTGGGGGTGAATGCTTGCATTGTCCAGCATTCCGTCCATCAATTGTTTCTTTTGCATATGTCGCCCTAAGTGGGAAGGGTATGCCCAGACGTGGGTCCCCTGCTCACTACACCACTGGATTCAAGCTAGCCTGGCTGAAGAAGGGTGATGCCCTGAAACCGGTCCCAGGATGCTTGTTTCCGGTCCAGGGAGGACCTGGCTTGGCAGTTCGGGCTGGACTGTTCCCACAAGGAACAGGGTCAAGACTGATTTGCATATGGCTGGGTCCAAACTGGGGTGGTGTGGTGAGCAAAAGAATGATGGATTTAACCCAGATCTTTGTGACTGGGGGTGAATGCTTGCATTGTCCAGCATTCCGTCCATCAATTGTTTCTTTTGCTTATGTAGTCTGTGAGCACTATTTTCTTTAATGAGACAGCACTGCCTCTTTAAAGCAGGCTTTAGCGTGGTGACCCTTGTTTTTTTTCTTCAGTGCTTTGCCATGCACGCTTTCACTTTCATAATTTTTTTCAGCGGGCCAGGCGCTTTTCGTTTTACATGGCGGCTCGCACGCACCACTTCCCCATCCATGCCCTTCCTGTAGCTTGTGTTTTTTTCCTGACGCGATGTCTTCTTTATGGTGTTTCCTGCAGGGCACCTTTGTTTTCTACTGCGCAGCTCGCCCAACTAATTTAATTAGCTTGCATTTGGTGTTAGAGGTCCTGCCTTTCTGTGTTTTACATTTTTTATTCTGTTCATTAGCACGCAGCACCCTTTCAGTCTGGTGACAAAGTAAAAACATTACCGTTTCCCCATCAGGTATTAAGCAACAAAATATTTAATATACTTCCTTGGCGATGGGGGGGGAGCCTGCCAGGAAACTAACTTCCTGGGTGATTGGTCATTCTACTTTCGGATATTCAGGGTGGAATTTTTAAGCAACATATACTCCCCAGTTCGTTTCCCTACAAACTCACAGCTCCCTACGAATTTCTTGAAAGTGTTTGAAAGATCACGAGAAATATTTACTCACCTGCGTTGAAAAACGGAGCACTTGCATCGTTTCTTATAATGCCCCCCGATACATTCATGGCTTAACCCGAACAAAACAGAACTTAGTTGCAGGATGTGTGGATCTTCGTTTCAGGCTCAGTGGGTGTAGTTACTTGCACGGTTTCTTTCAAGATTTGAAACCTTATGTTTTGAGTACCCTCGTAGATAATTATACAATCTGTGGCTTGAGCCTATGCGAGTGGTGTAACCTGGGGCGTATTCCTGCTATTAGAGGACTGAACCAGCATGATCTCTGTAACCTAAGATACACGTAACTGCAGTCTGTGTAACATTGGCGATAATTATGAAACTACCACATGTGCTGGTTGTAGCAGTCTGTCCTCCTAGGGAGCCTGCATGCATTCCTTAACCTTCGGCACTGGTTTTCTGTATCCCTCTCTGTAGCTGTGTAACTTAAGATATAACTGTTAGGCAAAGCACACGCCCCCTATGGTCCGCACGGAGTCTTTTGGGCCTCTCTGGTAACAGATGGCTTGAACAAAGCTAAATAAATGTGAGGATTCCTGGTAGCTGCCCACAGTGATATTTCTAATATATTGTTTACTGCTAACTCAACCAGTCTTGATTTCCTCAAGCACCACCCCCCTGCATATGTGGTTTCAGATCTCCATTTAGAGCTGCCCCCAAACTTTTTTTTATTTAATCGAGTTCCCATGAGTTGCTTTCATTGCTAAAGTTGACCACTTACTGGCCTTCCAGCTTCTGTCAATGAAGACATATCGGTAGGAGGGATTAAGGGGCTGCAGTAAATTGCCCCCCTTCTCTGCTGTAAATTAAGTGGTTCCCGAGGAGTTATATAGAAGTTGTCATCTTGCTACATACATATGGTCCGTTTTGCAGTTACTAAATGAACTCCATGTGCTGTGTAGTTAACTGTGTTTTATTATATTTAGAAAACATTACCTATCCACAGTGTGGACTTGGTATGTATTTGGAGTGTCGACTGTAGAAATGCTGCTAGTCTGCATTTGTCTGTTAAATTAGTATTCTGCTTCTTCGTACCTGTGATGAATGTATTTTTGATTACTTTGGTAATGACATATTGCGTTACCTTATTTCTACTTTAGGGTTTTGACTGTAAAGCCTCCATTCAAGATTAAATGTCTTAATGCTCATCATTGAGTGCGCTGCTTTTGCGCCTCCATCCTTAATGTGTCTGTCAGTGATCACTGCGAGGAGCTGCCTCCTTCTTTAAAGTGCCTGTCATCAGTCAATTTGGGAAGCTGCCTCCTTCCTTAACTTGCCTGTTCTTTTCATGTATATATTTCACTACACAAATCCCTAGCAAACTTTACAAACACGCCACAGACACAGAAGCATCACATTACACGCGCGAGCAATACCACACAAACCCACTTAGTCTCCTAAAACACGAATTTCCAACACGCACACACAACCCTTGCCCACATGCACACAAAAAGCCTTTCAACACATACAAGCACGCTTACAGACATGCCCCCGACATAAAGGAAATAATACACACACACCCAATAAACTCCCACTGACAACCTATACACTAAGGCACATCCTGTTATGCACACACACACACTCACACGCCAGCACCCATCTACTCAGTCACATTTTTCACACTAGTACTCTTACATGTTCACACAAAGAACACAGAAGCACAAGTTACTAACTTGTGTAACGATATATCTGTAAGAGACAGTAGTTAGTGACAGATTCCTTACCTTAGAATATCCCCAGGCGTCAGGCTGAATCCGGAAAGTTTTTGCGTAGCAGTACCCTTGCGCGCCGGTAGGCGGCGCCGTGCGGCTCCGCGTCCGTCGTCGGCGTCGTGATCGCCGGGATGACGCCGCGGGCAGTACTTAGACGCCGCCCTGCGCGCTGACATCAGTTCTGTACACGACTTTCCGCGCCAGGAACGCAGAGCCATGCAAGAAACTGACATAGGTGTCTGAAAAATACTAGGGCCCTGAAAGGGATGTCCTTAACTCCTAGAAATCAGTTCGCAGAACGGGGAGGATGGTGGGCGGTAGGAATCTGTCACCAACTACTGTCTCTTACAGATATATCGTTACACAAGTTAGTAACTTGTGCATCTGAAAGAGACACGTTAGTGACAGATTCCTTACCTTAGAATAGATACCCCAGCAATACCAACCCCGGTGGTGGGTCTGCGAACAAAGATCAGACAAGGAAGTCCCGGAGGACAGAACGGCCAAAGAGCCGTCCCTCCGGACCTGACTGTCAAGGCAGTAATGCTTGGTAAACGTGTGCAGCGAGGCCCACGTAGCTGCCTGACAGATATCCTGCAGCGGAACACCGCGGCCTCAAGGCCGTGGTAGCAGCCGTTGCCCTGGTGGAATGGGCACGCAGCCCAACAGGAGGCTCCTTCTTAGCCAAAGAATAGCAGGCTTTGATACACAAGGTTACCCAGCGGGAGATGGTTCTCTTGTGCACCGCCCGACCTTTTTGGCGCCCACGTAGCCAACAAAGAGCTGGTCATCCACCCGGAAGTGTTGTGTGCGGTTGATATAAAAAGAAAGCGCACGTTTTGGGTCCAGACGGTGGAGCCTCTCTTCCTCTCTGGAAGGATGCGGAGGCGGAAAGAAGGTGGGCAAAGTGATGGTCTGCCCAATGTGGAAGGCAGTAACCACCTTTGGCAAGAAGGACGGACGCGTCCTAAGAACAACCTTGTCTGGATGGACAGACAGAAAGGGAGGTTTGCATGAAAGAGCCTGGATCTCACTCACCCGCCGAGCGGAGGTGATGGCCACCAGAAAGGCTGTCTTCAGAGTCAGAAGACGAAGAGGACAGTTATGTAGAGGCTCAAAGGGAGCGCACATAAGAAAGGTAAGAACCAAGTTCAAGTCCCACTGAGGCATCACAAACGGAACAGGAGGGAAGAGGTGTGTAATGCCTTTAGAAACCTGTTAACAACAGGGGACTTGAAAAGGGAGGGCTGATCAGGAAGCCTGAGGAAGGCCGAGATGGCACAAAGATAGCCCTTGATGGTACCCAGGGCAGAACCCTGTTGGGCCAGGGAAAGAAGGAACAGAAGAACCTCAGAAAGAGGGGCAGAAAGGGGATTCACAGCCTTTGCTGTGCACCATGCCACAAACTTGTTCCACCTGCAGGCGTATACCACCTTAGTGGAGGGACGCCTGGCTGCCAGAATCACATCACAAACTTCGGGAGGCAAGTCGAAAGGAATCAACTGCTGCCGCTCAATCTCCACGCAAGCAGGTGGAGGCTGGACAGGTTCGGGTGGAGGACCGTCCCCTGCTGCTGCGACAGAAGATCCTCCCGAAGAGGCAGACGGATCGGGGGATCTACGCTCATACTGAGTAGCTCGGTATACCAAACTCTTCGAGCCCAGTCCGGAGCCACAAGAATGACTTGGGCCCGGTCGTGCCGAATCTTCTTCAACACTCTGGGTAGAAGTGGTATAGGCGGAAAGGCGTACAACAGAGCGCAACTCCACTCGCGACGAAAAGCGTCGCCGAGCGAGTGCCGCCTTGGAAATTCCAACGCGCAGAACTGATGACATTGTGCGTTCTCTTCGGTGGCGAATAGATCTAACCAAGGCTCTCCCCACTGTAGAAAGAGTCCTTGCGCCACTTCCGAGTGAAGACGCCATTCGTGATCCATCATGCACCTGCGGCTGAGTTCGTCCGCCCTGGCGTTCAGGGAACCTGCCAGGTCTTGAACCATCAGGAACTTGCCCTGATGTTCCAGCCATGTCCAGAGGCGCAGTGCCTCCTGACAAAGGGTCCACGACCCCACCCCGCCTTGTTTGTTGCAATACCACATGGCGGTGGTGTTGTCTGTGAACACCTGCACTACCCTTCCCTTTGACAGAGGGAAGGAATGCCTTGAGTGCAAGTCGGATCGCCCGGAGCTCCAGAAGGTTGATATGGAGCCGGGACTCCGCCGGAGACCAGAGGCCTCTGATCTCCGCCTCTCCCATGTGACTGCCCCATCCCAGAAGGGACGCGTCCGTCACAACTGTGTGCTCTGGCTGGGGAAGGGAGAGGGATCTGCCCATGACCCATTGCCGGTTCGAGAGCCACCACTGCAACTGTTTTGCAGTCCCCTCCGAGATCTGGACGTGATCGGACAGGTTGCCCTGGTGCTGCGCCCACTGGAACTTCAGGTCCCACTGCAGAGCCCGCATATGCCATCTGGCATGAGTGACCAGCAGGATGCAGGAGGCCATGAGGCCCAGCAGCCTCAGGGTCATCCGTACCGAAACCCAGGATAAAGGCTGAAAGATCGGAATCATAGCCTGAATATCCCGGACTCGCCGTTCGGGAGGATAGGCCCGAAACTGCGTCGTGTCCAGAACTGCTCCGATGAAAAGGAGCTGTTGTGAAGGAATCAGATGCGACTTCGGCACATTGATGGAGAACCCCAGCGAGTGCAGGAGTTCGGTCGTAGTCTGGAGGTGGGAGACGACTGCCTGGGACGAGCCCGCCTTCAGCAGCCAGTCGTCGAGGTAGGGGAAGACTGGATCCCCTGCCCGGCGCAGATGAGCTGCGACCACCGCCATCACTTTGGTGAACACCCGAGGGGCACTTGTAAGGCCAAAGGGGAGCACGGTGAACTGAAAATGCTCGAGGCCTACCGTGAACCGCAGGTAACGCTGGTGGGCAGGCAGGACGGGGATGTGAAAATAAGCGTCCTGCAAGTCCAACGCTACCAACCAGTCTCCAGGGTCGAGGGCAGTCAAGACCTGAGCTAGGGTGAGCATCTTGAACTTCTCCTTCCGGAGGAAGCGATTGACGCTCCGGAGGTCCAAGATAGGACGCATGTCCTCCTTGTCCTTTTTGGGCACCAGGAAGTAGTGGGAGTAGCAACCACGTCCTACTTCTGGGGTCGGAACATGCTTGATGGCCCTCTTGGCCAAGAGGGCCGTGACTTCCTTCTGCAGAAGTACCAAGTGATCCCCTGACATGCGGTGGATTTGAGGTGGCATGGCTGGGGGGGTGGTCTCGAAGGGGAGGGAGTAGCCCCTTCGGACAATGTCCAAGACCCACCTGTCCGAGGTGATGGGACGCCAGTGGTGAAGGTGATGGCGGACCCTGCCCCCTACTGGCGTGCTCTGCACCAGAAAGGAGGGACTAGGAGGGCTTGGAGGCTGCGGACGGGTTGGAGGTGGTGGCCTGACCCGCACGCTGGTTGCCCGAACCGCCACGGCGGTATCCACGTCCTCGGCCACGCGAAGACGCTTGCTGCGCGGGCCGGTGGCTGGGCAGCTGACGTGACTGGGCGCCCCTTCCGTGGCCACGAAAGGGGCGAAAAGCAGAGGTGAGCGGAGGGCGTACAACAGAAAGGCCCAGGGACTTGGCAGTAGCCCGTGAGTCCTTAAACCGCTCCAGCGCATTGTCTGCCTTTGAACCAAAAAGACCGACTCCATCAAAGGGCATGTCCATGAGTGTATTCTGGACATCACCCGAGAAACCAGTTGTTCTCAGCCAGGCGTGGCGACGGAGCGCCACCGTCTTCGCAAGCGATCTGCCCAGCGAGTCGGCGGTATCAAGGCCACAACGTATGGTGTATTTAGCCGCATCTCGCCCTTCCGCAATGGCGCGGGTAAGCAGTGTCTGGACCTCCTCAGAACACTGCGGCAAAACAGCCGCCACCGAATCCCACAGGGAGTGGGTATATCGGCCCAAAAGGCAAGCGGTGTTGACGGACCGCAAGCCAGCACTGGAGGAAGAAAAAGCCTTCTTCCCAAATTGGTCCAGGCGTTTGGATTCCCTATCCGGAGGGGCGGTAGGAAAGGCTGTTTGGGAGGCAGAGGCTTGGACAACCAAGCTCTCGGGGGTGGGATGTTGGGAGAGAAACAAGGGGTCGCCTGGAGCAGGGCGATGGCGTCGGGCCACGTTCCTATCCACAGGAGCCCCTGTGGTGGGTTTGGACCAGGCACCCAAAAGAACGTCAGTGAGTGCATCATTAAACGGCAGCACAGTCTCCGAGGAGGAAGCCGCCGGCTGAAGCACTTCTGTCAGGAGGTTAGTCCTGACGGCCACAGTAGGCAATTGGAGATGTAAGGCTCCAGCTGCTCTACGCAACACCGTTGCAAAATTAGCTCCCTCCTCCGTAGCCACGGGAGGAGACAGCATGCCAGTGTCAGGGGAGGTGTCTAGACCACTGGCATCCCCAAGTTCCTCAGCCCAGTCCGGATCATACTCACACTGTTGTGTGAGAGGGTCCTCAGACCCTCCCAGCTCTCCTGGTCCTCCTCTTGTTCAAAATATGGAGGAGGAGGGACATTTGGGACCCAATGTCTCATCGGCGCCGGAGCCGGCGTCGAGCGACGTCGGTCCGGCTCCATGTCCGGAGCCGGAGAGAGCCGGGGACCGACGCCGTCCGGAGCCCCGGACGGCGTCAGGAACGGCACCGGGGACGTCGGCGTCGGCGGAGGCGTGGTTAGGTCAACCGGCATCGATGGGGGTTGCGGTACCACCGGAGCCGGGATCGAGGCCCGGGCCGGAGCCGAGGCCGGGATGAAGGCTGGTGGGACAGGCGACGCCGGGACCGGAGTCGACGGCGGCGCCGGGGCAACCCCATCAGGGCCCGGAGGCGCACCGGAGGGACCTGAAGGCCCGAAGAGGCGGGCCATGGCCGACAGGAATTCCTGTATTTCGGCCGGAGTCGCCCCCGAACCCGGAAAGGACGGGTAATGCGGGGGCGGCTCTAAAGGTATGTCCGGGGCCGCGGGGACGGTGCCGACTGGGGCCTCAGCCGAGTCGCGAGACCGGCGAGGCGAAGTCTTAGAGCGATGATGCTTCTTAGACTTTTTGTGCTTTGACTTACCCGAGGAGCGCGAAGACTTGGACTCCGGCGACCGGCGGGGACTCCGCGACTGGCCCCTCGACCTCTCCCGGGACCGGGGCTTGGTGCGGCGCGGAGCCGACTGCCGGACCTCGAGTAGCTTTCGAGACCGCTCTCGCAAAGCCTTCGGATGAAGTTTCCGGCAGTCAGGGCACGACTTTGTGTCGTGGTCTCGGCCGAGACAGAAGAGACACTCGAGATGCGGGTCCGTGATCGACATCATGCGACCACAGGCTCCGCATGGCTTGAAGCCGGGCATCCCTACGACACCTAGGAGTCGTGAAGACTCGATGAAGAAACAGTGAAAAAATTCACAAAAAAAGTTAGTCAAAAATTGACTAGGGCACTGCTCTTCCCGGATCTGCGCTTACTGGAGCGCGCAGGGGCGGCGTCTAAGTACTGCCCGCAACGTCATCCCGGCGATCACGACGCCGACGACGGACGCAGAGCCGTACGACGCCGCCTACCGACGCGCAAGGGTACTGCTACGCAAAAACTTTCCGGACCCAGCCTGACGCCTGGGGATATTCTAAGGTAAGGAATCGGTCACTAACGTGTCTCTTTCAGATATATGCATACAAACACCATTAACTCGCTATATAGAAACTCAAGCACACATACACATGCTCCCTAAATAAACACTCACACACACACAATTTCCCACGGTAGCACGCATTCACACACGCACAAACACACACACATGAACTCCCTATAAACATCCAAACATGCACGACTCCCCACAGAGACACCTAAGCAAACGCACACAATCTTCCTGTAGACACCTAAGCACACAAACGTGTGCGCACATCCCCGCACATACACAAACTACCTTCCAGACACCAAAGTCCACACGAGCGCGCACTAACACACACACACAATCACTACTAGTGGTTTTAACTTACTTTCAGCTGCTCCGGCTTTTCCTCTCTTCATTAAGCCCTTATACAGCAGAGCAGCCAGGAATCTTCCTGATGAGGGGTTCTCTGCTGTAATGCAGCAGGCATGAATAATTCACATTTTCAGCACTTCAGCAAACGCTGCCTTCTTGCTTGTAGGATCACGTCCTCCAAGGAAAAAGTTCGGTCCTCTGTGGAAGGACCTAGCAGTCCGTAAAGCAGGCACGAAACAGTGCCTGTAAAATGTTGGTAAACTCCTGAGCGATGTCTTGTCATCCAGCACGTGTCTAATGTGCTTGCAAATGCTACATGCTCCAGGTGCAAGGCTAGACTGGCACTGCAGGAAGCAGGGGAAACCCATTTGCAGAGGGCCAGCGAGCTGCTTTTAGGAGTGGAGCATGAGCTGTCCAGTCTGGAAAACTGCCCTTAAGGAACACACAATTTTCCACTACAAACTTATAAAATGTGCCCCCCAAAATCCACTTGGAGATGGCTGGAATAACTTGCTTCATGCACTCAATACAAGATGGGGCTGTTGTGAGGCACATTTTCAAAGACTGATGTTATCTTCCCAGCTGCCCTTGTCCAGGTGCACTAAATAAAAGGCAATATATGTGCAAAATGTAGCAGGTATTATTCAACAGCCTGAAAGTCCAGTTTATCAATCTCAGAAAAATAATAAAAGCGATATAGGGGCCTAACACAAATTCAGACCATTCACCAGCAGGTTTCTCATAAGTCTCAGCAGCAGGAGCATTAACCCACAATGCTGTCTATCCTGTTTGCTTTTTGGGCGGTTTGGGTTCTTGTATTTACTCACACTGGCCAGTATAGAACACCAGTCCCCTTGGTAGGTGCTTGTGCATTACACACCTGGCTCAGGCGCACTGTTGCCAGTTGTAGTCATATAACAAAATAAAAGTGTGGTCCGGCAGGAAACAGGGGCAACACAGTAAAGGGAGGGCAGATCAGCTCTTATTTTAGCTGACCGTGCACAAGCAACGCTTCTGAAAGTACAGCGTCTATTTCTTAAGTAGATTAACAACACCATTGCTCTAACTTTTGTAGTGTGGATTGTGGCCTCATTGTCTATATTGCTAAGTTAGCTTAGGACTGGCTGCCATGATGCCTTTTTTGCACACGTTACTCTGTGACTTTGTTTTTCCAGCCTCTGCTTGTGCCCGGCTATATTAGAACTGTCTGCCTTTTTGCCTTTCACCTTTTCTCCTGTTGCCTGTGGGTTTCATCTGCACACCATGTACAAGGTCGAAAAACAACGTCCCTTGTTATTGCTGATCTGGTCAGCCCCTCGCACTTAGACATAACACGAAATACAGCTGCATTGGAGAAATTCATGTGCTTTTAATATTGTGATCTCCCTGTTGGTGGCACTCGGAGAAAAACCTTTCCGGGGAGAAGAGCTGTGCTAGTCTGATGATGTAAACCTTGCATCTAGATATTGAGGTATGAGGGTCCGCCTGCCAAAGCCCAGAGGTCTTCTATTTTTATAATAAACTAGTTAATAGCACGGGGAGGGTGGTAAGGCCATTTAGCCCTATATCCACTGTCTTTATAAAATGCTGTCCCCGTTTGTATTCTATGGAATTGTAACTATGCTTCTTATTTTATCATTATGCATTATGCTGATAGTACTGGCACGTGTACTGTATCTTAGAGCACGATAGTTGAAATAAACATTTTAAACTATACTGTGTCTCTTATTACGCACGTTGTGGACAAGTATGAGTGAGTAATGAAAGAATGTTCTTACTCCCGCGAGTCCTGAGAGAGACCGTGTTCTGGGTTGTCTAATCATTGGTAGCTTCGCCGTAGTACGGAGAACAAATGAGACGCTAAAGCTAGTCAGATAGGGATTGTGGGTACTAAGGTGCATGGTTGGTTCACCACTATACACCGAGGTCCTAGTATCCTGTGCATAGCTCTATATATGTGCAGAATCCCCGCAACACTTTCAACTATGCAAGACCTATTGCATTGCAAATGCTTGTTTTAGTTATAGGAGCATATAATCAATATGTAAATTGAAATGGCACATTTATCGCCATATATGTTTAGTCTTGTTGATGCATTAGTGTCTGCAAGAGCGGTTTTGTTTTATAAACACAAAATAAAATTGGTAATCTGATACTCTAAAAACTCAGTTATCTGACCATAGGGAAGAGGGTCTTTGCACTAGGACTATCAAGCCAAAGGTCACACCGATTTGCAGTGCCAAACAGCCTCAGTCGGAGGCGTCACCAAGAGAAGTGCAGAGAAGTGTCCTTCCGCTTACCACTGTTTTTATTCTCAGGCAAAGCTGATAGAGAATAGCGGAGTTGATATTTTCTTTATAAAAACAAGTATGCCGTGTGATCCAGCTTAAGAAACTTAACACACTTGCTATTTGCTACTTCAGCTAAAATTTAGCTAGGTGCCTAGAAACAGCTTTAGAGTGTTAGGATGTTAAGACCTCACTAACCATATTAGAAATATTCTTGCTGTTTTCACTGACCATGACATGCATTGCTGTATTCTTTTTTGCACTTTGTGTTTACTGTTCATATATTTTGCACTACACTAGGATTTTTAAAATAACATTTTTAAAGTATCTCTCCTGTTTCTTTTTGCTATTTTGAGTGTATTATTCATTGACGAAAGAGTTGGGGTTCCATTGTGTTCCTGAACTATTCTTGTGGGACTGATCCTTACCCAAAACAGTTAGGGCCATATTTAGAGTTTGGCGGATGAGATACTCTGTCACAAATGTGACGGATATCCCATAAGACGTATTACAAGTGCCATAGGATATAATGCACTTTTAATACGGTGGAAAGAATATCCACAACGTTTGTGATGGAGTATCCCATTCGTCAAACTCTAAATCAGGCCCTTTGTGTGCAGTACTGTTCAGGGGGGTGTGTATGGGTTAGAATTCACTTGGATTTCGAATTCATATTGGTGCATGGACTACTGAGAGAGCCCTTGCACCAGCAGGTTAGAGATCTTACTCCTGCAGATCTGGGGTGGGTGGGTATACCGTAAGATCGCATCACGCTTATCTCGCAGACAAGCTCTCTATCTCTGGTGGCTCTCAGCACACCCACAGCCAGGACAACATCAGACTAAAAAGTGTAGAAAGGAAAAAAACAAGGCAGCAGGTCCTTTTACATCTGTGACCCCAGGATTTGAAAAATCTCTGTATCCATCAAGACTTTATCCAACTTGGAGACCTGAACTTTCACCTGGAGAATAGTGCAGATCCCAACATAGCTGCACTACTGGAAGACCTAGGAAACCTCAGCCCCCACCCAACAGGTGAAAAAACCTTCACACCCTGCCGGACACCTTCTGGACCCTACCTTAATCACCCTTGACAACATCTCTGTCGACAAGCCCACACTGGTCACCTAGACAGACCACGTCCTCATCAAGTTCAGTATTCCCGTCCCACACCAGCACAGACCTACCATCGCCAGACCAGACCACCAAAACTACAACATCCCATAGGAAGAGTGGACCTCCGCACTCTCGACACACCAGCTCAAACACAACAGCAACCTACCTGAAGGCATCACCAACTGTATCATCACATGCGGAGACACCCTAGCGCCGCTGAAACATAGTAACGCCACAAGGTCCAAACCTCAAGCCAGTTGATACACAATGGAACTCAGGATGGCAAAGTGCCACTGCAAACTACTGAAGTACAAATGGAGAACGAATCATGACAATGTGGACAAAGACACCTTCAAATCTACAGAGACGCTACAACCAACAGATGTGGACCACTAAACGCACTGTTCTGCAGACAGTATCAACTCCAACAGCAGCACAGAGATCTTTGCCATTGAGAAAGATTTCACCTCTCAAGTAGCCGCCTCCAACAAAATCACCTGTCACAAAACCTCTGCAACAAGCTCTCCAAATGCTTCTGCAATAAGATAACCTCTTTATACAGCAAATTTGCACCCAACTGGCCCTACAGATCTTGTGCCAAATCTCCCCATCTTGGCCAAAGAAACAACCATGACCAAATGGACCACCATTACGGACAATACTGCTGCCACCATGGGTTCCATCCACTCAGGAACCCCATCGGGCCCTTGCCCCACTATGCCTTCACGAGAGGACTTCATTCCATCAGCACACTCACCTCTGTACTGAAAGCCTTCATCTCATCAGCCACCTTCCTGAGCACATGGAAGCACATCACACATCTCCCTCTGCTCAAGAAGCCTTCTGCAGACCCAGCAAGGCTCACCAACTATAGATTGATTTCCCTGCTACCTTACCTAGTCAAAGTACTAGAGAAACTAACTCATCAACAGACACCTTTCTAACCATCTCAGTAACCACCAACTCCTCAACGTCATTTAGTACAACTTGAGACCTAACCACAGCACAGAAACAGCCTTCATCGCCACCACAGCCAACATACGCATAATCCTGGACAGAGGAGACACGGCCATCCTCATCCTCCTGGATCTCGGCACCATTCAACATGGTATCCCACCCTATCCTCACGCAACACCTGCATGAGATTGGAATCCAAAGACCCACCCTCTGCTAAATCTGCTCCTTTCTGACTGGCAGCAACAGTCAATCAGCCTTGCCCCCTTCTCCTCGAGTTCCGCAAAGATCTACTCTTAGCCCGACACTCTTTGAAACATGCATGACTACAATATCCTCTCCTACGACATCTTTGCCCTCTCATACACTGGCGACACTCAGCTCATACTCGCCCCCTCTCAGACAAGACACCTAGCACCTGGAGAAAGTTTACTGAAGGTCGCCGACTGGATGAAAACCAACTGTCTCAAACCGAACACCAACAATGCACAAGTTGTGAACTTCAGCAATAACACCTCACCGTGGGACTAGTGGCTAGCAGAACTAGGACCCACACCCACCCATCAACCACTCCAAGAACCTTGGGATCATTATCGACAGGAAACGAGACATGACCACACAAATCAACGTCATGTTAGCCTCCTGCTTCCACATCCTGAAGATGCGGAGGAAAAACTTTCAAATGGCTCTCGACCGACCGTAAAACTGTCATTCACACCCTTGTTACAAGCAAGCTGGACTACAGAAATACCCTATATGCTGGAATTGGAAAACAACTCACCAGAAGATTGCAAACCATTCAGAACTCAGAAGCTAGAATCACTCTCAACCTTCCCCGCAGCACGCACATCACACTAAAATGCTTGGAACTCCACTGGCTCACTATACACAAACAAGCACAGTTGAAACGCTTCATTCCCACCTACTAAGCTTTATACAACGGGGTGTGGAATTTAATAAAATATCTACTTGTGCATGTGACAGGTCGATTCATAAATCTTCTTGCCCTCTAACAAAATCCACTTGTCCCTTTCGTGCCGTGTAGTGACAAATTATGACAGCAATTTCATATAAGAGCTCTGATATAGCCTCCCTGATTATTCCAGGGCTCATACGATAGTAGGGTTTGAATACTAGCAATTCCTTTATTTTGCCACCTTTCTGCAGATCTAAATACTGGGGCTGAAGGTACTGGTAAGCAATAGTTCCAGAATTGGAATGCCCGTTTAAGTCTGTGCAAACCTACTAACTTGCATATTTTAAGGTTTTTCACCAGCTTTTCTCTTATCATTTCCTATACTGAGAGAGTCTGGAAATGTACTCCTCACAATGGCAGACTGAAAACTTCCTCCAGGGTTGGGAAAAAAAGTGGTTGGAGGGAAAGTAAACTTGTAAAAGCTCAACATATTTTCACATGAGCAAATCTACACATTGCATGTTTGCTCATGCTAAAATGCAGTTATAAAATATTTTCTAGGACTATGATTTCTTGACCTACTTCTGTAAATTCTTGTGAATTAATGCAAGCCATAAATATGCACTAATGCAAGGACATATACCATGGGTGCACTTTTGAGAATTCTCTCTCTCGCCCGGTCTATCTATGGGGTGGCTTCACTATGAGTGACAACATTCTGCTCTTTCTCAAGGACCATATTGGCACACAAAGTAGTTTTGTCCAGTGCCAGGAACTAATGTGGCAATGGGTGCTTTTTGAGACAAAACATTTTTTTTGCTTTTTGCCAATGCTTGTTATAATGGTGAAGGCCCGCCACCTCCTACACCAATAAGGTTTTCCAAAAAACATGGCAAAACAAGACACACATTGATAAAACCAAAAGGCTGACCACCAATTTCAGACCTACTAACTTTGCCAATGCTTATTTATTTTTATGTTTCCCATAAACTTGTTAAAACTGGTTACACCAATTTTCCAGTAGGAATATTTTTGGGAAATACTAGCATGCATCAACACATTTTATAAATGATACTGCAAAGAAATGGTGCCTAAAATTTTACAGTAGATATGCAAAATGTTTTTTTTCCTAGTTGCATTTTTTTGTCAACATTTTATTTTGAAAGCAAAGAATCATTCACCTTGCTTTCAAGCTTCTGCAAATATTTGCATCTAATCAGAGAGCATTCTGGGAGCATTATACATAGCCTCATACTGCCAAACTTTGAAAACGTGTGTTCACATGTTTGCACTGGAACCACTGTCAGAAGTGCAATCCGAGCTTACAATATTTCCATAGAATGCTCACCCTAATAATAAAGACTTTGCATTAATGAACCATAAATACAAGCTCGAACTGCATTTACTTATGAGCACAAAAATTATCTTAACTGCAGACAATGAATTTTCCTGATCCATAATGTGGTACGGTAAACTGGCAGCTAAAGGGTTTGTGCTGCAGGGGGTTGGGCCTAATGTCACAAGGACAAAATACACATTAAAACTTGTCGTCTTTGACCCCAAACAATGTCCTGGGCGTCGGGCTATTGGAATTCCACACCCCTGTATACACACTGTATAACACTGACCCTCCATATCTCAAAAGCCGTACCTCCTTTCACAAACCCAGCAGACACCTACTTGCACACATCCCATGCATACACAGAGCCGGTGGCCAGCCTTCTCCTACATCGCTCCTAAAGCATGGAACTGCCAGCTGTTGCACATGAGAGCTATATCCTCAGTTCCTGAGTTTCACAAGAAGCTGAAGACATAACATTTAATAACATAACGCATAACATATAACATCAAACATAAAACATAACATATAGCACAAGTTACTAACTTGTGTAACAATATATCTGTAAGAGACAGTAGTTAGTGACAGACTCCTTACCTTAGAATATCCCCAGGCGTCAGGCTGGATCCGGAAAGTTTTGCGTAGCAGTACCCTTGCGCGTCGGTAGGCGGCGTCGTGCGGCTCCGCGTTCGTCGGCGTCGGGATTGCCGGGATGACGTCGCGGCCAGTACTTAGACGCCGCCCATGCGCGCTGACGTCAGTTCTGTACACGACTTTCCGCGCCAGGAACGCAGAGCCATGCAAGAAGCTGACATTGGTGTCTGAAAAAATACTAGGGACCTGAAAGGGATGTCCTTAACCCTAGAAATCAGTTCGCAGAACGGGGAGGATGGTGGGCGGTAGGAATCTGTCACTAACTACTGTCTCTTACAGATATATAGTTACACAAGTTAGTAACTTGTGCATCTGAAAGAGACACGTTAGTGACAGATACCTTACCTTAGAATAGATACCCCAGGAATACCAAACCCGGTGGTGGGTCTGCGAACAGATTCAGACAAGGAAGTCCCGGAGGACAGAGCGGCCAAAGAAGCCGTCCCTCCGGACCTGGCTGTCAAGGCAGTAATGCTTGGTAAACGTGTGCAGCGAGGCCCACGTAGCTGCCTGACATATATCCTGTAGCGGAACACCGCGGCCTAAAGCCGTGGCAGCAGCTGTTGCCCTGGTAGAATGGGCACGTAGCCCAACAGGGGGCTCCTTCTTAGCCAAAGAATAGCAGGCTTTGATACACAAGATTACCCAGCGGGAGATGGTCCTCTTGTGTACCGCCCAACCTTTTTTGGCGCCCACGTAGCCAACAAAGAGCTGGTCATCGACCCGGAACTGCTGTGTGCGGTTGAGGTAAAAGGAAAGCGCACGTTTTGGGTCCAGACGGTGGAGCCTCTCTTCCTCTCTGGAAGGATGCGGAGGCGGAAAGAAGGTGGGCAAAGTGATGGTCTGCCCAATGTGGAAGGCAGTAACCACCTTTGGCAAGAAGGACGGACGCGTCCTAAGAACAACCTTGTCTGGATGGACAGACAGAAAGGGGGGTTTGCACGAAAGAGCCTGGAGCTCACTCGCCCGCTGAGCGGAGGTGATGGCCACCAGAAAAGCTGTCTTCAGAGTGAGAAGACGAAGAGGACAGTTATGTAGAGGCTCAAAGGGAGCGCACATTAAAAAGGTAAGTACCAAGTTCAAGTCCCACTGAGGCATCACAAACGGAACAGGAGGGAAGAGGTGTGTAATGCCTTTAAGAAACCTGTTAACAACAGGGGACTTGAAAAGGGAGGGTTGATCAGGAAGCCTGAGGAAGGCCGAGATTGCACAAAGATAGCTCCTTGATGGTACCCAGGGCAGAACCCTGTTGGGCCAGAGAAAGAAGGAACAGAAGAACCTCAGAAAGAGGGGCAGAAAGGGGATTCACAGCCTTCGCTGTGCACCATGCCACAAACTTGTTCCACCTGCAGGCGTATACCACCTTAGTGGAGGGACGCCTGGCTGCCAGAATCACATCACAAACTTCGGGAGGCAAGTCGAAAGGAATCAACTGCCGCCGCTCAATCTCCACGCAAGGAGGTGGAGACTGGACAGGTTCGGGTGGAGGACCGTCCCCTGCTGCTGCGACAGAAGATCCTCCCGAAGAGGCAGACGGATCGGGGGATCGACGCTCATACTGAGTAGCTCGGGATACCAAACTCTTCGAGCCCAGTCCGGAGCCACAAGAATGACTTGGGCCCGGTCGCGCCGAATCTTCTTCAACACTCTGGGTAGAAGTGGTATAGGCGAGACCGCAACTCCACTCGCGACGAAAAGCGTCGCCGAGCGAGTGCCGCCTTGGAAATTCCAACACGCAGAACTGATGACATTGCGCGTTCTCTTCGGTGGCCAATAGATCTAACCAAGGCTCTCCCCACTGTAGAAAGAGTCCTTGCGCCACCTCCGAGTGAAGACTCCATTCGTGATCCATCATGCACCTGTGGCTGAGTTCGTCCGCCCTGGCGTTCAGGGAACCTGCCAGGTGTTGAACCATCAGGAATATGCCCTGATGTTCCAGCCATGTCCAGAGACGCAGAGCCTCCTGACATAGGGTCCACGACCCCACCCCGCCTTGTTTGTTGCAGTACCACATGGCGGTGGTGTTCTCTGTGAACACCTGCACTACCTTCCCTTTGACAGAGGGAAGGTATGCCTTGAGTGCAAGTCGGATCGCCCGGAGCTCCAGAAGGTTGATATGGAGCAGGGACTCCGCCGGAGACCAGAGGCCTCTAATCTCCGCCTCTCCCATGTGACCGCCCCATCCCAGAAGGGACGCGTCCGTCACAACTGTGTGCTCTGGCTGGGGAAGGGAGAGGGATCTGCCCATGACCCATTGCCGGTTCGAGAGCCACCACTGCACTGTCTTGCAGTCCCCTCCGAGATCTGGACGTAATCGGACAGGTTCCCCTGATGCTGCGCCCACTGGAACTTCAGGTCCCACTGCAGAGCCCGCATATGCCATCTGGCATGATCGACCAGCAGGATGCAGGAGGCCATGAGGCCCAGCAGCCTCAGGGTCATCCGTACCGAAACCCAGGATAGAGGCTGAAAGATCGGAATCATAGCCTGAATATCCCGGACTCGCCGTTCGGGAGGATAGGCCCGAAACTGCGTTGTGTCCAGAACTGCTCCGATGAAAAGGAACTGTGGAGAAGGAATCAGGTGCGACTTCGGCACGTTGATGGAGAACCCCAGCGAGTGCAGGAGTTCGGCCGTAGTCTGGAGGTGGGAGACGACTGCCTGGGACGAGCCCGCCTTCAGCAACCAGTCGTCGAGGTAGGGGAAGACTGGAACTCCTGCCCGGCGCAGATGAGCTGCGACCACCGCCATCACTTTCGTGAACACCCGAGGGGCGCTGGTAAGGCCAAAGGGGAGCACGGTGAACTGAAAATGCTCGAGGCCTACTGTGAACCGCAGGTAACGCCGGTGGGCCGGCAGGACGGGGATGTGAAAATATGCGTCCTGCAAGTCCAACGCTACCATCCAGTCTCCAGGGCAGTGAAGACCTGAGCTAGGGTGAGCATCTTGAACTTCTCCTTCCGGAGGAAGCGATTGACGTTCCGGAGGTCCAAGATAGGACGCATGTCCTCCTTGTCCTTTTTGGGCACCAGAAAGTAGTGGGAGTAACAACCACGCCCTGCTTCTGGGGTCGGAACGCGCTCGATGGCCCCCTTGGCCAAGAGGGCCGCAACTTCCTTTTGAAGAAGCACCAAATGATCCCCCGACATGCGGTGGCATTGAGGTGGCATGGCTGGGGGGGTAGTCTCGAAGGGGAGGGAGTAGCCCCTTCGGACAATGTCCAAGACCCACTTGTCCGATGTGATGGCACGCCAGTGGTGAAGGTGATGGCGGACCCTGCCCCCTACTGGCGTGCTGTGGACCTGAAAGGATGGACTAGGAGGGCTTGGAGGCCGCGGACGGGGCGGAGGTGGTGGCCTGACCCGCACGCTGGTTACCCGACCCGCCTCGGCGGGAGCCACATCCACGGCCACGCGAAGACGCTTGCTGCGCGGGCCGGTGGCTGGGCAGCGGACGTGACTGGGCGCCCCTTCGGTGGCCACGAAAGGGGCGAAAAGCAGACTGTTGCGTAGGGCGCACAGCAGAAAGGCCCAGGGACTTGGCTGTAGCCCGCGAGTCCTTAAAGCGCTCCAGCGCATGGTCTGCCTTGTTGCCGAAAAGGCCGACACCATCAAAGGGCATGTCCATAAGTGTGCTCTGGACATCGCCCGAGAAACCAGTGGTCCTCAGCCAGGCGTGACGGCGCAGCGCCACTGTCGTCGCAAGCGATCTGCCTAGCGAGTCGGCGGTATCTAGGCCACATCGGATGGTATATTTTGCCGCATCTCTTCCTTCCGCAATGGCGCGGGAAAGCAGTGCCTGGGCCTCCTCAGGACACTGGGGCAGGACCTGCGCCACCGAATCCCACAAGGAGTGGGTATATCGGCCCAAGAGGCAAGTGGTGTTGACAGACCTCAAGCCAGCACTGGTGGAAGAAAAAACCTTCTTCCCAAATTGGTTCAGTTTTTGGGATTCCCTATCCGGGGGAGCGGTAGGGAAGGCGCTTTGAGAGGCAGAGGCTTGGACAACCAAGCTCTCGGGGTGGGATGTTGGGAAAGGAACAGGGGGTCGCCCGGAGCAGGGCGATGACGTCGGGCTACGTTCCTATCCACAGGGGCCCCTGTGGTGGGCTTGGACCAGGTGCCCAAAAGAACGTCCGAAAGTGCATCATTGAACGGCAGCAGTGGCTCCGAGGAGGTAGCCGCCGGCTGAAGCACTTCCGTCAGGATGTTAGTCCTGACAGCCACTGTAGGTAACTGGAGGTGCAGGACCTCAGCTGCCCTATGCAACACCTTAGCAAAGTTAGCTCCCTCCTCCGTTGCCACGGAAGGAGGAGACAGCATGCCAATGTCAGGAGAGGTGTCCAGACCACTGGCATCCCCAAGTTCCTCAGCCCAGTCCTGATCATACTCACATTGGGCAGTGAGAGGGTCCTCAGACCCCTCCCAGGTCTCTTCGTCCTCCAAATCAGGGTCAATGTAAGGAGGAGGGACATTCGGGACCCAAGGTCTCAGCGGCCCGAGAGCCGGCGTCGATAGACGTCGGTCCGGCGCCGAGTCCGGATCCGGAGAGAACCTGGGGACGACGCCGGCCGGAGCCCCGGCGTGAACGGCACCGGTGAAATCGACGCCGGTGGAGGTGTCGTTAGGTCAACGGGCGTCAACGGGGGTTGTGGCGGCGCCGGGGCCGGTCTTGCAGGCGGCGCCGGGACCGGAGTCGGCGGCGGAGCCGCAGGAAGAACCCCACCAGGGCCCGCGGGGACCGAAGGCGCACCGGGGGGACCTTTAGGCCCGAAGAGGCGGGCCATGGCCGACAGGAACTCCTGTATTTCGGCCGGAGTCGCCGCCGAACCCAGGAAGGGCGGGTAATGCGACGGCGGCGGGTTCACAGGCACTCCCGGAGCCGCTGGGACGGTGCCGTCGGGACCCTGCGCCGAGTCGCGCGACCGGCGAGGGGAAGTCGTCGAGCGATGACGCTTTTTCCACTTCTTATGCTTCGACTTACTGGAGGAGTGCGAAGACTTGGACCCCGAAGAACAATGAGGACTCCGCGACCGGCCCCTCGACCTCTCTCGTGACCGGGGCTAGGATTGGCGCGGAGCCGACTGCCGGACCTCGAAGAGCTTTCGAGACCGCTCTCGCAAAGCCTTCGGATGCAAGGCCCGGCAGTCAGGGCACGACTTGGGGTCGTGGTCGCGCCCGAGGCAGTAGAGACAGTCTCGATGCCGGTCCGTGATCGACATCATCCGACCACAGGCGTCGCATGGCTTGAAGCCGGGCATCCCTACTGACACCGTTGGAGTCGAACGACTTGAGAAAACAGTGACAAAAAGTTCCGTCAAAAAATGACTGGGGCACTGCTCTCTCCGGATCTGCGCTTACTGGCGCGGAAAAAGAAAGAACTAACGTCAGCGCTCATGGGCGGCGTCTAAGTACTGGCCGCGACGTCATCCCGGCGATCTCGACGCCGACGACGGACGCGCAGCCGCACGACGCCAACTACCGACGCGCAAGGGTACTGCTACGCAAAACTTTCCGGATCCAGCCTGACGCCTGGGGATATTCTAAGGTAAGGAATCTGTCACTAACGTGTCTCTTTCAGATATATAAAACATGACCTAACACAGCATAAAACATTACATAACAGCATAAAACAAAACATAACAGAATAACATACTTCGGTCAAGGTCGTGTCAGATTAGCTTCAGAGTCGAATAAAACAGTGGGCTTTTCCGCTGGCATCGTGTGGGCTTCAACGTGCGGGAGATCCTTGAAGATCGTAGCGCCGGGTTCAAAGTCCAGTTGGGCATTGGGTCAAGAGGCACAGGACAGATATGGCGACTGTATTCTGACCTGATGCCGCCTTTGGTTCTTGGGGTTCTAGGCACACCAGAGGGAAGCGGAAGGGTCCCAAAGATGCTCACCATGGCCTCCTTTAAGGCTTCGACTTGTTGGAATCTTGCCGATGATCCTGAAAATTTAGGTTGGATCTGTACAAGCCATCGGAGACGGGGACAGAGATCGATCTACCTGCAGATTCCTCACCTGTACAGCATCCCCCAGTCATCAGACTGGATCCCGAAAATTTCAAAGCCTCGATGCCACCAGAAGAGGGCGCTAGACCCAGTTGTCACCTGAACTGACATCAGGTGACGTCCCTGAGTCCACAAAGTGCCTGCTCCAGCGTATCGACATCAGTTTCCCTTTATTTTTTCCAAGCCTTCGAGGTGAGAGGGAGTTAAAAATCATGAGAGTTTGCAGTACATATATATATATATATATATATATATATATATATATAATTAGAATGGAACCTTATTAACAATCCCTATGAGTCATCCATTAAAACGGAGAGGTGGGCGGGTCGGTGAAGAATCTGCAGGTAGAGTATCCACCAGAAACAATTACCACAGGGAAGTAACTTTCCCTTCTGATGGATGCTTCTACCTACAGATTCCTTACCTGTAGAACTGATTTCACAGCAATACCCTGTCCCGGAGGAATGTTGATGGATGATTCAGGCCAGGAAGTCCTGCAAGACGAATCTAGTGAAGTACCGGTCCCTGCGTACCTCTGTATAAAGGCAGTATTGTCTTGCAAAGGTCTGTAAGGAAGCCCACGTTGCCACTTTACACATTTCTGCAATTGGGACACCTCGAGCCAGTGCTGAAGTGGTGGATTTAGCCATAGTGCAATAGTCTCCGATTCCTTCAGGCGGCTACGTCTGGGTGAGGGTGTAGCAGATTTTAATGCAGAGGATGAGCCATCAGGATAGAGTCCTCTTATGAACTGCCTTTCCCTTCTTGGCCCCTCAATAACCCATGAAGAGCTATTCCAACCGATGCAACTGTTCCTTCTCCTTGGAAGGATGAGATGGTGGGTAGAAGCTTGAAAGGGTAATGGATTGGGCTAGTTGAAAGGGAGTGATCAGCTTGGGAGGAAAGCAGTCCCGGTTCATAACACCAACTTGTTTAGGACGAAAGTAGCAAGCAGGAGACGACATTTCAAGGCCTGTAACTCACTGACCCGTCTAGCAGATGTGATGGCAAACAAAAATACCATTGTGAGAGCCAACATGCACAGAGGTTCAAAAGGAGTCACTATCAGAAACGTAAGAACCAAATTGAAATTCCATTAAGAAACTACAAATAGAGTGGGTGGATAAAGGTTAGTAAGTCCTTTGAGAAAACTTAAGATAACCGGAGACTTAAATAGGGATGGCTGATCCGGCAGACAGAGGAAAGCAGACAAGGTGGTTTAATAACCCTCAGACTGCCAACTGCACACCCTCTTTGAGTTAGGGGGAGTGCAAACTGCAGCACTTAGGATAGCTTGGCCTGCAAGGGATCCACGCAAAGAAGTTGCTCCACCTGTTGGAGTACACCAATTTAGTGGAGGGGGCGACACGCAGACAATATAATGTCTACCACTTCCAGTGGCAATTGAAAGGTACTCAATTGTCACGCTCAGTCTCCAAGCATGAAGGTGAAGGCCTCGGAGACTGGGGTGCAGAACCAGTCCCTCCAACTGGGTTAGAAAGTCTGGCCCAAATGGCAGGCGGAGCGGAGATGTGGAGAAATGCAAGAGGTCTGAATACCACACCCCTGGGGGCGTGGCCTGAACAATGGAAGAAAGATTAACAAAGGAAGAAAGAAGAACCCCGGACAGCCCGCCCACAGAGCAGAGGCACTGCGGAGAATGGAGGCTGCTGCGGTATAGGGTCCATGAAAACGGAGGATTAACTGGCCTTGTTGTCCCCGGGGACAAGACACCCCCCCCCCCCCAAAGTTTCTGGCAAAAGAGAGACAGATGAGCTGGAATATGAGGAATGCCTGAACTCACAACACAAGCCCACTAATGAACTCATCTCTGACGCATTGCCTAAACTAAGGGTGACTTAGCGGAGCGACTTGGGACACCACATGATAGGGGAGACAAAACAGAATAACACTGGCAATAAAAGAGAGACAAGAGATTGAGGAAAAGAGATTAAAAGAAAGGCCCCCTGTTCACCGGCAATAAAGAACATGCAAGAAATAGCAGAAAAAGACAAAGAGAAAGACCCCCTGACCAAAGCTCTGCGGCGAGGTACGGGTACCCGCCCTCGGGAAGAAAACCAGGTGGACACCCCGGGCTTGACTCTAGCAGTGACGACTCGGGCCCCCCAGACGCAGTGAAGAGCCTCAGCAGCTCAACAGGGAAACTCATTGTCTCAACAGCCCAAGTGGGCCAGAGAAGAAATTGGTGCACAAGTAAAAGACATAGAGGTACAAACGTCCCACGCCTGCATCGTAACTTCCCCAAGCGGCAAGATGACCAAGGATAAAGAACCAAGGCCACCTCGCCAGGGAAAGCTAGACCGTTTCACGAAAGTCATGAATACATAGCTAGAGACTGCAGAGGCGACACCCTCCCGACCGGACACGGCGTTTCTACTTCAGGCGATCCAGACATCAAGGGACGCCTTGGAAAACATGATCGAGGAGGTATGCTCAGAGGTGGGACTATTGCGTCAGGACCTCTGCAAGACATCAGAAAGATTAACAGAGGTTGAAACATGGGTATCAGAGGTGGAGGACACTGTCCGTGACCTCCAAAAGGAGGTGGCAGACCTACGCACTACTAACGCTGATGTCATATAGCGACTGGAGGATTCAGAAAACAGAGCATGAAGAAACAACCTGCGCTTTGCCGGCTTTCCTGAAGGAGTGGAAGGAACTAACGTACCCCTGTTCCTTTCAACCTGGCTTAAAGACATCATCACCCCGGAACACTTCTTCGCTTGTTTTGTTATAGAACGAGCACATAGAGCATTGAACGCGAGGCCTTCTCCCGGCGCACCCCCCAGACCAATAAGCGCAACATTCCTCAACTTCTTGGACAGAGATATGATTCTACGAGAAATGCTTAAAAATGGCAAAGCGAGGCACGAAAATGCTAAAATAATGATATTTCCGGACTATAGCAGAGAAGTCCAGCGCCAGAGACGCTCCTTCGACTCGGTCAAGGCGAAATTTCGAGCCCTCCAGCTACAATATGTGCTTCTCTTCCCTGCGAAGCTAAAAGTCATACACTTGGGCAAGACACATTTCTTCCAGACACCTGAAGAGGCATGGGTCTGGGTGGAGAAAACACCGATCCTCTGCTCCCAAAAATCATCGGAGCCGGCAAACCGACCAACAAGACCCTGGACAGACGGATCTCAAACATCGACATGAAGGAAACGCAACAGAAATCGGAGCCTGGGCATCGTAAGGGAAGGAATGCCCTATGTCCTGAGAGGTAACTCCAAAGGTAAGAGACAACAGGAGGAGTAAAAAAAAACAGAAAGAGACCTAGAGGCAACTGGACAAACAAATGAAACCACCTCTATGGAGATCCACTTGGACAAATCTGAAATGTCCTCAGGGCCCGAGAGCATACACCCCCCGGCAGCTGAGATTACCGCCATGGAAAAAAAACAGAGACTGCCCTACAACTACCACAGGATAAACTGATGGACTTGGAGGTGAAAGAACAAGAGACTGTCAACAAGACACCTGCGGGAGGACCGCCCAACACCTGAGACTTACTGCTGGGCTGCCCCCTCACGTCAGCGAACATGGATCCATGCTTTAGTTGTTTATAGGAACCGCATTGTTGGGAGATGCCTAGTTCATGGGAGGGTGTACGACACACCTCTTCATCTTCTCCAGCACACTGCTGTTTCTCTTGGGAAAGGTGGTATGATGCAGAGGGGAGGTTGTATGGGGGTAGGGAGGAGGCTTGTGTGGGGGATAAATAAGTTGGGTTTCTGTTATAGTTTTTTGTTCATCGCAGAGGATGCATTTGGGTATAGATTACACCAGATACAGACACATTCCACGACCACGATGTGTGTAAACAAACAGTTGAATATCTCCCATGGCTCATGAGATGTCTAATATAGAGAATACTCTTACAGTATTGACGTGGAACGTCAGTGGGCTGGGAGATAAAATTAAAAGAGGTCTAGTGACACAATACATTAAGAGACACCACCCTGATGTGATACTGCTTCAAGAGACGCATCTTCTGGGGACACATTGTGTATTCTTGGGCCAAGGTGCCTACAGGATTTTGGCCCATGCTGGCTACTCCACGGGTTCACAAGGAGTGGGTCTACTGATCAAGAAATCTCCATCTTCACAATGATGCGTCAGTGGATAGACCTCATGGGTAGATAAATTGGGGTCAGGGGTAAATGGGGCAGACAATCGATCACCTTGATAAGCGTATATGCACCGCCAAGACTCAGGCTCCCACAATCGAAAAGGTTGTAGACATCCTGCTAGAGACACCCTACTCCCTTTACATAATTGGAGGTGACTTCAATGACGTTATGAACCTATAAGTAGACCGATTCGGAGCAGCTGGGGAACCAAGGGACACTACGCCACTTGCACGATTCACCACTACCTTTGGGCTCACTGACCTATGGAGATACTGCCACCCCCACACACGCCAATACTCCTACCACTCCGGGGCGCATAACTTACGGTATACTCTAGGCTGGACTAAGTTTTTGTCCGGGGACGAAAATAAAGAGGTGGGACAGGCGGAGAATCTCGCTAGGGGACTGTCAGATCATTCCCCTCTGCTAATACGATTGGGGATGCGGAGACATGATCGACACCTGAAATAGCGTCTTAATGCGTGGGAGCATCGGGAAGGTAGAACACTCCGAGGTATTAGCGCAGATACAAAGATTTACTTCAATGAAAATGAAGCTTCGGATACATCTGGGGTGACTGTACGGGAGGCTTACAAGACCGTCTAGCGGGACAAAGCCCAAAACCGGATTGCCTGGGAGAAAAAGAATACATCTAAACGGCTAGAGGAACTAGAACAGAGTATATTGGCCCTTGAAAAATTGATCATAAGAACAGGGGATTCTGGGCACACCCGATGGCTAGATACTTTACGCCAAGAATATTAAAATTTGGCTATGGACAATGCAAAAAAACAGAGATTGGCGATGCTACACCGACTCTATGAGGTGGGAGACAAAGCAGGGAAACTACTGGCATGGCTCCACAAGAGAGAGGTAAAGGCCAGGTAGGTCCAAGGGGTAAAAGATGACATGGGGAGACCCATGATACGGACACTCCGATAGACTCAGCATTCGCAGATTATTACAAATGCTTTCACGAAGCTCGCCCCTTGGAAAATAACGCTGAGCTGGCAGAGCTAGAAGCCGACCTGACACTAACAGAAATTCAGGAGGCGGTAGCTAAGCTGCGAACCGGCAAAACCCCAGGTCTCAATGGCATACCGGCTGGACTATATAAGAGATGCATAGACCTGCTAGGGCCACACAGCTTTTTAAGGACGCACAGAAGGAACATATTTTACCCATAGACCTGCGGTTCGCCGCAATTGTAGTAATACACAAGGAGGGTAAACCGTGAGACCGCTGCGATTCCTATCGCCCCATCTCCCTACTAAACACAGAGGTGAAAATCCTGGCCACGATACTAGCAACACAACTTCTAAAGCACATAACTACCCTGGTACGCAACGATCAATCAGGGTTCATGTCTGGCAACGCCACTAGGTTCAACCTACGTAGAACACACAACTGGTTGATGAAAGTCAGAGACCGCCCCACACCCCACTTATTTTTCTCTTTAGATGCGGAAAAAGCGTTCGATGCTGTACACTGGCAGTTCCTTTATCACTCGCTCATTAAATTCGGCATAGGGCCTAAATTTTGCAGTTGGGTCGCACTGCTCTATAGAGAACCGGTGGCCACGACCCGGGTGAATGGGGTGACCTCGCAGACTTTCCCCATTGGTTGGGGAACGAGACAGGGATGCCCGCTCTCCCCACCCCGCTTGTGCTTACCCTGGAGTCACTGGCGTGTGCCATCTGTTGCCATCCACGAATACGAGGCTTACGAATAACCCTTACCGATGAATGGGAAGAGAAGATCTCCCTTTACGCAGATGACGTACTCCTCTAAGTTACAGAACCGGAAATTACTGTCCCCACCCTGTTTAACACCATAGAGGAATATGGGAGGTATTTAGGATATTGAATCAATTGGCATAAAATCAACGATGTATGGCCCCAATGGAATACCACTGGAGCTGCCTTTGCCTGGTGAACTAGGTATAGTCCCTGATGGATTCCAATACCTGGGTATATTTATCACCCCACATGTAGGCAAAGAAACCTGGGTAGAGTGATAGCAAATTTTAAAAAGGATGCAGAGAGATTGATAGACCTCCCCCTTACTCTAATGGGAAGGGCGGCTCTCTTTAAAATGATCATGTTGGCACAATTATTATACGCCCTCTAAAACACGTATCATTCACTCCCTCAGGCGATGTTTACTGGATTAAAGGGAGACATTCGGTCACTTTTATGGCAGGGAGGACACCCACGAATAATTTTAAAAACATTGCAACATAACCCATCAAGGCATATTACTGGCCCACACATCTCACCCCCATCAATGAATGGATCCACAGATCATGGGATCACCCCACGTATAGGTTAGAGAGGGAGGTGATAGGGCCCTAAAAACAACTACACTACCTTTATGGCGGCAAGGGGGCGATGCACACTACTGCCGGCAACACGGGTCACCGTAGAGGCATGGGATAGAGCTACAAAAGCTATAGGCTGGACAAAACGGATCACAAAAAGCACACCATGGGGGGCGTGGCCAGCTACTGAACATGGCGGACGTGTATTGAGAGAGCTCCGGAGCCCGAGCTCAAACATCCTGAATTAACATGCATCCTGACTCGTAATTGCGGTACACAACCGGCCGCAAGCGAAGCATAACGGGCGAGCAGCGCACCGGCGCCCGAAACTGCGACAACCCCGGCTTTCGGAGGCTGTGAGACCGGGATTGGAGAGACGGCTGCTGCGGGGGGGAAGGGCCGAATTGCTGCGCAGCTCAACGACGGCGCCAACAAGATACCTCATCGGGCCGTGCGGTGACCGGGACCTGCCAGGGTGAATCTGTGAAGTCCCTCGAGGCGCAGAGGCTATCCTGAGGGCCGCAGAGTGGACAACCAGAGGCCCGGCCCCTGGACCTGGGGCGTGGCGGCCCGCGAGCGGTCTCGGCCCTGCCCGGCGCTAACAACTGGAGCGCGGTGAAAACCTGGGACTGGGCCGGGCCTGCAAGGTGGGATTGCACTGAGGGCCCTTTGCTACTGCCCGTTGCTCCTGCCTGGGGTCTGGGTGTCGGCGTGCTGCCCCCCCCCCACCCTGTGAGCGGCGCATGGATTGAGAGCCCGACCAGACAGGGATGCGCGACGAGCTGCGGGCCTCGGATGTGCAGGCCCCCCTGGGCGGCTCGATCTGTCAGAGCGCGGAGTCCCCCGTAAAAAGGCACTGCCGCGAAGGTGGGACAGCTGGGACTACTCTTTGCTCCTTGGATGTTCTGCCGTTGATGGTGCGTGAGACGCCAGCCCAGCTCTCACAGCTGTGATCTGCTTTGGAGGACTGGCATCATTGTGAGGAGGGCGTGTGAGGCCAACACCGGCTTTCCTGTGGATGGTGCATGGACGAGAGGGCCTCTATCGAACAAGCAGGTACCGCGGGGGAGGGGAAGGAACAGTGATCATGGTGGCGGACATGTGGCGTCTCCCTTCCTCCCCCGCCCCCCCATCATTGACTCTGGCATAATTTGTGTAACAGTGACCCCGGGACCACAGTCGACGGCGGTGGTAATCACGCTGGGCATTATAACCAGCTGGGCGCATTGTATCTGTGGCTGTAGGCAGCGAGGAATCCTGTGGCGTGCGCTGCATCCCCTGCGTCAGCAGCAAACTACCTTGGACCTTGGGAGCTTTCTTCTTTATGATATCTGATCTGCCTGGCAATTACAGTTGGGGCTGAGAGAATGTACAAATGCACAAGTTATTGCATGACGCCTACGATTTGATGCCTAGCTGGGCTCTTTGTGCCTCTTGTACACAAATCTCCTACATAACGTGGGAGAGCTGGTATATACTAACCACAGGGGCCCGAAAGACACCAGCCTTGCCGCTGCACCTGTTCCGGACTCCCAGACGCCCAGATCTATTGCTCAGAAGGCGTGTGACACGATAACCTGACGTGGAGCAATGGGCCGCCAACGGGGCAAAACTCAAGAGGCATCGGCCACTAACTCCCAAGATCTGGACGATGGAGATGCAGCCATGAGCATGCAATCACTCAACACGATCCCACCCACAGAAGATGTGGTGGCACAGGATAAACTGGACTTGATACTTAACGAAGTCAGGGAATCCAGGAGAGCTATAGAACAGCAAATAGGCACCCTCACCACCGGTTTTACCCTACTGAAAGCGGACCATAATAAATTGGCTGACACGGTTAAAGATCATAGCTCCACACTGGACGATTTGGTTCCCCAACACAAGGAACATGAGAATCAGCTCCAGTCCCTTCGCAAGCAGGTCACAGGACTGATGGACAGGGTCGAGGACGCGGAGGGCAGGGCACGACGCAATAACATTCGCGTTATAGGGCTGCCGTAACGAAGCGAAGGGACCGAGGCGACGACCTACATGAGGGCCTCTCCGACTTCTTTTGTGTTGAAACGGCGCATCGGATCCCCACAGGAAGACCGAGAGTGGGAGCCCCGCCAAGACCTTTAATTGTGAAAATCCTCAACTATAGGGACCGCGATATGCTACTGCAAAAAGCACGTGAGACACCACAGATCCAGTTTGAGAACTGCCAAATCTCACTATATCCTGATTACACGCTTCTGGTGCAACGGAGGCGATCCTCATTCCAAGACGTAAAGAGGAAGTTACGCACCATTAACCTCAAATATGCACTATTGTTCCCCGCCCGTTTGAAGGTAATCTATGACCAGAAGACATACTTCTTCGAAAGTCCGGAAGACGTCGAAGAATGGCTAGAAGTTATGGAACCTACACAACTCCCGGGCCGGTCCCCTCCTAGGTCACGTGGACCTGGAAATACGAGACACCGGCGATCACAACGAGTGACTGAGTCCACGAGCGTGAAACCATTTCCTGGTCCCACACAGAAGCAGGCCCAGACAAGCAAGGAGACGGCCCTGGCGGCTGCGAACACCTTCAGAGACAGTTCCTCCCGCAGACTGTCAGAATCATCGGACCACAGCACGGTTCGCTCGGACTCCGAAGGCAGCTTAACACTCTTTCCTACTGTGACGCCTCAAACGGCAGATGGAATACTGGGATAGCGGTTCGATCACGATGATTGCACTGCTGCAAACTGCTGACGGTGAAAGCGCTGCCGGTGCGCTGTTCCCCTATTACTTGCATATCCTTTTACATTGTTTCTCTATATGCTACTATGACGAATGTAATATCCTATATGATACGCTTGGGCTCTAGGGAGCTCCAGGTTATGTGCTGCATCACATAATGGCTGTGGCTGCCAGTCCCCACTTTGCAATTGCTACAGTTTTTTGTGTATTAGTTCGCTGTTCATCTTGTTTGGTCTGGCCTGTTTTAGGTTGTAGGCGTGACCTGGTATTATGTTTAGGTTGGGGGTTACATGGCTCTGACACATTAATAGCGTTAGGTCTCCCACAATTGTATGATCCACTGCAAAGTAGAAGAATTACATCATTGAATGGCACTGCATATGCTAGACAAATATAAATTTGTTACATGGAACGTCCGAGGGTTAGGCTCCATACACAAACGACAGAGCACACGCATTTTTGTTACGCCGAGGGGCGCAGGTGGTCTTCCTCCAAGAATCGCACTTAATGGAAGCTGAGGCTGCAAAAATGAGAAAGAAATGGAGAGGTCAAGTCATATCCACAAATTACTCTGCCTTTGCTCGGGGGGTGACGATCTGGATAAGAGGAGGAGTACCATTTGTCGTGCTAGACAAACGAATAGATACGCAGGGCAGATACATATTCCTGCGCGGTACACTAGACGGAACACCGATTATACTGGGGAACATTTATGCTCCGAATTATGACCAACACAAATATTTCATGAGTCTTAACTCAATACTGGCGGGGTGGGAGGCGTATCCATGGCTCATAGGGGGCGACTTCAATGCGGTGATGGACGTCACCCTGGATCGATCACATCCTCCCCTGAGAGACACGACAGCTAGCAAGCAGGCAGAAGTCCTTTGCGAATGGGTGAAAGGTTGGTCTCTATGTGACACGTGGCGACTAAGAAACCCGCTGCACAAGGAATACTCCTCCTTCTCCCCGGTACATCAGTTGCACACCAGGATAGATAGGATTATGTGTTCTACCTCCATAGCAGACCAAATTACAGACACCACACACTTAGCAAAGACCTTCTCGGATCATAACCCCCTGGAGACGGTTTTTAGTTGGGGTAGAATACCCACCCCAGTGCCCACATGGAGGTTATGGCCTCAAACATTGGAGGACTCAGCGTTTCGCAGCACGCTCTCCACAACACTGCAACACTACTTTACAGAAAACCGAAACACTGCTTCCACAATACTTGTTGAGTGGGATGCCGTGAAGGCCGTCGTCGGGGGTGCAGCAATTAGCGCCACAGTGGGAGCCAGACAAGAGGTACACAGAAAGCTACAAGACACAGAGACCAATATGTCACGACTAGAACAGGAGGCAGCACATGACCCCACGAAACAGGCTCCACTACAAGAGACACGCATCCAACATGCGGAACTGCTTGAAACACTGAGGCTGATAGATTATAGATTCTACACACAAACGCATCATTCGGACGCCGACAAGTCGGGTACCCTCTTAGCAAAACTGATTAGAAATGATCCTCCCACTACTGTAATTAGCCGCATTACACTGCCTGGGGGAGAGACTGCGACCACACAGTGTGATATCAGTGACGCCTTTAGTGACTATTACGAGGGGCTGTACAGTGCACCACACTTCTTGGGGGAGTCTTCCATCGAAGAATTTCTCACGGACCTACCATATCCACAACCCCCGACAGGCATGCAGAAGGACCTGGAGGGGCCTATTACCAGGGCCAAGATTAAAGCAGCTATAGGCGGACTCTCACGCAATAAAACACCAGGCCCAGATGGACTGCTGGTGGAATTCTTTGACGCATACTCTGAGATATTAATAACGTGCTTGGAGGAGTTATATAAGAAATCGCTCGAGGTGGGACGTCTTCCTTGCACCACCGCCCAGGCGCTGGTGGTGTCCCTGCCCAAGCCAGGTAGGGACCCTGCAGATATGTCAGGCTATCGCCCCCTATCACTGCTGTGTACGGAATACAAAATTTTAAGCAAGGTATTGGCTAACAGAATTCAGCCATACCTTCATAAGTTGATTCATATGGATCAGTGTGGGTTTATACCAGCTAGGAGTCCTTCATTAAACCTACGCAGACTGCACCAGATCAGGTCTACTGATCTCACACACTATCCAAACGCCGGCTGCATATCCCTGGACATGAGACAAGCATTCGATACGTTGTCGTGGGAATACATGTTCAGGGCCATTGTACGCTTTGGTTTACCCCCGAATACGTAAAATGGGTAAAACTACTATATGCGGCGCCCACTGCAAGAGTCCGAACCGGGAAGCTTATCTCCAGGGAATATGATATCCACAGGGGTACCCAGCAAGGCTGCCCCCTGTCCCCAATATTATTTGTTCTAGCACTGGAGCCATTGGCACTCCGTATACGGTGAGAGGCCACACGGTGCAGCATCCCTATAGGCACATCAACACACCTGGTGTCGGCATATGCAGATGATCTTATCTTATATATGGCGGACCTGTTGGAGGGACTGGGCTCGCTTCCCCATATTTTTGCTGAGTTCGAAACAATATCAGGCTTATCCATCAATGAATCTAAGTCCAATGCCTTTTTCTTTCAGGACCGAACACACCCGGACTGTATTGCTTTCGGAGAGCTCCAGTTGCCCCACATACCTTTAAATACCTGGGCATTAACGTGTATCGTTCACAGGTGGACATGTTGGAGGGCAACCTGGGTAAGGCTATTCGGGGAATACGGTCGCAGGTAGCTTTCTGGACCACGTTGCCATTATCGGCTATAGGCCGCGTGGCTTTATCTAAGATGGTGGTACTTCCCCGTCTTTTGTATTATTTCACAAACCTACTGTTGTTAATACCCACAACAACTTTTAGTACACTAGACACTATCCTGATAGATTTAATATGGGGGACGGGCCGACGCCTAATAAGTCTTAAGAAACTCCAAATCAGTACAGGGGGAGGCGGCCTGGGGGCGCCAGACTTCAGTGCTTACTACTATGCATGTCAAGCACAGTGGCTGTCTTACTGGACAGCAGAGCGTAATTTGCAGGAAATTTATTACAGTTCCAGACACATCGAACAGGGAACACTCCATGCTTTACTACTGCCCCATAGTAAACCCCCCCAGGGCTACCAAACCTCCTCCAGGCGGCACTGCAGTGCTGGGGGAAGGCGCTGCGATATACTTTTAGAGGCGGTAGATATGCCACTACCATTCCATTGGTAGGGATACCATTGACGAGCGTCAGGCTGACGCAAAGGGTACTTGGACCCTGGACGGATGTGGGTGTGGAGACTATTGGAGCTTTTTTTGGGGATGGAACACTTATGGACCACGACACTTTCATACGAGCTACAGGAGCTCCTGCCACACTCTACATGACACAAGCCGCCCTACTGCACTACATTAAAAGACAATGGGCCCCACAGCGGGAGGAACCCCAGACAAATGAATTCGTTAAATCTCTGTATTACATGGGACATGGAAGCCACCTCATTAAATGGTTATACCTCAGTATCCGTGCGCATGCCCAAATCCCGCTGGACGCCACGCGGGCACAGTGGGTGGCAGATCTGGGACGGGACTTAACGGACAGGGAATGGGGGGACATACTGGAGTATCCACGGAAAATACCACGCAATGCCGAGTTCAAGTTTATTCAATGTATGATTATACACAGAGCTTACTTGACGCCGCAAAGGCTACACAGAATGTACCCGGAAACAGCGCATCACTGCCCCCGATGTAAATTGCCTGAAGCAGATCTCATCCATATGATGTGGACGTGTGTTTGTCTTGGTGAGTTTTGGGGGGGGGGGGTTACACATATGTTGGGAGACATTACACGCCTGCCCATGGGGAGTACGGCTCTAGAGTGCATATTGGGTATTCGCAGACGGACGAAGACACAAAAGGTTCAGATCCGTTTTCTGGACTTGGCGCTTATAGTTGCAAAACGGTCCATCACCATGCGCTGGAAATCAGCCAGAGCCCCCACCCTATGTATGTGGCATAATGAACTGCTTCGATGGGCGGGAGCTGAAAGCGCGGCGCTGCGTAGAGAGGAGGCCCGTGGCCTAAGGAAAAACCCAATCTCCTTGGAGTGGGATGCAATGGTGGAAGCATATAGAAATATCAACCCGGACGATGCCCTCAGCTGTTCCAAATACTCAATAGTAATTGCAATCGCATAGTATTATGTGTATTAACCCCTGAAGGTTATAGATGGAGCAGTGTGATCAGAAATTGGGCACAAAGACACTTTACTAGCTGGAGACGGTCAATTGATTTATACACTGAATAGTCAGAGCCAGAGGCAAGGGGGGGTGGGTGTTAGAAGGGAGGGGGGCGGGGTTACTGGGTGTTGATTTGTTATAAGTACTCTGATAAGTGACCTGTACATCATAGTGTGAGAACTTATTGCACAGAAATGATTGCTGGATGGAATCTCTTAGGAGGATCATGATGTTGGCTATGTAACATATTGGATGCAGGCCTTATAAACCACAGAATTACTACGATGTATATGAAGATATGACCAATATGTTTTTTGTTTGGTAAAAAAAGAAAACCCAATAAAGTTTGTTTCAAAAACAAAACGCACACCATTATGGGCGGGAGGATGGTTTCAGGAACTGGGAAAGCTAAAAGGTTTCGGAACGTGGGACCGGCTAGACATCTCCCTGCTTGGAGATGTGATTGAAAAAGAGGATCTAAAATCCTGGCCTGTATTAAGGATGGAATACAGGCTACATAAATCTCAATTCTTCAAGTGCACGCAACTACGCCATGCATGGCGCTCAGAGGGACTATCATGCTCAGAACTCCTCGTATAAGCCCCCCTCGAAGGGAGACTACTACAAGAGGAACTGTTGGAAAAGGCAATCTCCTCCATATATAAAACAATAACATGCCGGATGGCTTTGGGAAATTGCGTGAGAGATGGGACGGGGATGTAGGAAGCCTAAAAGATATAGATTGGGAGGCCACCTTGATGCACCCTAGAGAAGTGGCCACCAAAACACAACTCCAACTGGTCCAATACAAAATATTACACAGGATCTATTATGAAAGAGACAAGCTACATAAGATGGGGAGGGCCGACTCGCCACTCTCTCTTAAATGTAAGATGGTAGAGGGAGATTTCTACCACACAATTTGGGGCTGTACCCAAATCCAACTGTACTGGAAGAAAATAGTAGAGGAACTGGGTAGGATAATGGGAACATCCATAACCCTAGACCCCGGTTTCATCCTACTGGGAATACCGAACGAAGTTGACATAACCAGGGCTCAGATGACTTTTGTGGCACTAGGCCTTGTCGTGGCCAAGAGAGACGTGGCAAGATTGTGGAGCGAGGTGGAGATTCTCAGGATGGAAGAGGAGCATGGACCTCTATATGGCTGCTGAACGTACAACTTATACAAGTAGGGGATGCACATGTAAATTTCACAAAATATGGGGGCCATGGAGACGTTACTACGTGCTAGACCTACTAGCCGACACACCAGTAACCCCACCTCACAACACCAAACACACTGATGTCACGGCCCAGGATATGCACCGACATATTAGTTAAACATATGTCAAATGTTTTACAAACATATAGATGGGATCTACAGTTGGGGTTACTCAATCGTGGAGATAAATGTAGTTACTCAATAATTAATTTCAGCGCGGCTAAGATAAGGTCTTACTGGAATGTACCTCATGCGACGCAAGTTATTGTTTTTGCTGTTGCGATGTTCTTCTCGCTATATTTAAGAGGCAAAGTAAGAAAACTAAATAATAAAAATATATATATATATTTTTTTAACTTTCTTTATTGAGTTTTAAGCACATAAGATACGACGTATTGAATCGAAACAGTACCACTTATCAAGTCCGACTTTACAGTTTATCCGCACATTTAGCAATGAAATATCAGTAGCTCTGAGCGCAACCCAGTCATGTCCCAGTTTCAGTGGTTACCGTGATCTCTGCGTTCCAGACATAGTTAGATGCCTAAGGGGGTAGAATGCATCTCATGTGTAAGCCCCGTCAGCCATCCAGTCGTGGTGCACCGTCCGAGTCCTCAGTGTCAGCGCGCTCCAGGAGATACGTCTGGAGGGGAGACCATATGTCCCGCGGGCGGGAGGGTGGTAGAAGCTCGGCATAAGTGTGCATTTGGTCTTGACAGCATATAAGGTCCTGCAACCAATCTTTGAATTTGGGCGCCCTCCCTCTGCCCCACCTACAGGCAACTCGTCTCTTGGCCAGCAAGAGTGTTAAGGATATGTATCTCCGCATGGGGGCGGCTAGCGCCTCAGTGTACCCCAGGATCGTCACAAGGGGATCCTCTGGGATGTGCAGTCCAGTCATTTGGTCAAGTGCTGTCAGTATTTGACCAGTATCGTCGAATAGAAGGACAATCCCAGGCTAAATGTCTAAAATCCGCCCCCTCGCTCCCGCATCGGTCACAGCGGTCCGAGTCTCGTAGTCGGAGGCGCTGCAGTCGTGCGGGTGTGTAGTAGAGGCGGTGTATGTATTTGTAGTGAATGATGCGCAGCCTGCTACTGGCGGATATTTTCCCAGTCTGTTGGCAGCAGAAGGACCACTGATCGTCCGTGAGGGGGGAAACGAGTTCCTCCTCCCAGCGTGCCCTAGCAGTGGGGGGTTCGTGTATGCAGTCTTTTTGGGTAGTGTGGTACAGTAGTGACACGCCATGTGTGGGGTTGGCTTTCTGCAGGAGGGCATGCAGGGGGGTCATGCTAGAAGGCTCTTGTGGGAAGCACGGGGTGAGCGCCCTGACGTCATAGCGCAATCTGATGTAGTAAAAGCGTTCCAGAGGGGTGGGCGAGGTGTCCCCCAAAAAACTCCTCGCTAGTTCGCAACGTGCCATTGACGTAGAGCTCGCCCCAGGTCTGGATGGAGAGTTTCCGGAGGAGTTGGTGGCATCCTCCTTCTTGGGTGACGGGGAGATCAAGCCTGCTCTGGAGGGGTAACAGAGGGGAGTAGAGTGTGGAGATATGGAGGCGACGAGCGAGGTCGCGCCACGCGCTGGTAGTACAGTCTACGGTGGTAGAGGCAAGGCGCCGCGGAACGGCAGGGGCGCTCAAATAAGCAAGTATGGGGTCGGGGTCATGTACCCATCTTCCACCGCTAGATGAGGCATGTAAGGAGGGGGGTCTATCCAATATGCCGCGTAGTGGGCCTGCGCACAGCTGAAGTAGAGCTCTAGGTCTGGTATTTCAAACCCTCCAGCATTAAAGGGCCGAGTGAGAGCGTCCCAACGTAATCTCGGTTGTTTCCCTCCCCAAGTAAGACGGATGAGTTGAGTAGTTAGGGCTTTAAAAAAAATGTCTACTGGGAGCATAGGGGATGTTAATGAAGAGGTAGAGCAATTTGGGCAGGATTACCATCTTTATAAGCGAGGCTCTCCCGGCCATTGAGATTGGCATGGCGATCCATCTGGTGATTTTATCAGTGAGGAGAGTTAGTGTGCGTCCATAGTTGGCTGTCATCAGGTCAGTGCGATTGCGAGTGACTGCTATCCCTAAATAAGTAATTGTGTCATTGCACCATGCAAGGGGGTAGTCGGGTATGAACCGTGCAGTGGAGTCTGTAAGGGGGAAAATCTGGGATTTTCCCCAATTGATATTGATCCCAGAGAGGTGTCCAAAGAGAATGAGTAGCCTTAAAATAGGGTTGAGACTGTCCTCCGGGTTGCGAAGGTAGAGAGTGAGGTCGTCGGCATACAGGGAGATCAGTATTTGTCATTCGGGGTATATGAGGGCATGTTCGCGATAGTGTTGGCGAATCTTGGCAGCCAGAGGCTCGATGGCCAGGGAAAAAAGGAGGGGGGACAGGGGGCATCCTTGCCTAGTTCCTCTGGTTATTGGAAAAGGGGAGGACCTGGTGCCATTGACCAATGTGCTAGCCTGTAGGCCTGTATATAGCAAGTGAATTCAAGAGAGGAATGGGTCGGTAAAGCCCATGCGATGAAGTACGAGTGCTAGATAGTCCCATTTCAGAGAATCAAATGCTTTGGTGGCATCAAGAAAGACCACCACCACATTCATGTCCGGGTCGATGTCTTGCAAGACGGCAAATAGGGTACGGAGGTTGTGAGAGGTACCCCTGCTGGGCACAAACCCTGATTGGTCAGGGAGGACAAGAGCAGTCATGAGGGGGCTGATAGGGTTTGCGATAAGCTTTGCCAAAATTTTAGCATCAACGTTTATAAGGGAGAGGGGTCTATAGGAATCGCATTGTGTGACTGGTTTCCCTGGCTTCAGTATGGATATTATAAGTGCCTCTCGCATTGTTTGGGGAAGTATGCCTGTTTCCCGAGCCTCCTCGTAGACCTGCCGCAAAACGGGAATAAGTATATTGCGGAAGGCTTTGTAGAATTCTGCCGTAAGGCAGTCAGGGCCGGGGGCCCTGCCTGCCTGTAGTTGCATAATCGCCGCAGTGATCTCATCATCTTCAAAATCTGCGAGGAGGAGTTTCCTTTGGGTGTCCCCGAGCCAGCCAATCGCGGTGTCCTGGAAGAAAGGGGCCAAATCTGCTGGTTGTGACCTGTGCGCTGTGTATAGGGTTTTGTAAAAGCATTTAAAAGTGGCTGCTATATCTGAAGTGCTTCTGTGCAAGTGGCCATCTTCATCAGTGATTTCTAGAATAGTGTTAGAAAACCTGGGTGGGCGAATAAGGGCCGCGAGTGCCTTGCCAGGCCTCTCCCCTTCCCCGTAGAGGCGGGTGTGGTGATATTTCCCCCTGAACTTGCACTCCCTGTCAGCTGTCTCCTGAAATACAGTGAGTAGGTCCCTGAAGCGTGCCTGTAATTCTGGGGTGGGTGAGGTTTGCAGCTGTGTTTCAGTGTGTTTTAGGTCTGCTTCACGCTTGTGTAGTGTGGAGCGGATATCTCTCAGAATTCCCCCGCTTTTGGCGATGCAGATTCCACGCACCGTAACTTTAAAAGCTTCCCATATCGTGGAGTATTGAGCGACTGAGTTTTTATTGCGAGGGAAGAAATCAGTAATCTCTTGCTCAAGCTCAGACCTAAATACAGGGTCCAACAATGCATGCGCGGGTAGCCGCCAGGATAGATATGGAGAGTCTGCATGAGAGGGAGCGAGTGTGAGGATCACCGGTGAGTGGTCGGAATAGGTGCGTGGGAGGTGGGAAGCGCGGGACAGCCATGGGGTCAGTCCCTTAGAGAGGAGCCAACTATCGTTTCGGGACCAGGAGGAGTGGGCAGTGGAAAAGCAGGAGCCTTCTCTGTCGTGTGGGTGAAGACTGCGCCATGCGTCCATTAGGCCGTGATCAGCAATGATGTGGTTATGGAAGTGGTGCGCACTGGAATAGTGATGGGGCTGTGGGTGCGACCGGTCTAGTGGTGGGTCAAGGCTAACATTAAAGTCTCCACCCCATATCACATGTGTTGACCCAGCATCCAAAATCTTGCCCCAGAGGACTCGGAAGAATTCGGAGTCGTCGGTGTTCGGTCCGTAGCAGGAGACGAGCGTGATAGATTGAGCAGCAAATCTCCCCATATGATGCTGTACCGGCCTTGCGGGTCGGCGTAGGACCCCATGGGGGTGTAAGGGAGCGTGTGCTTGACTAGGATAGCTGTAACTCGTGCATAGGTGGAGTATGATGAGAAACATCGGTAATTCGCCCAGCAGGATGCAAATGAGGTTGGGGCGGAGGGGCCGAGATGAGTCTCTTGAAGCATAGCGCAGTGTATGTTGTGGCGGTCTAGGTAGGCAAGGATGTGCCGTCGCTTGCGGGGGTCACCCAGGCCTCTAACGTTCCATGTCAGGAAGTTGTACTTTGGGGGGCCAGGTCGGCTCTCCATGGTCGTATGACAGAAGTGTTGCAATAGGCGCTAGTGACATATGGAGCAGTTCGGCTGCGCGGTCTGTGTCTGTATTTGTCAAGTCGTCGGAAAGTGGTAGGAAATGAAAACTCCCCCACCCACATCAGCAGCCCAATCCTGCCGTGAAACGGCTCCCCCCCATGTCTCGTGGTCCAGACCTCCAACGGGGAAGAGTGGATTCGAGGCCATAAACATACGTCAGAACAATGTAGGGATTCCCTGAGAGGGTAGCGGCCAGAGGGCGACCCAGGGGCACCTCGCATCGGCGAGGGTGCTCGGGAAGTATTAGTAAAGAGTCTCATCCTGCCAACAGTTCTGTGTTAGTGGCTGCAGGTGCGGAAGTAGTCGCAGCCTCGCGGGGGTCATTCGACAGGTCTCAGCGGGAGGCGATACCGTTCAGATGGCGACCCTTAGAAGCCCGAGGGGTTAGCAGTTATTTAGTGGAGCTGTAGGAGAGTAGGATCTGCTTCACATGGATACCCCCACTTTTTGCTGATGCTTCACTGTTTTTCGACCTTAGTCTGGCTGGGGCCCTGCTAATCAGAACCCCAGCCTAGCTGCTTCCTCTCTAAAATGGTTTCCATGTGCCTTAGGCACATCTCTGATTGAATCTGAGTGCCCTTATAAGTCCCTAGTATATGGTATACTATGTACCCAGGGCATAGGTACCTCAGAGGCCTACCAGGGGCTGCAGCATGTATTGTGCCACCCCTGGAAGGCCATCCAAACTGACACCACAGGTCTGCTACTGCAGCCTGGGTAAGGTGGGCATGTACTCCTTACTGTGATATAGGCTACCTATATCACTACCTACATACACACATATAAACCTATGTCACTCCTATGGCAGGCCTTATCAATCCTGAAGGCAGAGTGCGTGGTTCCTATGTGAGAGGGTGCCCCTGCATGAGCAGGGCCCCTCTGCAGCGTTCGGAGACCCTTCTCTGATGCGGTTTGTAGTGCAGCCTGACCATATACTCTTAAGCGCATTATAACCTCGCGTTAAATGCTAACTTTGGGATGGCTGCACGGAAACATGTCGTGTTTGGTGTCAAACATCTTGGAATACTACCCCCCGCCAGTTCTGGCGGCGGGGGTAGCATTCCACCCTTCTAGAGGGAAAGACATGTACACACCGGTATACCCGGTACTGACTTTCCAGAGCCCTGGCATCACAAAATGGATGCCGCTGCCACAGACACGAGTCTGGCCTCCTGCTGCTGACCAAAACTCCGGCAGGAGAGGCCTGGACAATAGGTTTCCTGTCCCAGGGAGGTGTGACCACCTCCCCAGACAGGATAGTGTGTATTGGGGCTGGGCGGGAGCACTCTCGGGTGCTTTGAAATCCTGCACTGGGGGCACACTTGGTGTCCCTGTTCATACCCCAGTTCAAACCGGCTCAGGGGCTTCCAGCCCCTGCTCTGGCGCGAAACTGGACAAAGGGAAAGGGGTGTAACCACCCCTCTGCCCTGACCCTCCCATAGGTGGGGCCACAGAGTATGTCCAACCCCTACCTTAGTATAAGTAGGGGACCCCAGTCCTTAGGACTTTAGATTTACCTGGACGAAACTCTGACACAGAATCCTGGACCTTCGACGCTCTACTTTAAGATTAGAGGACTGAAGAATCTCCCTTGGGGTCAAGGAGTGACTCCCCTGCTTGGCAGGCACCAAAGAAGCAATTGTCCGGTCTGCATCGCTGAAGCTACCGTCGGACGCCGAAGTCTTTGCATCACCAGAGGTGGATTTCCAGACTTCACGCAGGCTGCCCTGAGTCCCCAGCAAAGCTGAGGCCCGTAGCTGTCGTGGGTAACGTGGAACCGTGACCCCTGGACACCGATCGCATTTGCAAGTGCATCCTCTTCTGGGTCTCCCACGAAGTCGTGCTTTGGGCTCCGAGTAGCCCCAGCCTCCAGCACCAACTGCACCGAAGATCACTGGCCTCCACTCCACGAGTGTCCTGTGAGCCAGCTCCACGTGCATCGTCTCGAGGCTCCTTCGCGGTCGCTAGTCCGTTGGCTAGTAGGCCCTCCCGAAGGCCAATCTTTTTCTGCTTGGGCTCCCTGGTTGCTCCAGGCGTGCCCTGACTTATCCTCGCTGGGTGAGTCCCCCAGACCTTGCTGGTCTGCAACATCGTCCTTCTTCCATTTCCACGAGACTTGCCGTTGCCAAGGCTTGTTGGGTCCAATCCGGTCGCCGACACCCCTGCAATCGACAGACGTCGTGGGACAGCTCGAATCCAGCTCCTGGTCGTCGTCGACGCCTCCTGGACCTCGTGGCTGAAGAGTCAAGACGACCGTCAACCTACCTGAAGCACTCGACATCGGTGGGCATCTGCTCATCGCCTTCCTGGTCACTGGCTAGTGACCCAGACTCTGTCCCCTCTGCTTTCAGGTTCTTCAGATCTTCGATCCACCTTTGGTCCACCCGAACACTTTCGACTTGGCCGCCAGCAGCACTTTGCAGCAGATCGCCATTGAAAGCGACAGACGAAACCCGACCCCGAAAGACACCTATGCACCCGGCTCACCTGGGTGAGGTAACTTGAGTACTCCGGTGCTCCTGCAGGTATTGACACTAGAACAGCCTAGTTCTCAAAGGGTTTGCTCCAAGTCCTCCTCTAAGTGTCCCTTTTCTTTTAAATTCTAAACGCGACTTTCCCCATAGAAGTTAACGGTGGTTCGCGGCTGTGTTCATACACTGCACGCGTCCCCGTGGGTCCCCTGTGTCACTGCCTTGGGTGGTTCCTTGTGGTCCAAGCACTTCTACAGGCTCTAGGCCTTGTGTCTAGCTCAGTCGTGGTTCTTATACCACTGTATTGGTATATGGTTTGGTACGCCCCTGGGGCTCAAACGTGTATTTGTGCTATTACTGTAGATAACTAACTTATAATTTATGTACTTCGAACTCTAACCTCATAAAGAGACTAGAGGGGTGTGTTTAGTAATAAATACATATATTTTGAATATATACCTGGTGTGGTCCTCTTTCATTTGGTCACTCAAGAGATTATAGACTGGTAAAACAAGCTACTTTACATTCCTTCAAGACTTAGCCTGAAGGCTGCTCTCCATAGCTACCACTAGGATAGCTTTCAATAAAGGTTGTCTTTAACCTATCTCCAATAAGGGGTTGTTTGGACTGGTGCAAGGTGCCCACTATAATTAGTGGACAGCATATGCCAGGCCAGCTTCTCACAGGAGCCCATGTCAGAGAATTCGGGAAGAGGTGTGAGCGTCATTACACGTCTGATGTGCTGCCAGCGTCGGCGGAGCGAGTGGAAGGAGATGCACGAGCCGCAGGTCGTGTGGGTAGGGATTTTATAAAGTCTTGAACATGCTGGGGATTGGTAATGAAGTGTTGCTTCCCCTGATGCGTGACTTTGAGGCGCGCAGGAAAAAGCATGGCATAGGCAATGTTCATTTGCTGGAGCTTCTTCTTAGCTGGGAGGAACTTACGACGTGCTTCTTGGACGGCCATGGTGAAATCGGGGTACAGCGATACCTCTATACCCTCGAAGACCACCCGTCCCCGCTCTCTGGCAAGCCGCAGTGCCACATCTCGGTCTCTATAGTGGAGTACCCTCGCGATGATGGGGCGAGGAGGGGCGCCAGGTATCGGGCGGGGGGCCAGTGATCGATGTGCTCTTTCAATGATGAATACCGGCGAGAAGGCCTCCCGTCCGAAGAGCGCAGTAAGCATGCGCTCCACGTATTCTTCCATTCTGCCCGTGGCAGTTGACTCCGGCACCCCTAGGATCCACAGGTTGTTGCGTCTCGAGCGAGATTCCAAGTCTTCGTTCTTGGCGGCTATAACCTGTAAGAGTTTCTCCATGCCTTGTGTTTTCTCCACGGTTGTGGATGAGGTATCTTCCAGGTCGGAGATGCAGCGTTCCATTTCAATGATGCGCTCCTCGGGCCTCTCGATATTGTGCGTGAGCGTGTCCATACGAGCATTCATAGTGTTCATTTTTGTCTCGATGGAGGTCAAGCTGGATTGCACCGCGAGAAGGAGCGCTTTCAGGTCCTCCGTGGAGGTGGGTGGGTCCGACGCGGTGGTCTCCGCCTGCTCGCCGTCCGCATCAGCCTGTGATCTCACGGATTTGCGGCCTTCAAAGGTAAGTTTAGGCTGTTTTCCGTCAGCCTTACCCATGGCGGCGGCCTCCAATTAGGGGTAGGTGAGCGGTGGGTGCGTCTGCAGCGCCGCCCCGCAGAGCCTCCGATGTCGCCGCAGTGGGAGAGTTTTGTGCGGGCCTTCACCCATGGATCCTTCTGGTGGGTATATATGGCTGTTCACCATAGGTACGGGGGGCCCCCGGGGGCGGCGCCCGCACAGTGAAGCGCGATGTAGGGCCTTGCAGATGGCGGTGGTCTCCCAGTCAGGTAGGAGCAAGGTTCAATGGTGAGTTTAGAAGGCTGATATCGGGTACTCCAGTGCTCTATCCCCTCTGCGGGTTGGCTGCTGGTAGCGCATAGCAGGGGGGCCACCGAGGAGAGATGCTCCGCAGGGAAGGCATGGAAGGCCCCAGCGTGATCGTTCCAGGAGAGCAGAGCCCGCAGTGGAGGGAGGTGGGAGGCAGATGGCGTCAGTAAGCCCGCAGTGCGGATTCCAGCTGGCCAAGGGAGCGTGGAAAGGCAGGCGTCGCTAGAATGCGGTAGGAGCCGCAAGTGGAGGGTCACCAGTCGCGGAAGGCTCACGCAAGGCGAGGCGAGTGGGCAGCAGCAAGCCTGGGGCCCCCGGGCGGGGCCTCTCGAGAGGAGCGGGTGCAGTTGGCGTGGCAGGGTCCCGGCGCCGTGCAAGAGAGGCGGCTAGGGACCGGTAGTGCCCCAGGGCAGGTGCAGGCGGCTCCCTCCGGGTGCGAAGTGGCAGCAGCGTGAGTCACAGGTAGGCCGGGGGCTCCGCCGCGGGAGCCCGTGGAAGAGGGCGACGCAAGCCGGGCGGCTGAGAAGCGGGCCCGGCGCAGCAGGCAGGGCGCGAACCCCGCCCCAGGCACACCCACCAAGCAGGCACGCGCTGGGTCTCTTCCCTGCAGGGGCAGGTATCCCGAGCAGCGGTAGTGTGCAGGTGGAGGCGGCTCAGGTCCGTAGGGGCGCGATGGGCCAGCGCAGGTCCTCCCAGCACAGGGTTGGTGAGCTGGACTCCCAGGTAGCGGCTCCGGCGGCGCAGCCCACTCCGGCTCGTAAATGAGGCGAGATTGTCGGCAGCAGTGGGCGGGGAAGCAAGCACGATCCAGGCCCCACTTGCACCTCCGGTGCTATTGGCAATGCCGGCGGTGTTAGTCAGTGGTGGCAGCCGCCATCTTAGGCCGCACAGGCCCGTGGCTTGCAGAGGCGCCGTGCAGGGCATTTAGGCTAGTGTCAGCGGGGCTGGCGGCGAAGATGGATAGCGGGTGGGCTCCACTTCCACGGCAGCAGCGTATCCGGCGAGTTGGGGCAGGTTATGAGCAGGATACTGGGCGGATGGTGTCCCGAGCTGCAAGAGCCTCACAGAAGTGCGGCCATCTTGCTTGGTGCCCTCTAGCGCACCCCCCCCAAATAATAAAAATATTTGTTAAAAAAAAGAAAGAATACCACACCCGCCTCAGCCAATCCGGGTCTGTAAGAATGACTTAGACCTGGTCTTGGTGAATCTTTAGCAGAACCAGAGGAATCAAGGATATGGGGTAAAACGCATAATGTAGCGGAAAGTTCCACCTCAACTGAAACGTGTCCCCAAGGGTGCCCCTCAACAGAGGGTGCAGAATTGCTGGTACTGAGCATTTCAAAGAGGCAAATAAGTCCAACTGAGGAGTGACCCCTTGGGCGAAGATGTTCTGGACTACCTCCGGCAGAACACATGACTCGTGGTCGGCAAGATCACGCCCGCTCAGGCTGTAGGCTCTGTCGTTCAGACACCCCCCAGGTGATTGGTGGTGAGCCAGATCCCTTGGTGGTGTGCCCAAGACTATAGTCTCAAAGCCTCCAGACAAAGGAGTTGAGACCCTACTCTCCTATGCTTGTTCACATACCACATTGCAGTTGTGTTGTCCATCAAGTTCTGGATGGACTGATCCAAGATGGATGAGAGTAAGGCCTTGAGAGCCAGCCTTATTGCCCGCAATTCTAGCAGGTTGATGTGAAGAACCTACTCCTCTGGAGACCAGAGCCCCCTGACCTCCAGATTAGTGCCCCACCCCGGGGTGGAAGCATCCATCACTACTGTAGTAACAGCCGGAGGAGTAAAGGCCATCCCATATGTTAGGTTCACCTTGTTCCCCCACCAAATCACATCCGCCGCAGCGCTGGGGGAGATCATTATGGAATCAGACAGATGGACCCCATACTGAAGCCACTGCCTGCGGAGGCACCACTGCAGGCCCTCATGCGCCAAAGTAAGCATGTGCATGACTAGGAGAATGCAGGAAGCCCGCAGACCTAGGAATCGCAAGATTCTCAGGACTGGAACCTACGCACTGGACTGGAAAAGTAGAACAATATTCTGCATGTCTGTTATCTTCTGCAGAAGAGGGAAGGTGCGGAGAAGGGTGGTATCCAGTACTGACCCTATGAACTGGAGTCGCTGGGATGGCCGCAGGTGAGATTTGAACTCGTTGATCGAAAATCCCTGGTCAAACAACAGAGACATCAACCGCAGGTTGCTCAATACCATCTCTGGAGAGTTGGCTTTGAGGAGTCAGTTGTCCAGGCACGAGAAAAATTGGCACACCCTACCATCTGAGATGGGTTGCAACCACTGCCATCACCGTGGTGAGGACTAGAAGTGCCGATGTCAATCCAAAGGCAAGTAACGCAAACTGGTAGTGCATAGAACCCACCACTGGATAGGGATGTAGAAGTACGCATCCTGCAGGTCCAGAGAGATCATCCAGTCTCCAAGCTCCAACGCCAGTAGAATTCAAGCTAGGGTCAACAACTTGTGCTGTTTTTTGAGGAAGAAATTCAGGCTCCTGAGATCTAGAATGGGATGCAGGCCTTCATTCTTCTTGGGCAACAGGAAGTAAAATGCTAACAGCCTTGACCCATTTCCTTGTCTGGCAATAACGCCACTGCTCCTTTCAGAAGGAGAGTCGCTACATCTTGCTGAAGTAGGTCAAATGATCAGGATGTGGGGAAGAGGGAGGAGGTGGAATGGAAGGAGGAACTTGAAGGAAGGGTGTAGCCCTTTTCTATAATCTGCAAAACCCACTGGTCTGAAGTAATGGCCTTCCAGGCTGGAAGAAAATGGGACAACCGCCCCCCAACAGGCTCCTTGTTCGGTCGGAGTGACAAACTAGACTTGCTCCCCCTGAGGCGCAGGGGAGGAAGAGGAGGAAGGTTGCAAGGTAGATCCATGGCCTCGCCCTTTAGCACGACCCCTGTATAGCTAAAAGAGAATCTTGCTGGGGTGGCTGAAATTTCTTTGAACTGAAGGACCCTCTTCTAAAGCCACAAAGGCGGTAAAAGGACCGAAAATCCTTATTTGTTGGTGGCAGTTGAAACCCCACTGAATGTGCCATGGCCCTGGACAGACAATTTACTTACCTACAGTAAAGCCTGATCTGGTAGGGACATCTAGCTGCAGATTCCTTACCTTAGAACTTCACAGGCGTCAGACTGGATTCGAAAGATTTTTCTTTGATCAATACCATTGCGAACCGGTAGGTGGCGTCGGTCGGCTCTGCGTGACATTGGCATCGTTGTCTCCACCATTGTAACGTCCGCATCACCTATATAGGCGCCACCTCAGCGCGCTGATGTCAGTTACTTTCACGACATTCCACGACAGAAGCGCAGAGCCATGAAGTGCACTGACACTGGTGTGTTTTGAACAACCAGGGCACTTAAAAGGATCATCCCGGACACAAAAAACCTTCTGTAGTGCAGGAAGGATGGGAAAGTCGGTAAGGAATCTGCAGCTAGATTGTGTCTCTATCAGATAAGGCGTTACTGAAGGTAAGTAACTTGTCCATGTGATGGATAAATCTAGACGCAGATTTCTTACCTTAGAATAGATACCCAGACAATACCATCCCAGCAGGAAGGACTGTGGACATGTTTAGACCAGGAAGTCCTGCAGGACAGAGCGGCCAAAAAGTCCGCCCCTGCGGACTTGACTGTCCAGGCTGTAGTGCTTGGTGAACCTATGCAGTGATGCCTACGTTGCTGCCTGACAAATGTTGAGGACTGGAACTCCACGTTGCAATGCCGTGGTAGCAGCCTTAGCTCTGGTGGAATGAGCTCTTAAGCCTTCAGGAGGCTGCCTCTTGGCAAGAGCGTAACAAATTTTGATGCAGAGGACGACGGTCGTGAGATAGTCCTCTTCTGCACCGCAGGACCGTTGTGGGGTGCGTGGAAGTGAAGACTTCCAGGCACCCCACAAAGAGTTGGTCGTCCACCCGTAACTCTTTTCTGCGGTCAAGGTAGAACGATAACGCTCTTTTTGGGTCCAGACAGTGGAGTCGCTCCTCTTCTTTAGAGGGGTGTGGAGGAGCTTAGAGAGTAGGCAAGGTGACAGATTGGCCCACGTGGAATGGTGTTCCTACTTTCGGTAAGAAAGAGGCTCTAGTGCGGAGCACCAGCTTATCAGGGAAAATGGTAAGGTAAGGAGGCTTAGATGAAAGAGCCTGCAATTCGCTCACCCTTGTGGCAGAAATTACAGCCACTAAAAAGGCTGTTTTGATGGTAAGCAGCCGGAGGGAGCAGTTGTGCAGAGGTTCGATCGGAGCACACATCAGGAAGGTGAGAACCAAATTAAGGGTCTACTGAGGCATGATGAAAGGGGCAGGTTGGAAACATATGTACAAGCCCCTTAGGAAATCTATTTACAATAGGGGATTTAAATAAAGAGGGTTGGTCTGGCAGCCTCAAGATGGCAGATAGGGCTGAAAGGTACCCTTTGAGAGTGCCCAAAGAAGAGCCCAGCTGGGTAAGGGTCAAAATAAAGAGTAGAACATGAGAGGGGGAAGCAGAAAGAGGATCAATAGATCTTTCTGAACAATATTTTACAAATTTGTGCCACCAGCAGGCGTACACAGTCTTGGTAGAGGGACGCCTGGGTGCCAAAACATTACAGACTTTGGGAGGAAGGCCGAATGCTGTTAACTGTTGCCGCTCAATTTCCACGCAAGAAGGCTTAGAGTTGACCGGTTCAGATTGATGACCCTACCCGGCTGCTGCGACAGAAGATCCTCCCGAAAGGGCAGCCCGATTGGACGATCGATACTCAGTTGGAGAAGCTCGGGATACCAGACTATCCCTGCCCAGTCCGCAGCCACAAGAATGACTTGGGCCCATCACTCCTGATCTTCGTGAGCACTCCAGACAGGAGTGGTATTGGCGGAAAGGCATACAGGAGATCTGAGCTCCACTGGAGAAGAAAAGCGTTGCCGAGAGAGTGCTGCCTTGGAAACTCCAGCGCACAAAACTCTAGACATTGCGTGTTCTCGGCAGAGGCGAACAGATCTAACCAAGGCTCTCACCACTGCTGAAAGAGACCTTGTACCACCTCCGGATGGAGATGCCATTCATCCGCTAGGCACCGACGGCTGAGTTCTTCCGCCCCAGCATTCAGAGATCCTGCTAGGTGTTGAACCACCAAGGAAATACCCTGCTGTTCCAGCCATGTCCAGAGACGCTGGGCTTCTTGCCAAAGGGTCCACGACCCCACCGCGCCCTGTTTGTTGCGGTACCACATGGCGGAGGTTTGTCCATAAACACTTGAACGAGCTTTCCCTTGATTGAAGGAAGAAAGGCTTTCAATGTCAAGCAAATCGCTCGGAGCTCCAGCAAACTGGTCTCCTGCGGAATCCGGACTCCACATCAGAGTCCTCTGTCTCCACCGCTCCCAGATGGCTGCCTAATCGCATGGTTGACGGATCGGTCACCAAATAATTGGTCTGGTTGGAGAAGGGAGAGGGGTCTGCCTCTGACCCAATCGCTGTCTGTTAGCCACCACTGCAGGTCCTGTGCAGTTCTCTCCGAGATATGGACTAAGTTGGAGAGATTCCACTGATGCTTCGCCCAGTGGAACTTTAAGTCCTACTGCAGAGCCCGTATATGCCATCTGGCATGGGTCACTAGCAGGATGCAGGAGGCCATGAGGCCCAGCGGCCTCAGAGTCATTCTCACCAAAATCCAGGATAGAGGCTGAAACATGGATATCATAGCCTGAAAATCCAGGACTCGCCGTTCAGGAGGATAGGCACTAAACTGCACCATATTCAGAACAGCTCCGATGAAAAGGAGCCAGGTGTGACTTCCACACGTTGATAGAGAACCCCAGCGAGTGCAGAATGTTCGCTGTAGTCTGGAGGTGGGAGACGACAGCATGGGGCGAACTCGCCTTCAAAAGCCAGTCGTCGAGTTGGGGAAGACTGGCACCCCTGATCTGCGCAGATGAGCTGCAACCACTGCCATCACCTTGGTGAACACCCGAGGGGCGCTGGTAAGGTCACAGGGGAGCACAATGAAATGAATGTGCTTGTGGCCTACCGTAAACTGCAGGTAGCGATGATGGGTAGGCAGAATGGGAATGTGAAAATAGGCGTCCTGCAAGTCCAAAGCTACCATCCAGTCTCCTGGGTCCAGGGCAGACCAGACCTGAGCTAGAGTGAGCATCTTGAACTTTTCTTTTTTGAGAAAGTAGTTGAGGGCTCGCAGATCTAGATTAGGGCGCAGGTCCTTTTCCTTCTTTGGGACCAGAAAGTAGCAGCAATAGAAACCACAGTCTACTTCTGGCGCCGAAACCCTCTCTATGGCTCCCTTGGCCAAGAGAGTCATGACTTTCTCCTGAAGCTAAGCCAGGTGATCCTCCGTCAGACGGTCGTAAGCTGGAGCCATGGAGGAAGGGGTTGTCTTAAAGGGGAGGGAGTAGCCCCTTCATACTATCTGAAGAATCCACCTGTCTGACGAGATGTTTTGTCAGTGGAGGAGGTGATGGCTGATCCTGCCACCAGCTGGCCACCCCTGATCTTGAAGGGCCAGACTAGGGGGTTTGGAGACTGAGGGGGAAGGGGTGGTGGTGGATTCACCCAACCTCTGGCTGCCCGACCCAAGGGGGCAGAAAGAGCAGCGCCCATGGCTGGGCAGAGGTTCCTGAACTTGCGCGGCCTTGTGGCGGGGGTATGTCTTGCGTGGCTGAAAGAGACGGGTGCCATCAAAGGGCATGTCCATGAGGGAAGCCTGGACAGCCCCAGAAAAGCCAATAGTTCTCAGCCAGGTGTGAGATCGAACAGCCACCATCAATGACAATGCTCTGCCCGGCAAGTCAGTTGTGTCAAGCCCACAACAAAGGGAGAACTTTGCTGCATCTCTCCTGTCTGATACCACTTGGGAGAGGATGGCTTGGGCCTCCTACGAGACCTGTGGCAGCACTTGCCCAACCATTTCCCACAGGCAGTGGGAATAACGGCCTAATGGGCATGCATGTTCACAGACACCAAGGCAAGCCTCTTGGATTCTGTGTCCGGGGGTGCGGAAGGGAATGTGCCGTGTGAGGTAGAGGCTTGGACCCCTATGCTCTTGAAGTAGGGTGGTTGGTGAGAAAATTTAGGTCACCCGGTGCAGGGCAATGATTGTGGATGATTGTCCTATTCACAGTAGCCCCTGTGCTGGTCTTGGACCAGGTTACCAAAAGGGCATCAGTCAAGGCCTCATTGAATAGCAGGAGGGGTTCCGAGAAGGAGACACCTGGCTGCAAGACCTTCGCCAAGATGGTCGTCTTGACCTCTACCGAAGGGAGCTGAAGGTCCAGGACCTCAGCTGCCCTTCTCACCACCATAGCATGTGAAGCTCCCTCCTCCATAGCCACGGTAGGGGGAGAAAGCAGGCCAGAATCTGGAGAGGTATCCAGTCCACTGGCCTCACCCAATTCCTTATACCACTCAATTTCATGTTCAGGCTTGTCTTGCAAAGGGTCCAGCAACTCCACCCAATCTTCCTCCATCCTAGCCCTTCAAAATAAGGCTGAGATACTGACGTAGGGCCTAAGGATGTTATCGGTCCCAAACGCCGATACGGTCCGCGTCATTGGGGAAAAGAATGGAGCTGGGGTCGCAGGTAGAGTCAGGAGTCTCCGAGACGGCCTGGCGCAGGGAAGGTCGCAGTGGCACGACAGGCATCGGTCCGGATCCATTACCGAATCCATGGGGGGACATTGGCGTCGGAGCTGCCGGCGTGGAACCTAATGGAGCCCCCTTTGAGCCTCCAGGGCCCAAAGGCGAGCTGGGGTGGTCAGTGAGCCCAAATATGAGGGACATGGCATCATAAAATAATTTGGAGTGGTGAGGAGTCGCACCGGATCCCGGGAAAGCAGGGAAGCGCGGAGCCAACCCAGGCACAGGTTCCGCAGAATGAGACCTAGAGAGCAGAGGCTCCTCCGTCGCATCGGCCGACGGCTGGGTAGAAGTCAAGGCACACTTCGACTTCTTGTGTTTCTTATGCCTTTTACCTGATGACTGAGTGGGAGGACGAGGATGTAGGACTCCTGGAGCGAAGCCCGCACCTTCGTCTCGACTGGGATCGAGAACGAGACCTCTAGGGCGAAAGACACAGTGCAGAGCGCCGGGCCACAAGTGCAGCTTTAGGGACTGCTCCCTCAAAGCTTTTGGAGCCATGGCCCAGCAGTTGGAGCAAGACTTCGAGTCGTGGTCGCGCCACAGGAACCAAAGACAAATCAGGTGTGCATCTGTCACCAACATGGCGCGGTGGCAGGCACCGAGCGGTTTGAATCCAGAAGTCTTCTTTGACATGTTGGGAAAACCTACATACCGAAAAATGTTTGACAAATTGTCGAAAAAAAGCCTGTCAAAAAGTGACAGAGGGTAGCTCTCTTCAGGCATCTGCGCTGGTTGGCGCGGTAAGAAAAGAACTGACGTCCGAGCGCTGAGGTGGCGCCTATATAGATGACGCGGACATCACAATGGAGGTGACGACGAAGTCACGTGGAGCCGACCGACACCACCTACCGGCACGCAAGGGTATTGCTCGAAGAAAATCTTCCCAATCCAGTCTTGACGCCTGGGAGATTCTAAGGTAAGGAATCAGTGGCTAGATGTCTCTTTCAGATACTTTAAACTGTTCCAACGCCGAATCTGACTTGTCATCAAAGAGGCATACTCCATCGAAAGGAAAATCCATTAGACTGGACTAAATGTCAGAAAAGAAAGTAGAAGTTCGGAGTCAAGCATGGAGATGGATGGAGACAGGTGCACATGGCACAGGCGACAGAATCAGCCATGACAAGAACCGATTTAATAATGTGGTGGGAAGTGTTTTGACTATCGGCGATAACCTCCTGAAAATGGTCTTTCTGGTCTAGAAGGATAGGTGGCAGCATCATCTGGGCAATGTCCCATAACGCATGATTATATATGGCCATAAGAAAATTGCCATTTTAATGATTTCAAGGCCATACTTCTGGCCGAAAAGGAATCTCAAGTCTTCTGGACTCCCTATCCGACGGTACTGTGGGAAAAGCTCAGCCAACTGTGTACTGGAGCAGGACCTGTATCACTAGGCTCGCTCATGAAGGATGTGTGGAAAGAAATGTTTGTTTGCCCAATGCTGAGTGGTAGCTTCGAGCAACAAGTCTGTCGACTGCCGGTGTAGATGATGGCTTCTCCCAAGCTGCCAGGACAGGAGCCAGTAACGCCTCATTGAGAGGCAACAAGGGTTCCGATATGGTCAAGGATGGCAATAAAACCTCTGTGAGGACATTAGTTTTCGGTTCAGTTGATGGAAGCCGCAGATCCAAGACCTCTGAAGCCTTTGACATAACTTAATGCAGAGACACCACTTCAGGTGAGGGTGGACCAACTGGGAATTCCATGGCCACTTCAAGAAAAGTATCCAGGCCACTAGCCGATAATAAGCCCTGCAAATCCTGCAGGGGATCCTGCCCCTAGCCTTCATAAAGAAGGCCTTGCACAGAGTCAGAATCAAAAAACTTTATGCAGGCATGTTCTGTAAGCCTCCTCGTCAAGCAGCCTCTGTGCTCCCTACAGGAGTGAAGGCGAGGTTCGATGTTTATCTGTGGCGCTGGTAACCCCGCATTCGGTGACACTGGAGGCAGTGGCGGCAGCAGAGGCAGCGGTTTCGGCCATGATGATGGTTGAGGTGCAGAGTATTGGAGTGCTGGATGAAAGCAGGGCTGAGGTGCCAGATCCGAAGGTGTGCTGTCAGCTGAAACAGAACGAACAGCCTGAGAGGGTACTATGCGGGGTCAATGCCTTCACAAAAATGTTGTACATGGCAGTGAGGAACGCCAATGGATCCAAGCCTGGCGTCGGAAAGGAGGGGACCTGTGGCACCGAAAGATACATGCTCCAGGCGTGATGGAGGTCCATCCAGAGTCGGTCCTCGTGGAGGACTTTTTGCATTTCTTATGATGTGTCCTCCGTTGGGTGGACTAGGAAGATGGAGAAAGGGAACGGTGTCGAGAATGTTTTTGGCTTCGATGATCGTCCCTGGCCCGAACCATAAAGAGCTTGGCCTCCTGCTCCTTGATGACCTTTGGATTCATGCTAAAACAGGAAGAGCAAGATTTTGTGTCATGATCCGAGCTCGAGCATCACAAACAGATGGAAAGGGGGTTCATGATGGACATCTGTCCCTCACAATTCCTACAGGGCTTAAATCCCAATTTCTTAGGTGGAGACATTAGTACTGCTTAGAATTTTTTTGTGTGAGGACAAAACTCCTCAGTATTCGAAGCTCCGGAACGGCACGGAAAATAGGGAACTGATGTTGATGCGCTGGGACAGGAACTTTATGGACTTGGGGATGTCGCCTGATGTCACTTCTGGTTCCAACTGAGTCTAGCACTCTCTACTGGCGGCATCGAGGTTTCCCAGATCCAGCCTAATACCCGAGGAATGTTCTACAGATGAGGATTCTGCAGGTAGAAGTATCCATCAGAACAAGCCAATGGCACCTAGTGATGAGGTTACTGTCCAGCAGTGCTGAACAAGGTTTCAACCATGCCACAGTTAGAGTGTCTGTCAAGCTCTCATTGAAATGTAGCAATGGCTCTGAAGTTAAACAGGCAGTTTGCAAAATATCAGTAAGGACGTAAGCCTTAGTTTCCTGTGTTGGTAACTGCAGTTCCATCACTTCTGCTGCCCTACACACATCAACAGCAAAGGAGGCTTTCCAGAGTAGGGGCCCCAAATGCAGAGTACAATTTCATTTTAAATGGTCTCAGGTGTGGTGTAAATACCAATTCTCATTTTGGAGGTTTAAATACAGTCCATCATGAAGTTTAACATGGGGGTGTAATGCTATATGCATTTATGTGCATTGAGAGATTGTGGTGGCCTTTGACTCAATGTGTTTTAATCCATTTTGAATGTACATCATTTTTGTGCTCTTGCATGATTTCATTTCGTGCCTTCTTGCAGCTTCAGAGATGGATGCTTTCTTTCTTCTCAGCATAGAGCAAAACGGCCTTGCTGGAACAGAATGTGCGGGATGTGCGTTTGAAAGCGAGAGAGGAATGTACTTCTCTGTCTCAGAGTCAAAACACGTAGGGTTGGCCAGCTTACGTCTTGACCTCGAAACAGACCGGTATGGTCAGCCTTAGTTTTGCAATAGATGAAGGGAGGGGGGATTTCTAGAAGTCTCTCTCCGTGTTAGTAAAAGGCATTAAAGACAGGAAGTTTTGGCAAGCAGACAGAAGCTCACTCGTGGGGTGGACGCACCGTCACAGGGAAATTTTTGCTGTCCCCTTGTGACTTCTGGAAGACTGAAAAGGGCTTCCCAGCCAAGCTGACCAGGTGTTGATTTCAACTCAATAGGTGCTGTATAGGCTATAAGGTTCATCGCTCTGTGATGTTTTCATGTTGTGTATACATGCTCTTTATATTTGAGTCTTTCATTTGACAGTGCTTATTATTCGCATTTGACAGCGCTCGTTTCTTTCATTGGACGGCCATTATTGCACAAGTTACTAACTTGTGTAACGATATATCTGTAAAAGACAGTAGTTAGTGACAGATTCCTTACCTTAGAATATCCCCAGGCGTCAGGCTGGATCCGGAAAGTTTTTGCGTAGCAGTACCCTTGCGCGTCGGTAGGCGGCGTCGTGCGGCTCCGCGTCCGTCGTCGGCGTCGTGATCGCCGGGATGACGTCGCGGGCAGTACTTAGACGCCGCCCCTGCGCGCTGACGTCAGTTCTGTACACGACTTTCCGCGCCAGGAACGCAGAGCCATGCAAGAAGCTGACATAGGTGTATGAAAAATACTAGGGCCCTGAAAGGGATGTCCTTAACCCTAGAAATCAGTTCGCAGAACGGGGAGGATGGGTGGGGCGGTAAGGAATCTGTCACTAACTACTGTCTCTTACAGATATATCGTTACACAAGTTAGTAACTTGTGCATCTGAAAGAGACACGTTAGTGACAGATTCCTTACCTTAGAATAGATACCCCAGCAATACCAACCCCGGTGGTGGGTCTGCGAACAAAGATCAGACAAGGAAGTCCCGGAGGACAGAAAGGCCAAAGAAGCCGTCCCTCCGGACCTGACTGTCAAGGCAGTAATGCTTGGTAAACGTGTGCAGCGAGGCCCACGTAGCTGCCTGACAGATATCCTGCAGCGGAACACCGCGGCCTAAAGCCGTGGTAGCAGCCGTTGCCCTGGTGGAATGGGCACGCAGCCCAACAGGAGGCTCCTTCTTAGCCAATGAATAGCAGGCTTTGATACACAAGGTTACCCAGCGGGAGATGGTTCTCTTGTGCACCGCCCCGACCTTTTTTGGCGCCCACGTAGCCAACAAAGAGCTGGTCATCCACCCGGAAGTGTTGTGTGCGGTTGATATAAAAGGAAAGCGCACGTTTTGGGTCCAGACGGTGGAGCCTCTCTTCCTCTCTGGAAGGATGCGGAGGCAGAAAGAAGGTGGGCAAAGTGATGGTCTGCCCAATGTGTAAGGCAGTAACCACCTTTGGCAAGAAGGACGGACGCGTCCGAAGAACAACCTTGTCTGGATGTACAGACAGAAAGGGAGGTTTGCATGATAGAGCCTGGAGCTCACTCACCCGCCGAGCGGAGGTGATAGCCACCAGAAAGGCTGTCTTCAGAGTCAGAAGACGAAGAGGACAGTTATGTAGAGGCTCAAAGGGAGCGCACATGAGAAAGGTAAGAACCAAGTTCAAGTCCCACTGAGGCATCACAAACGGAACAGGAGGGAAGAGGTGTGTAATGACTTTTAGGAACCTGTTAACAACAGGGGACTTGAAAAGGGAGGGCTGATCAGGAAGCCTGAGGAAGGCCGAGATGGCACAAAGATTGCCCTTGATGGTACCCAGGGCAGAACCCTGTTGGGCCAAGGAAAGAAGGAACAGAAGAACCTCAGAAAGAGGGGCAGAGAGGGGATTCACAGCCTTTGCTGTGCACCATGCCACAAACTTGTTCCACCTGCAGGCGTATACCACCTTAGTGGAGGGACGCCTGGCTGCCAGAATCACATCACAAACTTCGGGAGGCAAGTCGAAAGGAATCAACTGCCGCCGCTCAATCTCCACGCAAGCAGGTGGAGACTGGACAGGTTCGGGTGGAGGACCGTCCCCTGCTGCTGCGACAGAAGATCCTCCCGAAGAGGCAGACGGATCGGGGGATCGACGCTCATACTGAGTAGCTCGGGATACCAAACTCTTCGAGCCCAGTCCAAAGCCACAAGGATGACTTGGGCCCGGTCGCGCCGAATCTTCTTCAACACTCTGGGTAGAAGTGGTATAGGCGGAAAGGCGTACAACAGACCGCAACTCCACTGGCGGCGAAAAGCGTCGCCGAGCGAGTGCCGCCTTGGAAATTCCAACGCGCAGAACTGATGACATTGCGCGTTCTCTTCGGTGGCGTATAGATCTAACCAAGGCTCTCCCCACTGCAGAAAGAGTCCTTGTGCCACTTCCGAGTGAAGACGCCATTCGTGACCCATCATGCACCTGCGGCTGAGTTCGTCCGCCCTGGCGTTCAGGGAACCTGCCAGGCGTTGAACCATCAGGAACATGCCCTGATGTTCCAGCCATGTCCAGAGGCGCAGAGCCTCCTGACAGAGGGTCCACGACCCCACCCCGCCTTGTTTGTTGCAGTACCACATGGCGGTGGTGTTGTCTGTGAACACCTGCACTACCTTCCCTTTGACAGAGGGAAGGAATGCCTTGAGTGCAAGTCGGATCGCCCGGAGCTCCAGAATGTTGATATGGAGCCGGGACTCCGCCGGAGACCAGAGGCCTCTGATCTCCGCCTCTCCCATGTGACCGCCCCATCCCAGAAGGGACGCGTCCGTCACAACTGTGTGCTCTGGCTGGGGAAGGGAGAGGGATCTGCCCATGACCCATTGCCGGTTCGAGAGCCACCACTGCAACTGTTTTGCAGTCCCCTCCGAGATCTGGACGTGATCGGACAGGTTGCCCTGGTGCTGCGCCAACTGGAACTTCAGGTCCCACTGCAGAGCCCGCATATGCCATCTGGCATGATCGACCAGCAGGATGCAGGAGGCCATGAGGCCCAGCAGCCTCAGGGTCATCCGTACCGAAACCCAGGATAAAGGCTGAAAGATCGGAATCATAGCCTGAATATCCCGGACTCGCCGTTCGGGAGGATAGGCCCGAAACTGCGTCGTGTCCAGAACTGCTCCGATGAAAAGGAGCTGTGGAGAAGGAATCAGATGCGACTTCGGCACATTGATGGAGAACCCCAGCGAGTGCAGGGGTTCGGCCGTAGTCTGGAGGTGGGAGACGACTGCCTGGGACGAGCCCGCCTTCAGCAGCCAGTCGTCGAGGTAGGGGGAAGACTGGAACCCCTGCCCGGCGCAGATGAGCTGCGACCACCGCCATCACTTTCGTGAACACCCGAGGGGCACTGGTACGGCCAAAGGGGAGCACGGTGAACTGAAAATGCTCGAGGCCTACCGTGAATCGCAGGTAACGCCGGTGGGCCGGCAGGACGGGGATGTGAAAATAAGCGTCCTGCAAGTCCAACGCTACCAACCAGTCTCCAGGGTCGAGGGCAGTCAAGACCTGAGCTAGGGTGAGCATCTTGAACTTCTCCTTCCGGAGGAGGCGATTGACGTTCCGGAGGTCCAAGATAGGACGCATGTCCTCCTTGTCCTTTTTGGGCACCAGAAAGTAGTGGGAGTAGCAACCACGTCCTACTTCTGGGGTCGGAACATACTCGACGGCCCTCTTGGCCAAGAGGGCCGTGACTTCCTTCTGCAGAAGCACCAAGTGATCCCCTGACATGCGGTGGAATTGAGGTGGCATGGCTGGGGGGGGTGGTCTCGAAGGGGAGGGAGTAGCCCCTTCGGACAATGTCCAAGACCCACCTGTCAGGGGTGATGGCACGCCAGTGGTGAAGGTGATGGCGGACCCTGCCCCCTACTGGCGTGCTGTGCACCTGAAAGGAGGGACTTGGAGGCCGCGGACGGGGCGGATTTGGTGGCCTGACCCGCACGCTGGTTGCCCGAACCGCCACGGCGGTAGCCACGTCCTCGGCCACGCGAAGACGCTTGCTGCGCGGGCCGGTGGCTGGGCAGCGGACGTGACTGGGCGCCTCTTCCGTGGCCACGAAAGGGGCGAAAAGCAGAGGTTAGCGGAGGGCGCACAACAGAAAGGCCCAGGGACTTGGCAGTAGCCCGTGAGTCCTTAAAACGCTCCAGCGCATGGTCTGCTTTGGAACCAAAAAGACCGACTCCATCAAAGGGCATGTCCATGAGTGTATTCTGGACATCACCCGAGAAACCAGTTGTTCTCAGCCAGGCGTGGCGACGCAGCGCCACCGTCGTTGCAAGCGATCTGCCCAGCGAGTCGGCGGTATCAAGGCCACAACGTATGGTGTACTTTGCCACATCCCTACCTTCCGCAATGGTGCGGGTAAGCAGTGTCTGGACCTCCTCAGAACACTGGAGCAAAACAGCCGCCACCGAATCCCACAGGGAGTGGGTATATCGGCCCAAAAGGCAAGCGGTGTTGACGGACCGCAAGCCAGCACTGGAGGAAGAAAAGCCTTCTTCCCAAATTGGTCCAGGCGTTTGGATTCCCTATCCGGAGGGGCGGTAGGGAAGGCGGTTTGGGAGGCAGAGGCTTGGACAACCAAGCTCTCGGGGGTGGGATGTTGAGAGAGAAACAAGGGGTCGCCCGGAGCAGGGCGATGGCGTCGGGCCACGTTCCTATCCACAGGAGCCCCTGTGGTGGGCTTGGAACAGGTGCCCAAAAGAACGTCAGACAGTGCATCATTAAACGGCAGCAATGGCTCCGAGGAGGAAGCTGCCGGCTGAAGCACTTCCGTCAGGAGATTAGTTCTGACAGCCACAGTAGGCAATTGGAGGTGCAAGGCTCCAGCTGCTCTACGCAACACCGTTGCGAAATTTGCTCCCTCCTCCGTAGCCACGGGAGGAGACAGCATGCCAGTGTCAGGGGAAGTGTCTAGACCACTGGCATCCCCAAGTTCCTCTGCCCAGTCCTGATCATACTCACACTGCTGTGTGAGAGGGTCTTCCGACCCCTCCCAGCTCTCCTGGTCCTCCTCTTGCTCAAAATATGGAGGAGGAGGGACATCTGGGACCCAAGGTCTCATCGGCGCCGGGGCCGGTGTCGAGCGACGTCGGTCCGGCTCCATGTCCGGAACCGGAGAGAACCGGGGAACGACGCCGCCCGGAGCCCCGGGCGGCGTCGGGAACGGCACCGGGGACATCGGCGCCGGCGGAGGCGTGGTTAGGTCAACCGGCGTCGATCGGGGTTGCGGTACCACCGGAGCCGGGATCGAGGCCGGGGCCTGAGCCGAGGCCGGGATCAAGGCTGGCGGGCCAGGCGACGCCGGGGCAACCCCATCAGGGCCCGCGGGGCCCGAAGGCGCACCGGAGGGACCTTGAGGCTTGAAGAGGCGGGCCATGGCCGACAGGAATTCCTGTATCTCGCCCGGAGTCGCCCCCAAACCCGGGAAGGACGGGTAATGCGGGGGCGGCGCCACCGGCACATCCGGAGCCTCAGCCGAGTCGCGAGACCGGCGAGGCGAAGTCTTAGAGCGATGGTGCTTCTTAGACTTCTTGTGCTTCGACTTACCCGAGGAGTGCGAAGACTTGGACTCCGACGACCGGCGGGGGCTCCGCGACCGTCCCCTCGACCTCTCACGGGACCGGGGCTTGGTGCGGCGCGGAGCCGACTGCCGGACCTCAAGGAGCTTTCGAGACCGCTCTCGCAAGGCCTTCGGGTGTAAGGCCCGGCAGTCAGGGCACGACTTCGTGTCGTGGTCTCGGCCGAGACAGTAGAGACACTCTAAGTGCGGGTCTGTGATCGACATCATTCGACCACAGACGTCGCATGGCTTGAAGCCGGGCATCCCTACCGACACCTAGGAGTCGAGAAGACTCGAAAAGAAACAGTGAAAAAATCACCAAAAATTTAGTCAAAAATTGACTAGGGCACTGCTCTTCCCGGATCTGCGCTTACTGGCGCGGAAAAAGAAGAACTGACGTCAGCGCGCAGGGGCAGCGTCTAAGTACTGCCCGCGACGTCATCCCGGCGATCACGACGCCGACGACGGAGCCGCACGACGCCGCCTACCGACGCGCAAGGGTACTGCTACGCAAAAACTTTCCGGATCCAGCCTGACGCCTGGGGATATTCTAAGGTAAGGAATCTGTCACCAACGTGTCTCTTTCAGATATCTGCTTATGTCTTATCGCATGCATTTGATTACTTGTGAGTGTTTTATTATTACTTGCTTGAGCACACATATATATCTATATACATTTGCATGTTGTTTTACCTGATTCATTTGACATCTGGGAAAGTCTTTCTCTTAGAGAGTGTTGCATTAATAAAATTCCAAACTTTATTTGAAACTGCCTTTTGATTTGCCTCATTTTGAGAGTGCTGAGTCTCCTTTCCAAGTGTTTCTTCCTGCTTTACCAAGTGCCTCATCTTGGGAGTGCTGAATTTCTTTTATTTGGTAGTGTAAAGCATGACAGGGGGGAAAAGTCAGTCTTGTCCTCATCCTATATCGGATTTGGAATTGGCACCTATGGAAGCAGAGCCGATATTTGCTTGACCAGAACTGGTGTGGTCTGTGGCAAAGGACTGACAGTGTGGCTCGAAACTGGTGAAGAGTTGGGTAGAAGCCTAAAACAATCAGTCACTGTCTGCAAAGGGCCTGATTGGGGGGCCCCCCACAGGATCCATGGGGACCTAGAATCATCCAGAAAAACTACAGCACTACCTCCTGGAAGACTTCTTGTTGCTGCAGAATTGAGGATGGCCTGCAAAATTTGGGCCATACCAGCTCCAGCTGTGGAACTGGGTCAGAGTTGGAAGCCTGGAATGAAGTCTTGCCTTTAGAGTGCAGACATTGTGATCTATCCCTGGTTTGGGACCTACAGAGTGGGACTCCCATCTCGACTTCTTTTGTTGGTATTTCAGACGTACCCGAGGAAGAGGTCCTCGACCGGGGCCACGACTAGCTACATGACTGTTTCTTGTGCTAAATGGCAAATAACTCGCCCCCACACGATTTTGCATGACTTCAAATTTAGCGTGGATTAGAGACGAACAAATTACTTATCTTCGGTAATGATGTACCTTGTAGAGACAAGATCTAGCCACAGATTCCTTACTTTAGAATATTCCCCAGGCGCCAGACTGGATCCGGAAACATTTTTCTCCTCAGTACATCAGCGTGCCGGCAGAGGGCGTCGAGCAACTCCGCAGCAACGTTGTCCCCGGATGTGACAGCAGCTGAGTCCATATAACTCGTCTGCCAACGTGATGTCAGTTTCTTCATGACTATTGTCCGCGCTCAAAACGTGAAGTCACACACCGAAACTGCCTATTGGAACAGTGTGCCAAGACCATAGACACCATGTGTCACGTACCTGTTGAATGTTTTCATAAACCTCCAACGAGAGAGAGAGAGAGAGAGAGAGAGAGAGAGAGGCACAACCATCAAGAGTACCAGCATACTGGAAGAGAAAGAAAGAAAGAAAGAAAGAAAGAAAGAACGAAAGGAAGAAAGGAAGAAAAAAAGACAGAAAGAAAAAAAGACAGAAAGAAAGACAGTTTGCAGTGCGGGGAGGATGGGAGGGGCGTAAGGAATCTGCAGCTAGATCCTGTCTCTACCAGATACATCGTTACTGAAGGTAAGTAACTCGTTCATCTGATAGAGACATCTAGCCGCAGATTCCTTACTTTAGAATCAGATACCCAAACCATACCATCCCGGAGGAGGGACTGCGAACTGAGACTACAAAAGAATGCTCAAGTAGCATAAACCCGGTTCGAAGACAAGGATACCGGAGAGAAAGAACGACTGGGGGGAAAAATTTCACACTCAGTGATATGAGTCCTGCATATATCAAACTCAATCACAAAAGTCCTGCATAAGGAACCCGGTGCAGAAGAATTGAACACCGAAAACCATGGGAGCAGAATGCTGCCTGGCCTGACGCATCAAAGAATGCAACAGGAGAAACAAGAAAGTTTAGACTCGGACGGCATCTGGCCCAGGCATATAATGTGACAACAACCGAAAGAAACCACAGGTTAGATTAGATAACACCCACAGTGTGAAGACAAAATATTCATGGCAAGAAGAAATGCCAGTAATTGACCCAACAAGGCCTTAAGTGAATGTAGAAAAAATCTAGAACACTGAATAGGTCATGTGGATCACAGAACCTTTGAAATGCTGAGCAATCTCTTAATATCATGCTAGCGAAGTTGAAACAATCACAATAACTATTCGCAAGAAGCTGCCATAAACAGAAGAAAAAGCTAGAGACAAGAAGAGCTCCAGGAAATCCATTTAAATATACATATATATATGGAAATATGCACGCCGCTGTCTTGCTGACATCTGACCTCATCCACCCAACGGACCCGGTGCAGAGTAGTGGGAGCAAGACCCACTGTAAATGAAACGCCATCTTCTATGTGTATCGTCCCACACAGAAAGAAACTCGCACTCGAGGAATTGTAGTCATCAGCAGAATTAAATCAAAGGAAAATATGGAAATATATAGACGTAAAATATTGTTAAGAAACACTTTTAGGTATCTAGATAGACACACAAGTCCCCCCCAGGAAAGAAAGGTGGGGAAGCGTAAGAGTATGCTTATGCCACCACAAGAGAGAAATAATAATCTGGAGATTGACGGGGAAAAAAGGTACGAAGTACTGATATGGCAACATAGATATATGGAGAAGTACAGTAGACAGAAACAACCCAATGTCCACCACTGAGGGGAGGAAGGTGCATGGAAAACAATATAAAACAAGGTAACGTAATAATGGTAAGGGTTCAAGTGAAAGGAACCCCGGAGCACAACGCAGTGCCGGACCTCAAGTGCAGATGTACGTGATCTCAAATGCTGCGACTAGAAGCGTCCATCGAAAACGTAGTAAAAAGTCTCCAGGCTGCAGTCGGAAGAAAAGACGGATTTCTTAGAAAATAAATCCAATGGCAGGCATATATATAATGTATATAGATATAGAGAGATGTAAACACACCCACATACAAGGGTCAATCGAGAGATGCATATCTCAACTATTTGCCTGTAAGGCATGAAAGAAAGGAACCGTTCCCAGAGGGACTGAACCTAATGAGAGAAGAAGTAGAAAAGCGGCAAAGCCGGGAGGCTAACGCCTCTACCCCGAGGGGACAATGGCTATGAAACCATCATAGCCAGAAAAAAATGCCTAATAGAGGTAATAAAACTCCCAAATAGAGAGGCAAGAACAGGAATGCATACCGTTATAACGCTCCAAAGGCGAAAGAGCATAAAATGCAGTGTAAAGGTACAGCAGACCATGTGGTAACAGTAGGAAGGAAACCAAGAACACAATGAAAGAGGTTCTTGTCCCATAACGTTGAGACTCCCAGAAGTAGGAAAGGTCACCAGGACCCTGACAGACAGCAGTCTTACGTGCTGTCTACTGGAGAGCGACACTGGAAGTAGTGACGGAATAGACAGTATCACTGTGTAAAGAAAAGAACTGAAATACAGAAGACAAATGTGCATGATATAACGCATTAAGGAAGAGACAAAAAATATACATAGAATATATATATATATATATTTTTAGGCCTTTTGGGGTAGAAAAGCCAGCACCTACAAGTGGTATGACGGCAATTGTATGAGAAGAGCGTGACAAAGGAACCTTACAGAAAAGGAAAGCCCATCCCGAGATCGGGGAAAAGCAGCACACAAGTGAAGCCCACAGGGCTAACCACAGGAAGACATACTGAAATGTCAGTCGAAGCATAGATACCTATAAGATATATCTATAAACAATATCAATACATTCATGCCAATATACATCTGAGGAAGCAGAGTATATATATATATGTGTATATATATATATATATATATATATGTATATATATATATATATGTATATATATATGTATATATATATATATATGTATATATATATATATATATATATATATATATATATATATATATCAACACAAACAGGTTGCCCCAAAAGAGAACGTCCTCCTGGAAGGTTAACCCCTAACTCTGGGGATTGCAGCATAAACCAATATCAATGTCCATCTCTCTCAAACGGCTCAACGCGTTTCGAACTCTCGTTCTTGTTCACGAGCCAGACAGGAATAAAGCAGCCTCGTGTTAGAACATCTATTCACCTTTATTGAAAGTTACGCCCCAGTGGGCGTGTACTTTGCCCGATAGGGCTTCTGGTATCGGTAGTGTTCTAACAAAATTATAGTCCCAGTGGTTGCTGCTGTAGACCGCAATGATGTCAATAATTTCCAACAGTGGGTTGATGTGACACTGGAAACCGGATAGGCTGCCAATAACTAAGATCCTCCAGTTTGAGCCTTCCATTCTTTATCGGCACCCGGACATCCGAGCACCGTAGATCCGCCTTTCAGGCGGCGGGCCGATCTCGCGGCCGGGCCGGGCCGCTAAAAATCCACACAAACAGGTTGCCCCAAAAGAGAACGTCCTCCTGGAAGGTTAACCCCTAACTCTGGGGATTGCAGAATAAACCAATGTCCATCTCTCTCAAACGGCTCAACGCGTTTCGAACTCTCGTTCACGAGCCAGACAGGAATAAAGCAGCCTCGTGTTAGAACATCTATTCACCTTTATTGAAAGTTACGCCCCAGTGGGCGTGTACTTTGCCCGATAGGGCTTCTGGTATCGGTAGTGTTCTAACAAATTTCGAACACTGATTGGAGGTGTGAGGCTGATCCGACTGCAGTCCTCATTTAGGAGGTTTCAACTCCCCGTGAGTGGCGTCTTCACTAAGGGCAACCTTTTCCGTGGATGTGTAGCGGCTGGTCCGGCCGCGGAGACGCCCCGCCGCCAAAACAGCGGATCCAGAGTGATTTGAATAATGTACGCTGTTGGAACGGGGAGCCCAATTGTGAGTGACTTTGGAATGGGCAGCGGATTCAGTATCCAACACTTCTCATCGACCCACTGGGGTGAGACATTGTTGTAATGGGAGGTGCACAGCAGCACCCACTGGGGATTAAGAGACTGTGGAACTTCAAATACCAGCGTGCATTGCGCACACGCCTAGCAAGGCGGGTTTTCAACGCCCATTGAGGTGGGACCGTATGAATAAATTGAACAGGTGTTCCACTAAGAAGCTGTTGTTCTCCCTTCTTTTTTAGCCAGTGAACAAGGACAGTGATGTCCGAAACATGTTTGGCTTTTCGAACACTGATTGGAGGTGTGAGGTTGATCCGACTGCAGTCCTCATTTAGGAGGTTTCAACTCCCCGTGAGTGGCGTCTTCACTGAGGGCAACCTTTTCCGTGGATGTGTAGCGGCTGGTCCGGCCGCGGAGACGCCCCGCCGCTAAACAGCGGATCCAGAGTGATTTGAATAATGTACGCTGTTGGAACGGGGAGCCCAATTGTGAGTGACTTTGGAATGGGCAGCGGGTTCAGTATCCAACACTTCTCATCGACCCACTGGGGTGAGACATTGTTGTAATGGCAGGGGCACAGCAGCACCCACTGGGGATTAAGAGACTGTGGAACTTCAAATACCAGCGTGCATTGCGCACACGCCTAGCAAGGCGGGTTTTCAACGCCCATTGGGGCGGGACCGTATGAATAAATTGAACAGGTGTTCCACTAAGAAGCTGTTGTTCTCCCTTCTTTTTTAGCCAGTGAACAAGGACAGTGATGTCCGAAACATGTTTGGCTTTTCGAACACTGATTGGAGGTGTGAGGCTGATCCGACTGCAGTCCTCATTTAGGAGGTTTCAACTCCCCGTGAGTGGCGTCTTCACTGAGGGCAACCTTTTCCGTAGATATATATATATATATATATACACTCTGCTTCCTCAGATGTATATTGGCATGAATGTATTGATATTGTTTTTATATATATATATATACACACCACTATTATGTAAGCAGAATAACCTGCCTGTCTATGTATAGATACAGAGAATGAGATATGGTTATACACAATTGTGTATAGCCATAAATAGGAATTATGAATGAATGCGTACTAGAGATTCCACACATAGGGCTTAGGCTACACTGCGAAGGTGCAACTCAACATGACGTAAGGAAATACCATCCAAGTGAAGCAGCTGTATCTGCTGTAGATAACTTAAGAAACACTTCTGCACCCAGCAGAAAAAGGAAAAATATATATATTATGAATGAAAGCGTACTAGAGATTCCACACATAGGGCATAGGCTACACTGCGAAGGTGCAACTCAACATGACGTAAAGAAATACCATCCAAATGAAGCAGCTGTATCTGCTGTAGATAACTTAAGAAACACTTCTGCACCCAGCAGAAAAAAGGAAAAACTGCTCTAATCGTGCGCCATCCACTTGAAGCTCGCAAGTGGAATGAAAAGACAACCCCTGAAGGGGCGCGAGGCAATATGAACAGAATCAGGTGAGAAAAGGTGCTGGTAGCACCAAACGAAAAACAGAATGAACTCAGACCTGCAGAAAACGGCCCTGAGACTGGGACCAAACACAACTACGAGTACCTATTACATAGATTTATCAGGTCGGTTAGCTTTGAACCGAAGCAAAGCTGAATCATCCTGCTCCTTAAAGAGATGGATACGATCAAATGACATTCTGAAGGCCGTCTTTGACAGGCTCTGAAAATCCCGATAGGCGCAGCAACACATGCTTGCGCAGCGTGACAGCCGGAGCCATACTCCTACTGACAGAATCAGTACTTTCAATACTGCATTTAATAGCAAATTTGGCGACTTCCTGGCCGTTCTGTACTACTTGAAGGAGCTCCTGTCTGGCTTTTTCTGACAGAGAAGGCAGGCGCTGTGCAACAAAGTCTCATAGGGCATGACACATTCTACCTAAAACACAGGTGGTGTTTAAACATCTCAAGGACGCACTGGCAGAAGAAAAGAGACTCTGACAACAATTATCCAACCACCTGGAGTTCTTGCTAGGGGGAACCACCGGAAGGGCATTAGGGTCCGCCGACGCAGTAGCAGCTTGTGCTACCAGTCCTTTGGTGGTAGGGTGTCGTAAGAGGCAGGAAGGATCTCATGGCGCAGGACAAAGCCGACGGCCCACTGCCCAGTCAACAGGTGGCCCCATGACAAGTTGTGCCCAAGTCTCCAATAATATGTCAAAGAGGGACTTGTTGTAGGGGAGTAACGGGACAACTCCCATCTCACCTTGATGGAGAACCTGCATCAAGGGATCTGTGGACAACTGCACAGAAGGGAATTGGCAAGTCACAATTGCAGCTGCACTTTGTAAAACCTCTGACAAAGAGGAACTATCCTCTGTTGCAATGCCCGGAGGAGACAGCAAGTCTGAAGATGGGGAAGACTGCAGATCACTAGCGCCCCCCAGATCAATTAGCCAAGTATCCTCCAAGGATGGTGGGGCAAGAGCACTAAAAGAAGTCTGCCCCACATCCTCCTCTCTGCCTGCAAAACGAGGATTTCCCACAGGGAAACCAGATAGAGGCTGAATCTGATCCGAATTAGAGGGATCCACAATGAACGGTGCCGCTGACGCTGCACCTAACGCCTTCCGGTGTCGTTGTGGTGGCGACTAGATGTCGGAGGGGGCAATGGGATCCACATCAAGTGGCGCCACTGACGCTACAGGCTGAAGAGATACCGATGCCGAAGGTGTGAACGCCGGAGGGCTGTGCACCGGCGCCGTGTCAAATCTGCTAACGGATTCAGGGGGCCCCGTTGTGACCGAAGCCGCCGGCGAGTATTCAGCTGGGGCACTCCCCACCTCTTTGGGGCTGGAAAGCGAAAACCTGTTGAAGCGTAAGATAATATTCTTTCATTTGGTCGAAGCTTGCTCTGGCTCCAGGGTATTCAGGGAGGCGCAGGGTCGCCAGAGAGGTCTTCGCAACCGGGAGGTGCGAGGTGACGTCCAACGTACGCTTAGCACGATGGGTCATTGGCGTTTTTCTGTGAAAGCGACGGCTCTTCTCCCGAGTGACTCCTCGACCTGTCTCTCGGTTTCGGCGAAGACAACGCTGAGGTTCATCCGAAAGCTGCGCCACGAGGGGTTTTATGCGGCGTTCCTTAAACGCCTTCGGCCGGAGACGCGGACAGGAGCCGCAGTCGACGGAATTGTGGTGCTCACCCAGACATCATATGCAGACAGTATGTGGATCAGTGATCGACATCTGTCTTTCACAAGAACAACATGGCTTAAACCCAGATGACATAATTTCGGCACACTGTTCCGGAGGTAGAAAAGAGGAATGGACCAATAACGGCACGAAGACTGCTCCAGATTCGCTTTGCAAGCGCGGAAAAGAAGGAACTGACGTTAGCACCTCGGCGGAGGAGTTATACGGGTTCCGCTGATGTTACATCCGGGGATGACGTAGCTGTGGAGTCGCTCAACGTCCTCTGTCGGAGCGCAGACGTCCTGTTGGGAAAAAAAGTTTTCGGATCCAGTCTGGCACCTGGGGGAGATTCTAAAGTAAGGAATCTGCGGCTAGATGTCTCGATCAGATACAAAAGACAGACATCATGAGGGTCCATAACCTACATCAACTTCCTGCAGGTGCAATACAGTTTTGAAACCTGTAGTTTTTTTGTGTTATAATTCTTTATTAAAATTTTGCATAAGATTTCATCATGAAAACAATGGCTTCAGCCAGACTTTTACAATAGATAAGTGAACAAATTAATAAGAAACAAGTGGTACTTGAGCCTCTTAATGGTTAAAAAGAACAGTTTTGAAGCCTGTAGTTTTGATATCCTTTAGCACACTGTCACCGACAAATTATTTTGTAAGCTTGTGAAAAACCGACAATTTGGGAGCACAGCTCTGAATCCACATAAAATGGCATGGAAAAAAGGAACTAACATCGGCGCTTAGGAGTGGTGCGTATAGAAGGCTTTGAGCCGCCATTTCAGGAGGCAAGGTCAGGTCGCCATTGAGTCTGATTACGTCACCTACCAGTACGTGGGTGCAATGACTGGAAAAAGTTTCCGGATTAGGTCTGGTACATGGGTAATCCAAAATGTGGGAAATCTGCAGCTAGAATTAGAATGAGGTCACTGCAATCCTGAATCAGCTCAGAACTAGTAACAGTTAAAACAAATCTTGCAAAAACCCTGCAATTTTCAGAAACATGCATCGGAAGACATGCTTTGATCTATCTATATTTAATTACGCATTGAGTCCAGTGCACGAGTGTCCAGCTTCATAGACATAACAAACAGTCATATGTAGAGTGTGCCCAATACAGATGTAATATTCACTCTATTATGTCTAAGATGCAGTCATAATACATTGGCTTAGTTAACAGCACAACTGTTCTACAAAGAGAATTTGGCACCTCCACTCTCTGTACTACCCACTACAAGCCACAAGCAAATGAGGTACAACAAAGTCAACATATGAAATTCAACTCATACCTCACCAGTGTAGCATGCATTACTGAAGGCTTATTCAGCTACATTTGGTCCAGCCAACTGCATCTGGGTATCCACAATATCACATACCTCAACTTTTCAGGCATTATATGAGCCATAAGCTCTTCAGCACATTACACGTTGGGCAGCATTTTACTGTCAACTAGGGTCAATGGGCAGCAGCAATATAGAGCCACACAGTGAACCAGATAGCAGACTGGTTCTTTCCTGGCTATGGGGTTTCAATTAATTTAGCTTATAAGAAAATGTGTTTTGCCCGAGCATAGTTTAAATACAGTAGATCTCAAAGATGTTTCAAGTAAACAATGCTTTCCTTGCCTAAGGCTACTCAAGGAACTGAAAAAAATTGTTATTTGTTTAAAACATCTGGTTTATTGACAATTAGTTTTCCTGGATATGCAAGAAGTTAACATCTGCAATATATCTGCTGCTGCTGTTTTAGCAGTCAATGTAACTGATTCCACTAGTTAACTCCAGGAAGAAGCAAGGAACCCTAAAAAAGTCAAACAGTCATGAGAACAAAATGTACAAATACTTCCCCAGATGGCTGGCAGCAAAAAACTGAGAGGGTGAGCATGTGAAATGTATGCATAACAATACCAGTAATTGGTATACTGAACCACACAAAGCAGCCGGCAGTTTTGACAATATTTAAACGCAATTAATAGGATTTATAGGATTAGCCACTGTTAAAAGAGTAATATGTAAATATGCTATGGAGAACTTCCTCCACAAAACTATATAATAACAAATAAGGGCTACATACCTGATACATTTGAACTGCATTGTTTCCAAGATATTTTGCACCATACAGTACTCCGTCTGGCCACTTCACCTGCACAACCTCCCCTTTTGCAGGCGGACCTTGCTTTAGGCAGTCTCTGCTCTATAGAAATACAAAGACATGTAGTGGATGTCAACAAAACACATCTGCAATACATGATAAAGGATGAGATGTATGGTTATAAGGAAGTCAGAAGATGGATTTGTAATCCAAAAATTGACTAGCTAAACGTTAATAACTCTCCTGTTTTAAATTAATCTAATTTATGTTGCTAGTCTAAATATTACACATTTATACTTCTTTTAAAAGAACCTGATATTGTTAAAAAAAAGATTCTCAACATAAGTAACTCTGTGGCCATAATGCATGTTTAGCAGGAATTAATCAAAAAGTAGACCACTGGAATGTCCTAACACATTCATAATCTATTAATGGCTGCTATTAATTATCTTAATGATTGAGGATCCCTAGAACTGAATGTTGCTGGCATATCTCTTTAACTGAATCCAAAACACAGTTTCTTCCAGGGCCTTCAATGTAAAACACTGCCCTAGTGACATCAGAGACTATCATCCCAGCTTTGCCTGTAGCACAAAAACTTCATAACTAGGTCAAGATTATGGATTTTTCCTGATTATCTTAGAAGAAAGCTGTGGAAAATACCATCTTTTGGAAGACTAAAATAAAGTAGGGAAAGGGTTTGTGCTGGGACAGGGTAGCATAAGGAACCAAACAGAAAAATGTTTGCTTTTTTTAACAAAACCAAGGGAGCAGTGGATTTTAACCAAATGCACAACCTGGTCAACTATCCTTCCAGGACTGAATCAACTAAGGAAGCCTTAATACAATGCACAATAAGGTTTACTTCAATCCATTTGAATTGGACAGTAAATTGGTCTATTTTAAAGGGGAAGAAATACTATATTAATATAGTGTTATAATACTTCCAGACCACGTTCAGGATCGTGAACAGGGTTTTTTGAAAGCAATAACCCACTGCAAGTGTATCAGTGGTTAATGAAACTCTAACACAGCTGTGACATACCACAGTTTCAGCGCATCTCCTGCGCCACTCAGTTGACTGTCGGCTGCCATTACAAGTTCCAAAGTGGTCATGCCACTGTTTTAAAAGAAAAGTGTAATTCTGTTCCTTTAGAAGAAAGCCGACAAGCACTCTATATAGTGAGTCAGAGAGGCTTATTGCGCATGTGCCTTCAAAGAGCAATGCCAACAAAACAAACCGTCACGTTGCCTGCTTACTCATGCTGCACTGAGAAGGGAATATATGTTAAGATTTGACAAAGCCTTGGGGTTCTGGGAAACTCTCAGTGAAAAACATCTTCGCAGGTAATTGATCGTTAGCCACCTGTAATTCTATATGTTATGCATGGCTTTCATTGGAAGAGTCTAGCATGGATACCAGATTCCAAAGCTGGTTATTCACTGAAATGGCATAACAATAGTCGGAAACAAAAGTTGATAACCGCTGGTTGCTACGTCATCAAGGAATTCCAGATTTGTATGACAGAGCTCTCTCAGTTGGCTTTAGAACATCTTTGGGAGGGGAGTGGGTGAGAGGGCACAGTGGATGGTGGGGTGGCCGGCAGCTGACCAGGTATTTTTTATTCATTTACATTTGGGACATCAAGGACAAGCAGTGGTATGTATGGCTATCCCATTACTCCTCTGCCCCTGAGTAGCAGAGTAAAGGAGGCGCAGGTAATTTTAGGGGCCATAAAGAATGTAAAATTATAGGTGGGTAAGAAAGTGAATAACAGGGATATTTCCACCTCAGGGTTCTGAGTAACATCACAGACAACTGAAGCTCTGCTCTTGTTGTCTATCTGATGTCACTCAGACGCTCTTGTGAAAAACATCCCTTGTTATTGACTGTCAGTCATCTATAATTCTATACATCCCACAACAGGTTTAATTTTCTTACAGGGATATAGGTTTTATGATTCTTATACCTTTCAATAGCACAACAATAAAGAAAGGGAAAGGAGAACATTAGAAAAATAGTCCATATAATAGATAAAGGTGGAGAATATGGCACTTGTCATTACAAACATCTAACATTCTTTTTGACAGGATAACGCTTCCTCACCAGGAATGCAGGCAGAAATATTATGATGACAAAAACCCTGAGACTTACTTTTCACATGCTGTTTTCAACGAAATACCAAAAGCCAGTGATTTGACTACAAGGACATCGTTTAAAAAAAACTGAAAAATTGCACACATTCCTACCTTTGGCTACTTTCTTGATTTTCTCATATTACAAGTGATGATTTCCAAACAAAAAAACAAATACATTTTAATCAGCGAAACTTGCTAAGGTAATAACGTCCAGAATGTGTAGAATAGAAGAATGTACAGAAAGCAAATTTAGCGCAACACCTAAAAACTCGCCATGCTTCCAACACCAAACAACAGGGTACATGGCAAAATATGAACACCATGCAATTAAATGTAAAGAGCATGATTAAAAAACTGCATGACAAAGCAAATCATTCTGAAACCTGCTTCAACTGGACATATATTTGGCTAGAAATCAGCTCAAACCTGATACCAAATACCATCAGGGAAAAATATAGACATTTATGATTATCGGATATATCTAAGGTGAAATTCCCAAAAACTAAATATTGTTATCGGAAGGCGAAAAACTGACCAGAAGGTTGAATTGCTCTCATAACAGGGGATTTCCTGCCTGCATGGAGAATGTCAACTTCAAAATGAAGTATTTGGGCAATTAAGTTAAACAAGCAGTATTTAAAAAAAGACTAGTGAATTCAGAAGCGTGAATATATATTAGAATTAGAAAGTGTACACGATGCAGGGCCTGCACTATTGGTCACAACACCACAACTTATGAGACACCATTTGACACAGATGCAATAAAAATCAAGGGTTCATACAACTGCAGAACGGAATATGCAGTGTACGTGTTAACGTCCACTTGCAAATTATTAGGAAGTACAACATTGCCAGTTCACAAAAGAATACTACAACACATGAGGGCAATCACCAACAGTGATCAAATTTATCCGGTGGCACGCCACTGTAGCACAAGTTACTAACTTGTGTAACGATATATCTGTAAGAGACAGTAGTTAGTGACAGATTCCTTACCTTAGAATATCCCCAGGCGTCAGGCTGGATCGGGAAAGTTTTTGCGTAGCAGTACCATTGCGCGTCGGTAGGCGGCGTCGTGCGGCTCAGCGTCCGTCGTCGACATCGTGATCGCCAGGATGACGTCGCGGGCAGTACTTAGACGCCGCCCCTGCGCGCTGACGTCAGTTCTGTACACGACTTTCCGCGCCAGGAACGCAGAGCCATGCAAGAAGCGACATAGGTGTCTGAAAAATACTAGGGCCCTGAAAGGGATGTCCTTAACCCTAGAAATCAGTTCGCAGAACGGGGAGGATGGGTGGGGCGGTAGGAATCTGTCACTAACTACTGTCTCTTACAGATATATCGTTACACAAGTTAGTAACTTGTGCATCTGAAAGAGACACGTTAGTGACAGATTCCTTACCTTAGAATAGATACCCCAGCAATACCAACCCCGGTGGTGGGTCTGTGTACAAAGATCAGACAAGGAAGTCCCGGAGGACAGAACGGCCAAAGAAGCCGTCCCTCCGGACCGGACTGTCAAGGCAGTAATGCTTTGTAAACGTGTGCAGCGAGGCCCACGTAGCTGCCTGACAGATATCCTGCAGCGGAACACCGCGGCCTAAAGCCGTGGTAGCAGCCGTTGCCCTGGTGGAATGGGCACGCAGCCCAACAGGAGGCTCCTTCTTAGCCAAAGAATAGCAGGCTTTGATACACAAGGTTACCCAGCGGGAGATGGTTCTCTTGTGCACCGCCCAACCTTTTTTGGCGCCCATGTAGCCAACATAGAGCTGGTCATCCACCCGGAAGTGTTGTGTGCGGTTGAGATAAAAAGAAAGGGCACGTTTTGGGTCCAGACGGTGGAGCCTCTCTTCCTCTCTGGAAGGATGCGGAGGCGGAAAGAAGGTGGGCAAAGTGATGGTCTGCCCAATGTGGAAGGCAGTAACCACCTTTGGCAAGAAGGACGGACGCGTCCTAAGAACAACCTTGTCTGGATGGACAGACAGAAAGGGAGGCTTGCATGATAGAGCCTGGAGCTCACTCACCCGCCGAGCGGAGGTGATGGCCACCAGAAAGGCAGTCTTCAGAGTCAGAAGACGAAGAGGACAGTTATGTAGAGGCTCAAAGGGAGCGCACATGAGAAAGGTAAGAACCAAGTTCAAGTCCCACTGAGGCATCACAAACGGAACAGGAGGGAAGAGGTGTGTGTGATGCCTTTTAGGAATCTGTTAACAGGGGACTTGAAAAGGGAGGGCTGATCAGGAAGCCTGAGGAAGGCCGAGATTGCACAAAGATAGCCCTTGATGGTACCCAGGGCAGAACCCTGTTGGGCCAGAGAAAGAAGGAACAGAAGAACCTCAGAAAGAGGGGCAGAAAGGGGATTCACAGCCTTTGCTGTGCACCATGCCACAAACTTGTTCCACCTGCAGGTGTATACCACCTTAGTGGAGGGACGCCTGGCTGCCAGAATCACATCACAAACTTCGGGAGGCAAGTCGAAAGGAATCAACTGCCGCCGCTCAATCTCCACGCAAGCAGGTGGAGGCTGGACAGGTTCGGGTGGAGGACCGTCCCCTGCTGCTGCGACAGAAGATCCTCCCGAAGAGGCAGACGGATCGGGGGATCGACGCTCATACTGAGTAGCTCGGGATACCAAACTCTTCGAGCCCAGTCCGGAGCCACAAGGATGACTTGGGCCCGGTGGCGCCGAATCTTCTTCAACACTCTGGGTAGAAGTGGTATAGGCGGAAAGGCGTACAACAGACCGCAACTCCACTCGCGACGAAGCGTCGCCGAGCGAGTGCCGCCTTGGAAATTCCAACGCGCAGAACTGATGACATTGCGCGTTCTCTTCGATGGCGAATAGATCTAACCAAGGCTCTCCCCACTGTAGAAAGAGTCCTTGCGCCACTTCCGAGTGAAGACGCCACTCGTGATCCATCATGCACCTGCGGCTGAGTTCGTCCGCCCTGGCGTTCAGGGAACCTGCCAGGTGTTTAACCATCAGGAACATGCCCTGATGTTCCAGCCATGTCCAGAGGCGCAGAGCCTCCTGACATAGGGTCCACGACCCCACACCGCCTTGTTTGTTGCAGTACCACATGGCGGTGGTGTTGTCTGTGAACACCTGCACTACCTTCCCTTTGACAGAGGGAAGGAATGCCTTGAGTGCAAGTCGGATCGCCCGGAGCTCCAGAAGGTTGATATGGAGCCGGGACTCCGCCCGGAGACCAGAGGCCTCTGATCTCCGCCTCTCCCATGTGACCGCCCCATCCCAGAAGGGACGCGTCCGTCACAACTGTGTGCTCTGGCTGGGGAAGGGAGAGGGATCTGCCCATGACCCATTGCCGGTTCGAGAGCCACCACTGCAACTGTTTTGCAGTCCCCTCCGAGATCTGGACGTGATCGGACAGGTTGCCCTGGTGCTGCGCCCACTGGAACTTCAGGTCCCACTGCAGAGCCCGCATATGCCATCTGGCATGATCGACCAGCAGGATGCAGGAGGCCATGAGGCCCAGCAGCCTCAGGGTCATCCGTACCGAAACCCAGGATAAAGGCTGAAAGATCGGAATCATAGCCTGAATATCCCGGACTCGCCGTTCGGGAGGATAGGCCCGAAACTGCGTCGTGTCCAGAACTGCTCCGATGAAAAGGAGCTGTGGAGAAGGAATCCAGATGCGACTTCGGCACATTGATGGAGAACCCAAGCGAGTGCAGGAGTTTGGCCGTAGTCTGGAGGTGGGAGACGACTGCCTGGGACGAGCACGCCTTCAACAGCCAGTCGTCGAGGTAGGGGAAGACTGAAACCCCTGCCCGGCGCAGATGAGCTGCGACCACCGCCATCACTTTCGTGAACACCCGAGGGGCACTTGTAAGGCCAAAGGGGAGCAGGGTGAACTGAAAATGCTCGAGGCCTACCGTGAACCGCAGGTAACGCCGGTGGGCGGGCAGGACGGGGATGTGGAAATAAGCGTCCTGCAAGTCCAATGCTACCAATCAGTCTCCAGGGTCGAGGGCAGTCAAGACCTGAGCTAGGGTGAGCATCTTGAACTTCTCCTTCCGGAGGAAGCGATTGACGTTCCGGAGGTCCAAGATAGGACGCATGTCCTCCTTGTCCTTTTTGGGCACCAGAAAGTAGTGGGAGTAGCAACCACGTCCTACTTCTGGGGTCGGAACACGCTCGATGGCCCTCTTGGTCAAGAGGACAGTGACTTCCTTCTGCAGAAGTATCAAGTGATCCCCTGACATGCGGTGGAATTGAGGTGGCATGGCTGGGGGGGTGGTCTCGAAGGGGAGGGAGTAGCCCCTTCGGACAATGTCCAAGACCCACCTGTCCGAGGTGATGGGACGCCAGTGGTGAAGGTGATGGCGGACCCTGCCCCCTACTGGCGTGCTGTGCACCTGAAAGGAGGGACTAGGAGGGCTTGGAGACTGCGGACGGGTTGGAGGTGGTGGCCTGACCCGCACGCTGGTTGCCCGAACCGCCACGGCGGTATCCACGTCCTTGGCCACGCGAAGACGCTTGCTGCGCGGGCCGTTGGCTGGGCTGCTGACGTGACTGGGCGCCCCTTCCGTGGCCACGAAAGGGGCGAAAAGCAGAGGTTAGCGGAGGGCGCACAACAGAAAGGCCCAGGGACTTGGCAGTAGCCCGCGAGTCCTTAAAACGCTCCAGCGCATGGTCTGCTTTGGAACCAAAAAGACCGACTCCATCAAAGGGCATGTCCATGAGTGTATTCTGGACATCACCCAAGAAACCAGTTGTTCTCAGCCAGGCGTGGCGACGCAGCGCCACCGTCGTTGCAAGCGATCTGCCCAGCGAGTCGGCGGTATCAAGGCCACAACGTATGGTGTACTTTGCCGCATCCCTACCTTCCGCAATGGTGCGGGTAAGCAGTGTCTGGACCGCCTCAGAACACTGGGGCAAAACAGTCGCCACCGAATCCCACAGGGAGTGGGTATATCGGCCCAAAAGGCAAGCGGTGTTGACGGACCGCAAGCCAGCACTGGAGGAAGAAAAAGCCTTCTTCCCAAATTGGTCCAGGCGTTTGGATTCCCTGTCCGGAGGGGCGGTAGGGAAGGCGGTTTGGGAGGCAGAGGCTTGGACAACCAAGCTCTCGGGGGTGGGATGTTGAGAGAGAAAAAAGGGGTTGCCCGGAGCAGGGCGATGGCGTCGGGCCACGTTCCTATTCACAGGAGCCCCTGTGGTGGGCTTGGACCAAGCGCCCAAAAGAACGTCAGTCAGTGCATCATTAAACGGCAGCACAGTCTCCGCAGAGGAGGCTGCCGGCTGAAGCACTTCCGTCAAGAGATTAGTCTTGACAGCCAGAGTAGGCAATTGGAGGTGCAAGGCTCCAGCTGCTATACGCAACACCGTTGCGAAATTTGCTCCCTCCTCCGTAGCCACGGGAGGAGACAGCATGCCAGTGTCAGGGGAAGTATCTAGACCACTGGCATCCCCAAGTTCCTCTGCCCAGTCCTGATCATACTCACACTGCTGTGTGAGAGGGTCTTCCGACCCCTCCCAGCTCTCCTGGTCCTCCTCTGGTTCAAAATATGGAGGAGGAGGGACATTTGGGACCCAAGGTCTCATCGGCACCGGAGCCGGCGTCGGGCGACGTCGGTCCGGCTCCATGTCCGGACCCGGAGAGAACCGGGGAACGACAGGCGTCAGGAACGGCACTGGGGACATCGGCGGAGGCGTGGTTAGGTCAACCGGCGTCGATGGGGGTTGCGGTACCACCGGAGCCGGGATCGAGGCCGGGGCCGGAGCCGAGGCCGGGATCAAGGCTGGCGGGACAGGCGACGCCGGGACCGGAGCCGTCGGCGGCGCCGGAGCAGCCCATCAGGGCCCGCGGGGCCCGAAGGCGCACCGGAGGGACCTCGAGGCCCGAAGAGGGCGGGCCATGGCCGACAGAATTCCTGTATTTGGGCCGGAGTCGCCGCCGAACCCGGAAAGGACGGGTAATGTGGGGGCGGCTCGACAGGCACGTCCGGGGCCGCGGGGGCGGGGACGGTGCCGACAGGGGCCTCAGCCGAGTCGTGAGACCGGCGAGGCGAAGTCTTAGAGCGATGATGCCTTTTAGACTTCTTGTGCTTCGACTTACCCGAGGAGCGCGAAGACTTGGACTCCGACGACCGGCGGGGACTCCGCGACCGGCCCCTCGACCTCTCCCGGGACCGGGGCTTGGTGTGGCGCGGAGCCGACTGCCGGACCTCGAGTAGCTTTCGAGACCGCTCTCGCAAAGCCTTCGGGTGAAGTTTCCGGCAGTCAGGGCACGACTTCGTGTCGTGGTCTCGGCCGAGACAGAAGAGACACTAAGTGCGGGTCTGTGATCGACATCATTCGACCACAGACGTCGCATGGCTTGAAGCCGGGCATCCCTAACACCTTGGAGTCGAGACGACTCGAAAAGAAACAGTGAAAAAAATCACCCAAAAATGTAGTCAAAAATTGACTAGGGCACTGCTCTTCCCGGATCTGCGCTTACTGGCGCGGAAAAAGAAGAACTGACGTCAGCGAGCAGGGGCGGCGTCTAAGTACTGCCCGCAACGTCATCCCGGCGATCACGACGCCGACGACGGACGCGGAGCCGCACGACGCCGCCTACCGACGCGCAAGGGTACTGCTACGCAAAAACTTTCCGGATCCAGCCTGACGCCTGGGGATATTCTAAGGTAAGGAATCTGTCACTAACGTGTCTCTTTCAGATAAATGTTTCACCAGAAAGACCAGAAACAAATCAAGTATTATGTCATTGATGCAGTGCCTATTAATGGACGGGCAGGTGACCGTATCAGATTACTTAGAGAATTGGAGATGAGGTATATCATAACATTAGACTGCAAAATACCAAACGGTTTAAATTATGATGAAGAATTATACTCAAGTCTTTAGTAAATGAAAATAGATCAGGACAAAGAGGATGTAAGGTCAAATAGAAGAAAAAGCTGGTTTATTGAGTCTGACCCATACCCAAAATCTCCTTCAATATTACTTTTCAGTTTATTTTGTGTATCACATGCGCAGGTTGTATGATAAGTGTGTATTTTATGATTTAATTTTCGATTTAAAATTTCTTTTTGTTCCCTGTGTAGCATTGGTAAAATTGGACAAAATTCTCAGGACGATAAAACCATTGTAAATGTGAAAAATGAGGACAGTAGGCAAAGTGCAAAATTGAGCCCCATTAGACACATACATTTGGTAAGGAACTGCATCTGACTACAGCAGTTATGAGGAAGTAGAAAAATGGCTGCATCTGACTACAATAATTATGAGGAAGTGCAAACATTTATAGAGAGCTGAGCTAATTATAACTCGCGCCCCAGCAATGCACTGCTTATGACCTCACATATTACATCACTCATGACATGGTCAGTGACATCACTGACATCTCAAATGACATCCCTGATGACATCCATAGAATCTCTAATGCACCACTCTCACCCCATGTAACCTTTCATACACCCACTCCAACTTTCACACTACCATCCTTAAAACCACTGACACACCCATACCCAACTCACTGATTCATAGGTCTACACACACACCCACTAACTCACCCATACAGCCACTCATACGGCCACTCACTCACTAATACAGCCACTGACATATCCACTCACACCAATACAGCCACATACACATTCAGACACTCGTACAGCTACTCACACACCTACCCACTCATCCATAGTCATTCACACAGTCACTTACTCACCTATACAGTTATACACACACCAACTCACATATTCATACAGATACTAACACATACTTACTCACCTATACAGTCACTGACACAAGTACACACTCACCCATACATCCACTCACACATAGTCACTTATATACTTCAACACTCACATATACTGCCTTTCACATATGCAGTTACTCACCCATATACCACTGACACATCCATCCATTCACTCACCAACACAGCCATACAGAGACTCACTCACCCATACAGTCCCTCTCAGACGCACACATGAACCCATAAAGCCAGTGATTCACCCACTCACTCATCCATTCAGGGAATCATAAACCCCCTCACCCACCCACACAATCATACACCCATACAGCCACTCATGTACCTACTCACCAACCCATGCAGCCACTTACACACCAACTGACAGACTGATAGACATTCACAAAAATTAGTCACTCACCCATACATCCACTGAGACACGTATAATCACTCACTTATACAGTCAGTCACACACCCACTAAATCATCCATACAGGTACTCATACACCCACTGATTCATCAAGACACATTGGTGTATATATATTTAACACTCAAACTTTTTAGAAACACTCTCAGCCACCAGATGATGTCATCAGTGATGTCATTTGAGATGTCACCAGTGATGTCACTGACCATGTCATGAGTACTGTAATATGTGAGGACATAAGCAGTGCATTGCGGGGGCACGAGTTATAGTTGGCTCAGCTAAGGTGAATTTGTCAGTGTCAACATTAACGTTTTGAACAAAAAAAAAAAGAAATTCACCAATTATAGTCAGGAGAGCTAACTATAACTTGCGCCCCTGCCGTGCACTGCTTATGACCTCATATATGACCTCACTCATGACATGTTCTATGACATCATTTATGACATCACTGATATCTCAAATGACATCACTGATGAAATCACTGACATTACTGATGAAATCACTGATGACATTACTGATTACATCACTGATGACATTACTGATTACATCACTGATGACATCATCCAAGCTTCATTTTCCCACATATTGCTGTATGAATTGCTATGGCTTTACATATAGCGCAGTTCCACAGATTTGTGGGAAACCCTCATTAAGTATGGTGTTTAATCTGTATACAACTATTCCGAGAAAGCAAAAATAGTGAATGCCAATTCCAAAACAAATGCCCTACTATGGACAGCTTTTATCAGTATCAAGCCCCTGACACACACCGAACCTAGATTAAGAAATGATGTTGATATCAGTAGAGAAATGAGTACTGTTAACAGTGTTTGCTCTATGGAGAAAGTTCATTCTATATATACCACACTGTTTACAAACAGTGAAACTCTCATGAAAACTATACCACAGATTATTCAAAAGTACCTACTAAGAACAGTACATTCTATGCAACTGTTGTCAAAAAAGACATTATTTGCTAAAAATAACTAAGATCTGAAGGTGCTAAAGACCATACTACCTGCACCCTTCATGCACTGGTGAAAACTTTACAGATAGCCCTTTGTCTGAAGCAAAACAAGTTTGCGTACATAAGTTAGTACCTAGCGCGCACACACTTCCATATTAAGTATAAATAATCACGCTGGCACGATTCTCTCTAATAACTCATGGCTGAGTACAAAAGTTTATATCTAATACGTGGAATCTTTCTCCTGTCACTTGCACACAGAGCTACTCTTGAATGCAAACATTTATAACGTGTTCAATACCTCTAAACAGCTATGGTGCATTAGGAGCAGACACATTTTCTAAACACTTACACCCCTTAGCTGCACCCAACCTGTACAAAATTACGTAGAATATGGTAGTTACTCACCACTCTGTAAACTGTAAAACATACGTGCACACTCATTGGATGATGATGTCAGTTTGAGGTGTCATCAGAACATGTCATAAGTGATGTCTCAGAACATCTCATAAGTGATGTCATATGTGAGATTATAAGCAGTGCATGGAGGGGGCGCAAGTTATAGTTAGCGCTGCTAATTAAAAACAGTTGTAATATTCATAACTTTTTTTATTTTTTAAATGTGGTGACTCTAGCGGGTGTCTAACACACAATCCCACGCATGGATTCTGAGAAGGCTGTATTTCCTGGTTGGCTCTCAGGAGATCGTACATTTGGGATTAAGTTGAAAACTGTGTTTTCCTGTAATTCTGAAGTAACAGATTACAGAAGTTGATTATGTTAGTAAACTTTATTATGATTTGTTCCATTGAATACATAAAGCAATGTTATTTGTATGATCTCGCGAGAGGCTCGCAGGAGTCTAACACACAATCCCCGGACTCCAAGGGAGATGTACTTCCTGTTGGGCTCTCGCAATCTACCTGCAAGATTGTCCATTTTAAGTTAATAACAGTGGTTTCTTACAATTCTGAACAAATTAAGACATTAGAGATGTAGATTAGCTTGGAAAAATGGACTATGAATTGTCCATGAAATATATAAAGCAATGATATTTTTACGAGCTCCCAAGATGCATGTGGGAGTGTCGGCGAGAGGTCTAGGAAATGAACCACATCCCAAGGAAGGATTGTGATTGGTCCATATGGACAGGGTGAGTACCACAGGGATGTGGAGAAACCTGAGGTCTATGCATCCACAAAGGCTTGCATGGGCAGAGTAGGCTCGTGCTGTGGAGGTAAACAACTGTCCTGGGGCTTCAACATATTTTTCAAAAGGAGATACTGTGCCTCCACAAGTTCTAACTGCACAGACTGACAATAATCCTGCTTTTTTAAACAAAGCACTATTTTGCTGCTTATACCAGAAGATCATTTTTTCATCTGAGACAAGCAGGTCTGCCCAGGATAAGCTTGATCAAGCGCACAAGTGTCCCCCAGGCAGTAGTTTTTTCATTTTCAATCTATCGGTTTTTTGTACACTTTTCTCCTTTTTGTTTTTAAGGAGATGCAGTTTGTGTTTAACACCTAAATTTTTATGATTTTGTCCTACCCTAGGAAAAAAAAATCATAAAAGTATTAAAAAAAAAAAAAGTTTTCAAACACATTTTTTTTTATAGTTGTTCAAAACTGTTAACAGAAATGGCTCTTTTCAGAGCTTCCCTATAGTTTCGCAATCTATGTTGTTTGTACTGTTTCCCTTTTTTTCCCTTCTCCAAAGCTCTCGGGAGCGCAAGGGAGGCAAACCCTCACGTGCAGTCCAAGGGGGCAGTGCTTCCTGGTTTGCTCATAGAAGATCGTACTTTTTATTATGAACTTTGTATTTACACTGACTATCTCCTAATGTAGTATGTATAATTTATGTACACCAGAATTATACAGTGTGTTTATTTAAAAAAAAAAAAATGCAATCCATTATATATTTGTGGAGAAAAATAAATCACTTAGATTTATGGGAAAAAAAAACACTTGGTTTATCTGCACGAGATAAACACTGGTAAATAGCACAGATTGATGCTCATTTATTTACTTTAAGTCCATTTTTTATTAGAAAAAGCTCAATCGCACAAGTTACTAACTTGTGTAACGATATATCTGTAAGAGACAGTAGTTAGTGACAGATTCCTTACCTTAGAATATCCCCAGGCGTCAGGCTGGATCCGGAAATTTTTGCGTAGTAGTAACCTTGCGCGTCGGTAGGCGGCGTCGTGCGGCTCCGCGTCCTTCGTCGGCGTCTGGATCGCCGGGATGACGTCGCGGGCAGTACTTAGACGCCGCCCCTGCGCGCTGACGTCAGTTCTGTACATGACTTTCCGCGCCAGGAACGCAGAGCCATGCAAGAAGCTGACATAGGTGTCTGAAAAAAGTCTAGGGCCCTGAAAGGGATGTCCTTAACCCTAGAAATCAGTTCGCAGAACGGGGAGGATGGGTGGGGCGGTAAGGAATCTGTCACTAACTACTGTCTCTTACAGATATATCGTTACACAAGTTAGTAACTTGTGCATCTGAAAGACACGTTAGTGACAGATTCCTTACCTTACAATAGATACCCCAGCAATACCAACCCCGGTGGTGGGTCTGCGAACAAAGATCAGACAAGGAAGTCTCGGAGAACAGAACGGCCAAAGAAGCCGTCTCTCCAGACCTGGCTGTCAAGGCAGTAATGTTTGGTAAACGCGTGCAGCGAGGCCCACGTAGCTGCCTGACATATATCCTGCAGAGGAACACCGCGGCCTAAGGCCGTGGTAGCAGCCGTTGCCCTGGTGTAATGGGCAGGCAGCCCAACAGGAGGCTCCTTTTTAGCCAAAGAATAGCAGGCTTTGATACACAAGATGACCCAGCGGGAGATGGTCCTCTTGTGTACCGCCCGACCTTTTTTGGCGCCCACGTAGCCAACAAAGAGCTGGTCATCCACCCGGAACTGTTGTGTGCGGTTGATGTAAAAGGCAAGCGCACGTTTTGGGTCCAGACGGTGGAGCCTCTCTTCCTCTCTGGAAGGATGTGGAGGCAGAAAGAAGGTGGGCAAAGTGATGGTCTGCCCAATGTGGAAGGCAGTAACCACCTTTGGCAAGAAGGACGGACGCGTCCGAAGAACAACCTTGTCTGGATGAACAGACAGAAAGGGGGTTTGCATGAAAGAGCCTGGAGCTCACTCACCCGCCGAGCGGAGGTGATGGCTACCAGAAAGGCTGTCTTCAGAGTAAGAAGACGAAGAGGACAGTTATGCAGAGGCTCAAAGGGAGCGCACATTAAAAAGTAAGAACCAAGTTTAAGTCCCACTGAGGCATTATAAACGGAACAGGAGGAAAAAGGTGTGTAATGCCTTTAAGAAACCTGTTAACAACAGGGGACTTAAAAAGAGAGGGCTGATCAGGAAGCCTGAGGAAGGCCGAGATTGCACAAAGATAGCCCTTGATGGTACCCAGGGCAGAACCCTGTTGGGCCAGAGAAAGAAGGAACAAAAGAACCTCAGAAAGAGGGGCAGAGAGAGGATTCACAGCCTTTGCTGTGCACCATGCCACAAACTTGTTCCACCTGCAGGCGTATACCACCTTAGTGGAGGGACGCCTGGCTGCCAGAATCACATCACAAACTTCGGGAGGCAAGTCGAAAGGAATCAACTGCCGCCGCTAAATCTCCACGCAAGCAGGTGTAGACTGGACAGGTTCGGGTGGAGGACCATCCCCTGCTGCTGCGACAGAAGATCCTCCCGAAGAGGCAGACGGATGGGGGGATCGACGCTCATACTGAGTAGCTCGGGATACCAAACTCTTGAGCCCAGTCCGGAGCCACAAGGATGACTTGGGCCCGGTCGCGCCGAATCTTCTTCAACACTCTGGGTAGAAGTGGTATAGGCGGAAAGGCGTACAACAGACCGCAACTCCACTCGCGACGAAAGCGTCGCCGAGCGAGTGCCGCCTTGGAAATTCCAACGCGCAGAACTGCTGACATTGCGCGTTCTCTTCGGTGGCTAACAGATCTAACCAAGGCTCTCCCCACTGCTGAAAGAGACCTTGCGCCACCTCCGAGTGAAGACGCCATTCGTGATCCATCATGCACCTGCGGCTGAGTTCGTCCGCCCTGGCGTTCAGGGAACCTGCCAGGTGTTGAACCATCAGGAAAATGCCCTGATGTTCCAGCCATGTCCAGAGGCGCAGAGCCTCCTGACATAGGGTCCACGACCCCACCCCGCCCTGTTTGTTGCAGTACCACATGGCGGTGGTGTTGTCTGTGAACACCTGCACTACCCTCCCTTTGACAGAGGGAAGGAATGCCTTGAGTGCAAGTCGGATCGCCCGGAGCTCCAGAAGGTTGATATGGAGCCGGGACTCCGCCGGAGACCAGAGGCCTCTGATCTCCGCCTCTCCCACGTGACCGCCCCATCCCAGAAGGGACGCGTCCGTCACGACTGTGTGCTCTGGCTGGGGAAGGGAGAGGGATCTGCCCATGACACATTGCCGGTTCGAGAGCCACCACTGCAACTGTTTTGCAGTCCCCTCCGAGATCTGGACGTTATCGGACAGGTTGCCCTGGTGCTGCGCCCACTGGAACTTCAGGTCCCACTGCAGAGCCCGCATATGACATCTGGCATGATCGACCAGCAGGATGCAGGAGGCCATGAGGCCCAGCAGCCTCAGGGTCATCCGTACCGAAACCCAGGATAGAGGCTGAAAGATCGGAATAATAGCCTGAATATCCCGGACTCGCCGTTCGGGAGGATAGGCCCGAAACTGCGTCGTGTCCAGAACCGCTCCGATGAAAAGGAGCTGTGGAGAAGGAATCAGGTGCGACTTCGGCACATTGATGGAGAACCTCAGCGAGTGCAGGAGTTCGGCCGTAGTCTGGAGGTGGGAGACGACTGCCTGGGACGAGCCCGCCTTCAGCAGCCAGTCGTCGAGGTAGGGGAAGACTGGAACCCCTGCCCGGCGCATATGAGCTGCGAGCACCGCCATCACTTTCGTGAACACCCGCGGGGCACTTGTGAGGCCAAAGGGGAGCACAGTGAATTGAAAATGCTCGAGGCCCACCATGAACCGCAGGTAACGCCGGTGGGCCGGCAGGACGGGGATGTGGAAATAAGCGTCCTGCAAGTCCAACGCTACCATCCAGTCTCCAGGGTCGAGGGCAGTCAAGACCTGAGCTAAGGTGAGCATCTTGAACTTCTCCTTCCGGGAGGAAGCGATTGACGTTCCGGAGGTCCAAGATAGGACGCATGTCCTCCTTGTCCTTTTGGGCACCAGAAAGTAGTGGGAGTAGCAACCACGTCCAACTTCTGGGGTCGGAACGCGCTCGATGGCCCTCTTGGCCAAGAGGGCACAACTTCCTTCTGAAGAAGCACCAAGTGATCCCCTGACATGCGGTGGAATTGAGGTGGCATGGCTGGGGGGATGGTCTCGAAGGGGAAGGAGTAGCCCCTTCGGACAATGTCCAAGACCCACTTGTCCGAGGTGATGGCGCGCCAGTGGTGAAGGTGATGGCGGACCCTGCCCCCTACTGGCGTGCTGTGCACCTGAAAGGAAGGACTAGGAGGGCTTGGAGGCCGCGGACGGGGCGGGGTTGGTGGCCTGACCCGCACGCTGGTTGCCTGACCCGCCACGGCGGGAGCCACGTTCTCGGCCACGCGAAGACGCTTGCTGCGTGGGCCGGTGGCTGGGCAGCGGACGTGACTGGGCGCCCCTTCCGTGGCCACGAAAGGGACGAAAAGCAGACGGTAGCGGAGGGCGTACAGCAGAAAGGCCCAGGGACTTGGCCGTAGCCCACGAGTCCATAAAGCGCTCCAGCGTATGGTCTGCTTTGTTTCCAAAAAGACCGACCCCATCAAAGGGCATGTCCATAAGGGTGTTTTGGACATCACCCGAGAAACCAGTGGTTCTCAGCCAGGCGTGACGGCGCAGCGCCACTGTCGTCGCAAGCGATCTGCCTAGCGAGTCGGCGGTATCAAGGCCACATCTGATGGTGTATTTAGCCGCATCTCTTCCGTCCGCAATGGTACGGGAAAGCAGTGTCTGGACCTCCTCAGGACACTGGGGCAGAACCTGCGCCACCGAGTCCCACAGAGAGTGGGAATATCGGCCCAAAAGGCAAGCGGTGTTGACGGACCGCAAGCCAGCACTGGAGGAAGAAAAGACCTTCTTCCCAAATTGAACCAGGCGTTTGGATTCCCTATCCGGAGGAGCGGTAGGGAAGGCGGTTTGGGAAGCAGAGGCTTGGACAACCAAGCTCTTAGGAGAGGGGTGTTGGGAGAGGAACAGGGGGTCGCCCGGAGCGGGGCGATGGCGTCGGGCCACGTTCCTATCCACAGGAGCCCTGTGGCGGGCTTGGACCTGATCGAACTCACACTGCTGTGTGAGAGGGTCATCCGACCCCTCCCAGTTCTCTTCGTCCTCCTCAGGTTCAAAATAAGGAGGAGGAGGGACACGCGGGACCCAAGGTCTCATCGGCGTCGAGCGACGTCGGTCCGGAGCCGTGTCCGGATCCGGAGTGAACCGGGGAACGACGCCGCCCGGAGCCCCGGGCGGCGTCGGGAACGGCACCGGAGACATCGGCGCCGGTGGAGGTGTTGTTAGGTCAACCGGCGTCGATGGGGGTTGTGGCAGCACCGGAGCCGGGATCGAGGCCGGGACCGAGGCTGGTGTGACAGGCGGCGCCGGGACCGGAGTCGCCGGCGGCGCCGGGGAAACCCCATCAGGGCCCGCGGGGCCCGAAGGCGCACCGGGGGGACCTTGAGGCCCAAAGAGGCGGGCCATGGCCGACAGGAACTCCTGTATCTCGGCCGGAGTCGCCCCCAAACCCGGGAAGGACGGGCAATGCGGGGGCGGCTCCACAGGCACTCCCGGAGCCGCGGGGACGGTGCCGACAGGACCCTCAGCCGAGTCGCGAGACCGGCGAGGCGAAGTCGTCGAGCGATGACGCTTCTTAGACTTCTTATGCTTCGACTTACCGGAGGAGTGCGAAGACTTGGACCCCGATGACGACTCCGCGACCGGCCCCTCGACCTCTCACGTGACCGGGGCTTGGTGCGGCGCGGAGCCGACTGCCGGACCTCGAGGAGCTTTCGAGACCGCTCTCGCAAAGCCTTCGGATGCAAGGCCCGACAGTCGGGGCACGACTTGGGGTCGTGGTCGCGCCCGAGGCAGTAGAGACAATCCTGATGCGGGTCCATGATCGACATCATTCGACCACAGGCGTCGCATGGCTTGAAGCCGGGCATCACTACCGACACCTTTGGAGTAGAGCGACTCGAGAAAACAGTGAAAAATCACCCCAAAAACTTAGTCAAAAAATGACTCGGGCACTGCTCTTCCCGGATCTGCGCTTACTGGCGCGGAAAAAGAAGAACTGACGTCAGCGCGCAGGGGCGGCATCTAAGTACTGCCCGCGACGTCATCCCGGCGATCCCGACGACGGACGCGGAGCCGCACGACGCCGCCTACCGACGCGCAAGGGTACTGCTACGCAAAACTTTCCGGATCCAGCCTGACGCCTGGGGATATTCTAAGGTAAGGAATCTGTCACTAACGTGTCTCTTTCAGATACTACCTTTCTTACGATCTCACTAGTCTCGCGAGATCGCAAACTTTTTTTTGAGAGGAAGAATTTACACTTTCCTTTATAACAATACGTAGGCCTTACAGTACCCATTAGTAGAGTGTGGGGAGAAAGTAGAGTCTGAAAGTAGACCTTTTCACAGTATAACATTGCACAGTAGGGTGTAAGGAGGCAAACAAGATATGCATAGTACTATACAGATATATATATATATATATATATATATCGAAGTACCTCAGGCTCTCCAAACCTCCTTCCGGCGAAAAGAGAGTCACGAACTCCAGTGGGTAAATGGCATAAGATCTTTTATTTCTCACAAGCCTCCGTTCTGACGCGTTTCGGACAACACGTGCCCTTGATCACATACGGAATCGCAGTCCGCCATATTTTTTATATGCTCTGCTCACCACCCCCGTGTCACATAGAAACAAACAAAATACTGACACTTTGTCTGAGCACTATCGTAAGTCTGTTTTCTCTTTGTTTAAGCAAATCATGCGGCAACATCAATAGTATGAATACATAGTACCTCCTGGCGATTTACACGGTCATAAATATGCTTGAATAACTATCCATAAATATAAATAGATAAATAAATAGATAAATATTTAAATATCTAAATAACTGAATCAATACATGGATTTTCATTAATATCGTACTTCATGCCCGTTTATGATCCCATAAACAATGTTGTGCAAATATCGCTATAAAACCATGTATAAAGAACATACCTATAGTTACAGCATGACGGAACTAACATATTACCATATATCAGCATGAATGCTTGAATAAGGTTCCCTCGCTATAAAAAAAAAAAAAAAAGAAAATCGCTCATAACACGAACTGTTTTTTTAAAAAACCATGTATGTTGCTCTTTGGAGTTGGTTGACTCTATACATAGTATTATTATTGTCATTTTTGTACTGTTTTTTCATTAATTAACTCAATAGTGCAGTACACATCTACTTAAAAAGTGCTACAGTGCTTAGCAGCTCCAATCGTATGTGCAATATTGCAAAATGAAAGTGCTACGTGCCAAAGTAGTAATACACATAATAAATGAATTGGAAGGTGCCAGTGCCAAGTTAAAATCAAATGTATTTAAACTACACAAATGGGATTTAAAAAAATATAACATATTAGCTTTGTCAGGCAGCGGTAATATCTTAATCTCTTATTGATAGGCTCCTGCCGTCTCATCAAATGTGGAACTGAATGGTTAAATTATTGGGGCCTCACGTAGACCAAAAATATCCCAGGGTGCCAACCATATTGTATTGCTGATGTTTATAGAAAGGTGTGGAGGTCATCCGTGTTATTGAGCCCATTGGGTGCTTTACTATCAAACTCAAGGATCATTCGGGACTCCAATCGTCAGAACGACCTTTCCCTATTGCCTCCTCTACGGAGGTTGGGGATAGCATCAACGACAAAATATTTTAAGCACTTCAGGTCGTTGTGCTTCAACTTGAAATGTCGTGCGACTGGATATGTGGTATCGTTATTGACAATTGCACGCAAGTGCTGCAATATCCTAACATGCACCTGTAGCTTCGTACTTCCCACATACCGCAGGCCACAGGTGCATGTTAGTACGTATACCGCATATTCTGTCCTACAATTGTAGCTGCCCTTGATAGTGGACATACCAGGGCTAAATGGGGTGGAGTCATGCGTGGTATTCTCTCTGAATTTGCATGCTCTACATGTTGAGCATTTGAAAAATCCTTGTCTTGGTTGTAGCCACATATTTTTTGTGATCAATTCAGGGCTACTCTTAACAATCTGAGACCTCATAGATAATCCTTTCCTGTAGGTAATGGTTGGTTCTGCGGGAAGTCTATGTGCCAGTACTCCATCTGTGAGTACGATAGGCCAATTACGTTTGATGATTGACCTGATCTTCCTTTCCTGCTGATTATAGGTAGTTATAAGTCTGGGGGCATTGTCATCTAGCTTGGGTTTTTTTCCCTCCTCTCCTGTTGGCATCAAAGATTCCCTAGGTCTGTCTCACACTTTCTTTACTGCCTCCCTGAGAATAGAATCACTGTATCCTCTCCTCTTGAATCTGGTGAGTGCTTCTTGTGTGCATTCATCTAGGTCTTTTTGTGTGCTGCAAATTCTTCTAAGCCGTAAGAGTTCCCCAAATGGGATACTTCTAACTAGATGTTTTGGGTGCACACTGCTGGCGTGAAGCGTGGAATTACCTGCCGCTGCTTTACTATGTAGAGTGGTTGCTACCTTCCCATCTTTGATGTACACCCTCACGTCTAGGAACTCAATACTTTCTTTACTCACATGTGATGTAAACTTGAGATTGACAGTGTTCAAGTTGATACTTTGAATAAAATTGATGGCACTTTCCTCATCACCTTTCCACACAACAAAAACGTCATCAATATAACGTAACCAATACTTTACATGCTATGAATACATACCAGAGTGTGTTGTTTTAAGAACCTGTTCCTCCCACCAGCCAATATATATATAAATGCAGCAACACTCCTGCACTCCCTGGATGGAACTGCCAGTTTTAGTAAACATTACAATACTCTAATAATATTCAAATCTATAACAACTATTAAGCAAAAAAAATCAGTGGTAACTTTAAACATTTGTATTACAAAAAAACAATTTAACAACATTACAAAACAACAATAACAACTACATTAACAAACTACACTAACAATTACAAAACAAACAAAACAACCAACTAATTTATAATGTCTACTTCACATTATGATGAGCAGCCTGGTGTAGTTGCACCACCTCAACCTGGCAAAAAGTCTTTGGTATTGCAGTTTTTTGTTTTGAGGCCAGCTAGCAAACAAATCAGCAAAGTTTCTCATGCATACAGTTTTTTAAAAGTTGTTCATAAAGGCTAGCCCGGGCAGAATTAGCTCATGCTGCTCAACTACAGAGCTCTTCATGTGTTTCCGTATCTTTTTAACCTGGAGACACTATGGGCCTTATTGCATCCGCCCAACACTGTATAGATATGTGAACCGCCAGACCATGGGTTGGCGGTTCCCCATACCTTCTTACAATGACACTCGCGGGATCGTAAAACATCTCGTGGCAGGCCGGATCACAACATCCTCATGCCGCAAGCCTCACACCCTGAAGCATGGCTTGCACTCTACTCTTGCACTATAGACTTGTAGGGTAATAGTAGTATGTGGGCGGGACTAGCCTCTTCACTGAGGCCCCTTTCTTGGATAAAGGGTGTGAGAAGGGGCTGCACTCTCCTTCCAAACCTCTCACTCAAATGACAAGTACGCATAGTGGGGTATATTAAGGGACTGGTCTCTCCGCTGAGACCTCTCTCTTGGATGACGGGAGTGCATAGTAGGGTATGTGGAGGGGCTGCACGCTCCAATGAGACTTCTCTGTCAGATCACAGATATGCATATTAGGGTGTAGTGGTGGTACTGGCCTCTTTGCTGAGACCTCTCTGGAATGATAGGTGTGTGCAGTAGGGTGTGGGAAAGGACTGGGCTCTTCTCTCAGAACTCTTTCTCAGATGACGGGTATGCATAGTAGGGAGTGGGAAGGGACGGGCCTCTCCTTTCAGACCCACCTCTCAGATGACGGGTGTGCATAGTAGGATGTGGGGAGGGACTGTCCTCTCCTTTCAGACCTCTCTCTCAGATGATGGGTGTGCGTAGTAGGGTGTGTGGATGAGCCTTAACTCTACTCACAACTCTTCTCAAACCAATGAGCATAAATGATAAGAGTCTGATAAACACCATCTCCAATAAGACTCCTTCATACAGTAACAAGTGTACATGGCAGAGTTTATTCAAACATCCAGTAGCGGCTGCTACCGATCGGGAGTAGTGGGTTGGGGTTGGTTGCGGGAACTAATTGGGGGAAAAAAACACTTACCTGGGCCGGCCGGCCGCCGCCTCTCCCCCGTCCTCTTCTTCCTGTTTCCGCCGGCAGCAGGAAGCACCTGGGCTCCCAGGCTCCCCATGCAGCGTTGTGATTGATCTGAGCATCGAACCATGGCGCTCAGAAGGGGACTGGGAGGCTTTGTATGTTCCTCACCAGCACATGTAAAGCAAGCCTGGTGGGGAAGATGCAAAGTGTGCATGACTGTTTGGCCAGCCCGAGAGGGTCGGCCAAGCCATCATGCGCACTTATGGAGTGCAAACCATTCCTCTCCCTGCTCTGGCCAACCCCGCCCCAGGAGCCACTGACTTAAATAGGAAAACTAAAAAGATAATAACGATATGTTATTTTCATTTTATTTTTCCTTTTCAACAGTGGGACGACGCTCCTCCGACTTAGCGGAGGAGCCGCCACTGCAAACATCACCAACTCCTTCCTACTTTTCAAATCTCGCCAAGAGTCTCGCGGGATCGTAACAAAAAAAAACTAAAAAAGATTTAACCTTCTAATCATCACAGTACTCATCTCTTGCACACTTCCTCTCAAAAACATGGACCACAATACACATTCATACTAATAGAGTGTAATTCCGTTCAGCAGTTTTTCCCCGTAGCAATGTCTAAAGTCATCTACGGAAAATGTATTGGGATTTTGTGTTTTGGGCCACCCCTTATTTCTTGGCCCCCGCTGGACGGATCACCCTGAAACTTTCCAGTTTCAGGCGCTGAGGTCTATGAATGTTCTTATTTGGACGTTTTGTGGCGATTTGTCTAACAGGGAAAAAGTTATTAGCAAACCAAAAAACTGTCTAAGGAAAAGCAGGCCTAAATAGAATATGAATATATATATATATATATATATATATATAATATATATATATATATATATATATATATATATATATATATATATATATATATTCAAACAGGATTTCCTTCCTCAACCTCCCAGCGGCGATGAAGAAGGTGCGAACTCCACTTGTATTTGGCGTGAAATATTTTATTGCTCACTTACAAAGTCATTACGCGTTTCGACCGGTAAAACCGGAACGCGAAACACGTCATGCCCTGAAAGCCGATTAAAGCGTGCTGGACCTGCTGTACCTGTGTGGCTCGTTCTTCTTTTTTGTGAAGGGAACTTGGTTTTGGATAATATGTGCGCGGCCACAGCGCACTGAGTCCCCACCCCACAAGTTGTTCAGCGGTAGCAGTGGCAAGTGCTTTTGGTGTACCTCATGGACTGGGGAAACGCTGAACCACCGCATTTCGCAGCTGAAACCTACCATTTGGTTGGACCGTGACTGCACGAGGGAGCATCATACACTGTTGAGATGCTCCGAGGATTAAGTTGCGCTATGAAGGGGGGTGAAAGTCCAGGTCAGGCGCTTTTTCTCCACAAGCAAGATCCAGGTGCAAAGGGGAAAAGAGGCAGGCATCGCCCACTTGGGAAGTACAAACGCTGTGTCACTGCCTTACCGGAGACTCGGAGTGCCGAGTTTCGAGATACTCCCCAGTGCCTGCCAGATGACTTTAGCCAATCGTAGTGAGGCGAGCTGGTTTAAAGGTGGACATTTGCGAGCATTCACAATTTTGAGGCATTTGAAAAAGTTTAATTACGAAACGTGTCATGCCCTGAAAGCCGATTAAAGCGTGCTGGACCTGCTGTACCTGTGTGGCTCGTTCTTTTTTGTGAAGGGAACTTGGTTTTGGATAGATATATATATATAGATATTTAGATATATTCCTCCAAAATTTGCTGCGCCAGGCCATTCAACAATCCAGCGGTGCCGGTGCCTGCGACAGCAGCAGCTGCCATCAATATATGATCCGAAAGTAATTCCAGCAAGTACGGGAAAGAACAATGCAGCACACCTGGGGACAGCACAATAGTTTATTGTGCACACAAACGACACGTTTCAGCAGTGAGCCTTTGTCAAGTGATACACTGTGCTCAACCGCCTGTTGAAATAGCTGTTACAGTTCATGGATAGCGACAACATACTATATGTACGACATGATTCAAATTCAATTTCAAATTCCTCATTGAATTTATGAGTTCAGGATTATAATCATAATTTGTCATATTTTTAAACAATGATTACATATGCAGAACTATTGCGAATATTTCATCCTTTCATAACGGAAAACAAAAGATTGATTAATAAAGTTTTCTGATTCAACCGGGACGCGGTAACTTTGAATAAAGTGCCATTAATGAAGACCTCCAGTGCTGACGTCCTTTTTCGTATTGGTTATTGGGGACGAGTTCAATGTTTAGCAGATGCCGATCTGCAAGCCTAGTACCACCATCGTTCAGGCGTAACGCAGCAGCAGACACATTGTAAGAGAATCCGAGAGGAAAACAGATGAGCCCCCAGTGAGAAAGGAGAGACTTGGCGGTTGAGTACCAGCAGTCGAAGGGCTCACGGTTACCGGTTATTTCCCCCAGGTAGGAGATGTCAGCAGCGCGAAAGGGGCGCTTATGGGCTTACTCAAGAGTCGGGGAGGGGGCAGCTTCGCCATAATTCTAAATTCGCCATGTCAGCCGAAACAGTAAAAGAGAGTGAACGGAGAGCAGCTGAAATGCTCGAGGAAAGCATGACCGATTTAGGGCCTCGCAACTCTTATTACCCAGCTTCATCATCTGACTATACAGTTTATTGTGTATTTACCATTACAGCTTTTTGAAGTGTGGGCAGCCACATGCCCTTTGTATATCAATTGTACTAGCTCATGTACTACCACTATGGTGAGTAAAAATACCAGCATACCACTGGTATATATATACACTCGTGTGTTACCACTATGGTAATTACAGTTGTACAGTTACACGCCCCGCCCATGTTATCAATCATGGTGAAACTCCTGCGTAGACGTACTGGTGGGCACCTACATATACTCTAACCTATACAGTTGTAGTATATAGGAATACATATGAGCTAGTGCTTAATGTTGTATATTGACTCAACAATGCATATATATTTATAACTGTATTGACTAGTAATATATCGCATTATGTAACAGCATGCTCAACGTTCTCTATTGATTTTAAGTAGAGAGACACCCTGTTACTATAGGGATTATCTTCTGTTTGGGCTTATTTCACCATGCCAAGATGGCCCCCATGTTTACTTTCGACTACCACAGAATTGTATGTGGAGTACCTCATTTGTGTTTGTATGCGTCTATGTAATTGCATCCTGATTCTCTGCTTATTGCGTGAACAAGACAGCTAGTCTGTCGAAATGCGTAGCCAAGAATAAACTGCAATTTGGCATACTCCTGAGCGTGCGTCATATTTGGATTGTTGTGAGGATATATATATATATATATATATATATATATATATATATATTATACATATATTATATATACACACACAAAAAAAGGAGAGAACTCTGGATAGGAGGGGTAGCTGGCCCCCAAGGATTTCCTTGGGGGCCAACTACACCATCTGTTAGCTCCAGTAAGTCCCAAACAGTGAGATTGCTAAGAGGTCTTTGGAGGCCACGCCCCCCTTTGGCCATCACTCTGCAAACGCGCCTCCTGGCACACTACTGGTTGGGGGATAAAGTCCACTTTACTTTGGGGGCCAAGAAGCCCTCCTGGTGCCTCCTGTAAGTCCTACGCTGCGGAATTCTTGAGCACTGGTCGGAGGCCCAGCCCCCTTTCTCCAACACTCTGCAAACGCGGCTACCAGTTAATGAAGCATTTGCAATGCAATAGGTCTCGCATTTGCGAGAGTTAGAGCTACTGGCGTTGTAAATATATAAGTATTTTACTAATGTTTTTTGGAGTGGAGTGGATGTACGTTGTGTGTAGTGGAATTATGTGGTATGTTGTGCAGTGAAATTATGTTCATAGAAAGTTTGTGGTACTTAGTGTATAGGAATTCTGTAGAGTGGGTTATGTGTTATGGAGAGTAATTATGTGGTATGATAGGCAGTGTTTTGAAGTGGTAACCTCAGGTTTAGTCTTCCTCGTTTCCATAGAAGCTTAACTATAAACTCAATGAGACACAAAAAAAGAAGGAACCATTGAGGAGCACTTCTGGACCTAGTCAGAGGTATGAGCAGGGCCACTGGAATTATGCGACTGCTCGGCCGTAGCGATTTTCGCATAATTATACATTTGCCATTTAATACATAATCTGCTGCATAACCTGCAGATTTTAAGAAAAAAAAACGTATTTCTACCTCAAACGGCTCAAACGTTTCCAAAAATGCAGCGACAAGTGTTACAGCGTGGTGGAAGGCTCTTTGCAAAGCTGGAATGGTCACCTGTTACTTATTGCTAAATGTGGTTATTAAATTGGTACTAATGGTGCGCAAACCACTCTTGCTTCTTTCTGCACCTCTCTTGCCTCTTTCTGCATTTCTCTTGCTTCTTTCTGCACCTTTCTTCCTCTTTCTGCACTTCTCTTGCCTCTTTCTGCACCTCTCGCCTCTTTCTGCACCTCTCGCCTCTTTCTGCACTTCTTTCGCCTCTTTCTGCACTTCTCTCGCCTCTTTCTGCACTTCTCTCGCCTCTTTCTGCACTTCTCTCGCCTCTTTCTGCACTTCTCTCGCCTCTTTCTGCACCTCTCGCCTCTTTCTGCACCTCTCGCCTCTTTCTGCACTTCCCTTGCTTCTTTCTGCACCCCTCTTGCCTCTCTGCACCCCTCTTGACTTTCTCTGCACCACTCTTGCCTCTCTCTGCACCACTCTTGCCTCTCTCTGCACCACTCTTGCCTCTGCACCACTCTTGCCTCTGCACCACTCTTGCCTCTCTCTGCACCCCTCTTGCCTCTCTCTGCACCCCTCTTGCCTCTCTGCACCCCTCTTGCCTCTTTCTGCACCTCTCTTGCCTCATTCTGTACCTCTCGCCTCATTCTGCAGTTCTCTTGCCTCATTCTGCACCTCTGTTGGTTCTCTCTGCACCCCTTTTGCCTTTCTGCACCCCTCTTCCCGCACCTGTCCTGCCTCGCTCTGTACCTCTCTTGCCTCTTTCTGCAATTCTTTTGCCTCTTTCTGCACCTGTTGCTTGTTTCTGCACTTCTCTTGCTATTTCTTCACTTCTCTTGCTATTTCTTTACTTCTCTTGCTATTTCTTTACTTCTCTTGCTATGTCTGCACTTCTCTTGCTATTTCTGCACCTCACTCTTCTTTCTGCACTTCTCTTGCTGCTTTCTGTACTACTCTTCCCTCTTTCAGCACTTCTCTTGCCTCTTTCTGCACCCCTCTTGCCTCTCTTTCTGCACCCCTCTTGCCTCTTTCTGCACCCCTCTTGCCTCTTTCTGCACCCCTCTTGCCTCTTTCTGCACCTCTCATCTTTCTGCAGTTCTCTTACCTCTTTCTGCACTTCTCTTTCTGCACCCCTCTTTCGGCACCTCTCTTGCCTCGTACTGCACCTCACTTGCTTCTTTCTGTAACTTACTTGCTTCTTTCTGCACCTTACTTGCCTCTTTCTGCACCTCTCGCCTCTTTCTGCACCTTTCTTGCTTCTTTCTGCACCCCTCATGCCTCTTTCTGAACCCCCTTCCCTCTTTCTGTACCTGTCTTGCCTCTTTCTGTACCTGTCTGGCCTCATTCTGCAGTTCTCTTGCCTCATTCTGCCCTTCTCTTGCCTCTTTCTGCACTTCTCTTGCCTCTTTCTGCACTTCTCTTGCCTCTTTCTGCACTTCTCTTGCCTCTTTCTGCACTTCTCTTGCCTCTTTCTGCACTTCTCTTGCCTCTTTCTGCACCTCTCTTGCCTCTTTCTGCACTTCTCTTCCCTCTTTCTGCACTTCTCTTCCCTCTTTCTGCACTTCTTTTGCTTCTTTCTGCAAGTCTCTTGCTTCTTTCTGCAAGTCTCTTGCTTCTTTCTGCAAGTCTCTTGCTTCTTTCTGCACCTTTCTTCCTCTTTCTGCACCTCGCTTGCCTCTTTCTGCACCTTTCTTTTTCTTTCTGCACCTCTCTTGCCTCTTTCTGCGCCTTTCTTCGTCTTTGTGCACGTCTTACCTATGTAGGCATAGTTAGAAATTAGCATTTAAAAACCTTAGAAATTCACTGAGACAAACCACCGGTTTCAGGGTTGTTCTAGTTAGAAATTAGCATTTAAAAAACCTTAGAAATTCACTGAAAAAAACACAGGTTTCAGGGACGTTAGAGTTAGGCTGAGATTTCACTCGTACAAAACCAGAGAAATTCAGCAGTTATAGTTAGCTGAGCTAACTATAACTTACGCCCCCCGCAATGCACTGCTGATGACCTCACATATTACATCACTCATGACATGGTCAGTGATATCACTGATGACATCATCCACAGAACGACTCACACATCCACTCACGCACCCATACAGCCACTCACACACCCATTTACTCATCCAGAGCCACTCAAACATCCACTCACCTTAAGTACAGGAGAGAGGGAGGAATTCCCGCTAAGCAGCATCACAGGGATGCCAACCATCAAAGACTTGATGAGTCTAGCTTGGCTGTATGGGTCTGTGAGTGGCTGCGCGAGTAGCAGTATGGGTTGGTGTGTGAGTGGCTGTATGGGTCTCTAAGTGGGTGTGGTGTAGCTGTGTGGGTGTGTAACCGGATTTGTGAGTGACTGTATGGGTCTGTGAGTGTGATTAGCTGTATAGGTCTGTGATTGGGTGGGTGAGTGGCTGTATGGATCTGTAAGTGGGTGTGTGAGTAGCTGTGTGGGTCTGTGGGTGTGTGAGTGACTTAGTGAGTGTGTGAGTGACTGAGTGGGTTTATGGGTGTGAGTGGCTATGTGGGTCTGTGAGAGTGGATGGGCCAGAACGGAACCTCACATGCCCCTCTGCCCAACTGGAGTACTTTCTACTGGTTAATTAGTAAGTGCTACCTCGTTGGGTAATAACTAGTGCATATGCTACACTACAGCTGCGTAATGGACCACAAGGAAATTTCTTCAGTGACCTTGTGTGCATGTAATTTCGGCAATGTGATTGTTCAAGCGTCTTGATCCACAAATCTGTGATAACATGATTCCTCATCTAGGGAAGGGGACGAGACTACAAAGAGGAGAATCTCCACCAAACAAGGGTACTTCCTCCTAACTATATGAAGTGCTTCTTTGTTTGGTTGAGAGATCCTCAAAATTCCTCTGCAACAAGAAAGCATCAACAAAATCAGTGGGAATCCCGCTCGGAGACCTTTTGGTAAGCTGACAATCAACGTGGGAAAAGGCGGGAAGAACTTTACATACTACTAAGGGGCCGGGACGGGGCATAATGGGCGGACCTTGCAGATGATTTGGGGCATTTGCATACTTGGGTTAATTAAAATGGAGAACAATGGTTTCTGCTCTCACGACAAGAAAGAAACCACTCATCACAGTCACTACAGATTAGATTGTGCTCCAATAGATCAACGATGCATTCTCATCCATTAAGGATTTCAGATTGTTTTTTAGCGTGGAATATGAGGAAACACACTTGCTTTGCTTTCGCCAAGCCCAAGAAGTTTGGATCATTTGTGCTTAACAAAAGTGGAGCTTCAAATGAAGAACCTGCTGTGTTTATATTTGTAAGTGCTTCCCGTAGAGTTTTCATTTCTGTGAAATGAGCATCAGGGTCATAACGAAACCTCATTTTTTCAGAGAAGAGTCCACAGTTTTGCCAAAAATGTCTATCTAACTCGAGTACTTTCTACTGGTTAATTAGTAAGTGCTACCTCATTGGGCAAATGTCTAGTGCATACTCTACATTACAGCAGCGTAAAGTACCACAAGTTAATGTCTCCAGTGGCCTCGTGTGCATGCAATTTCAGCAATGTAATTGTTCTCCAAGCGTCTTCATCCACTAATCTGTGATAAAATGAATCCTTGTCAAGAGAAGATGACAAGACTACAAAGAGGTGAATCTCCACCTCTTCACTGTATAAAGTAAAGGGGAGGGCCCTCCTCTCCCCGGGCCCTCCATTCCCCAGGGCCTGGCCTCTTGATGCTGGGTGCCATGTAGACCACCCAGGGCATCCAGTCTGCAGCACTGGGGACCGCCGGGGAGCCTCAATGCCCCCACATTCCCAGACGGTTCCCCACCTCTAGCCAGAGCCGGCATTACTCCTGCCACAGGGAGCAGCTAAAAATACTGCTCCCTGCGTATGGGAGCAATTTATTTCATTTGTTTTCCTGTTTTCTTGACAGAGGTCAGGAAAACAGATGAAGTCTGGTCCCAGGGGGTGGGAGCAGTTTTCTCGCCCGCTGGGAGACATCAAAGCTCCCGCCTACCAAAAGCAAAACTGCTATCTCCCTAGGGTGGGCACCTCGGGAATTAGGGAGCCAGCCCTGGGGGGTGGTGGTCCCCAAGGCCATTAATGGCTCCAGAAGGGGGGCAGCGCAGCCCCCCTCCTTTAATGTGTACAGGGGCAGCCCTGGGGAGGTGGTGGGCCCCGGGCCGAAAACGGCATGGGGGGTGCCTTAATGTGCCCCAGGGAGGTGGTGTTCCATGGGGCCAAATATGGCCCGGGAGGGCTGCTGCACCCCCCCCTTTTTCTAGTTTTGTGCCCCCGGCAGTTGGCGGTCCCCAGAGCAATTTAAAACATTGGAGAGGGGTCTGCGCCCCCCCTTTAATGCTCACATGCCCTGGGGAGGTGAAGGTCACCGGGGCCTTTAAAGACCAAAGGACGGGGGCCACGCAGCCCTTCTTAAACCCCAGAGAGGTAGAGGTCCCCGGGGCTTAAACTGCCCTTGGGGAGGGGGCCACTAGCGTCCCCCTCCCCCCTTTTGTTTAATTTACGCTTGCCCCGGGACCCGACCTACCCAGGGCTGAAATACAAGCAAGCATGGGAGACCATGCTTTTTTTTTTTTTTTAAACAGAATTTTCACAGGGATTCACTAATCTTTGTGATTTTTGCAGCGAAAATTAAAATGCTGTTCGGCCCTGCGGAGTCTCCGGGGGACCCCACCACCAGGCCTAGGGGATCAGGGTATTCCTATCCTGCTCCTTGTCTATTTTTTTTACATTTTGTCTGGGACTCAGCTGAATCCGAGTCCTAAGATGGCTGCCAACACTTCCTGGTTAAGTGTTGGCAGCCAATCAGATCTTTGCATGAGATTGGTAAGATTCGCGGAGGGTCCGCGCCTCTAGATATACAAAGGTGTTTTCCTTTGTCTACAAAACTACTGAACGGATTTAAACCAAATAACAAAAAGGGCTTTTTCTGGACCAAGAGCTATCTTTCTGCCAAATCTGGTGTAATTCCATCCAGCCGTTCTGGCTGTAGCCATATGCAAAATCCCTTGGGGAAATTGCATGGGGAAAAAGCGTTTTGGGACCCCCCCTTTTTCTTGGCCCCTGCTTTACAAATCACCCTGAAACTTTCAACATAGCAGCTAAACTGAGTGTCATACTCATTTTGAAAATTTTGTGAAGATCCACCAAAGGGCACCTAAGTTATTGGCAAAACCAAAAATCCTTTTCCTATGGAAACTAGGTCCCAACTATAACTACCTAACGGCGACCACCAGTAGGTTATATTTGCGGAAACACGTTACTGACAATACAATAAAGGAAATTTATTTCACTCCGAGAGTGGCCGTCGCGCTTTTTCTGTCAGGAATTTGATGAATATGTGTGACCATCCTCACAAACTGAGGCACCCGCTAAAAGCAGTCAGCAGCATGTTGGTGGGAAGCAGTTAGTGTGAACAAGGCAGGTATGCCGAAACGCGTCATAGCGGAAATTTCGAAATAAATAGAAGGATGGAATAGCAATGATTCCCCTGTGTCGGTGTCTGATCTATATGGAGTTCAGAATTGGTTCGAATATATATATATATATATACACATATATGCATATACATACACACACATATATATATATATATATTCACTGAAAAAACCGTAGGTTTCAGACATGTTATAGTTACAAATTAGCATTTAAAAAACCTTTGAAATTCACTGAAAAAACCATAGGTTTCAGGGACGTTATAGTTAGAAATTAGCATTTAAAAAACCTTTGAAATTCACTGAAAAAACCATAGGTTTTAGGGACAGTTATAGTTAGTTGGACATTGCACTCGTACAAAACCCGTGAAATTCCCCGTTATAGTTAGTCCAGCTAACTATAACTCGCGCCCGCAATGCACTGCTGATGACGTCACATATTACATCACTCATGACATGGTCAGTGACATCACTGATGACATCACTGATGACATCTCAAATGACATCACTGATGACATCACTGATGACATCATCCAGTGACTGTGTGTTTCTGTAAAGTTTAAATATTTTTAATATATATAGGAAAAGACGTTTTGAAGAATGAGTGGGTGTGTAAGTGTCTGTATGGATGATTTAGTAGGTGCGTGACTGACTCTATAAGTGAGTGATTTAACGTATCTTACTGAATGCATGGGTTAGTGACTAAACTGGGTGAATGTCTGTATCCGTCTGTCTGTTGCTGTGTAAGTGGCTGCATGTGTTTGTGAATAGCTACATGAGTGTCTATATGAGTTAGTGAATGCTTGTGTGAGTATCTGTATGGGTGCCTGAGTGTTTGTGTGGGAGGGGTGTGTGCGACTGTGCATAGATGTGGGAGTGGGTGATTCACTGGGTGGATGGTTTAAAGAGTGCATCTGTGATAGACTGTATGGGTGGGTAAGTGTGTGTAAGAGTGTGTTAGTGAGTGAATGTATGTCCCAGTGGTACATGTGTGAGTAACTACATATGTGAAAGGCAGTATATATGTGTGTTGGAGTATATAAATAGCTATAAGCAAGAGTGAGTGATTGTGATAGTGGCTGTATGGATGAGTGTGTGCTTGTATCAGTGATTGTATAAGAGCGTAAGAATGTGCTAGTATTTGTATGAGTAAGTGAGCTGGTGTGTGTATAACTGTATAGGTGAGTAAATGGTAGTGTGTTTAATTATTTGCATGACTGACTAGGTGTGTGAGTACCTCTATGGATGAGTGGCGGTGTTTGAGTGTCTATATAGGAGTATGAGTGCATATGATAGTCCTGTACTGAGTGACCATAAGTATGAGTGACTGTACGGGTGAGTGAGTGAATGTGTGCGTAGACCTAAGAATCAGTGAGTGGGTATGTAGTTATTGGTGTTGGAGTGTCTATGGTTTTGCGAATGGCAGTCTGTAATTTAGAGTGGGTGTATCAAAGGTTATATTAGGGTGTGAGAAGATGCATGAAATTATCACGTGGATGATGTCATCAGTGATGTCATTTGAGATGTCATCAGTGATGTCATCAGTGATGTCACTGACCATGTCATGAGTGTTGTAATATGTGACGTCATCAGCAGTGCATTGCGGGGCGCGAGTTATAGTTAGCTGGACTAACTATAACGGGGAATTTCACGGGTTTTGTACGAGTGCAATGTCCAAATAACTATAACTGTCCCTAAAACCTATGGTTTTTTCAGTGAATTTCAAAGGTTTTTTAAATGCTAATTTCTAACTATAACGTCCCTGAAACCTATGGTTTTTTCAGTGAATTTCAAAGGTTTTTTAAATGCTAATTTGTAACTATAACATGTCTAAAACCTACGGTTTTTTCAGTGAATTTCAAAGGTTTTGTAAATGACAATTTTTAAATGTATTAATTGTTATATACATTTTTTTCATACTGATTTCCAAATTGTTTAGAAACAATTTTTTTTTACATATTTTATTTTTTAAATTACATTGTAATTACATTATACATTACAAAAAAATACTTTCTCAGAATGAATTACTTTAGTTTAAATACTTTGCACATAGGAAATAGACTTTTAAGTACAGTAGTTACAGTTGTTGCAATGGGCAACACATTTTCAAACACAATGCAACATTCAGCTCAATGTGAATTTCTAGTTAAATGCAATTAGTTACTTTATGGATTACTTTTCTAACCACAGGACTGGATCCTAGATTCAGTCCTGGGACATCTCCTGTAAACAGTTGAGTAAAAGCGTTTTGGTTACAGTAGTGATTTTTAAGGAATATTATTGTATTTTAAAAGTTGACACTTAGAAACTTTTTCTCATAGAATCACCAATGTTATCCTATGGAAGGAAATTCACTTAGCAGGTAAAAACTGTTATCGTTACTTTTTCTTACTCAGTGTTGGATCCTGGATCCAGCACTGGTGCATCTCCTGTAAACAGTTGAAAGAATGCGTTTAAGTCATACAGGCGATTTTTAAGGAATATTTGTAGTTTGTGAAAATCGACACTTTGAAAGTTTTCTGCTGAAAACCAGACAATGGATTCCTATGGAAGAAAATATAAGTTACTGGTAAGTACGGTTAAAATTACTTTTCAGGGTCAGTGCTGGGCTAAAAGATGCAGCACTGGGTTCTCTCCTGATAACAGGTGAGTAAATTGGAATTCGTACTTTGGTTGATTTTAGAGGAATATTTTAAAGTTCGAAAACTCCACACTTTGAAGAATTTCCAAGTGAAACCAGTCAATGTTAGCCTATGAAGGAAATTCAAGTTACCGGTAAGTACGGTTAAAATTACTTTTCAGGACCAGTACTGGGCTGAAAGATGCAGCACTGAGGTCTCTCCTGATAACAGGTGAGTAAATCGGAATTCGTATTTCGGCTGATTTTAGAGGAATATTTTAAAGTTCCAAAACTCCACACTTAGAAGAATTTCCAAGTGAAACCAGTCAATGTTAGCCTATGAAGGAAATTCAAGTTATCGGTAAGTACGGTTAAAATTACTTTTCAGGACCAGTACTGGGCTGAAAGATGCAGCACTGAGGTCTCTCCTGATAACAGGTGAGTAAATCAGAATTCGGATTTCGGCTGATTTTAGAGGAATATTTGTATGTTTCAAAAATCAACACTTAGAAACTTTTTCAGCAAAAAGCAGGCAATGATATCCTATGGAAGGAAATTTAAGTTACTGGTAAGTACGGTTAAAATTACTTTTGAGGATCAGTACTGGGCTGAAAGATGCAGCACTGAGGTCTCTCCTGATAACAGGTGAGTAAATCGGAATTCGTATTTCGGCTGATTTTAGAGGAATATTTTAAAGTTCCAAAACTCCACACTTAGAAGAATTTCCAAGTGAAACCAGTCAATGTTAGCCTATGAAGGAAATTCAAGTTACCGGTAAGTACGGTTAAAATTACTTTTGAGGATCAGTACTGGGCTGAAAGATGCAGCACTGAGGTCTCTCCTGATAACAGGTGAGTAAATCGGAATTCGGATTTCGGCTGATTTTAGAGGAATATTTTAAAGTTCCAAAACTCCACACTTAGAAGAATTTCCAAGTGAAACCAGTCAATGTTAGCCTATGAAGGAAATTCAAGTTACCGGTAAGTACGGTTAAAATTACTTTTGAGGATCAGTACTGGGCTGAAAGATGCAGCACTGAGGTCTCTCCTGATAACAGGTGAGTAAATCGGAATTCGGATTTCGGCTGATTTTAGAGGAATATTTGCACAATGGTGAAGGGAGGGGGCGGGGCCTGAGGTGACATCTGTGCAAACGCGCCCCGTGGTGCGTTTTAAGTTGGGGGATTAAGTCCCCTTGAATCATGAGGGTCCCTACGGGCCAACTAGCCCACCAGGAACCTCCAGTATGCGCCAGGGGCTGCGTTGCAGAGACATGTACAGAGGCCACACCCCTTTTACACCTCTCTGCAACGCAGCTCTGTGGCGCTTTCTGGACGTACCTGTTGGGCTAGTTGGCTCCCAGGACCCCTCAGGATTGAAGAGGATTTAATTCCCCATCTTAAAACGCGCCACGGGGCCTGTTTGCACACATGTCACCTGAAGCCCCGCCCCTCCCTTCACCACTGTGCAAACGCGCCCCGATGGCGCGTTTTAAGTCGGGGATTAACTCCCCTTGAATCCTGAGGGTCCCTGGGGTGCAACTAGCCCACCATATACCTCCAAAAGCGCCATAGAGCTGCGTTGCAGAGGTGTAAAAGGGCGTGGCCTCTGTACACCTCTCTGCAAGGCAGCCCCTGGCGCATACTGGAGGTTCCTGGTGGGCTAGTTGGCCCCAAGGGACCCCAGCATTCAAGGGGAATTGCTCCCCCTCTGCAAACGCGCCAGGGGCGCGTTTGCAGAATGGTGAAGGAAGGGGCGGGGCCTGCGGGCCCGATCGTTTTTTTTTTTTGTTTGTTTTTTCCCCTGAAGGGGGGCTGTGTAGCCCCCTTCCTTTTTCCTATTTTTAGGCCCTGGGGACCCCATCCCCCAGGGCCTTACCTACTTTTTTAAATTAAAATTAAAAAAAAAAGCGGGAAGGGGGCCGCGTGGCCCCCTTCCCTGGGCCTGTATTGGCCCGGGGACCCCATCCCCCGGGGCATGGCCTGTTTTTTTTTATTTGGAGGGGGGCTGCGTGGCCCCTCTCCTCAGGCCATTTAAGGCCCGGGGACCCCATCCCCGGGGCCGGCCTTGCACTTTTTTTAAATTTTTTTTATTTTTTACTTTGGGGAGGGGGCTGCGTGGCCCCCTCCGTGGCCTCTTATGGCCCCGGGGACCCCATCCCCGGGGCCTGGCCTCTCGTTGGGGACTGTGGGGGTCCCCAAACCCCCACAGTCCCGCCGGCTCCCCGTGTCCTACGGGAGCCGGCATTGCTTACACATGGGGAGCAGCTAACATGCTGCTCCCCATGTGGAAAAGCAATCGGCTTTGGAGAGAGCAGGTTTCCTGCTCTCTCTTCCAATATCAAGCAAGTTTGCAATGACAGGACGGGAGCCGCGAGGCTCCCGTCCTGTCATTGCAAACAGCAGTGTCCCGGGGGTAGGCACCCCGGGACACTGCAGGAGCCGGCCCTGGGGGTGGTGGTCCCCAGGGCCATCAAGGGCTCCAGGAGGAGGCCGCGCGGCCCCCTCCCATTCAGTGCACAGCCCCGGGGAGGTGGTGGTCCCGGGCGTGTGGGGGCTGGAGCCCCCCACACAGGTTTTAATTTAAAAAAGAAGCCCCGGGGAGGTGGTGGTCCCCGGGGCTGCGGGAGGCTCAGAGCCCTCCCGCACCATTCTACATAAAGCCCCGGGGGTGGTGGTCCCCGGGGCTTGAGGGCCCTTAGAGGCCCCCACACATAAAATGAACCCCCCAGCATGCCCCCGGGACTTGGCCCACCCGGGGGCCAATGACTATCGAAGCGCGGGAGACCGCGCTTCGATCTTTTTTTCGGCAGTGTTCGCGCTCCCTGAGCGCATCCTGCCGATTTTTTTTTAAAAAAAATTTTTTTTTGCCCAGGGGGTCCTTGTGGGACCCCTGAGCAGACCTAGGGGGTCAGGGTGTTTCTACCCTGCCCCCTTTGTGCGCTGTTTCTGTCCCTCGGTTCTACCGAGGGACAAAATGACTGCCAACACTTCCTGATTTGGAGTGTTGACAGCCAATTAACATAAAGCTCGTGCTCGGGAGGATCCGCGGCCCTAGATATATCTATCTTTTTTACTTTTCATTTTCTCAGCAACTACTGAACGGATTTACACCATTTAACAAAAGGGTTCTTTCTGAACCAAGAACTACCTCTTTGCCAAATTTGGTGTAATTCCGTTTAGCAGTTCGGGCTGTAGCCGTGTCTAAAGTTTCCTATGGATGGAAAATTGCATGGGGAAAACGCGTTTTGGGACCCCCCTTTTTTCTCGGCCCCCGCTTGACGAATCCCCCCCGAGACTTTCAGGGTAGGAGCGGACCGGAGCGGGCCACAAAGTTTGAAAATTTTGCGAAGATACGTCAACCGGCAAGAGAGTTATTTCAAATAGAATGTCGCGGATTTCCTATGGATAATAGGTTGTAACTATAACTATCTACTGGCGACCGCCAGTAGATAATACACACACACAGACACACACATCTATAGCGTGAGAATTGTTTTCTATTAAGTAAATATCACACTCGCTCTCCACTTTCCTTGGTCAGCTGAATTTTATTAATACTTATAATTTTAGTTTAAAATCACAACAATTTCTACTGGGAACCAGAAATGTACAAACATTTGCAAACAGCAAAGAAACTTTTGATGTGGCCGGACCCTTCTTTGTGACAGTAATAATGATCTGAAGACATTGGTTAAAGGACTGAATGCACTGTGAGAGATCTGTCATAATGACTCAGCTCTCGCTGCCCTGAATCCAGGAGAAAACAAATGCTTCTGTTGAAAAATATAAAGGTGACTCGACTGGGACTCGATGAGGAAGGAAGAGTGTCCCTAAGGATGCAACTAAAATGTCACCAAGTCTATTCCCTTAATGCACTTAATATAAACTGTCTCTTCTGCTTACGTTAGTTTACTATGCCCTCAATTTCTGGGTCGTTGTTATAAAATAAGGCTCTAGGTGTTAGAAGCTCTTTCTCTTTAGGATGCACTGCCTTTATAAAGTGCAAGTTGAGGTCAGTGTGATCTAATGCCTACCCCGTTTAAACTATCTCGTTAAACGTTATTGGTATGCATTCTTGGCATTTATTACAAAGAAGTATGGAATCACTACAAACCCGTCATGGGAAGTTAATTATTGTTAATTGGGTCCTTAAGCTTTGTTGTGTATGTAGATAGTCGAGGTTTGAAAATTCCTGGCAGGCCTACCCAGTGTAACATAAGTAAACAATTACTAGTGCACTCAATCACACCATATACAGCACTGTGCTTGTTTCTGATAGTATTTCAGCACCACTCTAGTGCTAGAGACCCACTGAGCCTGGAACCCATGAAAACAGAGTTTCAGTAGGCCGATTATGACAATACACTAGACAATCTATTTTGGATACAGATTTGTTAGTTTATCCAAATGGTGGAGTCTATTCAGCTATAAACATTGGTGATGAAAAAAGGCTGAATTACATATTTGCTAATAGACAGAGATAGCATTTGTATAGTACACTCGATGGACTAACCACGTATATGAGGGGACTAAGGAAGAATCTGAATAAGCAAAACTATTTGGTTTTTAAACGTTTTCTGAATGTGTGACAAGTTCATGAATAATATTTACAGCTAATTAAAAAACATTACAGATTTTGAGAGAAAAGAAAGCAATTTTTTGGAAAACTCCCTCTCCAGAAGTGATGTGTCTGTCACAAAGGTAAAGTCTAGGTAGGGAAGGTGGTGTGGTGTTCAGTGCACAGACATAATATCGAGTTTTTATTTTCGAGTACAAAAATATAGAGTTGGAAATATCTAAGGGACTGAATATCGAGATCAAGAATATCGGCGACCAGAATATCGATATGAAGGTAAGAAATATCGTTTTTGTTAATATCGAAGTCAGTAATATCGTTTGTAAAAATATCGTTGTTAATAATATCGATGTTTAGATTAGTGTTATGTATTTTAGTATGTATTTTAAATGTATCTGTTCTATATTTTTTGTTAAGTATTGTATTTTTTTTTTTAAATATATGTATTACATTTTTTAGAAGTTATTAATGTTTTTTAAAGTAAATTTTGCGTTTTAGTTCCGTAGCGGGTTGTGGGTTTATAGGGGAATAGGGTGGGAAGTAATTTAATTATAGTAAATTTAATAATTTTTAGAAATTATTAATTATTTTTAATTAAATTTAGTGTTTTTATTCCGTAGCGGGTTGTGGGTTTATAGGGGAATAGGGTGGTAAGTAATTTAATTATAATAAAGTAATTATTAATTTTTATTTATTGGTATTGATAATTAATTTATTGTTAATTAATTATTAATTAGTAATTAATTTTTATTAATTGATTAATTGATAATTATATTAATTGTGTTTATTTTTTTAGGAGCGGGTTGTGGGTTTATAGGGGAATAGGGCGGAAGTAATGTAATTTTAATAAAGTAATTATTAATTTTTATTTATTGGTATTGATAATTTATTGGAAATTATTTTTTATTAATTGATTAATTGATAATTATATTAATTGTGTTATTTTTTTAGGAGCGGGTTGTGGGTTTATAGGGGAATAGAGTGGGAAATAATTTAATTATAATGAAGTAAGTATTAATTTTTATTTGTTATTATTTATAAATAATTTATTAATTAATTATTAATAGGTTATTTAATTAAAAAAATTATTTAATTGATAAGTATTTTAATTTTAACCCTCTGCTATCCAACACTTTCCCTACAGTTACACTCTCTGGAGTGGGAATAGTAATTTCTACCCCTACGCTATCCAACACTTTCCTTACTGTTGCACTCTCTGGAGTGGGAATAGTAATTTTTACCCCTACGCTATCCAACACTTTCCCTACTGTTGCACTCTCTGGAGTGGGAATAGTAATTTTTACCCCTACGCTATCCAACACTTTCCCTACTGTTGCACTCTCTGGAGTAGGAATAGTAATTTTATCCTCTCCGCTATCCAATATTTTCTCTCCTGTTTTAGTTAATGTAGAGTATAATGTATTTTAAAAAGATTAAAAATGTTCTAATTTTTTAATTTGTTATATATATTTTTTATATTTTTATTTATATTATTGGTGTATGTGTATATATATGTATTTATAATTATTATGTTTAACAATTTATAAGTTATTAAAATAATTATTTATAAATATTATTAAGTATATATATTAGATTTTATACATATATAGGTTTAATTTACTTTTACATTATATGTATTAGTTTTAATTTTAAACATTTTAAAATAATTTTAACTATGTTTCTTTTACATTATTTTTTAAACATTAAAAAACCGATATTTTTAACACCGATATTTTTGACAACGATATTTTTTTTCTCGATATTTTTGTACTTACCATTATGTAGATAGGACTTCGATATTCTTGACATCGATATTTTTGTGTCGATATTTTTGTACCTCGATATTCTGACTGTCGATATTCTGTCAGTGATCCGTGGTGTTCACCTGCCACCACAGAAAAGCCTCAGAAGTCTCTTGAGAGACTCTGATTGAATTGGAGAGACATCCCCAGTGCTGGGCCCATTCACAACTGAGGTTCCACTGCAGGGCCCGCATATGGGACAAGGAGGATGCAAGAAGGTAGGAGCCCAAGTAGGCTTGGAAACATCCTCACAAAGATCTAGTACTGTGCCTAAAACATTGTGATTGTATCTGAATGCATCAAACTCATGTCCTGACCCAGTCAGGGCAGAGAACTTATAGTGCTGCATTCTGTCCATCCTGAACTGTTTGGGCAAGAGACGTCCTGAGGTCTTCTGGAACGGCTGGCAAGAACTTGCCCCATAAAGTGTGGAAATATTTGCCCAGAAGAGACACCCACCTTGAAAGAGCAAAGGGCCAAGCTAGCTCATGAAAACAAATGTTTGCCAAGTGCAATAATATGCTTGATTTCCTTTCTTTGGGATTTAGGGAAAGTCATTTGGATTCACCTTACTCATTCATGCCATTACCACTAGGCTTTGAGGTGTAGGTTGTTTTGTCAAAAACAGGGTCACCAGGAGCCGATCTGTGTTGCCTGGCCACAAGTCGACAGATCAGGGAATCACAGCATGATTTTTTACTAGGTGGCTGTGAGGGAGTTTGTGGGTGCCTTATTAAATGGCAACAGTGGATCTGATGAAGATGACCCTGGTTGGAGTATTTCAGTTAGTACATTGGCTTTGGCTTTCACCTTAGGCAGTTTTAAAGATAGCACCTCTGCTGCTATGTGCTCTATTACTGCAAAGGAGGTGCTTTCTTCCATTGGAGGATCAGGTGGTGAGTTCAGTTTGGTCTACAGAGTGGTGTCTGGCAAACTGGCATTCTGTAGGTAAAGGTCTTCTCAGTGGAAAGAGGGAGCACATTATCTGCCTTCTTGTCATCATCAGTGTTTTGGGGAACGTTTTGTAGACCGTGGACTAGGTCAAAATCGGTTTCAAGAGGGCCTCTGGGTAATACAGACAACGGTGCGGAGGTAGAGGATCTGGTTGAATGACCAATGGCTGCACCTTGGTAATCTCACACCACAACATAAGCCTGGTGCAGGTTGATGTAAATTCAGGGGGTCAGAGCTCGGTATGAGAATCAGATCCGGTTCTGGTGGAGTCTGCTACAGAGCCTGAACAGAAGGGGCTAGCATTGACCTTGGAGCTGGAAAGGAAGCCTGACACAGCATCAGTATGGGCCCAGAAACTCCCAAGGGAGCAGCTGTTGCCAGGGAATGGCCAGCCAGAAGAAATGCATCTGGAGGCCACTGAATCTCTGTGGTGCCCAAAGGCACACCAGAGGGAGCGGGCAGCATCAGAAAGATTTTTAGCATGGCCTCTTTGAAAGCTGCAATTTTCTGCAGGGTCAACAACAGCCTGAATAATTTTGGCCAAGGCGGGATGAACTCTGGGACTGGACTGGATTCAGAAGATGTTGCAGGGGACAAGCCCTGTAAGTGTCACCCTTGCCCGAGAGATGGGATGGGAGCATTTTCAACTTTGACTTGGCTCAAGACTTCAAGCGAGAACGGGACTTCAAGCTGGACCAACCCCACAACTGTGAGAAATTCCACAACTTGGAGCAAGAGCAACACTGCAGTTTCAAATGCAACCTCTCCTTATACTCTGCAACACAGTTTCATAGACGCTCTCTGATCGCCTTCGGGTGCATGAGGGCACATTTTTCACGCAAATTTGAGTCACGGCCAAAGTCCTGCCACACATTTTGTGGGTCCGTAACAGATATCTGCTTCCTGCGGTCGCAGCATGGCTTGAATCAGGTTGTCTTCCGAGGAGACATTGTCCCTAGCACAGTGTCTGAAATTTCTTTGGCGTAGTCTGAGTACAGACAAGTTATGAGTGGAATTAGGGATCCAAGTCGAGGGTTGCCAAGAAAAAAGGAACTGTTATCAGTGTACAGAAGTGGCACCTATATGCAGCCTTGCTTCGTCACTGTCAGAGCGGTCCCAGATCACCGTGGAGCCACACAGCACCACCTGTCAGCCTACAGGAGTCATTGCTGGGACAATTTTCCAGATATAATCTGGCACCTGGTGTATTCTCAAGGTGCTGACTGCAGTTAGAAGAATCCATCAGAAAAGATTATATTCTGGGAAAGGGCACACCACCAGTTCACACTTGGGAGTGGACTACGGGAAGGGGACTCTGACAAAAAGACTTTAAGTGGACAAATATCACTCTGGATCGGATGTCACAAAATCAGTAACCTGGAAAGAATGTGTTCTGTGAATCATACTTCTGCAGTAAAGCCATAGGGAACTGTAAAAAGTGAAAACAAACACCTACTGTCATAAGAGAAAGGACATTTGTTGACAATTTCCCCAGTTACTCCCTATATTTAAAACATGCACTGCAACAAAGGATTACACAGTTTCTTCTTCTTTTACATGTGCGCTTTTCCATACCACACGTCTGTCTTTGAGTGGTGTGCAGTGTCACTTGTGTTTTCACAAGGAGATAATATGTCTCCGCATGCTAGTGCTAGGATTCCAATCAGAGGTTTAAGCTATTTTCTCAATCTTGTTTTTAAATTTATAGGTGTGATATACTCATATTCCAGGTCGGAATCACCTGGATTTCTGGGTTTCACCAAGTATTGCCATCTGGCAACTAGACCAGTCCACTAGGGATCCTTGGCCCTGAAGAATGCCCATGACCTGTATAGGTTAGCGATAGGGGAAGAAACATGTTATCTTAGGGGGATGGAATGAGCCATTGTCCTCATTTTCCATTCCAGTATTGTTTTTAGACATACTAGTGGTCCCCAGAATTAAAGGGGAAACACCTGGGTGCCCCTAGGTATTTTTAACTGATCTGGATCCCACAACTGTCCAGTTGTACTTTATCTAAGAACACCCTCCTTCTTCCTAGTCTTTGGAGGTCGAATCCGCCCTTTTGGCACTGTCCTACTATGTTGGGGAGAAGTTGCCTATCATGAAGCATGCCACAAATTATGGGTGAGGCTTTCTCTTCCAAAAGATTTGTCTTTCCACATGTCCTGACAGAACTCCTAAATATGGCAGTGATTTTGCTTTTCACAAAGTAGTAGTAGTCACTTACTTGTTGTAGCTCCAATACCAGTTTGTGTAATAGTATATCGTCCTAGGAGGACTTGCTGTGACAGTACCTCCCCTTCTCCACTGGTGTGATTAGAGGACTTTCATTATGGCCTTTGGTTTGGGAAGGAGCTGCTTCTCAAGTAAGTACTCACTCACTGACCATAAATGCATGTCCAGACATAGTCCCTGGACTACATATTGCACACCTGTTCATACTTCAGTGACACCACAGGCTTCATCTAAACGTCAGGAGTGCCTGAGGGTCAATAAAAATGCAACAAGACAACATATAAAGAAGGCACAGCTTCCAGGCCCAATGGTGGCTGGAAAAGGAAGACTGAGTGTTGGATGCCTAACATCTTCACTAGAAGTGGAAACACCTTCCCTGAGTTGTGTCAAAAACAGAGTGCAAAGTAGCCAACTGCAAGTCACCAGGGAAAACTGTTGCCGAATCCCAGGGAATTTGCTTTGAGCAGCACAGCCTCTACAGAGGGGTGGAAATAAATCATTCATCCAGTGCAAATGTCCTACATCATTAACATAACCTTGATAAAACCTATTAGTGCTAAAGTCAAGGCAAAGTGTACTGACTACGGCTTGTAATAATGGTCTGTAACAATGACTATGTGGTACCTGTGTTGGCAATGCTATACCAAAATGTGGAAACAGGCACCCATGACATCCAAGGGCACCACTCACTGGCAATGTTCTAATGCCTGCAATACCTGACCAAAGATCATGATTTTGAAAGCGCAAATGCATATGACCTTTAACATACACTGTATGCCCAAGAAAAGGAAGAGGTCTCCTCTGGATGACTCTTCTACCAAGAAACGATTGGCACAGCAATGGAACCATGATTGATCATAGAGTGGGGCTGGCATGACTGTCTGCTGTAGAAGAGTTAGATGTCTTTTTAGAAGGATGCCCACGTTGAGAGAGGGCTCGATAACGAGGACTAGAAGCAGCTTTCCTGAGTGAAATGAGGTGTTAGCCCTACAGTAGACATAATGCGCCATGCCATGGTCACCCTCCTCCAGTTTTCTAGAATCACAGAAGGGGAAGAAAAACACAGCCAAGTGGTTTAGCCGCTTTAGCTATGGGGACATGGAGACAGGTTCTTTCCCTTAATTGCCCTCTTGCCTTAAACATGTCTGAAGGGCTGTTGCTGCACACAGATAGATTTGGTGGGTGGTGGCACTGGATCCATCTACCCTGCACTCAGTTAGCTTGGAATGTTGATGTAATGAGGAAGGAAGTGACAACGAGTCCCAGTGCTGTTGGTTGTTCAGCTTTGCTTGCACTTATACAACCCTTTATCCACGAGAGCAGTAAATCTTTTCACAAAAGAATTTAGTACATGTCAGGGAAAAAACAATTCAATGGGAAAAAAGGCTCCTAAACAAAGAAAAAAAACATTCAGAAGCACAAGTTGGGGTTTTAAGAGTAGAAAAAATGAATGTGACTTCTTTGCTTGAGTACAAAATATTTAAAGTCAGACCTATGTACGTAGGGCATTTAAAGGGAGTCCCCAGTAACCACTCGATACTCTCTGAGAGAGCAAGCACAAGGAGGTCACCATGCAGGATACCAACCCTTGTGAACTTAGTTACCTTCAAAGGAAACATGTATTTACTCTGATTAAGATACGTGTATGAACCGTAATAGCATCTCACAGCATGGCTTTACGCTCCGAAAGGTCTATTGTTAAGAACTACACTGGGCAATTTGAATTTTTGTCATTTGAATAGTATCTCTCTAATTATGCCTGCATTTCAAAATTGAACATAATAACCAACTTTTATACAAGAGGGGCTGGACTTCAGGTGTAAAATACAAACATAAAGGAGGATGATAAATTCTAGAAGGAGAAACTGAATGGTTTAGCTGAAATATCTACAGGAGCTTGTTTTTAATGCCCATGTATGGAGTTTCAGATAATGGAACTAAACAAGTGTAAATTTATCATGAGGAAGGTGAAAAACAACTACTAGTACAAATGTAGATATTCTCACCAATTACTATCACTAATGTGGGCGAACCATTCCTTCCTTCGAATGTGACTTTCATTAAGGGGTTGTTGTGACCTTAAATAAAATGTACTGGAGGCGAGTCTACAACAAAAGGACTGAAAAAGATAGAAGCTTCTAGAAATTCTACATTAAAGAAAAAGGTTTCTGATGCCAGCCTAGTGGTTTAATGAAGATGCAGCTGCCAGTCCAAGGAAGAAGTATTCAATAGAGGGAATTTGAGCCTTCTAAGACAGATTAAAGCAAACCAAAAAGTGAAGTTGGGCAGATGCTGAAGAACATTTACGCTGAACTTTCTCAGAGCAACAGACCTATGTTGAAAAGAAAGGGCGGGTGTGTTGACAGGCTGTGCCTACGGTTTCTACCTTGCTTTTTATTTAATCCATATATATGTCTCCTGCTTTGATGTCCTGCTATACTGCTGGGTTCTCCACAGTGAAAGGAAGAAGTGCAGAGTTATTGCTTTTATTTCTACTGAGTCACAAGCATCATTTAGAAAATGGACTTTGTAAAGGTAGTGCTGTTTCCGTAGTGTGAGTATTATATACTGACTGCTATATTTTGATATAGCTACTAAGTCTATATTTCTGTTTTGTGAGTTTACTGACGTCCAGCAGTGGATATCCACCCCCATGATGTGATCTGGCTTTGTGTTGAGACAGAGCCCCCTCAAGAATAAGACACATTGGAACTCCGTTTGTGTGCAGATCTTTATGCTCACAGGACGGTTGATATGTTCATCGCATTATTTTACGTTTACTTTCAACGTACTGTGCTACTGGGTGCATTTATGGATGCTTGCTCATGTACTGCCAGCGTGTGGCAAAGAAGCTCAATGAGACTAATGATAATGCTCTGCTGGATGTGGAGACATACTAACAATAACAATGCGCATACCGTTCATTGCAAATAGATGTTCTGTGTTTTTTTGCAACATACTACTCGTTGTTGAGAAATGGCAGCCTGGTGATGTAATTGGTGGGGGTGGGCAGGGGCATTTAGTGTTCGGAATTCACTTCTGTTTAAAGGCTGGAAATTTGATTACCATCAATATAAAAAAGAATATTGCACCTTTTACACTTTGAAGTGCTCTTTCTACAATGGACTTGTTAAGAAGTTTTATTATTTTACAAATTTTGCCTTTAAGGATCGGTGACTGTCAGGTTACAATCTGTTCCATGGAATGGTTCCCTAATGTGCTCTATTTGAGGTCATTCATTGCTGGAAAAGTGCTACATTCAAAGGCCCAATTTATCCTGTTGGATATGATTTGGTAGTGTCATCGAGGCACTCCAATCAACAAGTCAGTTTACCAAAGTCTTCATTATTATTTTGAATTCAAAATTCATTTAATGACATCCTGGAGTATCCAATGCTGTATACTATAGCTCCGTTTTGCTGTGCTTATGTATCTCTGATGCAGGTGCAACAATCAAAGCCAGATTCATCCCCAATTTGGAACTGTGTGGGCGCTGCAAATTTGGTGCTGGTGTTCCACTGCAAGTGGAAAGAACCCCATTCCATAGCACAACAATAACTCTGGCTTTTAAGTATTATGGCTATGGAGCAGTTATCGCACAAGCTAACTCATCAACACTTAGAAATCGAGGCAGTGCTTGACACATTATTTACTTACCTCGCAAACTGTGTCCAAATTTGGAATACCTGTCCAGAGTGAGGGCACTGAACGTACTCTAATATTAAGGAACATGGTGAAACTCCATTCATGCGCATTCACCAATTTCACCTATCCATGCATTGATTCACTTGTTTAGCCAGTCCGATCCCTAAAAAGCTCAAACCTGTGTCTGTTCAAGTAATTTACGACCGGGATTCAACAGACCAAGCTGAAGTTTATATGGTGATGTGGGGAGGATCCTGTTGCACATTACGGCTGAGGTACATTGTGAGTGTGTGGATGACAGCGATGATATAGTGATGGAGAGCTTCTGTGTAGGTTAAAGCAACTTTGCCTCTAATCTGCTTTAAACAATAAACTCATGAGCTACTGCTAGCTCCCCAGCTACTTGTAAGTAATTCTCTGTGTGCAGGGGTTTTTGCTTGGTTGAATTAATATTTGTATACTAAAATATAAAACAGTGTATTCAAGACAAAAATGTGTGTATTTTCAGACCTCATACATTGATGTTTGGAAAAAAAAATGGTTGCTTTTCAAAAGTATACTTAAAGTTGATATTTGAGTGGTAAAAATCATGCTGTGTGTGGGAGACATTATTGATATTACTGCCTTGCTACCAGGGGCACTGCAGCAGTGAATGTTATGTATTACCAATGAAGAAGCATTTTACATTCTCCAAGGATTTCCTAAATTCCTGCTGGCAATCGTGCCTGATGCACTGATGGCATCACTTCTGGTAAACTTGCACATGGTGGCCACTACTGTAACCTCGTCTGATGTGGTCACAGTTACAGTACTAGTAGCTCAGGATCATTTAAATTGAAGGTAAGTAGCTGTTATTACAAAAAAGGTTGGAGAATCCCGATCTAAATCCAACACTATAGGCAGATATGTATGCAAAAAAGGAACACACATATACACTGGCATCGCACACATGCTCATGTACACAGAGGCAAGTAAATTTCTATGTACTGCCTGGGCAGTAAAGGTATGTATGCAGTCCATATCTGCATTGGTTAGTTTCACTTGCACATGCAAATAAATTTTGCCTTTGTGTGTATGTGTTTTCTGTGGATAACATCTGCTCTAGTACTGCTGGTTAGTGCATGCACTATCAGAAAGCGAGACCTCTTGGCTTGAGTCCCTCCAAATATCTTCAATAGAAGAGGGATGTCAGGGGTACAAAACTGCACTCTACAAAGAGATTGCAGATACTGCAGATTGCAGATATGGGTGCGATGTTCTCCTTTATTCTTAACAGAGGGGTAGAGGCTCATTAGTGTCAACACAGCAACATGATGGTAATGGTTTACAAACACTCATCATAACAGATACTTATCACGCAAAAAGGTGCATACCTGGCAATGGACTTCACAATGGGCCAATATTGTTTCACTGATTGAAGGTTTATGTTACGAACTCTTCGATGGAACAGTAGCTCTTCGATAACATACAAGTTACTAAATAATAACCTACATTTCATGACTTTGCCTATGTACATCCTTAAAAACAAAAGTTAAATCCCAAGCCTTCACTTGGTTGTATCTTTACGACATTCTGTGCCCCTTCTCCAGTGGTCTTTATAGAGCATGTGGAGATCCCTTACGGCTGAAATGATGTAGCCTCATTATTTTCATGCAAAGATGAGACTTCTTGGTTTTGGCGACTAAAGCTTCTGCTGGTCTTTCTTCAGTGCTCTGACATAGATTATAAGGCAATCATCTAACTGGGAGAGAGCCAAGGGCTCGGCCAGATCAAAGTGCCTAGAAGCATCATGAGCTGGTGATGTTATGGCTAATTTGAAAAATAAGGCTCTGCATCAAAACAAATTACTAGATGTTTGATTTTCTAGGCTGGTGAGGGGCGGGGGGGGCTGCTTCCATCTCACTTGGCCACGGAAAGGGAAGTGATTCCATGGTGGGTTGGCCGATTGCCATGCTACAGGTTAAAAGCTGCACACACATCCAAAATTATACATGTCTCAGGCAGTTACATTTTGAAGCTGTTAAACCTCAACGCCAATTTGAGAAATTATTCAGGTGTGGCAAGATATTTTATGACTTCCTAAGCTAAGATCCACATGTAGGTGTCGTAGAATAGCGGCATTAAAGTTCTGGGACATGCCATATGTATCTTATTGAGGAGCCTGACACAGATTCTCCTTTGTTAGCCTCACTTGAGAGAGAAACAGTACTAATATTCGGCTGTTCCTGCAATCATAATCCATTTTCCCAGATACTTCAACAGTTTTACACTATCAGTCACTAAAAGATTGGTATGTTGGATTGCCTTCAATCAAGTGATAAAAGGAGACCAGGTCTGATGTCAGCTATGCTTGATTTGGCGACTCTAAGGCCTAAAACCAGATTGTTGATCAAGAAGAATGCTTTTCACCTCAACTCGTGCTTAATCTTGTACTCAGTGATCCTGCTGGAATAACAGATTACACATCGGATGGCAGCTTACCACATCTGTGGAGACGTTTTATTTCAGCACTTTTGGGCTCCATTACATTTAAAATCTGATCAGTTATGTGATGTTGGGTACTAGAGTGCCCATGTGGGTTCTGATGGTAGAAGCTGGGCACAGCTCAATTGGGAAGCTTGATGCCTTTACAGTTGCTTTTAGACTTTGTATAGTGTTCAATATGATGAGAGGTGGAATGGAGGCTTGCTTGTTGGATACTGGTATGGGGTTTCAGCGAATGTCTGCATAGAATACTAGATTATGTCACTTTTTGTAGAAACTGGTTGTAGCTTTTCAGAGCTTTCAGGTGTAATCACTGGATTCTTATTGGATACTTTTGGCTCTGTGACTCTTGCCCTGTCTCCGTAGTGAACATTCATCTAAGTTCCTGCAAACAGAGAAACAGCTGATGCCCATCACAAAGTGCTTCTTTGTAGAGAAAAGTATAATCAGTTTATAATGCTCCTTCCCCATAAAGACAACAGCAGGCTTCATAAATGAAAACTCTGGTGCTGAAGAACTTAACTTTTCATAGTCAAATAGTCTTCATATAATTGTACCATAAAAAAGAACAAACAGCTGCAAAATAGTGTCATGTCAGTAATGTCTTAATTTTGACTGTCACTTACAATTAAGTGAAAAAGTAACCATCTGCATTGCAAATGAGCTACAAATCTACTAAGATTTTGTTTTTCATTCAAGTTAATGAAATATTAAACTATGGCATGGTGATAGTAATCAAGCACACAAAAGGTGACGGGAGGTATGCATCCATTTTGTCTTTCCAATCGCTCATGGAAGTAGTATTCTAGCCCATCATTCTTCACCCAATGTGCCACACTAGACAGAGGCCCACCTTACACAGATCAGTACACACCCTCCTACTTATGGGATAAGATCATCCCAAACTACCAAGTGAGGCCAATTCCAGAAGGGAATGCAACCAACCCCAGACTGGTTTTGGTCTACTCAGGCCTCGTCAGTGAGGTATAGCTTGGATCAAGTGGCACAGGGTATGCCCACGAAAAGCAGAGTCAATACTGATTTGCATATGGTGAGCCCCTGCCTAGAGTGGCACAGTGGTTGAAAAAACAAGGGTTGAAATGCTATCCAAAGTGATCGCCATCTTTTGAGACTACTTACAAGCATTCCTCCTATCACCTTTTATTTGTTTGGTGGTGATAGTTATGCCACGTCATTCCGTTCTCTAGTGAAGGTAGGTAGAAGTTAACTCTGAGGTTTAGGATGAAACTAAAACTTCAGACAAACTAATGCTAGATTCTACACATAATACCATGTTATTAATTCACAGCCAGGAAACCAAGATATCACATCCATACCTACTCCTGTTACCCCCGCCCCAAACTCCTGCCCAACTTGCCAAACCTAGAAGGGTATAGAATGAATACTGATAGAACATAAGATCTTACATCAAAAGCGCAAAGATCCCAGCTAAACTTTTCTAAGTGAGAATGAGAGTTTTACTACAAATCAGCACCGACAATCATTAAGTTTGAATCATTTAGAGCAAATTAGATCTTGTTCAAATTATTATTATTAATTTAGACTTATAGAGTGCATAGCTGCCCAGGGGCTTCCCAGCGCTGAGAGACAGAATGCAGACAGATTAAAATAGATAACTAGAGGTACTGCCTAAACAGACAAGTTTTTATAGATTTTCGGAATTCTAGTTCCTTGTCCAGGGAACGGCATTCCTTCTGTAAGGTGTTAAAAAGTTTTGGGGCAAGGTGGGAGAAGGATCCCCCCCCCCCCCAAATAAAATTATTCCAATACCAATGCCTTGAAAAACAAGTTATTTACCTTTGGTAATGATATTCCTAGTGGAAACTTTATTTAACCGTAGATTCACCACCTTTGGAAAATCCCCAGATGACAGTCTGGATCAGGAAGATTTAAACAGCATTGCCTCCACATTGCCTCCACATGTCTCTAAGTGGAGGCTCCAAACTAAGTTTGCTCCGCCCTGGACATAAATTTCTTTCTTGACTTTGTCGACACACGGATGCAGAGCTGCTCAACAATCGGTTACCTGTGTGCAGATTCCTTTATTGGTACCGTTTTAGATTGGAACAGAGACCAGGCCACAGAACAGGGGAGGCGGGAGGGCAATGAGGAATTTGCAATTAGATGAAGCATCCACCAGAAAGTGCATTACTAAAGGTATGTAGTTTGTTCTTGTGGCAGGTACTTCTAACCGCAGAATCTTAACCTTTAGAATAGATGCCAAAGCAGTACCTCCCAAGGTGATGAGTTTGGAGAATGGTCATATCAAAAAGTCTTGCAGGACTGAATGGGCAACTGCCCTTCTCGCCAGACCTGGCTGTCAAAGCAGCAGGTCTTCGTCAATGTGTGCAGTGATGCCCATGTTGTAGTCTGACAGATATCAAGAACTGTTATGTTTCATATAGGTACCCTAATATAGGCCCGGGTAATATCATACACCTTCACCTACATTATCTCCCTTATACTACACAGTAACAAGCCTTTAGGATTGAACCTTTACCTAGTTCTAGTCCTGGGTGCAGAAGGAGGGTTTTCCCCGAACAATAGCGTCCTATAACTCCATCAATGGACTCATACGGTATGAATGAATATTCATGAGGGTTCTTGGAAACCAGGCAGGGGCGACACCACCTGCATAATATCTACATACAAGGTTCATCCCATACGTCATCCTCAAATCCAACAATGGCTAATACAAGAAGCACAAGTTACTAACTTGTGTAACGATATATCTGTAAGAGACAGTAGTTAGTGACAGATTCCTTACCTTAGAATATCCCCAGGCGTCAGGCTGGATCGGGAAAGTTTTGCGTAGCAGTACCCTTGCGCGTCGGTAGGCGTCGTCGTGCGGCTCCGCGTTCGTCGTCGGGATCGCCGGGATGACGTCGCGGGCAGTACTTAGACGCCGCCCCTGCGCGCTGACGTCAGTTCTGTACACGACTTTCCGCGCCAGGAACGCAGAGCCATGCAAGAAGCTGACATAGGTGTCTGAAAAATACTAGGGCCCTGAAAGGGATGTCCTTAACCCTAGAAATCAGTTCGCAGAACGGGGAGGATGGGTGGGCGGTAAGGAATCTGTCACTAACTACTGTCTCTTACAGATATATCGTTACACAAGTTAGTAACTTGTGCATCTGAAAGAGACACGTTAGTGACAGATTCCTTACCTTAGAATAGATACCCCAGCAATACCAACCCCGGTGGTGGGTCTGCGAACAAAGATCAGACAAGGAAGTCCTGGAGGACAGAACGGCCAAAGAAGCCGTCCCTCCAGACCTGACTGTCAAGGCAGTAATGCTTTGTAAACGTGTGCAGCGAGGCCCACGTAGCTGCCTGACAAATAACCGGCAGCGGAACACCGCGGCCCAAGGTCGTGGTAGCAGCCGTTGCCCTTGTGGAATGGGCACGCAGCCCAACAGGAGGCTCCTTCTTCGCCAAAGAATAGCAGGTCTTGATGCACAAGGTAACCCAGCGGGAGATGGTCCTCTTGTGCACCGCCCGACCTTTTGGCGCCCACGTAGCCAACAAAGAGCTGGTCATCCACCCGGAAGTGTTTTGTGCGGTCAATATAGAAGGAGAGCGCACGTTTTGGGTCCAGACGGTGGAGCCTCTCTTCCTCTCTGGAAGGATGCGGAGGCGGAAAGAAGGTGGGCAAAGTGATGGTCTGCCCAATATGGAAAGCAGTAACCACCTTTGGCAAGAAGGACGGACGCGTCCGAAGAACAACCTTGTCTGGATGAACAGACAGAAAGGGAGGTTTGCAAGATAGAGCCTGGAGCTCACTCACCCGCCGAGCGGAGGCGATGGCCACCAGAAAGGCTGTCTTCAGAGTCAGAAGACGAAGAGGACAGTTATGTAGAGGCTCAAAGGGAGCGCACATTAAAAGGTAAGAACCAAGTTCAAGTCCCACTGAGGCATCACAAACGGAACAGGAGGAAAGAGGTGAGTAATGCCTTTTAAGAACCTGTTAACAACAGGGGACTTGAAAAGGGAGGGCTGATCAGGGAGCCTGAGGAAGGCCGAGATAGCACAAAGATAACCCTTGATGGTACCCAGGGCAGAACCCTGTTGGGCCAGAGAGAGAAGGAACAGAAGGACCTCAGAAAGAGGGGCAGAAAGGGGATTCACAGCCTTTGCTGTGCACCATGCCACAAATTTGTTCCACCTGCAGGCGTATACCACCTTAGTGGAGGGACGCCTGGCTGCCAGAATTACATCACAAACTTTGGGAGGCAAGTCGAAAGGAATCAACTGCCGCCGCTCAATCTCCACGCAAGCAGGTGTAGACTGGACAGGTTCGGGTGGAGGACCGTCCCCTGCTGCTGCGACAGAAGATCCTCCCGAAGAGGCAGACGGATCGGGGGATCTACGCTCATATTGAGTAGCTCAGGATACCAAACTCTTCGAGCCCAGTCCGGAGCCACAAGAATGACTTGGGCCCGGTCGTGCCGAATCTTCTTCAACACTCTGGGTAGAAGTGGTATAGGCGGAAAGGCGTACAACAGACCGCAACTCCACTCGTGACGAAAAGCGTCTCCGAGCGAGTGCCGCCTTGGAAATTCCAACGCGCAGAACTGATGACATTGCGCGTTCTCTTCGGTGGCGAATAGATCTAACCAAGGCTCTCCCCATTGTAGAAAGAGTCCTTGCGCCACTTCCGAGTGAAGACGCCATTCGTGATCCATCATGCACCTGCGGCTGAGTTTGTCCGCCCTGGCGTTCAAGGAACCTGCCAGGTGTTGAACCATCAGGAACATGCCCTGATGTTCCAGCCATGTCCAGAGGCGCAGAGCCTCCTGACAAAGGGTCCAAGACCCCACCCCGCCCTGTTTGTTGCAGTACCACATGGCGGTGGTGTTGTCTGTGAACACCTGCACTACCTTCCCTTTGACAGAGGGAAGGAATGCCTTGAGTGCAAGTCGGATCGCCCGGAGCTCCAGAATGTTGATATGGAGCCGGGACTCCGCCGGAGACCAGAGGCCTCTGATCTCTGCCTCTCCCATGTGACCGCCCCATCCCAGAAGGGACGTGTCCGTCACAACTGTGTGCTCTGGCTGGGGAAGGGAGAGGGATCTGCCCATGACCCATTGCCGGTTCGAGAGCCACCACTGCAACTGTCTTGCAGTCCCCTCCGAGATCTGGACGTAATCGGACAGGTTGCCCTGGTGCTGCGCCCACTGGAACTTCAGGTCCCACTGCAGAGCCCGCATATGCCATCTGGCATGATTGACCAGCAGGATGCAGGAGGCCATGAGGCCCAGCAGCCTCAGGGTCATCCGTACCGAAACCCAGGATAAAGGCTGAAAGATCGGAATCATAGCCTGAATATCCCGGACTCGCCGTTCGGGAGGATAGGCCCGAAACTGCGTCGTGTCCAGAACCGCTCCGATGAAAAGGAGCTGTGGAGAAGGAATCAGATGCGACTTCGGCACATTGATGGAGAACCCCAGCGAGTGCAGGAGTTCGGCCGTAGTCTGGAGGTGGGAGACGACTGCCTGGGACGAGCCCGCCTTCAGCAGCCAGTCGTCGAGGTAGGGGAAGACTGAAACCCCTGCCCGGCGCAGATGAGCTGCGACCACCGCCATCACTTTCGTGAACACCCGAGGGGGCACTGGTAAGGCCAAAGGGGAGCACGGTGAACTGAAAATGCTCGGGGCCTACCGTGAACCGAAGATAACGCCGGTGGGCCGGCAGGACGGGGATGTGGAAATATGCGTCCTGCAAGTCCAACGCTACCAACCAGTCTCCAGGGTCGAGGGCAGTCAAGACCTGAGCTAGGGTGAGCATCTTGAACTTCTCCTTCCGGAGGAAGCGATTGACGTTCCGGAGGTCCAAGATAGGACGCATGTCCTCCTTGTCCTTTTTGGGCACCAGAAAGTAGTGGCAGTAGCAACCACGCCCTACTTCTGGGGTCGGAACATCGCTCGATGGCCCTCTTGGTCAAGAGGGCCGCGACTTCCTTCTGTAGAAGCACCAAGTGATCCCCTGACATGCGGTGGAATTGAGGTGGCATGGCTGGGGGGTGGTCTCGAAGGGGAGGGAGTAGCCCCTTCGGACAATGTCCAAGACCCACCTGTCCGAGGTGATGGTACGCCAGTGGGGAAGGTGATGGCGGACCCTGCCCCCTACTGGCGTGCTGTGCACCTGAAAGGAGGGACTAGGAGTGCTTGGAGGCCGCGGACGAGTTGGAGGTGGTGGCCTGACCCGCACGCTGGTTGCCCGATCCGCCACGGCGGAATCCACGTCCTCGGCCACGCGAAGACGCTTGCTGCGCGGGCCGGTGGCTGGGCTGCTGACGTGAAGGGGCGCCCCTACCGTGGCCACGATAGGGGCGAAAAGCAGAAGTCAGCGGAGGGCGTGTAGCAGAAAGGCCCAGGGACTTGGTAGTAGCCCGTGAGTCCTTAAAGCGCTCCAACGCATGGTCTGCTTTGGACCCAAAAAGACCGACTCCATCAAAGGGCATGTCCATGAGAGTATTCTGGACATCCACTGAAAAACCAGTGGTTCTCAGCCAGGCGTGGCGTCTGAGCGCCACCGTCGTTGCAATAGACCTGCCCAGCGAGTCGGCGGTGTCAAGGCCACAACGTATTGTGTATTTAGCCGCATCCCTTCCTTCCGCAATGGCGCGGGAAAGCAGTGTCTGGACCTCCTCAGGACACTGGGGCAAAACATCCGCCACCGAATCCCACAGGGAGTGGGTATATCGGCCCAAAAGACAAGCGGTGTTAACGGACCGCAAGCCAGCACTGGAGGAAGAAAAGCCCTTCTTCCCAAACTGATCCAGGCGTTTGGATTCCCTATCCGGAGGAGCGGTAGGGAAGGCGGTTTGGGAAGCGGAGGCTTGGACAACCAAGCTCTCAGGAGTGGGGTGGACAGAGAGAAACAGGGGGTCGCCCGGAGCTGGGCGATGGCGTCGTGACACGTTCCGATCCACAGGAGCCCCTGTGTTGGGCTTGGACCAGGCGCCCAAAAGAACGTCAGTGAGGGCGTCGTTAAACGGCAGCACAGTCTCCGCAGAGGAGCCTGCCGGCTGAAGCACCTCTGTCAAGATGTTAGGCTTGACCGTCAAAGTAGGAAGTTGGAGACGTAAGGCCCCAGCTTCCCTACGCAACACCGTACCAAAATTGGCTCCCTCCTCCGTAGCCACGGGAGGAGACAGCATGCCAGTGTCAGGGGAAGTATCTAGACCACTGGCCTCCCCTAGACTCTCTGTCCAGTCCTGATCATACTGACAGTGTTGTGTCAGAGGGTCATCAGACCCCTCCCAGTCCAACTGGTCCTCCTCTGGTTCAAAATAAGGAGGAGGAGGGACAGTTGGGACCCAAGGTCCCATCGGCGCCGGAGCCGGCGTCGAGCGACGTCGGTCCGGATCCATGTCCGGAGCCGGAAGGAACAGGGGGACGACGCCGCCCGGAGCCCAGGGCGGCGCCGAGAACGGCACCGGAGACATCGGCGCCGGCGTCGGTCGGTCGACCGGCGTCGATGGGGGTTGTGGAGCCGGGATCGAGGCCGGGGCCGGAGCCGGGATCGAGGCTGGAGGCACGGGCGACGCCGGGGCCGGAGCCGTCGGCGGCGCCGGAGCAACCCCATCAGGGCCCGCGGGGCCCGAAGGCGCACCGGAGGGGCCTGAAGGCCCGAAGAGGCGGGCCATGGCCGACAGGAATTCCTGCACTTTGGCCGGATCCGCCCCCGAACCCGGAAAGGGCGGGTATGGCGGGGGCGACTCCACAGGCATGTCCGGGGCCGCGGGGGCGGGGACGGTGCCGGGAGGAGCCTCAGCCGAGTCGCGAGACCGGCGAGGCGAAGTCCTAGAGCGATGATGCTTTTTGGACTTTTTGTGTTTCGACTTACCGGACGAAGAAGACTTCGACGCCGACGACCGGTGTGGACTCCGCGATCGACCCCTGGACCTCTCACGCGACCGGGGCTTCCGCGGAGCCGAATGCCGGGCCTCGAGGAGCTTTCGAGACCGCTCTCGCAAAGCTTTCGGGTGGAGGGCCTGGCAGTCGGTACAAGACTCCGTGTCGTGGCCTCGGCCGAGGCAGAAGAGACACTCCCAGTGCGGGTCGGTGACGGACATCATCCGCGCACAGGCGCCGCATCGCTTGAAGCCGGGCATCCCTACGACGCCTTGAAAGTATGAAAAAACAGTGAAAAATTCACCAAAAGTATGGTCAAAAAATGACCAGGGCACTGCTCTTCCCGGATCTGCGCTTGCTGGCGCGGAAAAAGAAGAACAGAACTGACGTCAGCGCGCAGGGGCGGCGTCTAAGTACTGCCCGCGACGTCATCCCGGCGATCACGACGCCGACGACGGACGCGGAGCCGCACGACGCCGCCTACCGACGCGCAAGGGTACTGCTACGCAAAAACTTTCCGGATCCAGCCTGACGCCTGGGGATATTCTAAGGTAAGGAATCTGTCACTAACGTGTCTCTTTCAGATACAAGGGACAAAGAAACCCTAGATACTTTTTGTATACATACAGCACATCTTGCTAGGGTTGGTAGAGGGAACTGAGACTTCCAGGCCTACACATTGACCAGAGACGCTGAGGCTCCTGCATGCAGACGCTCCAGCTGACAGTGGTCTAACACATCCCTTGCGGGGTGTCCAACTCGAGACCAGGACGGGGTCCGACACTCTCTCTCTCTCCAGGTAATGGGGTTCGACCAAATCCTAGAGGGATTCTTGGCTTCACACCTACTCACATGCTAGGTACACTTAGGTACATCTACATAGGCATCGTAGGAGTACGCGCACTTTTATCATGCATTTTATATTCATCTATGTATTTATGATTATTGCAAGATGGTAGAACTGTACTATCCTTTTATTTTCACTGTACTGCTAATCATATATATCTGCTACTGTCTAACGGTTGTTGCAGCACATCTATTTTACACTAGAAGAACAACTGTGCAATAAATTCTTATTGTAACACACCCAACTGTTTCTTCTGTGTAACTCTCTGAGACCGAATAAGTGAGCACGAGTGACTGAGCGAAAAGTAGTATATTGTTTCCACGATCCTGGGGAATCAGGGTTGTCATGTTCTGAAGGTGCCAGAAACTATTCTCTCTCCAATAAGAGGAGATTCTAGTGGCACTGTGAGCTAGCTAAAACAGAAAGGCTAACATTCTCGGTGGGGGTGCTCAGAGCCAGTCTGCCACCAATCCTACAGTTTATGTTATCCGAACGCGCACATCCTGTATGGGTAATATAGGAACTACACGACATGGCGCCGCCAACGTTGGTTGGATACTTATTTAACAGTAGAATCTGAGTAGTTCAGTCGTGCTAATTCTCAGAGACCCCTACTCACAAAACGCCAGAGACGTCTGGAGTGGGTGGGCACAAACTCCGCCACAGCTGAGTAGGCGAAACAATCCTATTTATTAGCTGTTGGTTAATCAAGCTTGAAGGACACAGTGTTCCTAAAATTGTGCAAATAAAACCTTATCTTAGTTCCCTTGAACAAAAAACTTCTTCTTTACAAAATGACTGAGGGCAGGGAGGACCCAGTAGTAGATCTGCACCTCTCAGCTGGAGAAGAAGATACAAACGCAATTCAAATTGCACCTAAATTCAGACGTACGATCACCCTGAAACTATTAGAAAATGGTTTATCAGATAGGGGTGGCTTAGTAGTTTTCGTGATTGAGGCACACGAATCAAACAAAACAGAGGTATTTTATTCGTGGGTTACATTCCCAGAAGCAGATGCGAGAACACAGACATTTCACAACCATACAGAAGGAGATGCACCGGTGGAATATGGTCCGTTCGAGGACATAGAGGTTCCACTCACGTACCAGGAACACTTATACTGGTTTAAAGGCGCCCTACCCCACATAAGAAATAGAGTAAGATTAGGCCCGCTCGGAGGAGAGGGGGCAACATGGCAGATATTAGCGGCCTACACACCACATCCTGACATTGAAACAATGCCACAGGCAGACTTACTCATACAACACAAGGATTTGATTAAAATCTATAGAAACTTGACACAATTCGTCATGAGGACTTTCACAGTCCAACCTGCAACAGTTGCAACAAATTGTACTCAATCTCAGGGTACAGCAACTAAAATCACACCACAAACATTACACGCGGTAATGGGCAAAATGCCCACGAAACGTGAACAAATGCCATCCTAAGTAGCTCAGAAAATAACCCAGCTCGAGGCAGTATTCCTGAATACTACCCCATATGAAAAACACAGAATGCTAACAATCTGCTTCCCCATGGGGATAACACCACAAGTAGAAGATTGTACCACTTGGGGTACAGTCTTTGCTGCCATATATACTAGAACTCATGGTATTCCTTCATTAGCAGTAGTACCTGATGTATTAAGACAAATACAAAACGAGTACGGAGCAGAGCCTGCCCTAAACTTAGGGATGAAGTTACTAGGTAACTATGATCAGGTATCAGCCATAATACTAGCTAATATTAAAGGGGAAGCAGCCTCGGTGGCGATCCGCCAACGCCTAAGGGAGTTCAGTCCTATAGATCAACAACATGAACTACCCAAAATGATTGAAACTGCATATGCAGAGTTAGGCAGAGACAGTTTAGGTGGGAAAGCTTTAAAACCACAACTGATGGGAAGTCCTGAAAAGGACACTTCCAAGCAGACACCTGCTTCTTCTAAAAAGAAGTGGGATACTAAAAAACAACAAAACTTTGAAGGAAACAGATCTCAATCCCGAGGCAGATCGCATCCACAGGAGCCCTCCGAAAGGAGGTACAACCTTAGGAATAGGGATAATATTAGGAAACTTGACAGGCATCAGGATACTGATACACGTTCCTCTCGTTCCTTTAAGGGTTCATCGAAAAACTCTGAGAGAGAAGGACGGTCAGAACACAAAGAAGAGCGTACAAAGTCCAGAGACAAACAGCACGCTCAAGACTATACTTCCAAAAAAGAAGAAAAGCCGAAATCAAAACCTCAGTTTAAGAAGAAGAAAGTTGCAGGCCTGAAGATCAGACATGCCCAGAAGTCTAAGGAGACAACTTCTGAACGGGGAATGGGCTCAGACGACGCTAGACAGTGCGGCAGAAGTAACAATAGCTCGCCAGAACCTGATGGAATTTCTGGTGACAGCGGACTTGAATGATTACATCACGGTGGAAACACCAGACACGAGGGTGAGCGTCCCACATAAGTTATATGAAATAACACTCCAAATGGAGGGGGACAAGCCCAGGAAAGTTAAAGGTCTATTTTGGAAGAATCTGTCATCTGGTTATGACATCCTATTAGCTGAACAAGATTGGCCGCCAGCATTCTTTATGGAGTGCCCTAGGGGAGAAACGGTAATTTTTCCAGCCTTCTCCGACCTCGTTCCCATTCATTTAAAACACACATATGCACGGGAGTGGGCAGTTGCCCTAGCTCCACCACTGTACAAAAATCATGCCGGATGGGATGAGAATTCAACCCACCACGTGATCCCGTTAAAAGTCTCACCAAATGCACAGAGACAATATCCAATAAAGCAAGAAGCTAAAAAACAGGTCAGGGAGATCTTAGATCAACTTGAATACCAAGGGGTGATCAAATTGCACCTCACCAATGAACAATCCTTTGTTTCCCGTAATGAAACCGGACAAGTCATATCGTCTAGTTTTAGATTACGGACATTTAAACACATGCACAAAGACATTCGCTGTTCAAAATGCACACAGTGCCGCATTAATGAATAACATTGGGCGGAAAAAATACAAAACTACACTTTAATCTCAAATGGATTTTTCTGCCATAATATAGTGCCTGAAAGCAGGTATTTGACCGCATTCTCAGCGTTGGGGTCCCAGCGACAATTTTGTCGCCTCACCCAAGGGTATAGGAATAGCCCAGGGGTGTTTTCAGCAAGAGTAACTGAGTTACTCCAAAATTTTGATGAGGAAGCATTGTCCTATGTGGATGATATTTATCTGATGGACGATGACTTAAAAAGGCACTTGACCAGGGTGAGCACCATAATTATGGGGTTCACCTCTGAGGGCTACAAATTTAATTTAAATAAAATCAAAAATCGCCCACCTCAATGTCCTATTTTTAGGATATGAGCTTTCAAGTGAAGGGAAAAGTCTGGCAGCTAACCTTTTAGAAAAGTGTGCACTGCTCCAACCTCCAAAATCATTAAAAAATTTACAATCAATACTAGGATTCCTGAATTTCGGCAGAACATACATTTTGGATTACGCGGAAAGAGTAAAACCTTTCTACGACTTAATAAAACCTGACTTTTCAGTTAGACAATGGACACAGGAACACACAAACATCCTGCGTTCACTACAAGAAGACATGATAGCTTCAAAACACTTACAGACGCGGGTAAACGTACGCAATTTAGTGATCCGCGTAATAGCGGGTCAATGCGGGTACACTTACTTAACCTTCAATTAAGGGGAAACAGTACCAATCGCTTACAAATCGCACCTGTACACAAACGCAGAAATGCGTTTCACTTCAACAGAAAAAATCCTGACAGCAGTTCAGACCGCTGTAGCAAGAGAAAGAGCACTGGCTCAGGGAAAGCCCATAATTGTCGTAACACCGGTACCAGCTTTAGAAGCTGTTACAAAGGCTAGCATTCCAAATGCAAAAGCCTTACATCCGAGATGGATACAATGGGCTAATTCTCTTACTGCAACGGATGTTGAATACAGATTTGATCCAAGTTTAAAAACACAAGCATTTCTGCAATACGAACAAGAATACCCTCTACCGAATGAAATCTTGCCTCTAGATCAGTATGAATATATTATTTACACTGACGGATCTGCTCAACCGGCCATAGGGAGTAAGCAACAATACAGCGCAGCATGTGCTATCGTTAAAGGTCGCAGGCGGGATGGAAAGTTCCATCCAAGTTGCACCAAAACGCAATCTCTAGGAGACTGCACGGCTCAGTTGGCAGAGTTAAAAGCGCTGATACCAGCACTGGTGAATACGGATCACGAATTCCCCACACTGATAGTGTGTGATTCTTTTTACTGTGTGCAATCATACAATGAATATTTACATCATTGGGAACTAAACGGGTTCCCTTTTGCACTGGTAAAGTAATCACTAGGCTGAGAGCAAGATGGAGTCAGAGTGAAACCTACGCTGCTCGGCCGCACACGCTAGCCACATCGACTATCGGCTAGGCGCCCTGCGATGTGACACAGATGCTGAAAGAGAGGAGAGTGAAGACGATCGGTTTTTGCCCTCAGCCAGCCGTTTTTGAATTGTTTATCGCGGATGCGGTAAATTTTCAGGATTACAAAGGCTCCCGGGCGACGCCAGCGACTCTACGAGCGTGTTGGGGGTTTCGGACGCTGCTTTTTCTTTGGATTGTGCGGTGCGCTGCTTCACTGATACTCGCTCCAATCTGGGTATGTGAGAGAGCTCAGCAGCATCGGCGGCATCGGCGCTGGTCCAGGATCATGTCGACCAGGGGAGCTAAGGCGGGGAAAATCAGCAAGACAAAAGCAGCTATCGCCAACGCTGACGCTGGAGACACCGGACAAGGAGAAAACATGCCCAAAATCAAGCGCGAGGTCAGTGTTAACAAAAAAACAGTAGGGAGGCACGGGGGGGTGGTGTACATAAGGATCTAGTGGGTTCCCAGCCTTCAGTCGCTAAACTATTTTCTGGGGCTAAGGGGCCACCTCCTGCCACGGACTCTAAGACTAAGACTAACTGATGTCTAGATGTCGGTGCAACCTTGTAATAATACGAGGTCGGGTCAGTGGTGTTAAACCCTGAAAAATATGAAAACTTCTGTGCAAATGTATGCGAACTACCTTTTGGTGGTGTAGGGCAATGTTCCCACTGGTGGTACTCAAAAACATTTCTAGGTGATATAGATTTGTGCAAGAAATGATGACCATAATGTTGGTAACAGTACAAAGTGTCATAGTCTGAAGTACCTTCTAACATTTCAGTGTTTGGAAATGCAGCAGTTTTCTCTAAATCAGACAACATATTATTAACAGTTTCAGAGTCACAATCATCAGAAAATGTACTGGAGGTAATGATATCACTCAATGAAATTTTAAATATATGAGAAATTTTTAAAAGTTCAGTAGGACCGAATATATCGAAATCAACCTTGTCCCAAACTATACCGTCCGGTATAGGAACTGCTGTAATGTTCACTGATGACAAGTCTCTTTGTTCACGATGTGAGGACTGATGTGGTTTCAGAATCAGATTTACTGTTTCGGCTGCAGGTCTTTGTTGAAGGTATCGTCCATTAATAAGCATGCTAAAAGTTATAACAGCCTATCCAGAAAAGAAAGAACAGTATCCAAGTAATTACCCAGAGTTCTACCCAAGGTGATACCAGGTAAGTCGTTTCCGGTTCACTTGGATCCAAGGAAAACGTATCAAAGTACATGAAGTAGCCAGAAGCAGTTCGATCAATTGTAGGAATTGCATTGGGATTTGTTGAAATCGTAGTTTGCTCTTGTCAAGGCATGTTGACGTAGACATCTGTATTAGGTCTTATTGCAACTTGTGTGTTATTTTGAGTTTGGTTTTGAAGTTGAACTTCGGGTTCAAGGGGAACGAGTTCCATAGCATTGTTGCATAGTCTTTCATTCCGTACAGGAGGCTCTTCGAGCGTGATGAGTCTTTCTATTTGAACTTCTTGGATTGTAGCTAGATGAGGGAGTCTGTTACAGCGGAGTCCACGAGGCCTACTGTTCAGTATCAGCCACATAGTGTGGTTTGATTAAGTCGATTGAAACAAATCGTTTCTCCTTTTTTCCGGCAAGAGGCGGTAGAAGTACAGTTCTTGTTCCTTGAATTGCTAGGACAGGTGCAGGTTTTCTGTATGATGGTCCAAATTCTTTTTCATCCGCTATTTTCTCTCTGACCAGATCCCCGACTTTTGGGATCCAGACAGGTCTTGCCGTGACTGCCTTGACTTACCCAGTGGCGGTCTGTTTCAGGTGGACGTTACTTTGCTGTGTCCTGGATTCATTTAGATCCTGTAAAACTGCCAAACGATCATGGATATCAAATGGTTTCTCCTCCGCCACTGCGCCTTCACAATCAAGATCAGGTACCCACATTCTTGTCCCAAATAGGACCTCGTAAGGAGTGACACCCCCTAGAGAACTTCTTGGCTGGTTATTGAGAGCTCGTTGTACCCCATATATATGGTTGACCCAACTACCGCCCTTGCCTAATACCCTAGCTGTTAAAGATTGCTTTAGGTCCCGGTTCTTCCTCTCCACAACCGAATTTCCCTCAGGATGGTACGGAGAGGAGTACAGCAATGCTCCGCCCATACTTTCCATGGCCTCTTTGTAAGCCCGAGAGCTAAACGCTGGGCCACGGTCAGAATGTAACGTGCCAACTGCGTATGTCCTGATAAAGTCTCGCAAATCTTTGATAACAGTTCGAGCGTCAGCCGAGCGCTGAGGCCAAACACATAGGAATCTTGAGCAGGAATCCACTGCAACCATGATATACTTGTAGGCCCCATCTGATTGTAAGGGGCCGCAGTGGTCCAGATACACACAATTGAGAGGTTTGTCTGATTTTAATAACGGTGTCTGTGCCGGGCGTGTTATGGTGGAGCCTTTCATCTGCTGGCAGATGTCACATTTCAAGACATAGTCTTTAGTTTGCTTTGTTAGACCTGGCCACCAGTAGCGCTGTTTCAACAATGAAATAGTCGATGTAACGCCTGTATGCGCATAGCCCAAACCCTCGTGTGCTGCAATAATCAAACCTTGCCTACGATCCATATTTGGTATTACTCTGTCCCCCACTCCAGGAATCTGAGCATATGGAATGTTGTTTGCATCTAACTTGTAGGAGTACTTGAGTGGAAATTTCTTTGGTACTGCTGAGCTGCCTTTGCGCGAAGCAATGACAGCGACCATAATCTCACCGTCGATCCTCGTTTTTGAATGAGTGATTGCAGCTACGGAAGCTGTGCGTACAGCCCCCTTTGCGGCTTCATCAGCCAATGAATTCCCTTCAACGTGAACGCCATCACGTTGATGACTCAGTGTATGAATCATGTGAATCAGTTCACTGACTCTTCGCAGTGACGTGATAGCCACTAAGAAAGCCGTTTTTAGTGTGAGCATGTGCAGTGTGATTTTGTGTATGGGTTCAAATGGTGATTTCATCAACTGTGTCAGTACAGTGTTGAGGTTCCAGCTTGGGGCTGGCATCCTTTTAGGGGGGGCTATTCTTTTAGCCCCTTCCAGGAATCTTTTGACCACTTGGGAGGTGAAGAAGCTTTTCACCGCTTCTCCCTGGTGTAGGCCACTATGGCTGCTAGGTGAACCCTTAGTGACGAGTAGCTCAGCCCGCTTTGTAGTAGGTGTGTTAAGTATCGCAGTACTGTTGATTCTTTTGTGACTTTTCGTTGCAGTCCCTCTGTAATGCACCATTGCGAGAACCTTTTCCACTTTGCAATGTAGCATTTTCTTGTAGTGGGTCTCCTTGCTTCTCTGAGTACTGCCATGGTGCTTGGAGGTAGTTTGAGGTGTGCGAATTCTAGGTCCTCAGGAGCCATGCTGCTAGGCTGAGGCTGTCTGGTTCTGGGTGGAGCACTTTTCCGTCTTGCATTGTGAGGAGGTCTTTCCTTCTGCTGAACCTGTGTGCTGGTTCCTGCGCCATTTCCATTATCTGTGAGAACCATGATTGTCTGGCCCACTGAGGTGCCACCAATATCAGTGTCATGCTGCTGCTCCTGCATTTGCTGAGTACCTTGTGTAACAGTGGTATCGGGGGAAAAGCGTATGCAAATTCGTTCGACCAACTTATCCATAGCGCATTCCCTAGGGACCTTTGGTCCGGTTGTCTGGATGCGTAATGTTGGCATTTTGCATTGTGGAGTGTTGCAAACAGGTCTATCCGTGGTGTTCCCCACTTTTGGAACAGCCGCTGCACCATCCTGCTGGTTGAGTTCCCATTCGTGGGATGCAGACGTCTGCCTGCTGAGTCGGTCTGCTTCCACATTGTCTATTCCTGGAAGGTGTATTGCTAGCAGGTCTATCCTTAGAGGGATGGCCCATCTCCAGATCTCTTGTGCCAGGCTTGATAGCGGTGTTGACTGTGTTCCACCCTGTTTGTTGATGTAGAACATCGTTGTTGTGTTGTCTGTTTGTATCAGCACTCGCTTCCCGTAAAGCTGCTTTTGAAAGGCTTTTAAGGCTAGGAACACCGTTTTTAGTTCTAGGAAGTTGATGTGTTTCACTGCATCTTGTTGTGACCACAGCCCCCTGACGCGGAGTCTGTCCATGTGTGCGCCCCAGCCCTGCTGTGAGGCGTCCGTTGTGATGGTCACTGTTGGAGTTGGCTGTGTGAATGGCTTCCCTTGTAATATGTTCTTTTCCTTCCACCACGCTATTTCTTGCTGCACTGCGTGTGTGACAACCACTAGATCTTCCCAACTCCCTGTCGCTTGTGACCACTGCTGCTGTATCCATTCTTGGAACGGTCTCATGTGCAGTCTGATATGTGGGACAAGGTGAATGCATGATGCCATCATTCCCATTAGTCTGCTCACCGTCCTCACTGTCAGAACTTGCCCCTTGCGGTAATGACGTGTTTCCCTCAGGAGCGCTATAGTTCTCTTGTCGCTGGGGAACACCTTGGACTGTGTGCTGTCTATTAGTGCCCCTAAGAATATTTTGATCTGCTGAGGTTCTGTTGACGATTTCTCCCAGTGTATTGAGAAACCTAGTGTGGACAGTGTTTGTATGACTTGTTCGATGTGGTCTTTGCAGAGTTTGTATGATCCTGCTTTCACAATCCAGTCGTCGAGGTAGGGGTATACATGTATGCTCTTTCTCCGAAGGTGCGCAGCAGCTGCTGCTAGGCATTTTGTGAACACCCTTGGTGCGGACTTTAGTCCAAAGGCCAGCACTGTGAACTGGTAGTGGTCGTGGCCTATCACGAATCTTAATAGACGTTTGTGTTTGTGGTTGACGGGTATGTGCAGATATGCATCTTTCAAGTCTAAGGTCGCCATGTAATCCCCTTCTTGGATTTGTGGTATTACTTCCTGAAGTGAAGTCATTTTGAATTTTTGAGTTTTTATGAACTTGTTCAGGAATCTGAGGTCCAGTATTGGTCTTAGTGTTTCGTCTACCTTTGGCACAAGGAAGTATGTTGAGTATACTCCCTTGTTTCTTTGGTTTTTGGGACTAGTTCTATTGCTCTTTTTTGTAGCAGCTCCTCTGCTTCTAGACGGAGGAGGGCGAGTTCCCTTGCGGGTATTGTCCGATGTCTTGGTTTTTCCCCGGCGGGTGTTTTAGGAGGTCTATGCAGTACCCGTGCTGTATGGTGTTTAGTATCCACTTGTCCGTGGTAATTTCCCTCCATTGTGTGAGGAATTTTCCTAATCTTCCTCCCACCGGTGTTGTATGCTCGGTGGTTATTTGTTGTATGTGTGTGTTCCTCATTTTGTCCTTTTGTGGACTTCTCCTCTCCCTTGGTGTTAACTGGGGAGGGTGTGGTTTGTGTCTGGAGTCACTTTGAGGTGGGCTGCTGGCCCCCTCTTCGGGCCTGTCCCCGTCCGTACCCGCGCCCTCGAAAGGACCGTCCTCTTGGTTGGTACTGCCAATTTTGCTGCTGTTGTCCCTGCAGGTTTTGGCCCTGGTTGTTCCCCTGATATCCTTGCTGGGGTGATTGGTGTGAAGTGGTGGGTGCATTGCCCCCTCTACCACTGGGTCGCCTTGAGGGGTTTCCTCTTCTCATCCCCCTGAACTGCAGCGCTCCCATGGACCTTGCAGTTTCGTTGTCCGTTTTCAGTTGAGTCAACTTGTTGTCGACTGTTGCCCCAAACAGTTTCTCACCGTCGAAAGGTGTGTTGATGATGTTGCTCTGTACTTCTGGCTTGAAGCCGGAGATCCTGAGCCATGCGTGTCTCCTCTCAGTTACTCCTACCATCATTTGCCTGCTGGAGTTCTCTGCTGCGTCCAAAGCTGACTTTAAGCAAGTGTTAGCGATGGCCTTGCCTTCCTCCGCTAGGTAATTTGCCCTTTGTTGGTGTTCTTCTGGCAGGTGTTTAATGAGCTGACTCATTTCTGCCCAATGCTGGTACGCATGCCTGCTGATGAGGGCGTTGGAGTTGACGATGCGCCAGTGTATGGCTGCGTTCCTCTCCACTTTTCGTCCTGTGAGGTCTATTCGCTTGCTCTCCTTGTCTGGAGGTGGGCCTGTGTTGGTGGGCACACCGGCCCTTTTTCTGGCCGTTGCAGCGATAATGGAGTCTGCTGGTACTGACCCTTGGATGTACGCCGGGTCTTTTGTAGAATGTTTATATTTCTTCTCGCTTCTAGGTGTAACCGCCTTGCAGACTGCCGGTTCCCTGAAGGCCTCCCTTCCCTGGTCGAGGACGCCAGGCAACATGGGTAGGAATTGGCTCCTTGTCTGTTGAGGGAGCAGGGTTTCGAAGAGGAAACCTGCCTTTGTTTTTCTTCCTGCATTTCGACCCCATATGTCTTTGCAGCTTTCTGGACGACCTCATTGTAGACTCCGATGTCGTCTGGCGGCGAAGGCCTCGAGGGTAAGAGTCTACCCCTTCTTCTGGTGACTCTGCGTCGAGGTCTTGCCAGTCTATGTCTTGTACCTCCGAGGACGCCGAGTCCCGGTAAGACTGCATCTCTTCTTCGCCTTCGGCTTCGAGTAGTAGTCTTCTTCGTCCTGGTCTTCGAGTGGTTCAGGTGTTCTCGGGGCTCGATGTATTCGGCTTCGAACTCCTCGAGCGCCTCGTGGGCTGGCTTCGATGGGATAGCGTATTGCTTCATCTTGTCGTCGAAGTCTTTTTCCGTTGCAGGATGCTCGCCATCTCTGCCTCGAGCCTCCTTTTCTTTTTCGCCATCTCGTGGGCCTTTTCGGCGTCGAGTGGTGCAGTGCTTCTCTTCGCGGTCGCGGTCGTCGAAACAGACGCCGGGCCTTCCTTTCTCGGTGCCAAGGTTTCCCTTTAGGAGGTGACCTTCGACGCCTTTGTTTTTTCGGAAGCTTTCGCCGATTGTGAGTCCTTGTCAAAGGATCCGCTCGACTGCTTGTCCTTGGACGCTGTTGCTTTCGTCGAGGGTTTCGGCGGCAACGCTCCCTTCGAGGACTTTGCTACACTTCTAGTAGTGTTCTGGCTTCACTCTTTCGAGCGTCGCTTTGGTGTTTTGGGGTCGACGACTCCCTTACCTCCTTCGACGTTTTCTTATGGACCTCGACGACAGCGCAGTCCTCTGGTCCCTCAGCGATGTTGTCTTCCTCTCCGCTCGAGAGGCCCAGGTCTCGGAGCGATGGTGCTGGTCCCTGGCCCTGCATGTTGTAGTTCGCCCTTCTCTGTCTGTCTCTCACCCGGAGGGTCTTCGGGGTGAACGCCGAGCACGCGTTGCAGTCTTCGCTGATGTGGTCGAGCGGCAAGCAGAGGTTGCAGACTGGGTGCTGGTCTTTTTGGGCGTACTTGTGGTGGCAGTTTTTGCAAAACTTGAACGGAGTCTTGTCCATAACCGCGCTCAGGGAGCCCCCTGCGAGCGCATTCTCCGTAGGCGTCGAGATTTTGGTCGTGGACCTTCTACCTCGTCGTCCTTCTTGTTGTCTCCGGTACTTGTGTCGTCGTCCGGTGTCTCAGGAATCCATCCTCTGTGATGATATTTCGACTTTTCGAGATTCTTCGTCCAAAATTTTCTGGAACTTCTCGGCAACGATCCAGACCCCACGGCGGAAAAAAGAATCTGAAGATGGCTACCAAAGGTGGGAGCTTCCGCCGGAAGCGCGACGACGTCACCGAAGACACCAAATGGTGGGCGTCGCCGCCCACCTGGGCCAACAAAAAAAAAAAAAAAAAAAACAAAGAAAAGACTACGAATCCGGACCCAACCACGAGATGGCGGAATAATGCACAGCATAGTGAATCCAGAAAGATTCACGCTGCAAAAACCTCAACACTCACAGAAGTGAAACATCACTTATCCTTACTCACACATGACATGGATCTTAGGGACTTTTTACTAGGGCCCCAGGAAATCACGTCAGAAACGTTTCATATATGCTGGCATTTATGCTGCCTACAATGAAAATTGGAAAATATCCCAACAAGAGGGCGCAGAGAGAATACGGGAAATAGACCGTATTAACTTAGAAAAGGCATTAGCAGTAGTGGATAACGGGTCAACAACTTTGACCTCCAGGATCTATTCCTTAGGCAACATTGTATCTTCTGCAATAGACATACTGGAACAAGATTTGGCCATATTACAACACGGGCAATCTCAGTTACGTTCTATCATGTTGTTAAGCTGGACACTGCAATCTTTGCGTGAAGGCTATGTGCCTTGGCGTTTTATCAACAGTACGTCTCTGTTTTCTGAATACAATCTAACAGATAAACAGGTAGAAATGGCACAAAGGGGAGCAAAATATACAATGTTCCGCATTGAAAAGCTGGATAGATTACCATTTACGGTAGCGGAATCACCATCAATGGAATGGCTAATCCATGGCCACATAACTCTACCGGTTACTACTTTTCAGTTTCAATATTGCCTTGAGCAAAGGCAGGCAGGCAAATATGAAAAATTGGGTAAGGGATCTTGGGAATTACCGTACAGATTTCGATGCCGGAGTGGGGATCGAGAAGTGTTTCTAAGCGGTACAAACTGCAAGAACGCTTTAAGTGGTTCTCTCATGTGCCAGGATATTTCCCTGCACGGAGCTTGTAATGGTTCAGTAGCGAACTTGTCCTGCCACATGACAGGGACTCCAGCAGCCGTGATTACTCCGGTATTCAGGCTGCTCTCGAATGGGAGTTACTTGATGCTGAACGATCAAGGTTACTGTGGGATGCTTCCGGGCATTGCCTATCTGATCACTGTGAACCCCAGGGTTACTTGCTGTATGCAAGTATTGTTTCCCCCAGTCAATACAGTCAGGGAGGCGCCGTTATTGCCTTCGTTGAATGTTTCCTTTATACAGTTTGATACTTTGAGAAGACTGAAAGCCATGCTTTTACAGCAAACCGTACCCTTAACCTCCGCTTGAGAGACCTTTGATCTTCTAATCGCAAGGACCTCGACTGAGATACAGGCACTTATACGTACAAACTGCCCTTTTCATTTTGCAGAAATGGTGGGTCGTATCTTTAATAGGTCTGATACGAGTGGTATTGTACACCTATTTAAGACCATAGGGTCAGGATTTCTAAGCACCTTTCAGACTGTCCTCGGAGTTATTCCAAACTTTATACACTCCGTATTGGGAAGCGTTTTTGGAGGTCTTCCGCTGATCCTGCTCTCAATAGCAGGTATCCTGATTGTCATTTTTCTGCTATGCAATGGACGGCCCAATCACCAACGAGATGGCAAAAGCACTCCTGGAGCGCAAATACCGTGAACCCATGGTACAACATCTGGCCACACCTCGCCTACGTGAACTGAGCGCCTCTTGGTTCCTATCGTTTAGACCAGTCTGGATGGACTGCATCTTACCTGTTCTTCGATGCCTGTTCTGCGGAGAAGAATGCGTGTTGGATCTCTGTCTGACACTTGCATCGGACACGCCTACGGACTTGAATACCAGGCTGGAACCCGTGAGGTCCCATGCTCGGCAATGTCCCCAGCATATTCCTATACTGATGGCTGCATTCCTCGAGAACCCGCAGGTGCCTTTTACTACAACTGGGTTAAGCATCAGCTCTTCCACTAGCACTCAGGTATCGACTACAGCACCGGCTGCCTCTGCACCAGCTATTGGCAGCCAGGACACTTAATCTATAATTGGTTCATCGTGTGCTGGGAAAGAATTTGGAATTTTTCCTTTTTGATTTCAAAACTCAACTAAATTTGGAACACTTCCTAAAATTGACACTTTCGCTGGAAAAGCATGGCCTTCTGATGCTTGTAGTGGTTCGGCTTATATAAACAAACTCAACTAGGACTTTGGCTTAAAGTGACATTTCCAATACTAGCTTTCGAAAATAATTTTTTCTCCCCCCCCCCCGATTAGACTGTTTTTAAATGGTTTTAATGACAATATTTTATGAAGCTCACTGATAGTTTTATGCGCTGCTACCTAGTAAAAACAGTAGTTCGCTAGCATTTTTATCATTGTTGACTGTTCGGAAGAGGAGATGGTGTTATGTTTCATATAGGTACCCTAATATAGGCCCGGGTAATATCATACACCTTCACCTACATTATCTCCCTTATACTACACAGTAATGAGCCTTTAGGATTGAACCTTTACCTAGTTCTAGTCCTGGGCGCAGAAGGAGGGTTTTCCCTGAACAATAGCGTCCTATAACTCCATCAATGGACTCATACGGTATGAATGAATATTCATGAGGGTTCTTGGAAACCAGGCAGGGGCTACACAACCTGCATAATATCTACGTACAAGGTTCATCCCATACGTCATCCTCAAATCCAACAATGGCTAATTAAAGAAACAAGGGACAAAGAAACCCTAGATACTTTTTGTATAAATACAGCACATCTTGCTAGGGTTGGTAGAGGGAACCGAGACTTCCAGGCCGACACATTGACCAGAGACGCTGAGGCTCCTGCATGTAGACGCTCCAGCTGACAGTGGTCTACCACATTCCTTGCGGGGTGTCCAACTCAAGACCAGGACGGGGTCCCACACTCTCTCTCTCTCTCCAGGTAAGGGGTTCGACCAAATCCTAGAGGGATTCTTGGCTTCACACCTACTCACATGCTAGATACACTTAGGGACATCTAGATAGGCATCGTAGGAGTATGCACACTTTTATCATGCATTTTATATTCATCTATGTATTCATGATTATTGCAAGATGGTAGAACTGTACTATCCTTTTATTTTCACTGTACTGCTAATCATATATATCTGCTACTGTCTAACGGTTGTTGCAGCACATCTATTTTACACTAGAAGAACAACTGTGCAATAAATTCTTATTGTAACACACCCAACTGTTTCTTCTGTGTAACTCTCTGAGACTGAATAAGTGAGCACGAGTGACTGAGCGAAAAGTAGTATATTGTTTCCACGATCCTGGGGGATCAGAGTTGTCATGTTCTGAGGTTGCCAGAAACTATTCTCTCCCCGATAAGAGGAGATTCTAGTGGCACTGTGAGCTAGCTAAAACAGAAAGGCTAACATTCTTGGTGGGGGTGCTCAGAGCCAGTCTGCCACCAATCCTACAGTTTATGTTATCCGAACGTGCAGATCCTGTATGGGTAATATAGGAACTACACGACAGAACAGGCACTCCGCATCCTCTTCTGGAGGCTGCTTCTTTGCCAGTGCTTAGAAGATCTTAATGCAGAGGACTATCCATGGTGACAAAGTCCTTTTCTGCACATCCTTCCCTTTATTTTCCCCAGAGAAACCCACAAAAAGCTGATCATTTACCCAATGGTCTTTTAGGGTGATATACGTAAAAGCGTAAGGTTCTTTAGTGCTCCAGTAGATGCAGCCTATCCTCTTCGCTCGAGGGATGAAGCAGAGCAAAGAACGTTAGGAAGGTGATGAAGAAGGTTAGGAGAGTGATGGATGGCCTAACATGAAAAGGAGCCATGACCTTTGGCAAAAACAGGTCTCTGGTTCTCAACACCAATATCTGGGGAAAATGTGGCGCAAGGCAGCTGCACCAAGAGAGCTTGGAGTTCACTCATGCAACAGGTTGAAGTTATCACAAACAGTAATGCAGTCTTCAGCGTCAAAAGACGAAGTGAACAGCTCTGCATTTTTTCCAAGGGAGCCCACATGAGGAAAGTGAGGAACAAATTGGGATCCCTCTGTGGCTTCATTCACAAAGTGTTTGGGAAGAAACACGTGTCAAACCTTTTATAAACCTTATCACAAAAGGGTGACTTAACAAGGACAGATGGTCAGACAAACGCAAAAAGGGCTGACAAATAACCTTTTATGGTGCCCACTGCAAATACTTGTTGAGCCAGAGATAAAATAAACAGCACGGCATCTGAAAGTTTAGCTTGTAACAAGTTTGCATTTCGGGTGCCACACCAGGCCACAAACTAGTCACAATGCCCAGCGCAGATAGACTTTTTAGAGGGACACCTGGCAGCACGGATGATTCCCACAACTTCAGGAGGCAGATCGAACATAGTCAACTGCTGCCACTCAATCTCCACACATGGAGGTGTAGATTGCACAGGTTCCTTGTAGGACCCTACACTGCTGCTGTAACAGGAGATACTCCTGAAGCGGGAGTCTGATCGGAGGACAGATGCTCATGCCAACAAGTTCCATGTACCACACTTTCCAAGTCCAATCTGAAGCCACCAGGATGACTTTGGCTCAGTATTTCCTGATTTTTATTCTAACTCATAGCAGGAGAGGTAGCGGCAGAAAAGCATATAGGAGGGGCGTGGCCTAACCAAGCACCAAGATGGCAGCTTGATTTTTGGAGCTCCCGGGCGGGCGCTCTAACATCGCTGGCTCACGCTGACTCGAAGCGGCTAATCTAGCACCTGGAAGCTGCCGCGGCCGCCGAACACAGCGGAGCGCGGACGGAGCGTGGTTGAGGAGGCGTGCCCGGTCCCCTAATGTGCGGCTCCCGTGGTGACGGCCTGGCGCGGCCCTCAGAGGCCCCGCGACGATAGGGGTCGCGGGCGAGCCTGAGGGCGGGGCCGCCGCTGCGGAGTGCGGCCGCAGCAGCAAACCGAGACCGCGGCTGTGCGGCCTGTGAGTGGGGAGTGAAGGTGCCGACTGCGCCATGGGGAGCAGATGTGCGCTTAAAGGGGTGAGTTTTGCTCATGGTTCTGGGCTCCCCTGATGAAGGCTTAACAGCGGACTGCAGCCACGCGGTACAGCAGCCACTAGCATTGCTGAAATGACCGAAGAGACCAGGGAGGGGCCTGCAATTCAATCAATTGGCCCCCTTAGGGCCCAACGCTGTTTGGTGTGGAGGGTGCGGACTCGGAGGCAATTCTCTTGGGGCAGGAGTGCAATAAGCGTAAGGCCATTCCAGGCTCCATTTACAGCTGGATTGGGAAACTTGAAGTGGGGTCAGTGTGAGGGACGCCCGGGGCTTCTGGTGCCCCCCTCCGACCTCTGTTGCAGGCATACCGCCCCTGTTGCAGCCTCCTGCGCCCTCGGGGAATTCTGATCGCCGGCACCTGTCAACATACGCGCATTTGGCAACCAGTGCGCTAATCATGGGTCGAGGAGACCCCAAGAAGCGGCAACTTTCATTCGACACTGCTAAGACCCCCAGACGGGAAGGGGGAGTCGAGGCCGCGCGTGGAGAACTGACAGAGCGCGCTGATCCCCCAGACATCGAGTGGTCTGCGTTGGAGGGCGCTGCGGCCATAATGGCGGAGCTGCGGGCGGGCTTCAAGGCTATCGACACACATTTTGATGATCTAGGCGCGCGCATAGATACCATTCAGAATCGGGTAGAACAACACGAAGCCCAAATAGATGCGACGGAGAAGCGCATCTCTGATGTCTAGGATATGCAAGCAGCTATGGCCAAGCGCCTTGAGAGCACGGAGTGCCTCCTCAAAGCCACAGCGACGAAAGCAGAGGACCTGGAGGTGAGATCGTGCCGCAATAACCTCCGGATTGCGGGAGTGGCTGAGACAACCAACACTGGCCCTTTGGAGCTTTATGTGGAGGGGCTGCTAACCGACCTATTGGGCAGAGACTGCTTCTCTACTACATTTGCTGTGGAACGTGCCCACAGATCTCTTGTTGCCAGACCCGCTCCCGGAGCTCCACCACGACTCATTATAGCGAGACTCCTTAACTATCGCGACCGTGATGCTGCCTTGCGCAAGGCCAGAGACGTGGGGGATCTTCAGTTCCAGGAAATGTCGCTATCCATCTACCCTGACTTCACTCCGGTGGTGCAGGAGGCCAGGCGTAAGTTTCAGGACATCAAACACACGCTTCGCAATGCCAATGTTAGTTACGCAATGCTGTACCCGGTGCGCCTCCGCATACAAATTGACGGGAAAACCTCCATTTTCGACACTCCTGCGGAGGCGGCTGAGTTCTGGAAACGCCACAAATCGAGCAGAGGTCCCTCTCCTTGGAAATGACTCACAAATGTCCGCAATGGAAGGCGGTTTGGCAGATAAGCGCACTGGGCATGAGTGGCGAACGCTATACAAGTAAACCCCGAAGAATCTTTCTCTTTTAAGATGATTGCAATATCTCCCTGTCTATATAACTAGGTGACTGATAGAACTATGGCTCAGACCTCCTTAAGTGAGTACCAGTATGCATATTTGCGACCAATAACTTTCACGGTCAGCGGTACGCTCGGGGCGTTGATGCCCCCCCAGGAGATCTCCTAACCTTTATTACTTCTTGTTGTATGCTTTTTCTTTTTATTTCGACTTGAAGAAATGGGTTGGGATTCACCGGATCCAAGTTGGGTGGCTATACGACGTGGGAGGAGGGAGGTGGGGGGATTGGTTAAGATATGTATAGTTCAGTTTGTTTACACCTTGCAGGTCATTCATATAACCATTGGCGCACAATTCACATGCAATTGTACTGGTGCACTGCATCGCACGCGACCTGACCCCACATGAAGGGCGGTACATAAGGAACGGGGGGACTGAAGCTTAAATGCATATCATGTAATGTGAGGGGGCTATCGAATCCACGCAAGGGACGACAGGTATTGGCCTACTTAACAAGACACAAAGTACACATTGCCTTGCTCCAAGAGACTTGTTATGCCTCTAACTCGAGCAATCATTTTGCAGCCTCATGGGGCAATAATAGATTTTTTTCAAATTATAGTAGTTATTCCCGCAGGGTATGTGTGCTCTTACATAGGACGCTCCCCTTTGTGTCCCAGTCTGTTATTGTTGATCCTGATGGGCGATATCTCCTGGTGGCCGGAAATATTGGTGCAAAGCACATACTTATTAACATATATGCCCCCAATGTAGACACCCGTGTTTTTTGCTGCAATATCCGCACATATCACCACCACACCAATAGACTCTAATATATTTGTCGGGGACTTTAACCTTACATTGCAACCAACTGCAGACACCACTGGTGCAGGTCACGTCACAAAACCAGGCTCTGCAGCGGAGCTGGAGGCGTTGTTGCATACACATTTACTAGCAAATGCGTGGCGCCACTTGCACCCCATGGACAAGGGTTTTTCGTTTTAATCAGCACAACACGGCACCTGGTCGCGTATAGATAGGTGGTATGCGACACCGGACCTTCTGATTACACTACAAGAGGTCGATCATCTGCCTCGTACCCTGTCAGATCATTCGCCCGTGCTGTTGTCAGTACTTCTACCTACAATTGCACGCCACTACAGGCCCTGGCGATTCCCCACGGATGCCTTACTGAACACTGTGTTCAGGAGTGAGGTCCAGGCAGCAATAGTGGAGTATTTTCACACCAATACGGGGTCGGTGTCGCGCCATGCCACCCTATGGGAGGCCATTAAGGTCTACATTAGGGGGGTTTGCATTGCTAAGCAGGCAGTGGTCTTGCGCACACTCCGACGGGACCTCGATAAAACTGAACGAGCGCTTGGCGACCTGGACGCCCAGGCCTTGGCTGGCGGGCATCCTCAGCCCTTACATCAACGGGAGAGCCTATTGAGTGAGTTCCAAGACTTTGCATTTCACGAGACCGCCTATATGGGGAAGTACGCACAGGCGCGAGTGTATGGGAAAGGTGAACGGCCGGGGCGCACACTGGCCCATTTACTTACCACTCGACAGCAGGCTACATATATTACTCGACTCCAGACGGCGCCTGGGCCACACGTGATGCAGACATTCTATCCACTTTTTTGGAATACTACACTCGGCTATATACCTCAAGCTCCCCGCCGACCGGTACAGCTCTCTCCGATTACTTAAACGAGATAGCAATGGCTTGGCTGGAGAAGTGACAGCAGCACTTTTTAGCTTCACCTATTGGGGCGGATGAAATCGAAGAGGCCATAGACAAATTAGACGGCTCCCGCGCCCCTGGCATGGACGGCCTTACTGGAATTGTTAGAAATGGGATTTCTGGTTGGCTAGGGCATGCGCCTAAGCCAGGCAGAAACCACCACTCTAGTCAGGGCAAGGGAGTTACACACTGAAGATAACCCCTACTCACCCCCGTGGTAGCGTGGAACGAGCAGTCAGGCTTATCCCAGAGGCCATGTGTAAAGCGTTTGCGCAACACACACACAGCAGCGACACACTAGGCACACCACAAAAGAAACTCCACACCAGGTTATATCAAAAATAGCCTTTGTATTACTCATTAAACACATTATAGCATAATCACATAAGTACACTGTGCCACTTGGCACTAGGTATGACTTTACAGGCGATTATATACATTACAGGGCCAATCGGGCCACTGTCATAACCATTACACAAGTAGTAAAATCACAACCAACCAGTAACTACTGGCAAGATGCGTCTAGCACCCCACATTAGGAATAAACCCCTACCATAGTGCATCACAGTAAACACTGGTCATAGTACCCCTAGCCCCAACACATTAGGCATACATATAATCAGCAATGCACCATAGTATAACCATGATAAGGTGCCCGCATTGTGCACATACCCTGATCAGCAGCGTACCTTAGTACCCCCTAATAGTGAGCACATATTAGGAACCCTCAATCACTGGGAAGGCAATCCCCCAGCACCATCATGTCAGGGCATAACACATTTGGTTTGCACGCAATCCATTGTGCATCGTAATAGTCACCCGGCATGTCCAGCAGTCCTGAATCACCAGGAATCTTCCTGGTGGTGATCCTTTTGGCCTCCTTTGGCACAAGGCTTCCAAATTAGCCCCCTAGCTGCAGGTGCAGCAATGACAATGCGCCCCACAGGTCCTCGGCAGGACCTTGGCCCACAGGCACGGGCCCGTCGGGCAACACCCCCTTCACGGGAGGCCCTACCAGGTACCACTGACCTGAGGAGCTGTCGACTGCGGGTGGCCCGCCTCTCCCTCTACCAGGCGGGGATTTGTGGAATGGAGCCCGCGAGGCTCCGGCCAAATGCCAGCAACCGGGCTCCTCGCCGGGGGCTCCCTGGCCTCTTGCCGGCGAGCGGGCCCTCCTCTGGTTTGGCGATCCGGCACTCCACTCGCCGGAACCAGCTGCAGCCGCTCCCCGTAGGATAGGAGCAAAACCCGGAGCGAAGTCTCCGGCGGCTTCGTCGGTCGAAGGCAGCCCCGCCCACAACCAGGCAACTGCCGTCTGACTTCTGTTTGCAGGCACCTCCGGCCCTCAGCACTTGCTTCCACTGTGACGGTCCCCCACCCACAGTCAGGCTAGGTCAGGCAGTCCGTCCTCTCTGCCGCATGAGCCCACGCCAGGGACCCAAAAGCACACGGCCCAGCGCTGCTCCACCCGTGGTGGAGTGCTCACCCTTCGCTGGCCTCTTACGATGGAGTGCTTCGTCCTCCAGCTCTCCTTCTGTCCACGTGGTGAGAGTGCGGCACAGGCCGCACTGCAGGGCCGGGAAAAGCACTCCGACCTTGCAACCCGTGGGCAGCAGGATCACAAGCTGTGCTCCCCCAGGAGCCACAATAAAAGTATAGCGCTCACCACGCGCTGTACCACCATAAACAGACAGGGCAAAAGCTGGGCCCAGGCAGGCCAGTCACAGGGCCCTCTAGCAGAGGGGAAGTCCTTTGTGGCGGTTCCTCCTGGCGCCCAGCAGTCCTCTCTTCACAGCTCCAAGCTGGTACAAAAAACATGGGGTCACAGCCCCAATATTTATACAATGAGTGTCTTTTGTTCTCCCCCTGGCACAGGGCTCAGTGCCCGGTCCAAACCAGTTCTGGGGCCACTTAACATTTTATTTACAGTGCACAACAACCTCCTTTGCAAGTGTAGGCTCTGGCCCCAGACACACCACAGGGGGCGGAGCCAGCATTGTACAAGGCAGGCACAGATCTATTCCGGGTCAGGGGCTACTCCTCCCACTACTCCAAATGCAGATCAGCCTATTCAGCCTAGCGCTGACTCACCCAGCCCCTCTGGAGACACTGCACCTCCCCAGTCTCTGTCAATCCAGAGCCAGACATGCAATACACAACAGGCAGGCACAAAGACACATAGCACACAGAAATGCCAACTTCTAAAAGTGGCATTTCTAAAATAGTGATAATAAATCTGCGAACACCATCACGCAGCATTTATTACCACTACTCCAAACCTAGCAAACTTTTTTTTTAAAATTTTTTTTTTTTTTTCAGTTGAACAAATAGCACGATACAATTCTTACAGTGAGCATCGCCCGTGAACAATCCCGTGTAAATTAAATACATGGTCATCATGAACAGGGCCACTTCCTCCCCCATTAGATTGACTTGAGTTTGTATTCTCCAATCGTGACAACTCATTGTGTTTGTATGGGTTCAATCGGAATCAGGGAACAACCATAGATGAGCACCAGGGACGCTGCCTAGGGTAGAATTCTGTTGGGTCCCCGTGTGGAAGTCTCCTGTGTCGTTTGCGTTGTGGACTGTTGTGTGTCTCCTCCCATGTCCAGCCCAAAATGTCTTCTCCATGGGTCCCATATCTTGTGAAATTTCTTAGGGTACCCCCTGCTACGATATGTGGTTTGCTACGCCGCCATATATATGTCCATTCCTCTCGTCCAGTCCTGTATAGTGGGTTTATCAGCCACCCCCCATCGCCTAGCAATAGCCCTCTTGGCGACCACCAGCCCCAGAGATGCAAAAATGTATTGTGTTCTAGTGACGTCTACCTCGTTTGGAATCCCTAATAGCACAAAGCGTGGTTCCATCGGCAGCGTCACTCCCAGGACCGTGCCCAGCAGCTCGACCACCTGCGCCCAGTATGTCTGAAGCTCGGGACAGGCCCAAACAGTATGAAAGAAGTTGCTACGTGCCGTAGTACAAGTCAGGCAAAATGGTGAATCTGCCCTCCCCATTTTATGTAGCCTATCCCTGTCGTAATAAGTACGGTGTAATATCTTGAACTGAATGAGCCGAAGCCTTGCTTTTATGGCAACCTCTCTGGGGTGCATCAACGCCCCTTCCCAATCAATGTCCTCCATGGAACCCACCTCCCCCTCCCACCGTGCCCGGAGCCCAACCAGTCCGTCCGGGATGTTGCTATTGATCGTTTTATAGGTAAAGGAGAAAGCTTTGAGGATCAATTCCTCTTGCAGAAGCCACCCTTCTAAGGGTGCATACTCTGGGAGGTGCTCACTGGGGATATTCTCTTTCTGCCATGCATGACGTAGTTGTGCGTATTTAAGAAATTGGGAGATGTTCATATCGTATTCCTGTTTAAGTGTCGCCCATGTTTTTAGCGTCCCTTTTTCGATTATGTCCCCTATTGTGGAGATCCCCAGGAGATCCCATGTCCCAAACCCTGTGAGCTTATGCAGCTCCTTAAACCAGGTCCCTTCCCAGAGCGAGGTAGTCTTCGTAACACATCCCGTCCATCCAATAGCCTTAGTCGCCCAACCCCATGCCGTCAAAGTCACTTGGGTCGCAGGCAGCAGGCGGGAACCCCCTTTCCCACCATACAGATAGTGTAGGTATGTATGTGGTTGCATTTCTTCCCGCTCAAGGCGGTATGTAGGGTGGTCTCTGCTTTTATGTACCCATTCATTTATGGGTATCAGGTGGGATGCCCAGTAATAACCCCATTGTAGGGATTACGTTGCAGTGTCTGGAGCGCGATTCTGGGGTGCCCCCCCTGCCACAACAGTGTTTGAAGTGTAGTATTTATTTCTGTAAAAGTGTCCTTGGGTAGGGGATGGTAGGTGTTTTGTAGGGCGTAAAGCAGCTGGGGCAGGGTGATCATTTTAAAAATGGCAGCTCGTCCGAGCAGGGTAAGGGTAAGGGGGAGATCTCTCCATCTCTCCACATCTGCCTTAAACTTACATAGGACTGATCCTATGTTCTCCTTCCTACAGACCTTCGGGTGCGGAGTCACGAAAATTCCCAGGTATTTGAATCCCTCTTGCGCTACTCGCAACTCTCTGGGCATGGGCCAATCTGGTTGGGCATTATTCGGGCAATAGAGCGTAGATTTATACCAGTTAATTTTGTAGCCAGAGTGTCGTCCATAGTCTGTAATCGTGTCAAACAGGGCCGGTATAGTCGTGGCGGGGTTAGTGATGAACAACAAAATGTAGTCAGCATATAGAGACATTTTTTCCTCATCGGTGTCAGCGGGTGTGATACGAAAGCCTCGGATAGAGGGGTGTATCCTGATGGCGCAGGCCAGAGACTCCAGAGTTAAAGCACAAGCATTGGCATAGCCAATAGGTCTCACCTTTGGGACCTTATAAGTGTTTAGTTATCCAGCACAATATCCTTGGTGCAACAACATCAACTGTTGCATGGCTAAACACTTATAAGGTCCCAAAGGCGAGACCTATTGGCTATGCCAATGCTTGTTCAGTTTTCAAATGACAGATACAGCGTCCTGTGAGAGATGCCTTGAGGATGGTGTGGAGATAATGGGGCTCTTTTTTTTTTTTTTAAAGGGCCATAAGTGCACCAGATGCAGTGGCATTTGTGCGAAGATTGTGAGGGGCCACCTCATCACAATTTTGTCTGTCTTAATAGCAAAAATGGAGTGGGAGATATTTTCCTTGCTAAGTAACATTAAGGGGATGGTCATCCTTGTGCACATGGACAAGGCCCAAGCAACACGAGGCAAGAAGAGATGGGACTTCAGCACCCTGAAGATGGGAATTCGAGCACACTTAAGAAACGAGAACCATCCATTACAGCAGGCGCACACGTACGCTGTAATTACCTGACGGCGGTACGTGATACAGTTTGTAGACTCTAACTTCCCGCGCAGGCGAGGAGGTGCGGCGAGTACCAGTGACGTATACTGTTAGTGGAGTCTTTGTGGGACCCCACCTGGGATGCATTTGTGGGTAGGGCAGAGGGTCTTCCTAGTGATTTGGGACATTGACAGGAAGCCAGGATAGTGGTTTGATGATGGTCGGGGCAATAAAGTGTCGGAGCTGCAACAACAATCTTGAGCCCTAATCACACAGCCATTAGTTTGTGCTCATTCACAAACTCCCCCATTCCGTTAACACCCTGGAAATGGTTAAAGAATTACTGCTGACACAGGCAGGATTAAACCTGTTACCATGGTGTGAAGGGGAATGGTGCACCCCAAAAGGTGACAGGGAAGGAGTTTTTTCTCCACGAAGAAAAATATTTTGCCTGTAAAAAAAAAAACACACAAGGTAACAAAAAAGTGCCACCGCACCAGGGTGCTGACATTTAAACAGGTGTAACTGTAAAATCACAAACGAAGAAATACCAATCCACATGTTAAAGCAATAATTCACAGAAGACTTCCTGCGGTACATCAGGAAACCAGCCAACAGGCAACTTTCCAGGAGTTCTACACAAATGCTTGGTGACTTTTGGAAACTTGTTAATACACATACAACGAGCTAATACACATACAACGAGCAGTGTAACTCGGCAAATGTGGCTAGCGCGCTGTGGGCGCATTGTGTAAATAAACATAAGAGTGGTGCGCGCGCGCTGTAATGAATGCAGCTGGCGTTACAGAACGGTGCCTGGAGCCAAAGGATACGTGCAGAGCGTCAGCGCGGCCCCGCAAGGAAATATGTAAACAAGGGGGCGGGGCTATCCACAAAAGGTGCACACTCAAAATTCCAAAACAAAAGTCAACGCAATACACTTTCAGAAATGAGGAAATTGTGCTGAGGCACCTGAAGGCAGGGTGTATACCTTCAATTTCTTTTTGGAGGGATGATGCACAAGTTACTAACTTGTGTAACGATATATCTGTAAGAGACAGTAGTTAGTGACAGATTCCTTACCTTAGAATATCCCCAGGCGTCAGGCTGGATCCGGAAAGGTTTTTGCGTAGCAGTACCCTTGCGCGTCGGTAGGCGGCGTCGTGCGGCTCCGCGTCCCTCGTCGGCGTCGTGATCGCCGGGATGACGTCGCGGGCAGTACTTAGACGCCGCCCCTGCGCGCTGACGTCAGTTCTGTACACGACTTTCCGCGCCAGGAACGCAGAGCCATGCAAGAAGCTGACATAGGTGTCTGAAAAATACTAGGGCCCTGAAAGGGATGTCCTTAACCCTAGAAATCAGTTCGCAGAACGGGGAGGATGGGTGGGCGGTAAGGAATCTGTCACTAACTACTGTCTCTTACAGATATATCGTTACACAAGTTAGTAACTTGTGCATCTGAAAGAGACACGTTAGTGACAGATTCCTTACCTTAGAATAGATACCCCAGCAATACCAACCCCGGTGGTGGGTCTGCGAACAAAGATCAGACAAGGAAGTCCTGGAGGACAGAACGGCCAAAGAAGCCGTCCCTCCGGACCTGACTTTCAAGGCAGTAATGCTTTGTAAACGTGTGCAGCGAGGCCCACGTAGCTGCCCGACAGATAACCTGCAGCGGAACACCGCGGCCCAAAGCCGTGGTAGCAGCCGTTGCCCTGGTGGAATGGGCACGCAGCCCAACAGGAGGCTCCTTCTTAGCCAAAGAATAGCAGGCCTTGATGCACAAGGTAACCCAGCGGGAGATGGTTCGTTTGTGCACCGCCAGACCTTTTTTGGCACCCACGTAGCCAACAAAGAGCTGGTCATCCACCCGGAAGTGTTTCGTGCGGTCGATATAGAAGGAGAGCGCACGTTTTGGGTCCAGACGGTGGAGCCTCTCTTCCTCTCTGGAAGGATGCGGAGGCGGAAAGAAGGTAGGCAAAGTGATGGTCTGCCCAATGTGGAAGGCAGTAACCACCTTTGGCAAGAAGGACGGACGCGTCCTAAGAACAACCTTGTCTGGATGGACAGACAGAAAGGGAGGTTTGCATGATAGAGCCTGGAGCTCACTCACCCGCCGAGCGGAGGTGATGGCCACCAGAAAGGCTGTCTTCAGAGTCAGAAGACGAAGAGGACAGTTATGGAGAGGCTCAAAGGGAGCGCACATTAAAAGGTAAGAACCAAGTTCAAGTCCCACTGAGGCATCACAAACGGAACAGGAGGGAAGAGGTGTGTAATGCCTTTTAAGAACCTGTTAACAACAGGGGACTTGAAAAGGGAGGGCTGATCAGGGAGCCTGAGGAAGGCCGAGATAGCACAAAGATAACCCTTGATGGTACCCAGGGCAGAACCCTGTTGGGCCAGAGAAAGAAGGAACAGAAGGACCTCAGAAAGAGGGGCAGAAAGGGGATTCACAGCCTTTGCTGTGCACCATGCCACAAATTTGTTCCACCTGCAGGCGTATACCACCTTAGTGGAGGGACGCCTGGCTGCCAGAATCACATCACAAACTTCGGGAGGCAAGTCGAAAGGAATCAACTGCCGCCGCTCAATCTCCACGCAAGCAGGTGTAGACTGGACAGGTTCGGGTGGAGGACCGTCCCCTGCTGCTGCGACAGAAGATCCTCCCGAAGAGGCAGACGGATCGGGGGATCTACGCTCATACTGAGTAGCTCGGGATACCAAACTCTTCGAGCCCAGTCCGGAGCCACAAGGATGACTTGGGCCCGGTCGTGCCGAATCTTCTTCAACACTCTGGGTAGAAGTGGTATAGGCGGAAAGGCGTACAACAGACCGCAACTCCACTCGCGACGAAAAGCGTTGCCGAGCGAGTGCCGCCTTGGAAATTCCAACGCGCAGAACTGATGACATTGCGCGTTCTCTTCGGTGGCGAATAGATCTAACCAAGGCTCTCCCCATTGTTGAAAGAGTCCTTGCGCCACTTCCGAGTGAAGACGCCATTCGTGATCCATCATGCACCTGCGGCTGAGTTCGTCCGCCCGCCCTGGCGTTCAGGGAACCTGCCAGGTGTTGAACCATCAGGAACATGCCCTGATGTTCCAGCCATGTCCAGAGGCGCAGAGCCTCCTGACAGAGGGTCCACGACCCCACCCCGCCCTGTTTGTTGCAGTACCACATGGCGGTGGTGTTGTCTGTGAACACCTGCACTACCTTCCCTTTGACAGAGGGAAGGAATGCCTTGAGTGCAAGTCGGATCGCCCGGAGCTCCAGAAGGTTGATATGGAGCAGGGACTCCGCCGGAGACCAGAGGCCTCTGATCTCCGCCTCTCCCATGTGACCGCCCCATCCCAGAAGGGACGCGTCCGTCACAACTGTGTGCTCTGGCTGGGGAAGGGAGAGGGATCTGCCCATGACCCATTGCCGGTTCGAGAGCCACCACTGCAACTGTTTTGCAGTCCCCACCGAGATCTGGACGTGATCGGACAGGTTGCCCTGGTGCTGCGCCCACTGGAACTTCAGGTCCCACTGCAGAGCCCGCATATGCCATCTGGCATGATCGACCAGCAGGATGCAGGAGGCCATGAGGCCCAGCAGCCTCAGGGTCATCCGTACCGAAACCCAGGATAAAGGCTGAAAGATCGGAATCATAGCCTGAATATCCCGGACTCGCCGTTCGGGAGGATAGGCCCGAAACTGCGTCGTGTCCAGAACTGCTCCGATGAAAAGGAGCTGTGGAGAAGGAACCAGATGCGACTTCGGCACATTGATGCAGAACCCCAGCGAGTGCAGGAGTTCGGCCGTAGTCTGGAGGTGGGAGACGACTGCCTGGGACGAGCCCGCCTTCAGCAGCCAGTCGTCGAGGTAGGGGAAGACTGAAACCCCTGCCCGGCGCAGATGAGCTGCGACCACCGCCATCACTTTCGTGAACACCCGAGGGGCACTGGTAAGGCCAAAGGGGAGCACGGTGAACTGAAAGTGCTCGAGGCCTACCGTGAACCGTAGGTAACGCCGGTGGGCCGGCAGGACGGGGATGTGGAAATAAGCGTCCTGCAAGTCCAACGCTACCAGCCAGTCTCCAGGGTCGAGGGCAGTCAAGACCTGAGCTAGGGTGAGCATCTTGAACTTCTCCTTCCGGAGGAAGCGATTGACGTTCCGGGAGGTCCAAGATAGGACGCATGTCCTCCTTGTCCCTTTTGGGCACCAGAAAGTAGTGGGAGTAGCAACCACGCCCTACTTCTGGGGTCGGAACATGCTCGATGGCCCTCTTGGCCAAGAGGGCCGTGACTTCCTTCTGTAGAAGGACCAAGTGATCCCCTGACATGCGGTGGAATTGAGGTGGCATGGCTGGGGGGGTGGTCTCGAAGGGGAGGGAGTAGCCCCTTCGGACAATGTCCAAGACCCACCTGTCCGAGGTGATGGGACGCCAGTGGTGAAGGTGATGGCGGACCCTGCCCCCTACTGGCGTGCTGTGCACCTGAAAGGAGGGACTAGGAGGGCTTGGAGGCCACGGACGGGTTGGAGGTGGTGGCCTGACCCGCACGCTGGTTGCCCGAACCGCCACGGCGGTATCCACGTCCTCGGCCACGCGAAGGCGCTTGCTGCGCGGGCCGTTGGCCGGGCTGTTGACGTGACTGGGCGCCCCTCCCGTGGCCACGAAAGGGGCGAAAAGCAGACGTGAGCGGAGGGCGCACAACAGCAAGGCCCAGGGACTTAGCAGTAGCCCGCGAGTCCTTGAAACGCTCCAGCGCATGGTCTGCCTTTGAACCAAAAAAAGACCGACTCCATCAAAGGGCATGTCCATGAGTGTATTCTGGACATCCCCCGAAAAACCAGTGGTCCTCAGCCAGGCGTGGCGACGCAGCGCCACCGTCGTTGCAAGCGATCTGCCCAGCGAGTCGGCGGTATCAAGGCCACAGCGTATGGTGTATTTAGCCGCATCACGCCCTTCCGCAATGGCGCGGGTAAGCAGTGTCTGGACCTCCTCAGAACACTGCGGCAAAACAGTCGCCACCGAATCCCACAGGGAGTGGGTATATCGGCCCAAGAGGCAAGCGGTGTTGACAGACCGCAAGCCAGCACTGGAGGAAGAGAAAGCCTTCTTCCCAAAGTGGTCCAGGCGCTTGGATTCCCTATCCGGAGGGGCGGTAGGGAAGGCGGTTTGGGAGGCAGAGGCTTGGACAACCAAGCTCTCAGGGGTGGGGTGTTGGGAGAGAAACAGGGGGTCACCCGGAGCAGGGCGATGGCGTCGGGCCATGTTCCTATCCACAGGAGCCCCTGTGGTGGGCTTGGACCAGGCACCCAAAAGAACGTCAGTGAGTGCATCATTGAACGGCAACACAGTCTCCGAAGAGGAGGCCGCCGGCTGAAGCACCTCAGTCAGGAGGTTAGTCCTGACGGCCACAGTAGGCAACTGGAGATTCAAGGCTCCAGCAGCTCTACGCAACACCGTTGCAAAATTAGCCCCCTCCTCCGTAGCCACGGGAGGAGACAGCATGCCAGAGTCAGGGGAGGTGTCCAGACCACTGGCATCCCCAAGTTCCTCAACCCAGTCCGGGTCAAACTCGCACTGTTGTGTGAGAGGGTCCTCAGACCCCTCCCAGCTCTCCTAGTCCTCCTCAGGTTCATAATATGGAGGAGGAGGGACATTAGGGACCCAAGGTCTCATCGGCGCCGGAACCGGCGTCGGGCGACGTCGGTCCGGCTCCATGTCCGGAGCCGGAGAGAGCCAGGGAACGACGCCGTCCGGAGCCCCGGACGGCGTCAGAAACGGCACCGGGGACATCGGCGTCGGCGGAGGCGTGGTTAGGTCAACCGGCGTCGATGGGGGTTGCGGCACCACCGGAGCCGGGATCGAGGCCGGGGCCGGAGCCGAGGCCGGGATGAAGGCTGGTGGGACAAGCGACGCCGGGACCGGAGTCGACGGCGACACCGGAGCAACCCTATCAGGGCCCGCGGGGCCCGAAGGCGCACCGGAGGGACCTTGAGGCCCGAAGAGGCGGGCCATGGCCGACAGGAACTCCTGTACTTGGGCCGGAGTCGCCCCCGAACCCGGGAAGGACGGGTAATGCGGGGGTGACTCGACAGGCACGTCCGGGGCCGTGGGGGCGGGAACAATGCCGACAGGGGCCTCAGCCGAGTCGCGAGACCGGCGAGGCGAAGTCTTAGAGCGATGACGCCGCTTAGACTTCTTGTGCTTCGACTTACCGGAGGAGCGCGAAGACTTGGATTCCGACGAACGATGGGGGCTCCGCGACCGGCCCCTCGACCTCTCCCGTGACCGGGGCTTGGTGCGGCGCGGAGCCGACTGCCGGACCTCGAGCAGCTTTCGAGACCGCTCTCGCAAAGCTTTCGGATGAAGTTTCCGGCAGTCAGGGCACGACTTCGTGTCGTGGTCTCGGCCGAGACAGAAGAGACACTCGAGGTGCGGGTCCGTGATGGACATCATACGGGCACAGACCTCGCAGGGCTTAAAGCCGGGCATCCCTACGACACCTTAGGAGTCGTGAAGACTCGTAGAAGAAAACAGTGAAAAATTCACAAAAAAAGGTAGTCAAAAAGTGACTAGGGCACTGCTCTTCCCGGATCTGCGCTTACTGGCGCGGAAAAAGAAGAACTGACGTCAGCGCGCAGGGGTGGCGTCTAAGTACTGCCCGCGACGTCATCCCGGCGATCACGACGCCGACGACGGACGCGGAGCCGCACGACGCTGCCTACCGACGCGCAAGGGTACTGCTACGCAAAAAACTTTCCGGATCCAGCCTGACGCCTGGGGATATTCTAAGGTAAGGAATCTGTCACTAACGTGTCTCTTTCAGATATGCGTTATTGTTACTCTTCCTTTTCTGACAGCTCCTCTAAAATCCACGCTTTGTTTTTGCTATAAATAACTTTCCTACACGCTTTTAATGCCGAGACCCTGTGTCTCAAGTGTCAAAGCAGCAGCTTTTGAGAACTATATAAACAAACACGTCTTATTGTTGCATCGGGTCCCTGTCCTCCGTGGTGGGATGAGGGACAGCCGTCGCACCCCCGTTTCACATGGGCAGACCACCCATCACCTCCCACAGAGTGAAAAAACAAACAAAAAATCTGGGCCATCGCCTCACCTCCCACGATGTAATCAGGCGCAGAGCTCTGGCCTCCCACAGTGGAACATGGACAGACCCTCAGTTCTCAGAGCAAGGCCATCGACCCCATTGTGTAATGTGGGGCATACCCGTACTTCTCACAGTGTAAGCAGGAATAGTCCCTCAAGTCTCAGTGTACGGGTGCAAAAACCCTTGCACGATATTATAGACAACCCACGGCCTGAACATCTGATCTCACACAGTGTAAGAAAACCCAGACACAGCCGTCACCTTCACCGGTGCAACCAACAGCACACAATCACATTACAAAGCATAATCAGGGAACAGAGCTGTGACCTCACCCACAAGACGAAATTAAAGAACTAAACACACACACACATCCAAACACAACGAAAATAACACTCAAACTGAAAAGTAGGGGCAGATTCCCACACTTCCAAACAACTATAATTGTTTTATCTAACACTGTTTTAGTCTAGGAGCATCCTGCAACTATAGTAATATTCTCACTGAAATTCCATAGAGGTTATTTTGTCAACCTTGGAAGGATGCACGCCCGTGACGCCCCTATAAGGACAGAAACAAATCAGCAGCTAGCACTCAACCCGCTGAGTTATCTCATCATTTAAAGTGATACAGCGCCATTCTGCGCGAAGCCCGATCTCCAGGGAAGTTCCCAGTACTGTGCTCGCCTTACCTTCCTCCAGCGCATTGTCCAGCTGTAGGTTCCCGTTGCAGTCTTCGTCCATCGCCCCCTGCGTGCTCCAGCACTCCATGGCGCCCTTACACTCCGGCCCACCCCCTGTCCAGCTCGGACTCAATGGGGGACGTGCACGTCCAACAGGATGGCAGCGAAGGCGGTGCCACAGGTGCAAGTGGCAGGTGCACTGGCGGGCACCAACATACCCCACAGACTGGCACACAGTAGCATAAAGCGAGAAAAGCAAGAGGCACAGACCCTCTGACCACCATACAACCACTCTTACGGCTACCGACCCCGAGACACCCACTGCTAGCTACCGACCCACTGACACTACTTTTACACGTACCGGACCACCACCAGGAACTCTAACCTTCGCAGCACGACTGTCCCACCCACACTAGCAGGACACCACCAGTACCACTATCCCCACCACAAAAATACACCCCCACTAAACTCTCAGACACACAGCCACCGACTCAGCTACTACAGCTTTAGCTCTGTTTATCTGCACCTGGGAGGGCAGGTCCAACTCCAGGAAAAGGGTGGAGACAGCAGCACGTGCATAGCTGGTGAGGAAATAGAAAAAGGGCTGGGGAGGCTGGGAGCAACAGAGAACGGCGAAATGTTGACACAATCGTGCTAGACAGAATGGGGGTGCTTCTAGGGGCTTCTAGGGGAGACTCGTGCGGCTATGATTTTCCAGGTCCCCCTTCCCCGCCCCCTGTCTCCAATAATGGTACGTTCCTGCCAGTTTAGTGGCATGTGCTCTACAAACGCGCACTGGAGGTATTTCTTCAGAATTTATTGTAAATGTTAACTTTGGCTTCTTTGTATCAATTTTATTAGGTGATTTCTGTAGGAAACGGCATGCCGGCCATCATCAGAGTTTTTACTTTAGGTCAAAACTTTAGGCGGTACATTTATAGGAACACATAATTCAATAATGTGCGAGCACACTAGAGGGCGTGTATGGTTGTGTTGCCGAGAAAGGCCATGCTATGGTCTTCTAACGTCTAGTAGTTCTAGGCCTGCCATTCTCATATCAACATAGTGGGGCCGGGGAAGAGTCAGTCACGTGGCTCACAAGCCTACAGTGAGGGATACGTGAAGGACAGGACCTCAGGCACTGCCTGGCCTCAGTCCAGGCGGCGGCGAAGATCACACTGTGCAAGAGATTTCAGGGACTTTTGCACAGCGCGCGCTGTAATGAATGCAGCTGGCATCGTGCCCGTCGATGCATGCGAAAGTCGCGGCCACAGTAACCTGATCCACGATGAGGAATGCAGAGCGCCGCTGCTCGCTCCCGAGAGCCTTAGGCTGTGGGAGTTAACTTTCGGAAGAAAGGCAGGACATAATGCCGTCTTTGGCCATTTGCGTGCTTTCATTACTGAAAGCAACACGCGAAAGGCCAATAGAATATGTGGGAGTTAACTAACTCCCACGGAGAAGTTTAGGAACAGTGTGGAGTGCTCACAAGAAGCTTTCCATAGAGCAGCGCATGCGCGCTGCGCTAGGCTCGACCTAAAAAAGGATAGGTGAGAGGGGACAGCCCTGTCGCGTCCCCCTCTCGATGGGGAAGGGTGCCGAGCACCTGCCATTGACACGTATCGAGGCCATCGGTTGGTTGTATAGGAGCGCCACCCAACTACGGAACTTCGGCCCAAATCCGAATTTCGCCAGGGTGGCATCGAGGTACAGCCAGTTGACGGCGTTGAACGCCTTCTCGGCGTCCAATGATAAGAACACCTGTCTGGTTCCTCACCTTCATAAGCCGGTTGTGAGTTTGTCTCAAATTAAGATGAGTAGATCTACCTGGCATGAATCCCGATTGGTCCTTGTGGACTAGGGTTGTGATCACACCCAGGAGACGGGTCGCCAGAATTGTAGCCAGAATTTTTACTTCAGAGTTAAGCAATGAAATGGGTCTGTAAGATCCACACTGATTGCGGGGCTTGCCTTCCTTGTGTATAACCACAATAGTGACCATCCTCAAGTCTGGCGGGAGGGCACCCTCTTTGTGGGAGTCTATAAAGAGCCGAAGGAGGTGGGGGCTCAGGATATCCGTATAACGCCTGTAGAATTCCGCCGGCAATCCGTTGGTGCCGGGGCTTTTCCCGGGGCGGAGTTTCGCCGCCGCCTCCTGGATTTCTGCCAAGGACAGGTCTGCCTCTAAGTCTTGTGCTTCCCCGTCCCCTAATACTGGAGTGGGGATGGCCGCCAAGTAGTCCCTTATCTCAGCCTGTGATGTGGGAGTTCTGGCCCGGTACAAGTTCTTTATAGTACTCTGCAAATGTGTCTACCACCCCCTCATCTGTGGAACGATTGACACCCTGAAGGTCAACCACCTCCCGTACCCATCTGTCTTGGATTTCCCTCCTGCTAATCCAGGCTAGTAGCTTTCCAGCCTTATCTCCAACCTCGTAAAGGCGATGTAGTGTCGCTAAATGCAGTTTCTTGGGGTTGTCTGTGGCCAATTCCTTATATTCTAGTCGCAAGGTAGCCAACCTACAAGCCACGTCGGGGTCTCTTGTCTGGGAAGCCCGAGCATCAAGCTCGCATATTTTCTGTTCTAGTTGGACCAGATGTTTGTCCTTCTCTTTTTTCTCCCAGGCTATACGGTTTTGGGCTCTGTCCCGCAACACGGTCTTATATGCTTCCCAGACTGTCACCCCAGAAGCGACCGAGTCTTTGTTTTCAAGGAAGCCAAACATAGCAAACTTGACCACGCTAATCCTCTCATATCAGGAATTACCACTGAAACACATATCAGGGAATCCCCAATGCATTCCTATGAGAGGGCAGCCTCAGAGTAGTGAGAAACCAAAAAGGGTACTTGTCACTACCAGGACATGCCACACAGTTAAGGCACATGTCCTACCTTTTAGCTACAGCGCACCCTGCCCATAGGGCTAGCTAGGGCCTACCTTAGGGGTGACTGATATGTAGTAAAAGGGGAGTCACAGACGTGGCACCCACTTTATGTGCCACGTCACAGTGGCAGTAAACTGCGCGCGCAGGCCCTGAAATGGCAGAGGCCTGAGACAGGTTTGAAAGGCTACTTTGGTGGGTGGCGCAAGCAGCACTGCAAGCCCACCAGTAGCATTTAATTTACTGGCCCTGGGTATATGAGATACCAGTTTACAAGGGACTGATAGGTAAATTAAATACGCCAAACAGGTGTAGACCAATCTTACCATGTTTACGATAGAGCGCACATGCACTTTACACTGGACAGCAGTGATAAAGTGCTCTGAGTCCTAAAACCACCAACACCAGGTCAGAAAAAATACCAGGAGGAAGGCAAAAAGTTCAGGGATGACCCTGCAAAAAGGGCCAAGTCTAACATGAATGTTTTACAAAGCTTACAAAACATTACTGATACCCCATCTCATAGAGGTTTATGTAGAGGCATTAGAATCAGGCGAGCTACCGGCTACCATGAGAGAGGCAATAGTCACACTGCTTCTTAAACCAGGCAAACCACTGGAGGGGTGCGCGTCGTACAGGCCGCTATCTCTGTTGAATCAAGATTACAAAATATTAGCCAAAGTCCTCGCAACGCGGATATCACTTATAGTCGATCGAATACTTTCCCCTCTTCAGTCGGGCTTTATCCTGGGACGCTCCACTTCAGTAAACCTACGCACTCTGTTTGCCATAATTAACCAGATCAATCTCACTCTTCCCGCTGCTGCGGTACTCCTAGATGCCGAAAAGGCGTTTGACTCTCTGGCGTGGGAGTTTCTCCAGGCAGCTTTGACTAAACTCGATTTCCCACAGAATTTTTGCGCCTTAGTCCGTTTATTATACACAAACCCGGTTGCTCAGCTTCGGATAAATGTAGTGTTGTCGGACAGATTCCCACTATCGTGAGGCACCAGGCAGGGATGCCCGCTATGACCCCTATTGTTCATAATAGCAATGGACCCCTTGATGCGACACTTACAAGAGCGCCATCTTCATCAGGGGATTGGGTTTCACCGGGGCCCCCTTCTGGCTTCATTGTACGCGGATGATCTTTTATTCGTTCGGGAACCCGCCATCAATCTCTCCCCAATTATCCGCGAGGTGGTTTGGTTTGGAGTATTCTCGGGATTGGTTATAAACTGGTCCAAGTCTGAGCTCATTCAGCTGACGGAGGACACTCTCCTGTTCACATTGGATTTCCCCTTGCGCTGGTGTGATGCCTCCCAGATACGTGGGAATAATCTTACACCGCACAGCTTCAGAGGTTGTCCGTCTTAATTACGGCCCGGCCATAGACTGTTTGGCGGGACAGATAGACCGCTGGATAGCGCTTCCACTATCTATTGCTGGTCATGTTGCGATCATTAAAATGGTAGTACTACCCTATTCCTGAATATCCCTATCCCACTCACAACTGCCTTTTTCAACACTCTCCGTGGCATGTTAACGAGACTGATATGGGCAGAGGGACAGGCACGGGTGAATTGGCAGACACTCACTCAGCCATTTGAGCGGGGTGGGTTCGGCGTTCCCGATTTTTATTTATACTATTTAGTGGCACAGAAGCATTATGCATACTTTTGGTATCACCCAGACGCACAATTGCAGTTCCTTAATCCAGAGTATACTCCGGCTCGCCCTTCTCCTCTCTCCACTATTTTTCCACTTGGGCTGACTAGAAATCCTGCTGACATTCATACTCTACAAACCACATGCTGGGCTTGGAGGCGTCTCGGTAAATACTTAGGGACCAAACATTTGTATTCTCCTCACTTACCCCTCCTAGACAATCCGTGGCTTCCTCCCACCACTGAGGCACTGATGCAGCGGGCGCTTACCCGCTGCCGCCTTCGGACTGTGGGCGATATGTTTGACAACGGACAAATGGGCTCTATAGCAGACTTAACGAAGGATCGTGATGTAACTGCATTGGACCGTTTCCTGATACATAGAACGTGCACCTCATTGGTAGAAGCACTGCGCCCTCTGGCGGCGGAACCCCCTGAATTCAAGTCCCTCACCACAACAATATTTATTTATTTATTTATTTATATAGCGCTACATTCATCCCAACGGGATATCACGGCGCTAAGGAGGCGGGGTCTGGTACTGAAAAAAAGGGCAGGAGGAAGTAAGAGTCTGCTTAGGTGGGAAATAAATGTGTTTTTAGTTTTTTCCTGAAGGTATTATAATCATTGATAAGTCGAAGCTCGACTGGCAGCCCATTCCAGTGTAAGGCCGCGAGGTGCGAAAAGGTGCGTCCCCCGGTCTTAACCTTTTTGATCCTTTTTGATTCTGCAAGCGCAAGATGCTGTGACTGTAAGCATCTGGAGGGGATGTAGAATCGGATTTTATCTTGGAGAATTTTAGGACCAATGCGGTGTAATGCCTTAAAGGTATGCCCCAGGAGCTTAAATTGTGCTCTTTGGCGCACCGGCAGCCAATGAAGTTGCTTCAGGCATTCAGTAGCTGAGCTTAGTCTGCCCTTATTGGAGACCAATTTAGCTGCAGCGTTTTGTACCACCTGGAGACGTTTAAACAGGTAGTCTGGCATGCCCACAAACAGGGCATTACCGTAGTCCATTCTGCTAACAAGCAGAGCTTGAGTAACTGTCCTCCTATCGTCCAAAGGGATCCAAGGAAAGAGCCTTTTTAGGAGTTTTAGCAAAGCAAAACTTTTCCCACAGAGGGTCCGTACGTGATCCTGCATGGATAGTTTGTCATCCATAAGGACACCCAAGTTCTTAGCACACCTCTTGGGCTCTGGAGCGTGTCCTAAAGAATGGGGCCACCATGAAGCGTCCCAAATGTGGTGGGCTCCACCGAAAAGCAGGATCTCAGATTTGTCTGCATTGAGCTTGAGACAGTGATCGGACATCCAGGCTGCCATTTCAGTAAGGCAGTCATTAAGCTTTGAAACATAAGCATTGAAAAGGGTGGGGCTAAGAGAAGCTCCCTGTGGGACACCACAGCTCAGAGTTTTTGGTTTAGAAGAATAAGCATCCAGTTGTACTGTTTGTTTCCTATTGCTGAGGAATGAATTGAGCCATTGGAGTGCTTTGGCGTGTATTCCTTTTCCGTAGAGGTTGCGAAGTAAAAGCTGATGGGAGACCGTGTCGAATGCTGCCGACAGGTCCAATAGGATCAGGGCTACAACCTTGCCTTGATCCAGAAGTGCTCTTATATTGTAACAATAGCAACCTGATCTCCCGGCTATACCACCTTGTGCAGACACTCCGGCCGGCGGTAGGTGGGCGGGCGAGGGCGGCTTGGGAGGGTGACTTGGCGCTCCCCTTGACTGACAAGATGTGGGCCTACTGTTGTGAGCAGACTCGATATGTATCGAATAACTATAAGCACAAGCTCCTGCATTTTAAGTATTTGCATAGAATGTATCTTACCCCTGTGCTGGCTTCCAAGATGAATCAGGCTAGGCCGGATAATTGCCTGAGGTGCGCATTGGAGCATGCCGATTTCATCCACCTAGCGTGGAATTGCCCCGCTGTTTTAGCTTACTGCAAGGGGGTTTTTGAGCATCTCGGGCGAATGGTTGAGTCCGAACTAACGCGGTCACCGTTACTGGCGCTGCTGGGGTTTGTCCTTCCTTTACGAGTTGACATCAGGCGGTTTGTTGCAATAGCGCTGCTGCTAGCCAAGCGCAGGTGTCTTTGCACTGGGGTGGATCGTCCTCGCCGTTGGTGAGGGTCTGGCTAAAAGATTTGATGTATTGTGACACTACCAGCAATGTCTATGCGTCCCTGCTCCCCCCTACCTCCCGGCCCAAAAATATCTGGCAGCCACTTCGGTCATACTTACTGCTCCATCCTGAACTTACTGATTGATGCGACGCCCAATGTACTAATAATTGGGATAACGGCTAGGCAATTGTGATGTATTGTGTGCTACGAATCACTATTATATGAACATGCACTGTAACGTTTTTTGGCTATTTTATTTATCTTTATTATTTCTGCATGCATGCCGCAACTATAGTGCTCACTGTAATGCTCTGCCATATGTTGATCTGTGGACATATTAATAGCAAGTGTGCATTGTGGCGGTTTCTTGTTTTGCAAAATCTCAATAAAAACAAGTTAAAAAAAAGAAAAGCACACAGGAGTCCCGTGCTCCAGACTATCCAGAATGAGTTTCCTAGACAGAGCCTTCTTGGAAACTCGAGCGTGCAACAGGTTTGACACTGCACATTTGACATTGGTGAAAAGATCTAGCCAGGGTATTCCCCATTGCTGGAAGATGCCCTGTGCCAAGTCAGGATATAACCATCATTTGTGCTCTGCCAGGCGCTGCCGCTGAGTTTGTCCGCCCTGGCGTTCAAAGATACTGCCAAGTGATTCACGACTGAGTAACTGCCCCAACGCTCCAGAGACTAAGTGCCTCTTGGTACAGGACCCCACCACGCCCTGCTTGCTGCAGTACCACATGTAGGTGGTGGTCTCTGTGAAGGCTTTTGGCACCAGGCGAATGCCCCGCAATGCAGTGGCGACCAGCACGGATCGGGGGTGGCGGGTTCGGATGTGGGGGGGTATGGAGTGTTAAAAAAAACAACAAAAAAAACGTACCTTATCGCAGCGTCTCTCCTCCGCGTTGGACTCAGGCTGGGATAGGAAGCACCCAGGCTCCCCTAAGCCAATCACAATGCTGCAATGCAGTGTTGTGATTGGTCTGAGTGCAGTGGTTCAGAGCTCAGATGGGGAATGGGAGCTGGCCAAACAGTCATGTGCACTTAGTGTGCCCACCACTCCTCCCCCTGCTCTGTGAGCAGAGCAGCCCCGCCCTGCAAAACTGCCACAGCAAGAAAAAATAAAATGATAATAACATCAAGTTATTATCATTTTATTTTTCCTTTATTTCACTGCTGCAAAGCAGTGGGGCGACGCTCCTACGCCTTAGTGGAGGGGCTGCCGCAACACCAACAGGTTAATTTTGAGACAGGTCTCTGCCTGAGATCCGAGTGCTCTGGTCGCCACCAGCAAAAAGACATCCATCACCACCATCAGCTCTGGGTGGGGCAGAGAGAGGGGTTTGCCACCAGTCCAATTGCAGTTGTGCAGCTACCACTGCAGGTCTTTTGCAATCTCCTCCGAAACCTGTATGGAAACCGACAAGTTCTCCTGTGCTGGGCACACGGAGGCTTCAGGTCCCACTGCAGAGCCCTCATGTGCCACCTGGCATAGTCAATCAACAGGTTGCAGGAGGTCAAGAGGCCAAGAAGCCTTGCCACTTTCACTGAGACCCAGGACCAAGTCATCAGGATCATATCCCAAATGCTCTAGACGCGTCGTGATGGAGGGTAGGCCAGAAACTGCACCTTATCCAGGATGGCTCCAATGAAAGGGAGTCTCTATGAAGGAGTCATGTGTGACTTTGGCTCATTGATCAAGAACCCCAATGACGAGGGGCGTGGCCAACCACCAGCGAAAATGGCCGCACTCTAACGCTGCTCCGGCTTAGATCCCCCGTATCCCACTAAATCCACAACAAACTGAGCGTGTAAATGCCAGACTCGCACCACGAAGGCGGACAGCTGCAGCTCCGAAACTTGTGGTCTCCTACCTGGGGCCGGCAGCCTGCTGCGCTCTGCGGCCTGGTCTGGGTCCTGCAGGCAAATACCAAACATCGGTGCGGGAGGGGGCCACGATCGGCTCGGTGGTTGGCGGCCCGGCTGGATGCCCGAAGATCCACAACACAACGAACTGCGAGTGACTGGGGCAACGGAGCTGCTGTGCACGGAACGGGGAGACGCTGCTGGCGCGGGAGAGCGGTCTGCGGCCTGATCCGCGGCCGGCTGCTGCGTCGTTGCACATCAGCGTGAGCGTGGGGGCCGGCTGTGCTCGAGACTGGAGGTCGGCGTCTCGGCTGAATTACTGACACCAAGTGATCCTGTCACAGCGACTGGAGGGGGCTCGTCGGCGCAGCCACGGCCGGAACAACACAGGTGCCGTAGGTGCGGAGTGCCCACAACTAGTGCACAGTCTCACCTGTGTCAGGAGAAGCGGCCAGGACACAGGTAACTGGGACTGTTGTCCCGGGTGGCGATACGCTTGGGGGGACCCAGCTGAACCTGCTTGATAAATCAGTGTCACTGAGGGGCGGCTCAGTAAGAACAGGCACATTACGCACAGGCTGTTACACCCAAGCAGCGACTCTGCAGTCAAGGGACGGGACTGAACGTGCACTGCGCCACTACTGAGGATCCCTGCTTCCTGGTGTGTGGCGTGACCTCCGGGCCATGCGATTTCAGGCCCTTTGTGGTGGTGGAGCAGATCAGTGTGACACGACTAGGGGCACGGACCGTGTGAATACTCGCAATTAACCACCAATATAGATCACCAGCACCTACCACCTCAAAATACAGATCCCCGAACCGCGCATAGTTCATCGGCCGCCCACGGTCGCATAGTGCAGCTCTGTCGTCTCAGGGCACTACCTTTGCCTGTGCTGGACTGCTGAATGACCGGATAAGGTCTAAGAGATTGAGACTGCGCCCCTAATAGAGACTGTGGTATTGCCTCTGCTGGGGAGAGGGTGAGCGCCAAGGGGTAAGCCAACAGGCTGACGGGCGAAGGTACCGGGCAGGCGGTGGTGAGGCCCCCTAGCCCCCCCTTTTTTTCTATCTTTGTGCACCACCAAGTTACAGCAACCCATAAGATATACCATGTCTGGCAATAAAGGGAACTGCGGCTCGCACCAGTCCAAATTGGACAAGATGGTATGGCTCAAGAATCAAGACAAACCCGAAGTACAGGTGGATATGACACCCACAACCCACGATCAGCTCCCGGCGCAGCCGGCTCCCACGCTGCAGGATGTCTTCACGGCGGTCATGGCGGTGCGCACCTCGCTTGAATCACGGATTGACGCCATCTCTATTGAAGTCGCCCTTATCAGAGCGGACTTTCGTAAAATGAACGACCGTATGAAGGATGTGTTAGAAAGCACGCAGGCCCTAATGACCACCTCTAAAGGCCTAGAGAAACAGGTTCAGGACCTACAAGCTACCACTCGAGCCCTGACGGACCAACTCGATGATTACAAAGGCAGGGCCAGAAGAAACATTAGAATTATCGGAGTCCCTGAGAAAGCGGAAGGCTGTGCCATAGACCTTTTCGTGGAGGAACTAATTACACAGCGGCTACTGCCCAAGACGCTCTCCAAGTATTTCTCTATTGAACAAGCACACCGAGTACCGGGCGGCAGACCTAAATCCGGACAGCCCCCCAGGCCTATACTGGCTCGAGTGTTCAACTTTCCAGATAGAGATGTGATCTTGCAAACTGCGCAATGTGCCCCTCCGCTTAAAATTGACAACAGCAATATCCTCTTCTTCCCGGACTTCACGTTAAAGGTACAACGACAGCGCCGAAGCTTCCTTGAAGTCAAGAAGGCCGAGGGAGAGGGAGCTCCCATATGCGATGCTATTTCCGGCGAGACTCAGGGTGGAGGCTGAAGGCAAAGCATGGTTCTTCACAGAGCCAGATGCGGCATGGGAGTGGCTGGGCGGCTGGAGACAAGTTGGGGGCCCGAATAACTCAGACAGACGTCGGCGACGGATGGTGAAAAATCGTGGTGGGACTGCATCAGATCATGAAGAGAGCAATACCACGAATACAGACCGAATAGACAGTGGCCGGGTTGGGCCTGCATGATGCGGTATGGCAAGGAATAATCCTATAGCTACATGTGAGAGACACAGCTGAAGCATGAGTGAATGTCGTGAACTCTGGCCTAGAGATGCTATCCTTGAACTCAGATAGTGCCCCAGCCCTGCACACGGATGAAGAATCGATGGAGCGAATTCCTGGAACCGCACTGGCTAAGTACACGAACTGAAATGTTATGCTAACTGATTGCTTGTTATAAGTATACCCAAGGCTGACGGGGGTGGGGGATCGAGGCTTGTTGGTCCGCATCTCCCCCGATACTGGGATGGGTGGGCGATGAACGATGGGAGCTCTGCATGGTTGGGGTGGCGGGTAGTTCGAAGCCCGTCTTGCAGGGAGGCTGTCTGGGGAAGTTGAAGGGGGGGGGAGGGGGTTTGTTGTTTAAATGTGTCACAATGACAGTTATTTGGATACAGCACATACTCACTACGAGGACACGACTGCCCCAGTGGGTACATAGACCTTGTCATCCACAAACTATGACTAACAGGAATAAGCACATGAGACATTCGCAGCACGACTATCCCCTGGGCACGATGGGCCCACTGGAATCTCCCCGCGAATACTATGTCACATAACAGCGCCCCCAGTGCCATTCAGCTTGAAGCGACACTAAATGTGCTCTCCTGGAATGTCAATGGGTTACGAAATAAGATCAAGAGGGGGGTGGTGCTGCAGTACATTAAACGGCAGACCTCAGACATAATTCTATTACAGGAAACCCATCTCGTGGGGAATGTTTGTAAGGCGCTGGACAGATGGGGATATAAACTTATTGTCCATGCGGGATTCACCACCAGCTCCCGAGGGGTAGGGATACTAATGAAGAAAAGCCTTCCATTTAAAGTGTCTCAGACACACACAGATAATTACGGGCGCTTCGCTGGGGTTTCAGGCACCTGGGAGGGTAGAAGTGTGAATGTCGTTTCGGTATATATCCCTCCTGCTCTTCATAATGTGGCATTGCCGGAGTTGAGCAAGTTATGTCCTGGGTGGGGACCTTAATATGATGCTTTGTGATCAGCTGGATAGACACCGCCAAGAGGCGTGATGCGCTCCCACAATGTTATGGCTGACTTCATTGAGGCATTGGGACTGACAGATGTATGGCGGGTGGCTCACCCACAAGCAAGACAATACAATATACCTACTACTCCACGGCTCATAAAAGTTACTCCCGAATCGATTACATACTGTCTTTGGCTAACTCTGCACACCAATTCATTGACGTTCAACACTTAGCGAGGGGCATCTCGGACCATGCACCCATACAGGCGCGATACACAGTTAGCACTGCCCTTACCCGGACACTTACAATTAGTCCGTAGTGTCTCCAAGTCCCAAATATCAAGGATCACCTAATCAAAGACACAGACTATTACTTTAAGGAAAACGGGAGGACGGTCCGTCCTCACAGATTCTGTAGGGGGCCTACAAAGCGGTAATCAAGGGCCGGGCTTTGTCCCTCAGGGTGGGCCACATGAAAGAGAAAGACAGCTAGTCGAACTAGAACAGGACATTCTCATAAGAGAGCAGACACCCAGTGACACCCGGGATGAGACTGCAAACCATGCTCTGGAACTCAAGTGGAAAGAATACAGGGACCTCGCACATGAACTAGCCAGAGGCAAACCCCGGGCCAAAATATATAGGATATATGAACAGGGAGATAGGGCTAGCAAGTTATTAGCATGGTTGGAGCAGAAAGAAAAGACAGACAGATAGCTCAGAGTCATACATGGATAGGACGGGACTTATCTAAGTGACCCGCAATGCATAGCAGACGGGTTCGCTGAATATTATATGCGACTTTACTCACCTGTCGCAACGGCCACCGTGGCTGAGGTGAGAGAGATGATAGCTGACATCCAAATTCCAACATTCACCCACGATGATCAGCAACTGCTGAAAGAAGATATTACGGTTGAGGAAATCACTGCAGCCATACGTAGTATACAATCTGGGAAAGCCGGGGGACCGAATGGCCTACCGATTGAACTCCTCAAACTAACGGCATCCAAGGTGGCACCCTACCTTCTTGAAATGTATCAGGAGAGCAAATCCGTCGGGATGTTACCCAGAGACTGGCCTCTATTGTCGTAATCCGCAAGGTGGGGAAGACGGAGGAGGAATTCACCTCATACCGGGCAATATCCTTATTGAATGCCGAAGCAAAAGTCCTGGCCAAAGTACTCACCAATAGGCTGCTACCTATAATTGCAAAACTAGTCCACCCAGACCAGTCTGGGTTCATGCCTGGCCGCAACACGGCTATGAATCTACACAGGTTGAATGGCGTGCTTGCTAGAAAACATACCATTCGTGAAAATGAAGCCATTCTTTCACTAGACGCACGCATGACTTTTGATACGGTTGAATGGCCATACATGATAGCGGTCCTTGAGCGTATGGGATTGGGGACGGCCTATCTCGACTGGATCAAACTCCTTTATGCGGAACCACTTGCTCAGGTGGTTGTCAACGGCCATGTATCAACCGCATTCACTCTGCGCCGAGGCACGAGACAGGGCTGCCCGCTGTCTCCCCTCATATTCGCTCTAATAGTCGAGCCCCTTTCATGTTGGATACGCCGGGACCCACTGATACGGGGACTTAAATGGGCAAATGAATGGGAAGATAGAATATCGCTCTATTCGGACGACATTCTAATGTACGTCGCCTCCCCTAGTACATCAATCAATAGAATCCTCCAGATTTGCTGTAATCACAGAAAATACTCAGGATCTACAATAAATTGGTCCAAATCGGATGTTTACGTACTCCATGGGCCGGCACCGACCCTCCCGGCTAATTGTGAGGCCACAATTGTGGAAGATGGGTTTCGATATTTAGGCATATATGCAACGGATGATCCATCGCTCTTCCACGACCAAAACCTGCTGGGCCCATTGATGCGATTGCAGAGTGATGTTCGCCATTGGCGAACGCTGCCTGTGTCACTGCTAGGTCGAGCTATTTAAAATTATGGCTCTGCCGCGGCTTCTGTATGCGTTGCAAAATACTCCATATAACGTTCCCGAGACCTATTTTAAATCAATTGAAGGGGAGGTCAAGATTTTACTTTGGGGCGGGAAGCCACCGCGTATCACGGGACCTAAATTAGTCCGTGGGTGGTACGATGGGGGAATTGCCCTGCCAGATATGCGCTGCTACTATTGGGCTGCCCACCTTTCGATTATTAATAAATGGGTGTACGGAGAACAGCAGGACCCGGCTTGTCGGATGGACAGATGGCTGATGGGTCGAGGTGGATACAGAGAGGCACTGAACACAAAATCGCGTAGACAACAGCTCACTGGCCCCACGGCTCTCACGGTCGCCATATGGCACACTACCACCACGATGCTTGGTTGGGGTAATAAATTGACGCAAATGACTCCCCTTTGGCATGCAGCAGCACTGGGCAATCTGAGTAATTATAGCTGATTCGACAAATGGGATATCATTGGTATATCACAAGTTGGGGATTTGGTCAAAAAAGGTAAAATAGTGACATTTGCTGACCTACAAAAAGAATATAAACTGTCCGTAGGGAAAACATTCCGCTACTTGCAAATACGACATGCCTTACTGGAGGCAACCAGGGAGATGGCGGGGATTCCGGAGGCCACCCCACTCGAGGACAGACTGCTAGCAGATCCTATGGAACGTAAAGCTATTTCTCTTACTTACTGAAAAATAATTAACAATTTGCCAGACCCGTTGCAACAGCTATATACGCGCTGGCAGAATGACGTGGGGGACTTGGAGGAGGAGGATTGGCGCGACGCACTGTCCTCCCCGTGTGAGGTGGCCATACCTGCACAACTACAGCTGGTCCAATTGAAAATTGGGCATCGCACATACATCTCATGCACTACACTGGTTAAGATGGTCCGAAGTAGCTCCACAGACTGTGACAGGCACGTTCTATCATATACTCTGGGAATGCCCCTTGATCCAGTCATTCTGGGGGGTGGTCAGAGAGGTCTGTGGGATAGACTTAGAACTATCCCCCAAGATATGTTTGCTCAATACGTGGGACGCCACAGACTTCAATCGAATGGACCAAATGTGGGCAGCCACTGGCTTCATGTTAGCAAAGCGTAATATCGCCCATAGATGGGGGGTCCCCGAGTCACCAACTATAGTTGAATGGGAACGGGATGTCGATTGGTGCATGTTGGCTGAACGCGCAGTCTACACAAATAGAGGATGTCCTAAGAAGTGGGACAAGGTATGGGGGAAATGGAATGTGTACCGGGGCAATATTTGCACTTCCCCATCGATGTTAGAGCAGGGTCAGACAAAGATGATTCAAAATACAAATCCGGAGTGAGGGAGGGTGCTCTTGGAAATGTCTTGTGCTGAACTGTACCAACTGTGTAAGATCTGTTGTGACGCGTTAACTGCATGTAATATGTCTTCTAATTAAATGCCAATAAAAGATTTATTAGAAAAAAAAGAACCCCAATGATGTCAGGAGGTTTGCTGGAGGTGGCCTATGACTGACTGGTGAGCTGCCTTTAACCACAAGTTTTTAATGTAGGAGAAAACTGGAATCCCCTAACCTCCGAAGGTGAGCTACAACTGCTGCGATCACTTTCGTGAACACCCAGAACCACTGGTGAGACCAAAAATGGCACAGTAGGGGGGCGTGGCTAACCGCCGACAGGAATGGCCGCTCGGTAACTTAGCTCCGGAGCGCCACTCCTGCAATATCCTGAATTCCCTAGCTCCCGCTGGCCCTGTCCCCACCCTGGTGCCGTCGGAGTGTAGCGGAGGTGCTTGGCGACTCACGGGCCGAGTTTGAGGACGATTGTGGACGAGGCCCTGAGAGTGACCCGCGGAACGGATCCGCGCGGACTGCATTGCTGCTCAAGGTGAGGGGACGTGCGGGGTGCGTTTCACGCGAGCCCGCGGCTGTGGCCTACCTGCTTGAGGACCTGGGAGAGTGCTGTGAGGCCCCTCGCTGCCGAGTGTGCGGACAGGAGAGCGGACGGCGATGGTGGTGATCCTCCTCGAGGTCCAGTGAGTGACGAGGGCGGATCGGAGGAGACGACGACCCCCCCGGCGAGACGCAGCTGGCACCGGAGCGCGACAGGGGTGAGCGGGCCTCCGGGAGCCCGACGGAGCCTGGGAATTTGTACCCCATCGCTGCCGAAGAGACCGCTGGCGGGCCCCCGACTGGAGGTGCATCTGGGGGACCCCCGAGGTGCGCGGTGGCGCAGTAAGGAGCATGAGACCACGTGTGGGCCGGAACGAGCTCTGAGGTCGGTGGACAATAGATGGGCACGGTGTGATGGGTGGACTCCCGGCTGGGATAGCTGAACCTGTATCCCTGGGCCCCAGTTGCGCTGCAATCGAACTGTGACGCAGCGGTAATACTACAAGACTGCACCTGATTGCTACAGGGCCCAAAAGAACGGCAAAAAATAGGCCGCTGCCGCGGCTGCGGCGCCTGGTGGGGGACCCCGGAGAATACTGAGTATATTGGCCACTTGAGGGAGCGCGGCGGACCATCGAACAGAGGGGGTTTTCGCTATCATCAGGTTGAGCTTAACCCCATACCAGCGGCCTACAGCTTAGACAGTGGAGTGCGTGGTCCCCACGGCCGCCAACCTACGCTGCAACATCTAACCTGACGCTTGGTTGTATAGGGTGCCCACTGCGAAAACCGACAGGCCGGGTGAGTGTGTTTCTCACAGCGGGCAGCGAAGAGTCGCGGTGGCGCCCTGACTCCGGAGGGACTCAACGGCGCGATTAAAAAATGGCAACTGGACGTACCAACCGAACGGCGGCGCAGTCCAAACTGGATAAGTTTGTCTTGCAGAAGCAACAAGCTGAGGATCGACCGGAGACGGCGACCCCCGGGGATGCTGCAGAACCCTCGAACAAGGATCTGCTGGTGGCAATTACAGCGATACGGACCTCTCTGGAGGTTAAAATCGACACAGTGGCCACGGAGGTGGCCCTCATCCGTGCGGACATGAGAAAAGTAACGGAAAGAGTGAGTGCCGTAGAAGACACCACCAAGGAGCTGGTTACGGACGTCACATTGCTAAAGAAACAAGTAGACGAGCTGCGCTCCGCCCGGGAGGCTATGACCCTCCAACTTGACGACTATGAGGGGCGAATGCGGCGGAACAACATTCGCATTATTGGCGTTCCGGAGCGCGCAGAAGGGCAGGCAGCGGACCTTTTTGTAGAAGATCTGGTTCTTACGCGGTTACAGCCTAGGGGTCTTTCCAAATCCTTTACGACTGAAAGAGCTCACCGTGTGCCTGGGGGCCGACGTAGGCCGGGGGCGCCCCCTAGACCACTCCTGGCTCGAGTATTTAACTTCCGGGACCGGGACATTATTCTTCAGACGGCGCGGGTGGCCCCACCGCTTGCCCTGGATAACAGCAAGATCCTGTTCTTCCCAGACTTCACGCTGCGGGTCCAGAAGCAACGCCGAGGCTTCCTTGACGTAAAGCGGGCCCTCCGAGAAAAGGCAGTAAAATATGCAATGATGTTTCCAGCCAAGCTACGGGTGGAAGCTAACGGGAAGTCATGGTTCTTCACTCGACCTGAGGAGGCCTGGGATTGGCTGGAGGGCTGGCGTACGGTCGAGAAGAAATCACAGAAAGGACCCTCGGCGGCAGATGGTCAGGCAGACTGGCGCCAGCAGAGACGATCGCCTTCACACTCTGACTCAGACTCTCAGGGACACACGGGGGGCGCTGATTTCATGAATGGTAAGACTGTAATTGCTTGACCCTGGATGGGTGAGATTTTCCGGGGAATCGCAGAGGGTAAGCTCAAGCATGAGACCTTCCGAACTGGCGAGTTCGGATGGGTGGATCTGAGGGCAGGTGTGAGGGGAGCTCCCTCCATTTGTACGATGATATGGTTCCAACTTGAGGGAGCGTCCTCGAGTTTTATGGCCTGCCAGTAGTGTGAATTGATAAACTCACCCAAACGGTTTCATAGAGCTACGGGAGGTTGGGGTTGTCCTTCTATATTTTGGAAATTAGGCCTCTAGCGGAAAGAGAGGGCTGCGAGACATTTGTTGTGGACTGTAATGGGCCTCTTGGCTGTGAGTAGTGTTATAGGGGGGGTAGGGCTGGGGAGTGAAGGGTTGATTGAAAGCAAATGATTATAAGGGGAGTGGGGTAGCTTGCGTTCCCTAGAATTGTTAAATGGGTGGGCGACAGGCACTCTGCATGTTGGGGGTGGCGGGCGGTTTTAGTCCCGTTAAGCAGGGAGGGAGGGGGGTATATTTTCAGGGTTCGGGGTATGTTTGCCTTTCAATTGTTGGAGGGATTGTATTGTTGAATGTTTTGCAGCAGACCAAGTGGACAGATCGAATATGCACATTTTTGCCGACATCCATGATATATTTGTGGTGGGAGAGGCTCGGCGAGTGAGGTCCAAGGGGGTGGTCCTAGGGGAGGCCCAGATCGGGATAGATAACTGCTCGCGAGGCTGTGTGCCCCACGCAGCTATAGTTGTATTGTTAATTATCACTCATGGCCTGAAGTCAGGGAATTAAAGCTATTACGTGGAATGTCAATGGGCTGGGTGACAAGATTAAGAGAGGGATCGTGATGCAATATATCCACCGACAGGGACTTGACTTAGTGTTGTTACAAGAGACCCACTTAATTGGTAACTCCTGCAAGGCCCTGGATCGGAAAGGATATCGTATGGTGGTACATTCGGGGTTCACTACTGGGTCCAGAGGGGTGGGAATCCTGCTTCGTAAGGGGTGCCCCTATGTGCTACAGACTGTTTGGACGGATCCGCAAGGAAGATATGCAGCTTGCACTGGTCTGTGGGAGGGTAGGGTCCTAAATGTTATAACTGTGTATGCCCCACCGGGTTTGCAACGGTTGACACTGACTGACATAGGGCCGCTGTTATTAAACTTACCGGTTGGTATCTTGCTTATGGGAGGTGATTTTAATTTGACAATGGACGACCTGCTGGACAGGTCCCCGCCCAGGCGCGGTGCTACACAATGCTCCCAGTTACGTGATTTTATAGACGCCTTGGGGATGGTAGATGTCTGGAGATGGTCACATCCGCGGGAAACACGATTTACATTTCAATCTGGAGTGCATGGCAGTCGCTCACGACTTGATTATTTGTTCACACACGCCCAGCATATACACGCCTTTTCTGACTCAACATGTTTAGCGCGAGGTATTTCAGATCATTCCTCTGTTTTCGCGATGCTTGGTGCACCAAATGCACCACAGCCGGGTCCGATCCGAATCCAACCCTGGGCACTAAAAATCCCACACATCCGAGAGACCCTACGGAAGGACACTGAGTACTTTTTTACAGAAAATACAGGCTCGGTTAGCTCCGCAATTACCTTGTGGGGGGCATATGGGGCCGTGATTAAGGGTAGGGCCCGATCAGTGATGGTGGGCTACAGGGCTGAGCGCCGTCGGAGGGTGGTGGAATTGGAAGCGGAGATTCTACACCTTGAGGGCTCTGGCGACCAGAACCCAGATGCCGATACTCAACATCTGCTGAGTATTAAAAGACAAGATTATAGGCAGTTGCTCCTGGAGGACGCTAATAGACGCGCTCTTGCCACTAGACATCGGTTATATGAACAGGGGGAGCGTACTGGTAAACTGCTGGCATGGCTGGAGCGCAAAGAACAAGCCGCGCGATGGGTGCGTACCATTAAGAGATCGAACAACGAGATCGTGACTGACCCCCAAGGCATTGCCGAGACCTTTTCGAAGTATTATGAGGAGGTATACAGTGTCCCACCTGACTCCCAGGCGTCCATGGCGACAGAACTCCTCGCCACTATCGAGGTGGTGGGCCTCTCCGAACAGGATAGTGTGACGTTAGATAACGACCTATCGGTAGAGGAAATTCAGAAGGCAATTCAAGACATTCACGCAGGCAAAGCTATGGGCCCCAACGGACTCCCGATTGAGTTACTTAAGCCCATGACCTCCACACTCGCACCCCATTTACTCAATTTGTACAATGAGAGTTATGGAAACGGCGTCCTCCCGGCTGATATTCGGGTAGCTACCATCGTGGTTATCCATAAACCAGGTAAGCCGATAGATGAATGCGCCTCCTACAGGCCCATCTCGCTCATAACAGTGGAGGCTAAAATTTTGGCCAAACTACTGGCGAACCGCTTGCTCCCCTATCTATCAGACTTGGTCCATCCGGATCAATCGGGATTCCTGCCGGGGCGGAACACAGCGCGTAATCTACGTCGGGTACATGGCGCATTAGGCCGTGTGGCCACCCTGGAAGAAGCGGCGGTCTTACTAGCGCTTGACGCGAAATTGGCGTTCGATACCATAGCATGGGATTATTTGTTTGCTGTTCTCACCCGTGTCTGGGTCGGACCCAAATTCCGGGGTTGGATTAAACTTCTATACACCTTGCCCATGGCCCATGTATCGGTTAACAACCACCGCTCTACCCCCTTTCCCCTTAGCCGAGGAACACGGCAGGGGTGCCCGCTGTCGCCGCTACTCTTCGCCCTTGTTCTCGAACCACTCGCAACTTGGATCAGGGGTGACCCTGTTATCAGAGGGCTTAAATGGTCCGAGGACCACGAAGACCGCATATCACTATACGCGGACGATATTTTGCTTTACCTAGCCTCACCAGAGCGATCGATCCACCGGGTATTACACATCTTTCATATCTTTGGGGCACATTCTGGATACCAGATCAATTGGTCTAAATCCCAACTATATCCTCTCTGGGGAGCCCCCCCACGCAATCCACGGGGATATGATATACCAGTGGCGACCCGAGGCTTTCGATACCTGGGAATTTTTGTAACAACTGATGCCACACTATTTTTTTAGCAGAATTTACTAGGCCCGTTGCAGAGATTTCGCGCGGACGTCACGCACTGGAAGACGCTCCCCCTCACACTACTGGGGTGTGCGTCGTTGTTTAAGATGCTAGCCCTGCCGCGCTTTCTTTACGCCCTCCAAAACACTCCCATCCCTATCCCTTCCACGTATTTTTTACACATCGAGGCAGCAGTGAGAGACTTGTTGTGGGACGGTAAACAACCTCGCATAGCTATGGCCAAACTCACCAGGGGTTGGTACGATGGGGGGATTGGACTACCGGATTTGCGCCTCTATTATCAGGCCTCGCAACTTGTGGCCATTAGCCAATGGGTGTTCGGGCGGCGCGAGGATCCTGGTTTCCGGACTGACCATTGGCTGATGGGGAAGGGGGGCTATCACAGAGCACTGTATACCAAACACAAGAAATTGAATCTTACGGGCCCGACGGCGCGTACGGTGGAGGTGTGGCATGGTGTTCAGCGACGGATGGGCTGGCAGGGACGCCTAACGAAGGCTACCCCCTTGTGGGAACCTGACATTTTGGGGCGACTTAGTGCATGTGCGGGCTTCGATAAATGGGACCTCATCGGGATTTCAACAGTGGGGGACATGTGGATTAAGGGCATTAAGGCATCGTTTTCTGATCTTCAAGCTAAGTACCACCTAGCGCCAGGTGAAAAATTCCGATATCTTCAAATTAGTCACGCCATTGACTCCGCCCTCCCTAAGGACGCCTCTTTGCCGGACTCCTCTCCGCTGGAGGATAGGCTCCTGTTGGATCCTATGCCACGTAAGGCTATCTCCCTCACATATAAAAAATTGATTAATAATCGGACTGATCCACTGGTGAAATTACGTATGACATGGGAGGCAGACCTGGGGGACCTAGCTGATGAGGATTGGATGGAGGCACTGGTCTCGCCCAGAGAGGTAGCTATCCCGATGCGTATACGTTTGATTCAACTTAAAGTCCTCCATAGAGTATACTTTGATGCCCCGCTGCTGTATCGGCTGGGTAGGAGACCGAACGCTCTCTGTCTTCGGCACTGTAATCAGACTGGTACCTTTATGCATATTTTATGGGACTGCCCCCACATACGACGGTACTGGACAGACGTCACCAGACAACTAGCTAGGACCTGTGACAAGCCCCTACACTCAACGTCCGCACTGTGCCTCCTTAATATTTGGCAAGCAACTGACCTTACACAAGCTGAACAAACTTGGGCCATGATGGGGTGGGGCATAGCGAAACGGAACATAGCTCAGAAGTGGGGTCTAGACACACTGCCATTGCTGTCAGACTGGGCTAGGGATATGGACCGCGCCATGATTGCGGAGAAAACTGTTTACAAAGGAAGGGGATGCCCACATAAATGGGATCACAAATGGGGACGATGGAACAAATACAGGGGTGAGATATGTGTTTCCCCGACGGTGGAGCTGAGAAGGGCGAGACTGGGGGAATGGGACGGAGTGGATGTTGAGTGGAGAGCATGTAGTGAGAGTAATCAGGTTTAGCTTAGATCGCTCTAGCTTACCTACCTGTGGGTGGGTTCTCCCCCCCCCCCCCCCCGAAGGATCGTAATGTACTGCTTCGGATGTACTGCGCTGGGCTTCTACTGGGTCAAGAATTGGATTTATTGTGATGTCCTCTTACTCACCTTCTATCCGAGATGTCAATGTACTGTCATTTGTTGCTGCATATGTTTTAATAAAAATTGTTTAAAAAAAAATAAAATATTCCATATGCTGATCTGTTAAGCATATGTTTAGAATCTATAATGTGCAAAAATTATCTTAAATTCTCCTGCCTTCACAAGCTATTGATTCCAAAATTAGTGAATCTCCTTTTTGGTTTTAGTATAATAAAATAATATTTAAATTTGGAAAAAAAAAAAAAAATGGCACAGTAAACTACAAATGCTCCCGGCCCTCCTTAAACCACAAGTAGCGCCTATGGGACTGTAGGACAGGTACATGAAAGTAGGCCTCCTGCAGGTCCAAAACCACCATCCCGTCACCTGGATTCAGGGCAGACAGAACATGGGCCAACATGGGCAACCTTAATTTGTCCTTCAGCAAGAAGATGTTGAGAGGGCAGATATCTAAAATAGGATGAAGGCCTCCATCCTTTTTCGGCATAAGGAAATAGCAGGAGTAATTGCCAGTCCCAACTGCTAGTGCTGGAACCCTTTCTATGACTCTCTTGGACAAAAGTTGTAGCATTTTGGAAAGGGATGGCAGAGAATAGCTCTGTTGAATGATCTGAAGGACCCACCTGTTGGATGTTACATTTTGCCACACTTTAAGGAAATACCTGACCCTGCCTCCTATAGGGTGAACAACTGCCACTATGTCGCAGGGGAGGAGGACTGGGAAAGTGTTGCTCCAGGTGGCCTTGAAATTGTGTGCATGATTCCCACCTCCAACTCCGAGAGGAGAGGGGTGCCTATTGTGGAGGCCATCAACTTTGGCGTTACCGGTATGTCAAACATCTGGAGTAGCCTTAAATAGGGCAAAATCGCTGAGGGTAGTGAAAGGCCTAAGGAACGCATTGAGGTCCTGCTTTCTTTAAAATGTTCTAATGCTGAATCAGGCTTCTCACCAAACAGGCGAGATCTGTCAAATGGCATATCCATTAAAGAGACCTGCATGTCACCAGAGAAGCCCTGCAGCATCACGCTAGTGCCAAACGCTCTGTCTAAGCAGTTAGTAGCGTCCAATCCAGAACATATAATATATTTTTGGCTGCATCTTCACCATCCTGAAAGGCTTGAGGCCCTAAATTCCTCAGAGACAGCAGGCAAGATCCTGTCAACCAGGTCTCAAATCGCTGGAATGTCTTCCAAGCAAACAATTGGCATTGATTGAACAGAGTGCTAGGCTGACCAAGGAAAACAGCTGCTTCCCAATGATTTGATTCTCTTTAACTCTCTCTCTGTGGGGGGAGCCATAGGAAATGCACTGGGGTTCAAACATGCTAGTGGAAGCCTGAACCACCAGACTTTCTTGCATAGAGTGCTGCGTTAATAAGTCAGGGTCATTTGGTGCCAGCCTGTGGCGCCTGGCAACATACCTGTCCACTATTGGACAGGAAAGGGCCTTAGACCGGGTGCCCATTAAGGTGTCAGTCAGGGCTTCATTAAATGGCAGCAAAGGCTCAGGGGGAAGTATGTTCAGGCTGGAAAACATCTGTCAACACATTTGTTTGAACTTCCATTGTTGGCAGCTGCAAGTCTAACACCGCCGCTGCCCATCTAATCACCAGGACAAAGGAGGCACTCTCCTCTGTGGATGATTCAGAGGGAGAACACTACTTAATACGCAGGAAAGTGTTCCATCCACTTGTCTCCTGCATGTACAGATTGTCATCATATTTTGGGGAAAATAATCCCCATCATTTTTGCTGTCCACATGCGGCTCTGAGGTAAAGGCATGGTCCTGTCTGAGTCGGACTGAACTGGGTTCGGGTGCATTTAATGGCTTTGGGATGCGACCTCAGTTTGGGCTAAGACAATTTTAGCTCTGAATCAGAGAGGACTAGAGGGACAGGCTCCTACTCTGGCAGCGTCGGGTTCGTGTCATCATCATACGGACCTGCATGAATTGTGATGCCGGATTCAGAAGTCGGCTCAAGCTTTGAAGCAGAATCCCAGATGGGTTCAAGAGACACAGATGTTACCTAGGGTGGACCCACTGGTGGTTAGCTGACTGGAAGCCTCCAAAGATCAATGGGGCCCAGAGGAAAGCCAGAGAGAACTGGAAGAGTGTCAAATTTGCAATATGTCCTTTTTTATTTATAAACTGAATTTTATTGATTTTGATCAACAACCCACAACGTCCACAGGTCCGAAAATAAAGGCATAATGAGTACATCCTCACATTCCACCGGAACATATCCTTTACGGCAGTCCACGGTATTCCAACCATTTTCCCCTAACCTTTGCATGTTTTTTGGGGCACCCCCTGACCTCGTATACGGCCTTCTCTTGTGTTGCGCACCAGTCCATCACTTGCTTCCAGGGAGCCAGCAGGGAAGGAGAGGGTAGCAGCCACCATTTAGCTATATCTCTCTTTGCCAATGCAACTCCAATACCCACCAGAATCTTATCCCCGCTGGCATCACATATCCCTTCCAGGGCTCCCAACAGAATGGGCAGAGGAGAGTTGTCAATGGGGCTCCCTAGCACTCTGGACAGGACTTTGACGATCCTGTCCCAGTATCTGACAATCACAAGACATTCCCACACCGTATGATAGAAGTGAGAGGGTGTCCCTGAGCACGCAAACACGCCAGCGACTTCAGTACACCTGCGCGTCAAAGTTGCTCAGGCGTTTTATAGGTCATGTGCAGGTAATTGAGCAATATGAGCAGAATCCGTGACAAGATAACCTGAACTCTGGGCACCATGCGAGCATACCTCCAATCTGAATCCTCCAGGGTCCCACCCACTGTTCTCACCAGACCCTGAGGGGCTCATACAAGACAGGGGAGTGTACTAAAAGGGATTCATAAATACATGAAATCCTCCTCACTACATTAGGTCCCATAAGAGTCTGGGACTCCAGGGGCTAAATTCAGGAACTTTCACCAGGAGTCACAATGTTGTTCCAGGGCATGGCGCAATTGCAGTTATCTAAAAAACTGAGATCTATGTAGGCCAAACTCTTCATGCAGCACCTGATAGGACTTGAGGTGTTCTCCCTGCCAGATGTTTCCCACTCTGGAGATCCCAATCTTGTTCGCCAAGTAGCACCCAACGGAGTACTGTTGAATATGAATAAAATGAATACGGTCACATGTGTAATGGCAGGAATTTCAATGCATCTCAGGAGTGGAGTCTTGAGAACTTTGTTTAAAATTATAGCAGATGGGTGTTGGATCGGATTACGTATGGACATTTAAGCATCTAAAAATGTTTATCATGATTACATACATTCATGGGCTGAGTTCATGTTTTGGCTGTTAGAACTGTATAATCGACGTGTTTTACAACATCTACGGGTGGGCGGGGTATTCAATATGAGGTGCCTGGGGAGCTTGTAGTAGTAGGGAGTGGGTCAGTGGAATTATTAACAATCGACGATTCTGTACAGCGGGGGTATTAAGGGATGAGCAGCACTGCCTTATGGGAGTTGTAGTAGCATATGCCGGGAGAAGAACAGCTTGTTCGACATGATTGGCCTACTTGGAGGGATGGAGTCACGTTATATAAGTAGAAAGGGAAACAGTAGGAACAAGTGGAATACTGTTTTGAGCGAGGAAAGAACACGCGATGAATGAGATTATTTTGTGACATGATGCAGGTACTAGGAATGTTTTCGGAGTTTGGCTTATGGGCATGGGTTATTTTTAACTAGAGTTTGACATCATGAGATGGGGGAACGCTTACCGAGGGTTCTGAAAGAGGAAGTTAGGCTAAACACGGGAGGGTATTGGCGGTTGGGAGAGGTTGTTTTGGGCGCATTCAGTTGCGTGTAAGAGCGCATGTAGAGGGAAAACGTCGAAAATAACAATTTAAAAAAAAAACATGATGGGAATGGTTTGATGCACTTGACAAATTGTTACATAGTGGTTTGAAAACACAAACTAATGCTAATGTTTTAAACTTGTAGGGAACCCCTGACGAAGGGCTATAAAAAAGCCCGAAATGCATTGGGTAAAGAGATGAAGCACTGAGGATGTTTTATGTATCCGTTGTGCGTCAGAAAAAGGCCTGAATAGGCATATCTGGTCGCACTAGAAGCTGTTGAATACATAAGGCCTCACATGTGACAGGATAAAGAGTGATGAACATGATGAACTTTTGGATTAAATGGAATAAAACGATTTAAACATGGATAAATTTGCAGTTTTTGATGACCAATAATTGAGCATGCTGTGCGTCCGTTGTTAGAGTGCAATCTTGCTCTAGCCTTTCTTTTGATCCCAATCTTGTCCCATCCACCAAACTCCTCTGAGAAGGTGGTCTGATGCAACCACCCGTCTACCCATAAGGGGTCGCCAGTGTGGTCTTTCAATCCCATCCACTCCACTGTAATACCATGTGCCAGGTCCCAAGAACCACCCTTGTGGATTTAGGGAGATTAGATGGAATAGGAGTGCCATACAGCAACCCTTCAATACTGTCCAGAACTATCCCAACTACTTCCAGCCGAAATGTTGGGTGCCCCCAACCCCGACTCAACCACTCATTGACCAGCAGCAGCTGTGCTGCTGATTAGCAAAGGCGCATATCCACCATTCTCAGCCCCCTTCCCATGTGGATTGAGTGCATTTCTTGTTTGCTATGCAAGAAGGTTGGTTAAGCCACAAGAAGGCCTAAATTTTGGCCTACAGCTGGCGCCACCAAAATTGCAGCAGTCACAAGGGATAATTTTGCAATATATAAAGCAAGAGGGGGGATATTCAGGCACCAAGTGAGACTTGGCTCCAAGGACACGAACATTCCAAAGTACCAAATACTCAGTCTGCACACCGTAAGTCGCACAGACCATTCTGCCTCAATCAGCGGCCCCCTCAGGAGGTTCAATACAAATTTGGGCCGGTTAATGGTAAGCCCCGATGCATCCCCATTAAGACCAAGGACCTTCATGTTTCAAGGAATTGTGAGGGATGGCCGCAAAATATAGAGAAGCACATCATCCCCTTAGAGAGCTATGTGGTCTTCTGTCGCCACCCCCCAGTCAAAACCCCAAACATGAGCAACCCAGATAATCCATACCCCCAGTGGCTCGATTGCCAGCACAAATAAAAGTGGCAATAGGTGGCATCCTTGACGGGTGCCCCGACCAATCGTGAATTGAGCAGATAAGGTCCCACTGACCCGCACCTGGGCCTTGGGATTAGAATAAAGCTCCCTCACAAAGGTACAGAATCGAGCACCCAGACCCATTTTGATCAACACCTCCTCCAGAAAGGCCCAGCCAACAATTGAAAGCCTTCCCAAAATCCAAAAGAAGAGCAGTTGGATCCCTCAGCAGAGAAAGACGTGCGAGTGGCAAGTGGACTCTGAGAAGACAGTGCCTGGTACATCTACAGGGCATAAACCCAAATTGATCCCGCTGTATAAGCTGTGGTAGGACCGTGAGCAACTGGTTCGCTAACACTTTTGCAAATAATTTCACCTCTGAGTTAATAAGTGAAATTGGGCGATAGGACGCACACCGATCTATACGTTGGCCAGGTTAAGGTGGGACCACAATGGTCATCAAGTCAAGCTCGGAATCAAACTGCGCTTTGGCAACCACCTCCTGACAGAGACCAAGAAGGTGAGGTGTCAAATGGGTCTGAAAGTATTTGCAGTATTCCATGAGAAACCCCCCTGGGCCCAGTGTTTTCCCCGAGTTCATATCCCCGAGGGCCAAAGCAATCTCCTCCAGTTCAAGGAGGCGGTCCAAACCCACACTGTCGCTAGCAGAGTACGCGGGCATCCGGATGTCCACCACCAAAGGACGGATCGCCTCCCTTTGAGGCAGCTCCCTATGGACATAAAAATCTTTGTAATACAGAGCTATGTCTTCAGCTGTTTAGGCCACTACCCCTACTCTAGAATGAATAGAAGGAACAACCTGGGAGGCCATCTCCCGCATCACCTACCAGTACAGGAGCTTGTCAGACATGTCCCCCCACTCACAGACCCTACGAGTCGAGGCCATCCTGCATTGGCGGGTCTCTTTAAGCGCCAGTTGCTGGAGCGATTTCAGTTTGACCTCTAAGCGGTGTAAATCCTCGTTGCCCATATTGGTGTAGCCCTTGCGTTCCAATCCAAGGACACTGAATTCTAATGTGGTGATCTGTTGCCGCTGAGCCCACTCCTGCCTCCTCAAATAAGACTGAGCCACCCTCCTCAAGACAGCCTTACTAGCCAGCCACAGGGTTCCTGGCGAATCCACAGTGCCCTGGTTCAGGTCGAAGTAACCCCCCATCTCTTGGGCGAGAAAGTTCTGAAGGTCCCGCAGCTGCAGAAACCAAGCATTGAGTCTCCACATCGGGCAGGGCCCGACCAGTTGTTTGCCAAAAGAGAGAGTCACCAGGACATGTCTGAGATCCCCTGTGGCAGAATATGTGAGCCAGAGGTTCCGGAAAGATCCGACGCCGGAAAAAGGATAAGATCAGTACGAGAAGAGAGATTTATGTGCCGCAGAATGATGGGTAGAAGCCGAGGTTCTAGGGTTTCATACTCTCCAGGCATCACATAGGCCCAGACCCTAGGATTTACTGCCTAATTCTTTGCTATCCCTCCCTCTGGTCATGCTCAACCCCACTGAGTCTTCCTTGGGAGTCTTAATGTTACTGAAGTCCCCACCAATAAAGCTTATTCCGTGAGAGAGCCGAAGAATCTGCAATTGCACTTCCTCCATGGTATTATGCACTAAGGTGGGAGGGACATATACACTAAAAGTGATAAATGCATCAGTGTACTGTACCCTCCACCACCACCTACCTCGCCAGGCTGACCTTTGAGACCATCAGTGGGAATGTTCTGTGGAGGAGCACCGCTGTGCCTCTGGACCCCCTTGTGCATCCCATGTGAAAGACCCTATCAAACCCGTAACAGACTAAGAAGGAGCAATTATTGCCAAGTGGATGAGCTTCCTGCAGGAGTAAAACCGCAGGGCCCTGCAGCTTCACAAAGCACCTCTCCTCTTTTTATATGGTCATTAAGTCTGTTGACAATCCAAATCATCAATACGTAGGGGACCATCGCCTATGGTAAAAGCCTTTGCAGCTAGCAGTGCCCCAAGAGGGCACGTATGCAAGTAAGGAAAACCCAACCCGGGTACGAGTGAGGTAAAAATGCAGTGTACCTTTGGAACCTCCCACCGTCATCAACCAAAAGACAATCAGTCTGAAACAACAACAATAAAACAACCATAAGAAGCATCTGTTGCCCACCCCACCCAACAAGAACATAACTTAGGGGAAAGTTCAACATGGCCTCTTTAATGGCCTCAATCTGGTTCAAAGTCACCCACAGCCCTAGAAACTCAGGGTGCATCTGGATCAGTTGAGGAATCGGCTACTCAGCAAAGAAGAGAGACTGAGGCACTCTAACATATTCAAGACTTCTCAGGCTAAGAGTGGCAGACTGGGACAAATCCCACCTGGCCTTCTTGTGTTTCTGCTTCCACTGCGATTTACGGGAAGACTTGGACTGCATCACGGACAAAAATAATGGAAGGTTCACCCGAAGTCTTGCTTGAGAATTCTTGCAAGGGTTTGTTTTAAAACTGGACTTAGGGACATAGTTCAGCACCTTTGCACCAGTGGTGCTGGAACAATTTTTTCAGTGGGGGTGCTGACATCAATGCATCATCACTGAAGTCATAGGGATAGGGAAAAATCCTATCTTCACACAAAGTGTAACAAATATATTCAACAGGAGATTAGTGAGGATGTATTATATAGCTGGTGGTGCATTTCGGAGCACACTGTTACAAATATATTACTAAAGCATTGTGCCATAGCGCACTGTCATTTTCCATTGAAATGGCTATTAAATTTGCACAGACTCAGTTTTACTAATAAAACAGTATAGCACACAAATGATGTGTGTAAATCAGGTTTCAGTGATGCTATCATTTGCGCATCACCAAGTAAAAGTATCTTGATTTGTTTTGGCCATATTAAAATCTTTGGTTCCATCACACTTCAGGATTACAATATTCTGAAATGTGTACAGTTCATTTACAGGTTATTAAATTGTGTTGTGTGTTACCAAAAATGACATCCTACAGCCTTTCCTCTCACACTCCCTGTACCCCAGCAATTTTGTCACATAGTACACTTTAAAAACTCCTCTCACTTCAAAGTAAGAGAAAGAAGTAAATACCAGTCTTCATGTTAAACGAATAAGCAGCAATTTGTCAGAAGACCTTACCTGATGTTTGACTTCTGTCTTTGAAGCACATCAAATGTGACAAGATAACTACAAAATGTAAAGGCATCTTTATTTTTGTCCTTTTCACCACCCACTAGAAATCGGCTGGTGACCCACAAGTGGATCGCGACCCACAGTTTGGGAAATACTTTCCAAGAATGTTAATCTTAATAGTTAGAATAAACAGAGTTTTGCTCCTGAAGAGATGAACACTCTCAAATCGTATATGCTACACATGTACAAAAAACACACATTTCCTTTATCCTGGAACCAATATTAATATTGTTGTTTTCTGAAGTAGCAGAAACCCACTTATGGGGCGACTCATATTGTGCTATCTTCCACCCATATTTTGTTACAAAGGTATTTCCTCAATTAATGGCTGCTCACATTGCCCAGCCAAATAGTGGCTGGTATCAGACCAGCAGCTTAGTCTATTTACTCATTTTTCACTTACGGCATCAGTTTTCAGGTCAACCCTTTATGCTTCAATTTCTCTCTACCTTCCTGACTCAGTCCAACAGCACTGTTGGAACGATAGCAAGCTTCTCCACTGAGTCGCTCTTCTCCTTCCCAAGCCTCTTTTTTTGCATCAGTTCTTTATTGGTTTTCATATAACAAATATACCAAGAGGCTCATTCAATTGACATTAAAATCAGATCAGACCCGCCTGAATAGAATCTGTAGAGAAGCAATGTAGAAATGTTCACTATACCATATCTATCAAACTTGTACAATTACTGTATCTCAGCAGTACAGAAGACTAATACGTTCTGCCAAGGTACAAATGCACACCTCCACAACAGTATGTTGATAGGAATCAAAGATGACAACCTAAAAACCAGCCTTTAGTCCAACACCACCATTCCAAAAGCATAAGTTTGTGTGTTCAGGTGTTCCAGTACCATGGCCATCTTAGAACACACGACCTCAGGACGGGACAGATGCCAGCGCAGTGTTTCGGATTGGTCAGTCCTGGCCGAAGAGTGATCAGGTGAAAAAAAGTGTAGGGAACTTCAGGAGGATGCATATAACGGGTGTGTCAGAACTCTAGCGTGATATTGTGGACATGGATCCAATAAATGGTTTCCACACATGTTAAAAGAGGAGTATCTGATCGTTGTCCTGTATATTATGAGCTCACAATTGGCTTTCCTTCCTAGCTCAGTCAGCTATTTTGCATGAGTTGGAAAAGAGGGTTCCCTACAGTGCCAAAGAATGTAGATCTTTTTAATCGCAAGTGCAGTCGCCAGCCATTTGTGTCTGTGTTGAGAGAGGGCTATTTCACCTTTTATATCCTGAAGTAGAGTCAAACGCACCAACAGGGTGATTCCAACTACACCCTAGAGGCCCGCCCATATTGCTGTCCAGTATAGATCCAGCTTACCACAGCCCTAAAGAATGTGAACTAGGTTTCATGCACTGCCTCGCATCTCCAGCAAGTGGAGTTGGGCAGAAATCAGCCTTGTTCCGCAGAATTTGTTTTCAATACCAACTTTGGAGGACTTTTAAAAGAATTCCAATCAGGCCTCTCTGAGGAAGCTACATTGGACAGCAGGACTGACCACTCTTCCAGCAAGTAGTAGCACTGTCATGCAGTCTGGCAGAATTCTCTGGCTCCTTCCTGTATAGCAATGGAGTAATTGTCATTTTTTTCAGTAGGCCATACAACCCAGATAACACTCCCTTGAACACATTGCATTTCCTCAATCAATTGCTGCATTGGGAAGGATAGCATAAGCAGGGAGAATTTGCCAAGTTTACCCTAGAAGCAGCATGTGATATCCATGTGTTTTCATTGTTATACTGGTTCAGGTCCAAATTCCGGCTGAAGATCATGCGAGGATTTCAGGGTATCGTTAGGCAGAAACTGATCTAGCCATTCAACACTGGCATTTTCCTATTCATTCCATGGTACAGAAGCACCTCCCATAGTCATCCCTGCATATGCCTGAGGAGTGACAATATGAGCGGATACAGATTTATATGTAGCAGCTCATGCTCTAACTTCCTCGCAAGCAACATAGCTTTAATGACTGGATTGTAGAATGTGGTGGTGGCGATCTAAATTGGTACGGGATGGCAAGGCTATGGTCGCTAGACAGCAGGGCTCTTTCAATGCCTAGCAGGGGTTCAGGTCAGCGGGAAACCAATATACCAGCTACAAGAAGTGATGGGCGAGGTAGTATAGACCAATATAAAGCAAGCACAGACACCAAGGCTCGGTGGCTTTCCAGGTTTAAATATTAGTCTTGTATTTCCCCAGATGAATGCCCTAATATTTGAGTCAATACTGGAAAGAATAAATTTGAGGACTGTCATGGGTAGCACCCCAAAGAGTTAATTCTATTGCAGTGATAAGAGCACTTTCACTGCCTTCTAACTGCCCCGTAGGGACAGCCAACATTGAGATAATTTCCTAAAATCCATGCAGGACTCGGTAATCAGGAGGTATTAATTATCCCCAGCCATGTTAACCATTCCTCTGTTAATGAATGAGTCTGATGTAGCCATTTAACTTTACAGATCAATTCTCAGTGGAATTCTAACCGACCCGGCATCTGAAAAAGGTATCTACATTCTACTCAATTAAAGGCAGAATCGTCAACATGGCCAACATTATTGAATGGTAGTCTGAGAAATGGACCCTGCACGAGGAAGACATTTATAGGAGAAGATATGCCATGGACCACTGAAAGAAATGTATACTCTTTATATAAGGGATGGGAAATGTGCCAAACAGCAACTATGTTATGGTCCCACATAACGTCATGTAAAAATGCCCTATCTGACGTTTTGCATCTGTATGGTGAGCGATTTCCAGCAGTTAGTTTTCGGGTCTGAAGCCCAGCTCCTGTCACCATCAATAACAGTGCATGCTTGGCTTAATTTTGTCAGAAGCCTAGAGAGCTGCACAAAGAATCTAGCTTTACTAGCATTGAGGGCTATATTGCCCCAGTGACTGTCCGACTGTTTTCAACTTCACAAAGATATATTTACCTTCAGGATCAGTCCAATCCTATGTAAAACAATAGAAAGCAATTAAACAAAACAGTGTTGCCAAATCATACCAGAAGTAACTAGGAATCGCACAACAGCATTTGTCATGCCCACAGCGCCCTCTACCCGCCACCATCATATTAAGTATATCTGAGAGTTCACAATTTCAGCTAGATAAGGTCCATTGTCTCCTTTGGGGGCAGCAAGATTTATCCCTGCCCTATAGTAAGAACCCACCACTTTATCGAGACTCTCTCAGTCTGAGTGCTTATCATGCAGCCACGGCCCAAAGTTAGCGGGTGAGTGTGTGGGTCCCTCCTCCGGCTTTGTCATGTGCACTCTCCAGACCATCTTCACCTGGCTGAGTAGGTACCATCTTCATCGGCATAGGACTGACAGAAGGCAAGAAGTCATCCAGGTCATCAGTTTCTAAGAACTCTGAAGTTTTCCCATCAATGGTTATGATCTTAACAGCAGGGTCTAGAGGTCTGAACTTCATACGTTCATGCAAGGAACTTCTTTTTTTGACGGTGGTTCTATTTCAGTGTTTCAATGGGGTTATGACAGCCATGTGGATCTGGTGGCCATTGCAGAGAAAGTTTCCTTCATGGATCTTGGGAGCCTGAAGACTGCTCAAGTATCCAAATGGGTAACAGACATGCTGCAATACATCTCGTTTTGTTGTGTTTCCAGTGGTTCCTGGGTCAAATTCTGTGGGCTCTTTGGAATTGAGGCGGCACAGGAAACTGAAAGTTCAGCAACCGCAGCACAAACTACTTCAAGAACACAATCAGGTCAGCCTTCTCTGCTGCCTCCAGAACACCGCACAGACTTATGTTGTCTCTGTGCGAACAGTCCACTAAATCTGTGACTTAGCGCCTTTGATGTCATAACTCCAAGCAGAGAGTTTAGCTGACACTCTGGGTTCTCCAGCTTCCAGTCAGTGGAATCCATGTGCCTGTGAAAGGAGGAGAAGTCAAGTCACATAGATTTGATCTCCAATCACACACCAGCCATAGTGGAGTCAAAAGCACTCAACTTAGTGCCGGCATGTTTCATAATGGCACTGGGAGCATTTCTGCCAGATGTTGGTGGGTATGTGGTTTCCTGCTTGATAGTGGCTCTGACAAAAATAGTTGTGAAGTATCTGAGGAAGACAAATTGCTGTGTGACAGTCGAGGAGCGTCAACGTGACCCAGAAGGTGTGGTGAGTCAGCAAGAAAGTGAGGAGGCAGGCGCAAGGAGCCTATCAATGAAGGAGACTCACACAGAGAGGAAAAGCATCTCCCCATGTGCGTCAGTAGTGTCCTGGAGGTCAGTTCCTTTTGATCCCCAGGTCTCTGTTCAGGGGAGCAAATGTGGTAGTGGTGTTCTATAAGAGGCAATAGGGGAAGAAACAGGGAGCAGGCCGTGAACCTGAATGTCTAGTTTCATCAGTGTGCATGTGAACAGGCCATGAACAGGGAGGCAGAGCATTCAGCAAAGGGGGATGAGGGTGGGGCTTATCCAGCCGAGGTGCCCCTACATTTGCGAAGGGGCCCTTGCAATTATTACTCCCAGAGATCTTCAAGGGCACTAATAACAGATCATATGTTCTCCTAATGTGGCCGTGGAAATGCTCAACCCTTGTAATCCAACAATGGAGCCTCCTGGGGGTGTCTGAGGCCCTGCTTTTACTCACAAGCATGGAATTCAGATACAAAAGGTCAAAAACAGATTCCAAGAAGCATGTAAACTGCCTGTGTTCATTCTGAGACCAGGTGATTTTACTATACTTCCATGGAGTGTGGGCATCGGTTCCCAAAGTCAGACATAGACTGCAGGTCCTGTTCTCTGAGCCTTCAGGCACTTTGCCAAGAGTCTGATTTTCAGGGGTGAAGAGCAGGGAGCAGTGGCCATACCTTCAAGCATGGGACGTTTCACTGTTATCTCTAAGGCATAAGGTGGAGTGATTTCCTTCAAGGTCCCAAACAGACTCCTCTGTTTTGCAACCCATCCAGTGTTTGACAAGGGAGGCTCCACGCAGTCCCAGACGCGACCCACCTTACTCACCACAGGGTAATCGAGTATTTTAGTGGTGCTGTCAGCAAAGCGGAAGCGAGCCACAGCCTCAGATAAGTGCTTGCAGTGGAAGGGCACAGTGGCCAAGAAGCAGATTCTGTATCACCCATCTCAGTGTTGCTGGGCCTTCATCATTGTTGCTGGTGGAGGGAGGGAGTCACTACAGCACCGGTGCCCCATTAATAGCACACCCATAGGTCCAATGCAAGTTGGAGTCTTTTCCCAGGCAGACAAGAAAATTCAAGCATTGCCCAGCTTGTTCTTTGGCTGGTCCTGCCCTTTCATCTCAACACCCTGTTCGAATTACGTCACTCACTACTCTGGCTAGCAGTTATGTCCACAAACTGACCTAAGCTTCCACTAAGAAACTTATAACTTTTCTGACCTTTACTGGGATGAATCCAAGAAAATGACATGAGGTTCTTTACCAAATTCTGTTGAGGTTTTGGGATGCAACATTCTTAAGACAATTCCAAAATCTGACTAAAAAACCCCCAAAAAAACAAATTGGAAATGGAAATTAACAAAAACATTGATCCATTCCCAGGCTGAACGCAAATGGCGGAGAAGCTATACTCCTGCAACAAGGAAAACATATGTAAAAGCTCTAACAGACTACAAAGCAGCCATTTTGGAGGCAAAAAAAAGCCTTTTTTACGAGCAGAGTCCTAAGTTCAGAAAATAGAACAAAAGACATTTTTAATATAGTTAAAGAACTATCCAACCTGGACCGTATAACACCTGCCATCATTCCCTCGCAGTCTTTATGTGACGCCTTGAATGACTTTTTTGTGAACAAAATTAAGACAATACAAGACTCCATCACTCCTAGTTTACAGGACTGGAAATCACAACAGCAATTCACAAATCCAGTAATACTCTCCACTTTTCAGAACATAACCCTAGATCGTTTTACAGAATTAAGTAACAAAGTAAAATCTGGCTCACCTAAAGACCCTTGTCCTTCTGCTATACAAAAAGACATTCTCACCTACTTTCCAGATACTATCCTCTCTCTGCTCAATCTTTCACTTGAGCAAGGCGCGGTTCCACGGGCTTTCAAAGAGACAGTGTTAATCCCGCTTCAAAAGAAAGTCGGAGTAGATCCCAGACAATTGAGCAACTACAGACCCATATCGCTCCTCCCATATCCTGCTAAAATACTTGAGGCACATGTAGCTAAACTCCTCTGCGCCTTTATTGAAGAGACTACATTTTTGGACTCTCATCAAGCAGGTTTTCGACCATCTCACTCGACCGAATCAGTCATCTTAAGCATGGTGGATGACCTGAAGGAGGGGGCAGACAGGGGGTGTACGCAGGCACTGGTCTTGCTCGACCTGTCAGCGGAATTCGATACCGTGGATCACACTATATTAGCGGATAGAATGGCAGCGGCAGGTCTGAGAGGAACGGCCTTGGACTGGATGAAATCCTTCTTGAGGGATCGCACCCAGTCTGTTAGGCTGGTGTCCTATAACTCGGCCAGGGTCAATACCACCTGCGGTGTACCACAAGGCTCGTCCCTGTCCCCCCACCTGTTCAAGCTTTATATCTGCCCCTTGATCCATTCCCTCCAATGCAGGAGGGTTAAGATCTATAACTATGCAGATGATATGCAGTTGATTTTCCCAACTGACGAGACGGAGGACTCTAAGGCATTTTTTCAAAATACCATGCTATTTATCAAAGACTGGATGAGTCATAACCATCTCAAATTGAACTCTGATAAAACAGAGATAGTCATTTCAAACAACAGACTACACCATTGGACACCAGGACACTGGCCGGATACATTAGGCACTCCATCAATCCCTAAGAACTCAGTAAAGAGCCATGGCATCCAAATTGACGCGAATCTATCGATGCACTCGCAGATTAGAATGGTCACGTCATCGTGCATCTATCAATTAAGGAATTTCAAAAAGATCAGGAGATTCTTTACTAGGGAAGCAAGTGTGGTGATCATGATGGCTATGATTATGTCCAGGTTGGATTATGCCAATGCCATTTACTTAGGTCTCCCAGCCAAACAAACTCACAGGCTTCAGCTGATACAGAACCAAGCTGCCAGAGTAATCTTCCATCAACCAAGACACTGCCATACTAAGCCATTGATGAAGCAGCTTCACTGGCTCCCCGTGGTCCACCGGTCTATGTTTAAGACAGGCTGCATGATTTTCAATGCAATTCACGATAGGGGCCCCAAATTTATTTCTACAAAGAGTTTTCCGTACCTCCCCAAATGGAACCTTAGATCAGCAACAATGAACCTGCTGACGATTCCAAGATTTAAGCGCAAGAGAATGGGTGGTACACGTTTTTCTATGCTAGGCCCCAAATTCTGGAACTCTCTACCGATTGACATGAGACAAACGTTGGATTACATGGGCTGCAGGAAAAAACTGAAAACTTGGCTGTTCACCCAGGCCTATTGTTAGATTGTAACTTGGGATGGCTTCCAACTCAGCGCCAAGAGACCTTTTGGTGTACGTGCGCTCAATAAATTCCCTAAATACCTTTTGTTCTGTGAAACACATTTCACTTTTCAATACCAAAGATACTCAGCACAGAACCATTGCACAGTTGACACATAAGTGACAATACAGTTACTATCCAATGCGACAACAAGATAAATACCAGAATTTGCTGTTTTAGTAATAAATGGTCAAGGAATACATTACAAATTAGGGCAGGTGCATGACAACTGCTAAAGTGGAGGCAGTCCCATCCATCCGATCTAAATGCTGTAGAGATACAGTCTAAATAAGGCGCAAGGAATCAGCCACACTTTGGTGGACGTCCTGCACCCTCCAAACTCTGAATGAAACCTTCAATCAAAAATCTGGCTTTAAAGAAAAGAAAATGTATGAAGAGCTCAATCAGTAGATACTCACCACGATATCTTCAGGGAAAGTGTCGCTGCTGAAAGAACCATCATCAAAAACTATTTCATAGAAAGTCTGGAGAGTTATACTGATTACTTTACAGCTATAATATCTTGTGTTCCTGTGTTTTGCAATGACTGTCTGGTCCACAGATATGGCTTTCTTGTCTACATTCGTTCGCTTTAAAAACAAAAAGACACAAGATTGACAGTTATATTTCTTAAAGTGTCAGCATTTGACTGGAAATGAAAAAAAAGCTACAAGCTCACAAAAGCACATCACAAAAGAACAAAGGCGGCTAGAGTTAGAGTACACAAAAGAAACCATAGCCAAAATAATCCAGCAAAAACTAGAGCAATAAGAAACAATACATTTCAGTTAAACTGCATAATTACAATACATATTAGTTGTACATGTGGTCAAGGCTGATAGGAACATAAGGCATCCAAGAAAGCCATTGTGTTTACTCGGCAGACCCATTGAGAGATTAAAAACAAACATTGAGGCGCAGCCTAATGGGGCCGGCCCCATCAATATTTGCTTTTATCAGAGCCTTGAACCCACCTGGACTCCTGCACCTGTTCTTTCGACCGGTACTGAAGTAATGGCTACTGTAGGGGCCACACCGACACTCTTTCTGGCGGTAATAGGCAGTTTCCGAGACCAGCTCCCACTTTGCAAGTGCCTGCTTGTCCCCCTGCTGGCACGGCCAGGCCCAGAGACGTTGAGGGCTGTGGCAGGTGGAAAGGGAACCATGGAAAACACAAATGGCCACAATGAAACATCCCCCACCTGGTAGTGTGATGAATCAGGAAGGGAAGCATCACTGGCAGCCACCTTGACAGCAAAGAGCTCACAGACCCTAACAGGACAGGGGGTTGGGGGAGTGGAGGGAGAAGCCTCGGCAGAGGGACTACAGTGGGTGACACTGCCAGAGAGTTGTAAACGGGCAGGGCGCCATGACCACAGAGTCAGATATGCAAACCCACCTTCTTGCACACTGGCATGTGAGTAGGTGATTGACAAGCCGCTTCTACTAGGTGGTTCGCCTTAATTCGCACCACACAACTACATGCGGGAGCCTTCTTGCCTGGTACCACGGCCCTTGTTGAGTAAAGACAGAGGCTGAGGAAGTCAGCAAAAACAATTGATTAGCAACTCAGGCATCCTTGATAATCGGTGGTGATGCATGGACTTAGCCCTGCTCCAGTGACCCCACTCACTGCTGATCGGTTAAAGCCCCACTGGCCCTGTACTGGCGATCAGTCATACAGCCCTCTGCTATTGAGACAAGAAAAGCAGATAAACTAATCTTCAGCCATGGGGTGGATTTAGGCGGCTCCTATACATACAGCAGGAAGAAAATACAGATTTTTACTACAGATCAAATGCTGATAACTGACTGACTAGCTCGTCCCAGTATTCTTTGAGAAACTGTCTCTACTAAAGACAGCTGTGAGACTGACCCCAGTAAAAAAGACGTCAACAAAAGCAATCAATAAAAGACTTTTAAGGGGAGGAAGGGAAAGGTTCTAAAGAGCAGGGGAGTTGACACCCAACAAGTAGTCTTGCAAGAATACCTGCATCTCTTCTTAAGAGACAAAGACGAAGCGGCAACTATCAGGAGAGACACAAATTCTTGCCTTTGGAGCTGCAGAAGATGTGGGGGAACCTCCAAACTTGTGCTGACTTGGAAAAGTCTATAGACAGCAACAGGGTTTGCCCTAATCCTCCTCCAACATCTGGGCAAAAAGTATCTATCTACACGCAAAGGGAGTGATGCGGAGGAATCGATACAGCACAATTTTCAGTAGGACACATACAAATTAAATCCTACCCTTTGGTACATAGTCCCTTCATATTAACTTGCTTACATTTTTTCACATACCACCTCCAATTCCAATTGGAATAATTTATAAAATCTTTTAATTGTTCTCTTTTTCTTATCAGCAAATGAGATACATCAAACAAAGCAAGGGAAAAATTAGACCAATTACACAAACATTAACAATAGACAGACAAATGAATACATTTAGTTATTCATTCCTTCCTACCCCTACTATAAACCAAGTGGTTGCTACATATTTATAAGGAATCCAACTACGAGGTAGTCCAGTACACACGAGGTAAACAGTTCGCCCTCTGAATGAATCCAAAGTGTGTGTATCGAATTTATTAAAAGGTGCTAGTATTCCATTGGACTCCTCTATTCAATGAAGTCGACGCGTTTCGGCCCAATCATTCGGGCCTCGTCAGGAGATGGGTGCAAGGAAAAAACACATCGCACAGCCAGGCCAGAGCTGAAGCACAAGTTACTAACTTGTGTAACGATATATCTGTAACAGACAGTAGTTAGTGACAGATTCCTTACCTTAGAATATCCCCAGGCGTCAGGCTGGATCCGGAAAGTTTTTGGGTAGCAGTACCCTTGAGCGTCGGTAGGCGGCGTCGTGCGGCTCCGCGTCCGTCGTCGGGAACGCCGGGATGACGTCGCGGGCAGTACTTAGACGCCGCCCCTGCGCGCTGACGTCAGTTCTGTACACGACTTTCCGCGCCAGGAACGCAGAGCCATGCAAGAAGCTGACATAGGTGTCTGAAAAATACTAGGGCCCTGAAAGGGATGGCCTTAACCCTAGAAATCAGTTCGCAGAACGGGGAGGATGGGTGGGGCGGTAAGGAATCTGTCACTAACTACTGTCTCTTACAGATATATCGTTACACAAGTTAGTAACTTGTGCATCTGAAAGAGACACGTTAGTGACAGATTCCTTACCTTAGAATAGATACCCCAGCAATACCAACCCCGGTGGTGGGTCTGTGAACAGATTCAGACAAGGAAGTCCCGGAGGACAGAACGGCCACGAAGCCGTCCCTCCGGACCTGGCTGTCAAGGCAGTAATGTTTGGTAAATGTGTGCAGCGAGGCCCACGTAGCTGCCTGACATATATCCTGTAACGGAACACCGCGGCCTAAAGCCGTGGTAGCAGCCGTTGCCCTGGTGGAATGGGCACGCAGCCCAACAGGAGGCTCCTTCTTAGCCAAAGAATAGCAGGCCTTGATACACAAGATGACCCAGCGGGAGATGGTCCTTTTGTGTACCGCCCGACCTTTTTTGGCGCCCACGTAGCCAACAAAGAGCTGGTCATCCACCCGGAACTGTTGTGTGCGGTTGATGTAAAAGGAAAGCGCACGTTTTGGGTCCAGACGGTGGAGCCTCTCTTCCTCTCTGGAAGGATGCGGAGGCGGAAAGAAGGTGGGCAAAGTGATGGTCTGCAAAATGTGGAAGGCAGTAACCACCTTTGGCAAGAAGGACGGACGCGTCCTAAGAACAACCTTGTCTGGATGAACAGACAGAAAGGGGGGTTTGCATGAAAGAGCCTGGAGCTCACTCACCCGCCGAGCGGAGGTGATGGCTACCAGAAAGGCTGTCTTCAGAGTAAGAAGACGAAGAGGACAGTTATGCAGAGGCTCAAAGGGAGCACACATTAAGAAAGTAAGCACCAAATTTAAGTCCCACTGAGGCATTATAAACGGAACAGGAGGCAAGAGGTGTGTAATGCCTTTAAGAAACCTGTTAACAACAGGGGACTTAAAAAGAGAGGGCTGATCAGGAAGCCTGAGGAAGGCCGAGATTGCACAAAGATAGCCCTTGATGGTACCCAGGGCAGAACCCTGTTGGGCCAGAGAAAGAAGGAACAGAAGAACCTCAGAAAGAGGGGCAGAAAGGGGATTCACAGCCTTTGCTGTGCACCATGCCACAAACTTGTTCCACCTGCAGGCGTATACCACCTTAGTGGAGGGACGCCTGGCTGCCAGAATCACATCACAAACTTCGGGAGGCAAGTTGAAAGGAATCAATTGCCGCCGCTCAATCTCCACGCAAGCAGGTGTAGACTGGACAGGTTCGGGTGGAGGACCGTCCCCTGCTGCTGCGACAGAAGATCCTCCCGAAGAGGCAGACGGATTGGGGGATCGACGCTCATACTGAGTAGCTCGGGATACCAAACTCTTCGAGCCCAGTCAGGAGCCACAAGAATGACTTGGGCCTGGTCGCGCCGAATCTTCTTCAACACTCTGGGTAGAAGTGGTATAGGCGGAAAGGCCTACAACAGACCGCAACTCCACTCGCGACGAAAAGCGTCGCCGAGCGAGTGCCGCCTTGGAAATTCCAACGCGCAGAACTGCTGACATTGCGCGTTCTCTTCGGTGGCGAACAGATCTAACCAAGGCTCTCCCCACTGCTGAAAGAGACCTTGCGCCACCTCCGAGTGAAGACGCCATTCGTGATCCATCATGCACCTGCGGCTGAGTTCATCCGCCCTGGCGTTCAGGGAACCTGCCAGGTGTTGAACCATCAGGAATATGCCCTGATGTTCCAGCCATGTCCAGAGGCGCAGAGCCTCCTGACATAGGGTCCACGACCCCACCCCGCCCTGTTTGTTGCAGTACCACATGGCGGTGGTGTTGTCTGTGAACACCTGCACTACCTTCCCTTTGACGGAGGGAAGGAATGCCTTGAGTGCAAGTCAGATCGCCCGGAGCTCCAGAATGTTGATATGGAGCCAGGGACTCCGCCGGAGACCAGAGGCCTCTGATCTCCGCCTCTCCCATGTGACCGCCCCATCCCAGAAGGGACGCGTCCGTCACGACTGTGTGCTCTGGCTGGGGAAGGGAGAGGGATCTGCCCATGACCCATTGCCGGTTCGAGAGCCACCACTGCAACTGTTTTGCAGTCCCCTCCGAGATCTGGACGTGATCGGACAGGTTGCCCTGGTGCTGCGCCCACTGGAACTTCAGGTCCCACTGCAGAGCCCGCATATGCCATCTGGCATGATCGACCAGCAGGATGCAGGAGGCCATGAGGCCCAGCAGCCTCAGGGTCATCCGTACCGAAACCCAGGATAGAGGCTGAAAGATTGGAATCATAGCCTGAATATCCCGGACTCGCCGTTCGGGAGGATAGACCCGAAACTGCGTCGTGTCCAGAACTGCTCCGATGAAAAGGAGCTGTGGAGAAGGAATCAGGTGCGACTTCGGCACGTTGATGGAGAACCCCAGCGAGTGCAGGAGTTCGGCCGTAGTCTGGAGGTGGGAGACGACTGCCTGGGACGAGCCCGCCTTCAGCAGCCAGTCGTCGAGGTAGGGGAAGACTGGAACCCCTGCCCGGCGCAGATGAACTGCGACCACCGCCATCACTTTCGTGAACACCCGAGGGGCGCTGGTAAGGCCAAAAGGGAGCACAGTGAACTGAAAATGCTCGAGGCCTACCGTGAACCGCAGGTAACGCCGGTGGGCCGGCAGGACGGGGATGTGGAAATATGCGTCCTGCAAGTCCAACGCTACCATCCAGTCTCCAGGGTCGAGGGCAGTCAAGACCTGAGCTAGGGTGAGCATCTTGAATTTCTCCTTCCGGAGGAAGCGATTGACGTTCCGGAGGTCCAAGATAGGACGCATGTCCTCCTTGTCCTTTTTGGGCACCAGAAAGTAGTGGGAGTAGCAACCACGTCCTACTTCTGGGGTCGGAACGCGCTCGATGGCCCTCTTGGCCAAGAGGGCCGCAACTTCCTTCTGAAGAAGCACCAAGTGATCCCCTGACATGCGGTGGAATTGAGGTGGCATGGCTGGGGGGATGGTCTCGAAGGGGAGGGAGTAGCCCCTTCGGACAATGTCCAAGACCCACTTGTCCGAGGGGATGGCACGCCAGTGGTGAAGGTGATGGCGGACCCTGCCCCCTACTGGCGTGCTGTGCACCTGAAAAGAAGGACTAGGAGGGCTTGGAGGCCGCGGACGGGGTTGGTGGCCTGACCCGCACGCTGGTTGCATGACCCGCCACGGCGGGAGCCACGTCCTCGGCCACGCGAAGACGCTTGCTGCGCGGGCCGGTGGCTGGGCAGCGGACGTGACTGGGCGCCCCTTCCGTGGCCACGAAAGGGGCGAAAAGCAGACGGCTGCGGAGGGCGTACAGCAGAAAGGCCCAGGGACTTGGCCTTAGCCCGCGAGTCCTTAAAGCGCTCCAGCGCATGGTCTGCCTTGTTCCCAAAAAGACCGACCCCATCAAAGGGCATGTCCATAAGAGTGTTTTGGACATCACCCGAGAAACCAGTGGTTCTCAGCCAGGCGTGACGGCGCAGCGCCACTGTCGTCGCAAGCGATCTGCCTAGCGAGTCGGCGGGATCAAGGCCACATCTGATGGTGTACTTTGCCGCATCTCTTCCTTCCGCAATGGTGCCGGAAAGCAGTGTCTGGACCTCCTCAGGACACTGGGGCAGAACTTGCGCCACCGAGTCCCACAAGGAGTGGGAATATCGGCCCAAGAGGCAAGTGGTGTTGACGGACCGCAAGCCAGCACTGGAGGAAGAAAAGACCTTCTTCCCAAATTGATCCAGGCGTTTGGATTCCCTATCCGGGGGAGCGGTAGGGAAGGCGCTTTGGAAAGCAGAGGCTTGGACCACCAAGCTCTCAGGGGTGGGGTGTTGGGAGAGGAACAGGGGGTCGCCCGGAGCAGGGCGATGGTGTCGGGCCACGTTCCTATCCACAGGAGCCCTTGTGGTGGGCTTGGACCAGGTGCCCAAAAGAACGTCTGAAAGCGCCTCGTTAAATGGCAGCAGTGGCTCCGAGGAGGTAGCCGCCGGCTGAAGCACTTCCGTCAGGATGTTAGTCCTGACAGCCACTGTAGGCAACTGGAGGTGTAAGGCCCCAACTGCTCTACGCAACACTGTTGCAAAGTTTGCTCCCTCCTCCGTTGCCACGGAAGGAGGAGACAGCATGCCAGTGTCAGGGGAGGTGTCCAGACCACTGGCATCCCCAAGTTCCTCAGCCCAGTCCTGATCAAACTCACATTGCTGTGTGAGAGGGTCATCAGACCCCTCCCAGTTCTGTTCGTCCTCCAATTCTGGTTCAAAGTAAGGAGGAGGGACATGTGGGACCCAAGGTCTCATCGGCGTCGGAGCCGGCGTCGAGCGACGTCGGTCCGGCACCGTGTCCGGATCCGGAGAGAACCGGGGAACGACGCCGCCCGGAGCCCCGGGCGGCGTCGGGAACGGCACCGGAGAGATCGGCGCCGGTGGAGGTGTCGTCAGGTCAACCGGCGTCGATCGGGGTTGTGGCAGCACCGGAGCCGGGGTCAAGGCAGGGGCCGGGGCCGGGGCCGGGACCGAGGCTGGTGTGACAGGCGCCGCCGAGACCGGAGTCACCGGCGGCGCCGGAGAAACCCCATCAGGGCCCGCGGGGCCCGAAGGCGCACCGGGGGGACCTTGAGGCCCGAAGAGGCGAGCCATGGCAGACAGGAACTCCTGTATCTCGGCCGGAGTCGCCGCCGAACCCCGATAAGGGGGGTAATGCGGCGGCGGCTCCACAGGCACTCCCGGAGCCGCGGGGGCAGGGACGGTGCCGACAGGACCCTCAGCCGAGTCGCGAGACCGGCGAGGGGAAGTCGTCGAGCGATGACGCTTTTTCGACTTCTTATGCTTCGACTTACCGGAGGAGTGCGAAAACTTGTACCCCGACGACCGATGAGGACTCCGCGACCGGCCCCTCGACGTCTCGCGTGACCGTGGCGCGGAGCCGACTGCCGGACCTCGAGGAACTTTCGAGACCGCTCTCGCAAAGCCTTCAGATGCAAAGCCCGGCAGTTGGGGCACGACTTGGTGTCGTGGTCGCGGCCGAGGCAGTAGAGACAATCCTGATGCGGGTCTGTGATCGACATCATTCGACCACAGGCGTCACATGGCTTGAAGCCGGGCATCCCTACCGACACCTTCGGAGTCGAGTGACTTCGAGAAAACAGTGAAAAATCACCCAAAAACTTAGTCAAAAAATGACTAGGGCACTGCTCTTCCTGGATCTGCGCTTACTGGCGCGGAAAAAGAAAGAACTGACGTCAGCGCGCAGGGGTGGCGTCTAAGTACTGCCCGCGACGTCATCCCGGCGTTCCCGACGCCGACGACGGACGCGGAGCCGCACGACGACGCCTACCGACGCGCAAGGGTACTGCTACGCAAAAACTTTCCGGATCCAGCCTGACGCCTGGGGATATTCTAAGGTAAGGAATCTGTCACTAACGTGTCTCTTTCAGATCATCAATATCCAGTCAGAACTGTTTACCTCATGTGTGTACTCGACCACCTCGTAGTTGGATTGCTTATAAATATGTAGCAATCACTTGGTTTATAGTATGGGTAGGAAGAAATGAATAACTAAATGTATTCATTTGTCTGTCTTTTGTTAATGTTTGTTAATGTTTGTGTAATTGGTCTAATTTTTCCCTTGCTTTGTTTGCTGTATCTCATTGAATGGAGGAGTCCAATGGAATACTAGCACCTTTTAAGAAATTCGATACACACACTTTGGATTGATTCAGAGGGCGAACTGTTTACCTCATGTGTGTGATGGACCACCTCGTAGTTGGATTGCTTATAAATATGTAGCAACCACCTGGTTTATAGTATGGGTAGGAAGGAATATATAACTAAATGTATTCATTTGTCTGTCTTTTGTTAATGTTTGTGTAATTGGTCTAATTGTTCCCTTGCTTTGTTTGATGTATCTCATTTGCTGATAAGAAAAAGAGAACAATTAAAAGAATTTATAAATTGTTCCAATTGTTTTGGATGTGGTATGTGGAAAATATGTAAGCAAGTTAATATGAAGGGACTATGTACCAAAGAGTAGGATTTAATTTGTATGTGTCCTACTGAAAATTGTGCTGACGAATTACATCAACTGAGAATAAGAAATCTAACACTAGAAGAGCAAAACAACGACTTAATGCTGACGCACAAGGACTTAGCAGGTCCCTTCAAATAATACCAAGATACAGGGCATCTCAGTAATGCAAAAGTCCAGGAATAGACAAAAGATCCTCTGATGCAGGAATCGACCTTCAATCCATTTGGAAATGGTGTACAGATTAGATGCATATGGCGCAAGATGAGAAACACCTCTGGATATCCTGGTACAAGTCTATTTCTATGAAGAGAAGAAAGAGATCATGGCGTTGAGCTCCAAATATGTTGTCTCCTTCGAAAACCACACCGTACCGTTTTTTCATGACCTCTAAACATCCACTTTGCGAGAAGTCAAGACATTCAACAGATCACTTACTTTCTTCAAGAGTATCAAATCCACAACCAGTGGGGCCATCCGTTTTGATTTATTTTTTTAATGGAATAATGAGAAATGTCTAGTGAGGAAAAATGATGAAGTCTGCTTCATCCTGGGCCAGAATGACAGGCAGACCGGGAACCAATGATGTATCTTTGGTCCTAATGTGGCCCAGGCTGTGTGGGGAAATGCTCAGCACACTCAACAAAGAACTCAAACATCCGCAGGTGAAAGCAAGACAGCCAAGATCAAAGCAACAGACTAAAGTGCCAAATGGATGGTTTTTTTTTTAAAGCAGCACTGGTACCTTTAAGAGGCAAGAACTTTTTCTTAAAATTTTTGGGGGAAATGCTAACAGAGAAGGTAGTCAGCTCTCTCTCGCAGGCCAGCATCTCTGAGTCTGGAGGCAATTTGCAAGGGGCCAATAACCCTGCAAATGGTGAATTTATTTATTTAGAAAGCTTAAGTAACACAACAGCTACCCAACACGGGGTTTCCTGGCACTTTAGCACAAATAAGGTAACCCATGTCCAGCTAAATCAAAACAGCGACGTTTTCAACTGTCTGCAAAAGGTGATCAATGACGTGCAGGATCTTAGGTGTTTCGGTAAAGTATTTCAAAGTTTAGGACCTAGGTAGGCAAAGGAGGGACCTCGCATGCAAGACAATTTGATCCTGGGAACACAGCACAAAGAAAGGTTACTAGAACGCAGGCGGCAAGCAGGCTGAAACAATATTATCAGGCTAGTGATATGGTGGGAGGCAATTTCTGCCCTTGCTTTGAAAACCTAGCATAACGCCTTAAATTGTATGTGTTTCTCCACCCTTAACCAATGCAGCTCATGAAGAGATGTGGCAGATGCATGCTTAGGCAATGGGCAATGCACCACCTGCATACGTCTCATGGAGGATTTGTCAGTTCCCAGGTACAGAATGGTGCCACAGTCCAGTCGGAATAAGATAAGTGCTTGGACGACACTTCCCTGGGACGATTCAGGAAGAATCCATATCATTGCATAATCATTTTAAGGTCGCAGATACCTTTGCCACCTGAGGCTTCATAGAGAGTTTAGAATCCACTAAAAAGCCAAGGTTCTTTACTTTGGGGGCAGGGACAGGTGTGTCACCCACGGCAAACGGCCAGTGTTGAGGTCCACAAATAGACAAAGATTCTTTCCCAGCACCTCTGTTTTTCCTCCGTTCAATTTCAGCAAGTTGTTGTTCATCCAAGTGGCTGCATGAGTCCAACAGGAGTTCAGTGACCTAGAATCGTGACCCTGCGATGATGATAAAGAAAAGATGATTTGGGTAGCATCTGCATAGGAGAAAAGAATAAGCCCCTAACGTTCCACCACATCAGCCAAGGGGCAAACATAGATGTTAAAAAGTGCCGGGCTTAAAGCAGATCCTTGCGGGCCCCGGAGGTCAATGCATGGCACATAGATGAGGCGATACCCGAGAAAACCTGAAAGGTTCGGCCCTTTAGAAAAGAAGACAGCCAGGCAAGTGCCATTCCTTGTAGCCCCAGTTGTTCCAGTTTTAACAGGAGCATATCATGGGACACAGTAGCAAAAGCAGCACTTACATCGAGTAAAATCAGAGCTACTGTCTCAACCTCATCTAGGAGCCGTCTACGATGTTCTGTGACCCGGAGGAGGCCGAACTCGGTACTGTGCTCAGCTCTGAACCCAGACTAGGAGTCATGTAAAAAGCTCTGAGACTCCACAGCAATTCAATCCAATACTACATAGGTCGGTTTACAAAATAAGAGGTTGTAGAACATCGGTGCACAATAAATAACCAGTTCAGTGGGACTAAAGAGTGAAAGCTGATACAACATATCTAACTGCTGGTAAATGCTCATTTTAATAAGAAAAGGTCACAGAAGTGTTCTAAATTTTCAAATGAGACAATAAGATGCACAAAATCATTTTTATTTTACTGCTTTACATCAGTAGCATTCGAGAGACTGAATCATAGAATTTAACAAACACACACAAGTCTGACCCAACCATAAAACAGAGTGGAAGAAATGCTGGCAGTCCTTAAAAAGCAAAGTTACATACAGAAACTATTTCTTCCAATTTGACAATAGATGAACTGAAAACAGATTACAAAAGGTGATTACATTTTAAATAAATGCAGACTCAGAATACTGCAATCCCCATAAGTATACATTTGCAGTTTGAATAGATTAAAATGCCAGCAACTGTGTAAAAGGGTTCCTTGGCACTGATAAAAAGTGTGAATAAAATGGGGCAATTCAACCTCCCTAGTGTGGGATCAATTATCAGTAACATTGCCAATAAGACAGTTTCAGAAGACATAGTGTACGGTATCCTGTTTAGAGGGACACAAAGCAGACAGGGGGTACTGGGCCCTTTCCCCTCTGGTGTCCTGTGCACCCCGTACTGAGGACACACTAACTGATACAACAAATACTCTTTTAGCACTTGATTTTCAGGCTACTGAGGCAAAGCAGCCCAAGCTTGGGGCTGTGGGCCAGAGACTTAGAATTCCACAATGAATCAAGCAAAACTCAATTATTCACTGTCCGCTCAGTGGTATTTCTTATGAAAAGGAAAAGCATTTTATTACACACTACTAAATGAACAAGCTACTTACCTTCGGTAACGATATATCTGTAAGAAACATTAGTAGTGATAGATTCCTTACCTTAGAATATCCCCAGGCGTCAGACTGGATCCGGAAAGTTTTCGTCAGCAGTACCCCTGCGCGACGGTAGGGGCGTCGTGCGGCTCCACGTCCGTCGTTGGCGTCGTGGTCGCCGAGATGACGCCGCCAACGCGCGGTGTCAGTTCTGTACACGACTTTCCGTGCCAGGAACGCAGAGCCATGCAAGATACTGACCACTGGTGCATTGAAACCAGGGCCCTGAAAGGGATGACCTTAACCCTAGAAATCAGTTCGCAGAACGGGGAGGATGGGTGGGGCGGTAAGGAATCTATCACTACTAATGTTTCTCACAGATATATCGTTACCGAAGGTAAGTAACTTGTTCATCTGAAAGAAACACATAGTGATAGATTCCTTACCTTAGAATAGATACCCCAGCAATACCAACCCCGGTGGTGGGTCTGCGAACTAAGATCACACCCGAAAGTCACGGAGAACAGAACGGCCAAAGAAGCCGTCTCTCCGGACTTGGCTGTCCAGGCAGTAATGCTTGGTAAACGTGTGCAGCGAGGCCCACGTGGCTGCCTCACATATGTCTTGCAGGGGGACACCACGTCCCAATGCAGTAGTGGCTGCAGTAGCTCTGGTGGAATGAGCACGCAGCCCCACCGGAGGCTCTTTTTTAGCCAAAGAATAGCAGGCTTTGATACACAAGACAACCCAGCGGGTGATGGTTCTCTTATGGACCGCCCGACCTTTCTTGGTGCCAACGTAGCCAACAAAAAGCTGGTCATCCACCCGGAACTGTGTGCGAGGTTGAGATAAAAAGAAAGCGCAAGTTTTGGGTCCAGACGGTTGAGCCGCTCTTCCTCCCTGGAAGGATGCGGAGGCGGAAAAAAGGTGGGCAAGGTAATAGTTTGCCCAATGTGAAAGGCCGTAACCACTTTCGGCAAAAAGGAAGGACGGGGCCTGAGCACAACCTTGTCCGGATGGACTGAAAGGAAAGGAGGCTTACAGGAAAGAGCCTGGAGCTCACTCACTCGCCTGGCGGAAGTGATGGCCACCAGGAAGGCAGTCTTTAACGTCAAAAGACGAAGAGGACAGTTGTGAAGGGGCTCAAAAGGAGCGCACATCAAGTACGTCAGAACCAGATTGAAGTCCCACTGAGGCATCACGAAAGGAATAGGAGGAAAAAGGTGTGTAATGCCTTTAAGAAACCTATTTACAACAGGGGACTTGAAAAGAGAGGGCTGATCAGGGAGCCTGAGAAAGGCCGAAATAGCAGAAAGGTAGCCCTTGATAGTGCCCAGAGCAGAGCCCTGCTGGGCCAAAGAAAGAAGGAACAGTAGAACCTCAGAAAGAGGGGCAGAAAGGGGATCCACAGCCTTTGCTGTGCACCATGCCACAAATTTATTCCACCTGCAGGCGTATACCACTTTAGTAGAGGGACACCTGGCTGCCAGAATAACGTCACAAACTTCAGGAGGCAAGTCGAAGGGAATCAACTGCCACCGCTCAATCTCCACGCAAAGAGGTGGAGGCTGGACAGGTTCGGGTGGAGGATCGTCCCCTGCTGCTGCGACAGAAGATCCTCCCGAAGAGGCAGTCTGATCGGGGGATCCATGCTCATACTGAGTAGCTCGGGATACCATACTCTTCGAGCCCAGTCCGGAGCCACAAGAATGACTTGGGCCCGGTCGCGCCTGATCTTCTTCAGCACTCTGGGCAGAAGTGGTATAGGCGGAAAGGCGTACAACAGACCGCAACTCCACTCGCGATGAAAAGCGTCGCCGAGCGAGTGCCGCCTTGGAAATTCCAACGCGCAGAACTGATGACATTGCGCGTTCTCTTCGGTGGCGAATAGATCTAACCAAGGCTCTCCCCACTGCTGAAAGAGACCTTGCGCCACCTCCGAGTGAAGACGCCATTCGTGATCGAGCATGCACCTGCGGCTGAGTTCGTCCGCCCTGGCGTTCAGAGAACCTGCCAGGTGTTGAACCACCAGGGACATGCCCTGATGTTCCAGCCATGTCCAGAGACGCAGAGCCTCCTGACAGAGGGTCCACGACCCCACCCCGCCTTGTTTGTTGCAGTACCACATGGCGGTGGTGTTGTCTGTGAACACCTGCACTACTCTCCCCTTGACAGAGGGAAGGAATGCTTTCAGTGCAAGCCTGATCGCCCGCAGCTCCAAAAGGTTGATATGGAGCCGGGACTCCGCCGGAGACCGGAGGCCTCTGAACTCCGCCTCTCCCATGTGGCCGCCCCATCCCAGGAGGGACGCATCAGTCACTACTGTGAACTCCGGTTGGGGAAGGGAGAGGGATCTGCCGTCGACCCAATGCCGGTCCATGAGCCACCACTGCAATTGTCGTGCAGTGCCCTCCGAGATCTGGACGTTATCGGACAGGTTCCCCTGATGCTGCGCCCACTGGAACTTCAGGTCCCACTGCAGAGCCCGCATATGCCACCTGGCATGATTGACCAGCAGGATGCAGGAGGCCATGAGGCCCAGCAGCCTCAGAGTCACTCTGACCGAAACCCGGGACAAGGGCTGAAAGATGGGAATCAGAGCCCGAATATCCCGGATTCGCTGTTCGGGATGATAGACCCGAAACTGCGCCGTGTCCAGAACCGCTCCGGTAAAGAGGAGCTTCTGGGAGGGAATCAGGAGCGACTTCGGCACATTGATGGAGAACCCCAGCAAGTGCAGGAGGTCGGCCGTAGTCTGGAGGTGGGTGACGACTGTCTGGGGCGAGCCCACCTTCAACAACCAGTCGTCGAGATAGGGGGAAGACTGAGACCCCTGATCTACGCAGATGAGCTGCGACCACCGCCATCACCTTGGTGAACACCCGAGGGGCGCTGGTAAGGCCAAAGGGGAGCACGGTAAACTGAAAGTGCTCGTGGCCTACCATGAACCGCAGGTAACGCCTGTGGGCTGGCAGGACGGGGATGTGGAAATAGGCATCCTGCAAGTCCAGCGCCACCATCCAGTCTTGTGGGTCGAGAGCAGACAAGACCTGAGCTAGAGTGAGCATCTTGAACTTCTCTTTGCGGAGGAAGCGATTGACATTCCGGAGGTCGAAGATAGGACTCAAGCCTTTGTCCTTCTTGGGCACCACAAAGTAGTGGGAATAACAACCACAACCTACTTCGTGCTTCGGAACGCGCTCGATGGCCCCCTTGGCCAAGAGGGCCGCAACTTCCTGCTGAAGAAGCACCAAGTGATCCCCTGACATGCGGTGGTATTGAGGTGGCATGGCTGGGGGGGTAGTCTCGAAGGGGAGGGAGTAGCCCCTTCGGACTATCTCTAAAACCCACCTGTCCGAAGTGATGGTGCGCCAGTGGGGGAGGTGATGGCAGAGCCTGCCGCCCACTGGCGTTTGATGGGCCTGAAAGTTCGGACTAGGAAGGTTTGGAGGCAGAGGTGGCGGGGGTGGTGGTGGTCTGGCCCGCCCGCTGGCCCCTTTGTCCGCCACGGCAGAAACCGCGTCCGCGCTGGGATGATTGTTGCGCCAGCCTGTGGCTCTGTTGCGAACGCTGCGGGGCGCCCCTTCCTGTGCCACGAAAGGAGTGAAAAGCGGGAGGCAGGCGGACTGCCGAGAGTCCCAAGGACTTGGCCGTAGCCCGTGAGTCCTTAAAACCGCTCCAACGCGCTGTCCGCTTTGTCGCCGAAGAGGCGACGGCCATCAAAGGGCATGTCCATAAGGGTGTTTTGGACATCCCCTGAAAATCCAGTGGTTCTCAACCAGGCGTGATGGCGCACCGCCACCGTCGTTGCAATGGATCTGCCCAGTGAGTCGGCGGTGTCTAGACCACAACGGATCATGAACTTGGCTGCGTCTCTCCCCTCTGCAACAGCCTGGGCGAGAGTAGGCCGGGCCTCCTCCGGACACTGAGGCAGCACGTTCGGCACCGTATCCCACAGACAGTGGGAATAACGGCCCAAGAGGCATGCGGTGTTCACGGACCGCAGCGCAGAGCTGGTGGAAGAGAAAATCTTCTTCCCAAACTGATCCAGCTTCTTGGATTCCCTATCCGGTGGTGCGGAAGGGAAGGCGGTTGGGGAAGCAGAGGCTTGGACAACCAAGCTCTCGGGGTGGGATGTTGGGAGAGGAAAATGGGGTCACCCGGAGCCGGGCGATGGCGTCGGGCCACGTTCCTATCCACAGGAGCCCCTGTGGTGGGCCTGGACCAAGTGCCCAAAAGAACGTCCGAAAGGGCTTATTTTAAAGGGCAGCAGCGGCTCCGCAGAAGTAGCTGCTGGCTGAAGCACCTCTGTCAGGAGGTTAGTCCTGATGGCCACAGTAGGGAGCTGGAGGTGTAGGGCCTCCGCCGCCCTACGCAACACCACTGCATAACTGGCTCCCTCCTCCGTAGCCATGGTAGGAGGAGACAGCATGCCAAGGTCTGGTGAGGTATCCAGACCACTGGCGTCCCCATTCCTCAGCCCAGTCCTGTTCAGACTCGCAGGCTGCAGCGAGAGGGTCGTCCGACCCCTCCCAGTCCTCCCCTTGCTCCTCAGGCTGTTCAACAGGCCTAAAATAAGGAGTAGGGACATGGGGATAGAAATCCCCAAACGGCGTCGAGAACGGCATCGACCGACGCCGGACCGACGCCGCGTCCACTTCGGGGCTGAATCTGAGGTCGACGTCGTCCCGAGGAGCGTGCGGCGTCAGGATCAGTGCCGGTGGGGTCGACGTCGGTGGAGGCGTAACAAGGTCAACCGGCGTCGACCGGGATCCAGGCCTGGATCCAAGGCTGTCCTGCGGCGCCGGGGCCGACAGCGACGCCAGGGCCGGAGCCGCCGGCGAGGAAACGAGAGGACACCCATGCGGGACCGCTTGGCCCGAAGGCGCACCGACGGGACCCGACGGCCCAAAGAGGCGAGCCATGGCCGACAGGAAGTCCTGTATCTGGGCCGGAGTCGCCGACGACCCCGGGAAGGGCGGGTAGTCGGGCGGCGACTCCATGGACTCCGCCGGAGCCGCGGGGGTGGCACCACCCGTACCCTCAGCCGCGTCGCGCGACCGGCGAGAGGAAGTTGGAGAACGATGACGTTTCTTCGACTTCTTGTGCTTCGCCTTACCTGACCCTGAGTGCGCAGACTTCGATCCCGACGATCGCCGATGACTCCGCGCACGGTCCTTCGACCTCCCTCTGGACCGGGACCTCTCACGGCGCGGAGCCGACTGCCGGGCCTTCAAGCAGCTTTCGGGACCGCTCCCGCAAAGACTTCGGCGCCATGGACCGGCAGTCGGGGCACGACTTGGGGTCGTGGTCGCGCCCCAGGCAGAAGAGACACACGCGGTGCGGGTCCGTCACCGACATCATCCGATGACAGTCCTCGCAGGACTTAAACCCGGGCATCCCTAACTGCACCAGGAGTCGTATCGACTCGAAAAAGGTGAGAAAAAGATCTAAAAAAACGTAGTCAAAAATGACTAGGGGTACTGCTCTCTCCGGATCTGCGCTTGCTGGCGCGGAAAAAGAAAGAACTGACGTCAGCGCGCGTGGGCGGCGTCCAAGTAGCGCCTGCGACGTCATCTCGGCGACCACAACGCCAACGACGGACGCGGAGCCGCACGACGCCCCTACCGACGCGCAGGGGTACTGCTGACGAAAACTTTCCGGATCCAGTCTGAAGCCTGGGGATATTCTAAGGTAAGGAATCTATCACTATGTGTTTCTTTCAGATGCTACGCACAACTTAACAAATATATACAGAATGGATGGGAAAAATGCCTATGGTGATACCCTCTAAGGAGCCTCACAAGCAACAAAAGCAGAAGGTGGGGGGGAATCACACTAAAGAAAGGTCATCCTCTAAAGGTACACTGGACACCCTACACCGGAGGCACCATTAATGGTCTGCACACCAGCAGGCTCTAACCTCTGGAAACAACAAAACCCTGTGTGCCTAACATAATACGAGGGGAGCTTTAAATACAAGTCAAGCCTGCTAGCTTTGTCAGGTGAGTGTCACCATAACAAAAAAGGCTAATTATTGCTAAAAAACAATCCAAAGCAATATTCAAAACTATTCAAGATGAAAATCCCCTTTAATTGTTTTATTGATATAAAAGTTATATGCAGTGATTTACTGTCAAGAACACACGTCTAAGTTTTCAATATACAAAACAATGCAATTCGTTTTTTTCTACCTTGATGAGATTTCAAAACAACCACATGACCTAACAACAAAGGACCATGCACACCATAGCCTTTAGATTAAAATGCCAGCTTCAGAAGTGGTGGAAGGGGATTGAAAATTCTTCACTGGTCACTCTTGCAGTGACCTTGGAAACCTATGGGGCGGGCGAAAAAAATAAATAAAAGGCTCCTGGGGGGGCCTGTCACTCTCCCCCCAAAAAGCCAACACTTTTCTTAGTAGGGCACCTGCTCCTCCTGGGGTGCCACTTTCCCACTGTATTCTTTTTTTATCACATTACTTTATTCGGCATAAAAAAATGCCATAAAAGTACAGTTGAAGTACATTAAAATTAAAAAACAATTCAACATCTAAAATTTTCCTTAATACATATTCAATACATCAATGAATAAATACACATCCCCTCAAACAATTACTTCATAAAACCATAAAAGAGTGACATCACTATCGGCCTATGTTTCCCCCAAGCCCCTAGTTGCCCTTAGCCTGAACGCTACCCTTAAAAAATTTACAGTACAAAAAAGAGTCAGAGCATCCGAAGAGAATTTTAAAAATAACAAAGCTACTTTTGCCTGTTTAAATCCGGCTTTCTTTAAAATTCTCTTTAAAAAAAGGATCCTAGGTTGTGAATAAAAAGGACATAGTAAAACAAGGTGAAGGGTATCCTGTGGAGACCGTAGGTCGCAGCCACATGGCCCCTTCATCTCTATGGACGATGTATAACCCGCCGGGTCAGCTAATAGATGGTGCAAGAGATTCAGCCTGAACCGTGTCATTAAAAATCTGTCGTGGCTGTTATAAAAATAAGACAAATAAGGTTCAATGCCCATGGATGTTTTAGTTAGAAGATGTTCTCTTACTGATGATTTAATCAACTCCCTATCGTCCCTACATGTTGTAATATACTTAAAGAACCGGTCCTTAACCATGGCCTTGTCCTGCATAGATACTTTAGAGGTGTTGGTAAAAAGGTCTGCACATCCTATTCCCTCGAGGGTCTCCTTCACATATTTTAGCCAGGGGATTTTGAGCCCCCGATCACGGGCGAGACAGTCTGCTATCACCTGCTTACAGAATGTCGCCTCCTCACTTGCCCAAATTTTAACCCAACAGACTAGGGGTTTAACTTCCAGCCTGTCCCTAATGTAACCAGCGCCAAGTTCCTCATGGACAATATGGGATGAGGTACTCTGAGGTACTTTGAGCAAACGCTGAAAATACTTATTTTCCTCAACTTGTAAATACTTCGCATCGATAAAACCCCATACCTCACTTCCATACAGGACTTTGGCCTGGCACATGGAGCTATATAATCTCAGAATTTGCTCGGGTGACCACCGACCTAACCTGTATGCAAAATTCATAATCGACCCAGAGCAATTTGTTAAAGTGCAACATTTCTCCTCAAGTAAATTTTTAAAATTTAAACGGTCATCAAATAAAATCCCCAGGTACGAGAAAGAATGCACTTTTCTCAGACGGTGTGATCCAATAGTGTAATTGTACCTTTTACTTAATTTGTTCCCCACTTCCATAACGTATGATTTTGACAGATTGGGGGACAAATCTAAATTCTCCATAAAAGAGACGAAACCGTCTATCAAAATCTGCAGCCCTTTGGGTGTGCGGGCAAGAAGGACCGCATCGTCCGCGTAAAGCAGGACGGGAATTCCTCGAGAGCCGATCCTAGGTGTGTCGGCGTTTAAAATACTAAGTGCCTGATCAAGTCTGTTTATGTACAATGTGAATAAAAATGGGGCCAGAATGCAGCCCTGTCTGACCCCACTAGAGCATATGAAGGGTTCTGTAGTGCTTCCCTCCTGACTATACCTAACCGTAGCGGTGGTGTTTGAGTGCAAAGTTTTTAAAATATTAATAAGTCCCGGGTCCACGCCAAGATCATCCATGATTGCCCATAATTTCCCTCGGTTGACACGGTCAAAGGCGGCCGTCAAGTCCATAAATGCCAAGTACACAGTCCCTTGGCTGGCAATAGTGTACTTGGCAGAAAGTAAATATAAATTAAGACATTGGTCGGTGGTTGATTTCCCTGGCCTAAAGCCAAATTGGATATCACTTATGATATGCTGATCCTCCGACCAGTCCATTAACCGGCTTAAAATAACCCGCCCTATAAACCTTTGCTGACACGTCAATAAGGGAAATTGGTCGATAGCAGAGTGGATTATCCTTATTACCCTTTTTAAAAATAGGAACAATCGTGGCTGTGGACCAGGACGGTGGCATTACTGTATCGGCTGCTGTATTAATAACCCTCGTCAGGATGGGCGCCCAAAGATCCACCTTACTCAAAAGGAGATCCGGTGGAATCCCATCTGGGCCCGGAGCCTTGTTCCTGGTCAGACCTTCAATCCCTACCTTGATCTCACCCAAAGAAAATTTTATCGGGATGGTATTTCGCTCCCCCCTAATTTCCTCCAACTGGATCTTATCTATACAATGATTGTATAGCCCATGGAAATGCTCACGCCATTGCCCCGGCAGAATGTTATTGGCTAACCCGGGTTTGTTTGCCTCTTGGAAACTAGGATTATTTATAACTTTCCAGAAGGCCGTTGTATCCTTTAACTCCATTGCCTCCCTCAGATCCTCCCAGGCTTGATGTTGCAATTTTGTTTTACAGCCTTTAACGGCTAACTTATAATTTTTCCTGCAAAGTGTCACCCTACCCTTATCTCTTGGGGAAGATTTTAGAGCAACTTTCAGCTCTCTCAAAGCACGAGAGCAATATTGGTCAAACCACCTTGGGTCGTCCGATCTAGCTTTATTTGATGTAGTTCTGAGCAGGCCATCAATTAGTTGGGCAACACCCTGAGAAGCCCTAACCAGTTCGGCCCCCTCCACAGCCGGGTCTAAACAACTCAAAATGAACTGTTCACCATCTTTAAGTAGTGCTCTATAAAAAACTTCACAGTTGGCCTGTGACCACCTCAGCCTCCGGCCTTGATCTGTAGCGCGTACCCCCCCCCCCACTAGGTAGTTCCTGACACAGATTTAGATCAACAAGGGACAATACTAGAGGATTATGATCACTAAAAATACTCAAACAAATTCTAAAACCTAACACCCATTTTTTTAGTGCTGCAGAGACAAAAATAAAATCAATAAATGACACACATCCCCTGCCTTTAAATGTGGGGTGGATCGTTTTATCCTTTTCAACATCGACCAGATCCATGGTATGTGTGAGGGCATGCGTATTTAATAGCTTACATAATTCCCTTCCCTCCTTAGTGTGTTCCATATGCGGGCCATCTTCCAACATACACGATGACCAGTCCCCGCAGTTAACTCTCAGGTTTGGGCACAGGTGGCAGTTGAAGTCGCCAGCTAAAACCAAAAAGGGCGCCAACTCCCCTCGCTCCTGTGTGTGAGTGAGCCTAATATCTAGCTCGTGCAAGTTTACGGTGCCCTGGCCCAGTGGCGACGCATTATAAAAGTTTATAAAAATTAACTTGTAACATTTGTTGTAAAACCTAAGCCCCTGCATAATATCTGAGTCCCAATCCAAGTCAGTCCATCTGCCCTGTAGCCTGAGATCAACATATGTGACCAATCCTCCCCTTGCTCTCCCTGATGGTGCCTTACGAGCCGGTACAAAGTAGGTTTTATAACCCTCCAAATGGAAGGTGCTATTCTTTACTTCCCAAGTTTCCTGTAAACAAATAATTTGGAATTTTCTTATATAGAGTACCCAGTCTTCATTCTTAAATTTGGTGGATAAACCTGCTATGTTCCAGGAAACTATTTTAAAATCTCTCTCATTTTGCCTATCTAAGATAGCCACCATCACGTTGGTTTGGGAGCCATGATCCTCCACATTTGTATCGTTGTGTTCTAGCGTTCGAGCTACTTGATGATCTGAGCTCGTTGGACTTGCTACTCCCCCAAGTAGGCTACCCTCTTCTGTCCCCCCCGAATCTATAGTGGTGGCTTTACTTACATGGACTAGGACACCCTTAGTTACCCCATGCAAGTCCAGTCAATCAATATCGTTTAAATCTCTTACATTACTGAGGGGGGCGAAAGGGTTGTGTGTCGGGACAATGAAGCCTCCCCCATGCACTCCCCCCAAATACCCCCTAGGTCCATGCTGGTTATTCGGGTTCCTCATATGCCTATAAAAGAAACCCAGTGGGAGCATCTTGATGCCTAAGCCCCCCTCCTCTTGATAGAGCCCCTTGCTCTGAATGAGCAGCTTACGTGCAAGGTCGGGGTACCTTAAGGTCACAATCACGCAGTCCCCTGGGAATACTTTCCTAGTGCTACCAATCCAAGACACCCTTCGAGCCATCAGGATGTGCCTATGCTCGGTAATATTGAATACTGCATTCCTACACATCCAGTGTGCTACCTTATTGATCAGCATTAAGGTGGTTTCTTCTCTATCATCCGTACAGGCTGGAACGCCCGTCAAGATCACGGTATATGGACATGAGGCGGGGGTAAATCTAAAACCGGCAAATCTGTAGTGCTCCGGGCACTTTGAGTGGACAACTCCCTAGCATGCTGATGTGTGGGGGCTCTATCCACTGTGCCTACTATATTAATGGGGGCTATTTGTGCTGAGGTATTACCTGCGAGCCCCGCCCTCAATTCCCTATGTCCCCTAGTAATCATACTTGGGCTAATTCTATTTACTGCCTGGGGAACTGGGGGTGCTGGGGCAGACTGGTATAACACTTTGCCGACCCCATCCTGTGTACTTGTGGGCTGTTCGGTGGACTGTTCGATGGCCCCATTTGCCCCCCCCCCCCCCTGGCCATTGTTGCAGCGAGTGCAACAGGAGATTTGGGGACTTCCGTTTCCCCTCGCAGGCTGGATACACATCGACTGTCCTCATTAGCTTGAGCTTTACTCTGGGCCAGAAGTAATGACAATTTTTCCTCGATTGACCTTAATTTGCCTATTACGGGCCCCAAAAGGACAGTTATCATCATTTCCACTCTTTTCCAATACTCAGAATCAGCCCCCTGCTCCACACTAACTTCTTCACCTCTATCGAACGTTTGATTGGCTACTGAGCCTTCTGTATCAGGGGACCTAATTACTTGGATCTTTGGTCTGGGCTTTTGCTTCGGTTTTTGTGTTCGTTTAGATAACGCCCCACCCCTGGTTCTCTTTGCTAGCGGCTCATCACCATTTAAGGGCTTCATAGTACTAGCACTACAGGGCTTAAATGCCCTTTTCGAACGAGTAACAACCTCCCCACCTCCTGAGCTTGATGCAATTACATTACTTATTGTGTGCGGAATCAACATTGTGGCCCCATCCTCCTGCCCTACCAAAGTGCCACAGTCAGTGTCCCCCACAGAGTTCTGGAGAAGACTGCTACAAATAGTCTGTGTCTCTATGGGTTCTTGCAACGGGGGTGGCGAAACTATGGAAATAACTCTTTCCCTAGTATTACTGCTCCCCGGTGTGACAAGACACAAATTGTCCACATTAGTAGGAGATTTAGACATAGCTAAACAGCCCATAGATGAGCGTTTTTGTGCTGCGTATCATGTGTATCATGTGTATTAAAAGGTGCGCTTTTGGACTGTGAAGTTTTCCTTCGATATGGCTACCCCAAGCATGCTTCCTTTTTATTTTGAATGGGTGCTCCTGCCCTATGGGGTACCTGCACATCTACTGAGGCTGCATGGGAGTCCAGAGGTCATGCAGCTAGGCAGGCTCCATGTCAGCATGGCATACTAAAGTGCCGGTAGAGGAGCCAGCTTTTCTCTGTCCCCTGCCAGCTGCCTGCCATGCAGACTGAGTGAACAGGTGGTCACACTCTCCCACTCTACGAGGACATTGGCAGCTTTGTGGAAGTGGGGAGGTATAAGCCATTTGCATGCTCTTTTAGCTGCCCCCCGGGGCACTGGCTCTCCCCAGTGGGGCAATTTTAAAGGAGGAGTATGATGACCTCAGAGTGGGCAGCTCGCCCGTGGTGTACTGGCCCTCTCCGGGTGTAATTCAAAGCTTCCAGGAGGAATCAAATGATGTACACCAACACGGGGCAAATGGGCTAGTGCTAACTCAGGGACTTGTCTATGAATCCCCATGAGGGGGTGCAACAAATGCGGATTTCTCTGGCCTGGTTTGGCCAAATCTGATGGGGTTTCTTGTGTTCTGCTCCTGGTGTCATGCCTCAAGAGTGATAGTTTCAGGCCTCCTGGCCTCTAAAATTGTGGTTGACATTTTCCAGAGCTTCCTTAAAACTGTTCTCTCTCCGATGAGGGAGAACTCAGAGACCACCCCTATTACCCCCAGCTCCTTCTTTGATGCAGGGTTCTCCAGCAGCAGCACCCCATGACTCTCAAGGAGGATGACACTTCTTGCCTGCACTCTCACGTCTCTCAGTCACCTGGCCACTTGTAGGGCTTCTTTTTGTTCTGCAGCAATCTTGGGTATCCCCTTGGAGGGCAACTTCAGCCAGAACTTGTCCATGGAAGTTCAGAGGAAAACTTCTCACCAGAGCCCCCAGCCAAATCCACCTCTACTTTACGCCAGAGGGAGTAGGGAGGCGAGTGCAATTGGAGTCCAATAACAAATTACTTGTCTTCAGTACTGCCTTTTCTGGTAGAGACTCTACCTAACCTTTTGAATTTCCGCAGGTGTCATACTGGAGCCAGAAACTTTAGATAGTAATTCCCTCATACGTCTGTAGGTGGATCCGCCCCCCCCCAGATCGGATGTCAGAGCCACCATATCTGCTTCACCTCCGGGCACTGACATCAGTTTCTTTCTGATCTCTGTCTGTGCCGGAGGACACAGCGCCAACAGAAATAAGAATACCAGTGAGCAACTGTGTAAATTAGGATCTTATTAATGACTTGTATGAGACCATTCCACAGAACGTGGAAGAGGGTGGGTGAGGAATCTGCGGTTAGACAGTCTCTAACAGAAAAGATGTTACTGAATGATAGGATCTTGCTCTTCTGAAGGATACTTCTAACTGTAGATTCCTCACTTTGTAAATAGATTCAAAATCAGTACATCCCCAGGTTGTGGGTCTGTGGAATTGCTCACACCAGTAACACTGCAAGACAGCTCAGGCAAAGTGCCCTTTCCCCTGGAACTGGCTGTACAGGGAGTAGCACTTTGTGAATGGATGGGGGGACAAAGTGCTTAATTTGTGAAAGAATAAGTGCCAGGCTTCAAAGTTTTGCTCTGAAGCAGTGGCCAGCGCTATTTAAGGCCAGGGTGCTGAATACCAAGGCTACGTAGTCACCTCATGTCTCCCTAACCCACTAACGGACAATTCCTGCCTCTTTATTTCACACTTTCAGGTTCATTTTTCAGTCCCGGTTCTCCCTTTTTCACAGTATTTTTCTTTGTCCTCCTCCTTCGCACCCCCTTTATTGTTTTTTAGGTCGAGCCTAGCAGCGCACATGCGCTGCTCTGCGAGGCTCCTTGTGTCTACTCCGTGTGGGTCTGACTCCTCCCACACATTGGACTGGCTTTTGTGTGTGTCTTTCAATAATGAAAGCACGCAAATGGCTAAAGGCGGGTGCATGTCCCACCTCTTTTGTACTGTTCACTCCCACGGCGTTTTGCTCTCGGGAGCGAGCAGCGGCACGCAGGGCGGCAGTTGCATTCCTCGTGGGTCAGGTTACTATTTACACACAACGCGCCGTGCTTTCGCTTGCAATCTGGGGGCCGCCCGCTTTTGCATATGTTATTTATTTTTTTACAGCGCTGGATGCAGGCTCTCGATCCCCTCTGAAGCTGAACTCGTTTGTTTTAGAATATTAACTTTACTCTTTTTCCGCCTTTCGTTTGCTTAGTGCGGTGTGTTAAACTGCCGAAGACGTTCACGCTTCGTTGCACACCTCACATTGCCATTTGCTGTGAAGCTGCCGCCTAAAATGTGAACAAAACGTTTACCCTGCGCCTCGCAGTGCTGATTGTTTCACTAATTCAAAACGCTTTCGTCTTTCTCTTCACTTCCACACTTCGTTCACTGCGCGGCTGCAGTTCCTTAAAATTCTAACTGCGCCACAGTGACAGTTACTCCTAGACTATGCTCGTCCGTGAGTCATGTGCGTTCGCCGGCATATGATTGCATCAAGATCTATCAGCATCGAAACGGTCTCAGATCCTTTTTCTCATACTCTGCCAAGCTTCGCGCATTCACAGTAACTTTTGTCTTCAAACATCTTGCGCTGTGCCTCCGCCGCAACACACGATATCAAACTACACCGATGTGGCAGTTGCTCTTTATCACTCAGATTGACTTTGAAAGAACAGATGTCGGGCGCTCGCCTCAACTAATCGCTTTCACCTGTGCGCTGTTATTCGGCTTATTTAATAAATAAAAAACAAGCCTCCTGCCACACTTAAACAGGCTGTCTCTTTCACTTTTCAGCATGTAGCGCTTGGCCTTTGTGCTTTCAGCTACACTCCACATCCATTTTCTGATACGCTAAGCTTGACTCAACCCAAATCCACAGGCTGTCTCACACAATCCTCACAGGGGTGTCAAGTGCGATTGCTCTCTTGTAAGATCTCAAAGGCGAGACCTATTAGCTATGCCAATGCTTGTCTCTCTCTTGCTCAAAGTATGATCGTGAAAAATAAGTGCCTGTCTCTAAAAAAGAGTGCCGATGGGCCCCACCAGCGACCAACGGCTCAATCAAGCAGTGGTAGCAGCGTTTGACCTGTTGGAATGAGTGTGCAAGCCTTCTGGGGGCTGCTTCTTGCCTAGTTGGTAGCACATCTTACTGATTAACACATTCCATCGAAAGATGCTTCTCTTCTCTACCACTTGCTTGTTTTGGCTCCAGAGAAACCCACAAAAAGGTGGCCGCCCAGTCAGTGATCCTTGGTCCGTTCTATATAGAAACAAAGACCCCATTTAGGGTCCAGGAGGTGGAGCTGTTCTTCCTCTTTGGAGAGATGAAGAGTTATGTTAGGAGTTTTATATAGCCCTCATATACCCGAAGGTGTCTTGGCGCTATGGGGTGATCAGGTGCCAGGCGGGCTAGGTACAGATGTGGCCCTTGGAGTTGAAAGAGCCATGTTTTCAGTTCTTTCCTAAATTGTAGAAAGGATTGGGAATTTTTTAATTCTAACGGAAGGGAGTTTTTCATAATCTAGTTGTACAGGTGGCAAAACCTTTGCCTCCCCATCGGGCCAGTTTGAACTTGGGTACTTCATCGTTCATTGCCCCAGAGGAGCGTAATGGTCTAACAGGTGTGTACCAGCAGAAATACCGTCTGAGGGCCATGGGTCCAGTATCATGGAGTGCCTTAAAGGCAATGTATAGAGCTTTGAATGTGATCATTTTCTTTACAGGCAGCCAATGTAAGTTTATCAATGCTGTGGCTGCGGATTGAAATTTGGGGAGATTAAAAACGAGGCGGGCCGCTGCGTTTTGAAGGGTCTGGAGTTTGATTAACATTTTTTGTTGTATGCCAATGTATAGTTTATTACTTTAGTCTAGTCTGACTAAAATTAGGGCAGACATGACTGATTTTTTAAGGTGAGGCGGAATATAAGGTAGGATTATTCTCAGAATTTTTAGGAGAAAGAAAACCGATGATGCAGTTTGGTAACCTGGTTTTCAAAAGTAAATTTTTTATCAAGGAGGACACCCAGATTCTTGACCTTTTCCACTGGAGATGGACATGGGCCCATATCTGGTGGCCACCATGCTGTGGACCAGAAATCAGTATTTTTTCTGAAAAGTAACATCTCGGTCTTATCCGAGTTTAATCTCAGGCAGTTTTCTGCCATCCAAATTCCGATTTTTTCCATACAGAGCCGGAATTTTGCGGTTGTGTCTGCCGGGTTTCCAGCGAGTGACACGACAATTTGCGTGTCGTCTGCATAGGAGACCACAAAGAAATACCAAATGTCATAATAAGCTTTACCAAAGGGCCAATGTAGAGATTAAATAGAGTAGGGCTTAGTGATGCTCCTTGAGGGACTCCACAGGGAGAGATCCAAGGGGCGGATGAGAAATTTTCTAAGGTCATGTATTGTTCTCTATCAACTAGGAATGATGATAGTAAGGAGAGGGCTTAGTCTCTAATGCCAGTCTCAACCAGGTGCTGTACCATCATGTCTTGGGTGACGGTATCAAATTCCGCCAAGAGATCCAATAGTATTAATGCTGCGTTTCTCCTCTGTCTACTATAGATCTGATGCTTTCTGCGGCAATTATGAGAGTGGATTCGGTGCTGTGTTGGCTTGGGAACACAATCAGTAAGTCGTTTTTCTTTATGTAAGAAGATAATTGCTGGTTAAGGAGTTTGTCTAATATTTTGGCTGGTAGAGGTAGTCGTGCTATGGGACGATAGTGGGATCTGATGTTGGGAGATTTGGCTTCTTTATGAGGGGGAGTATTGCTGCTTTCTTCTAGAGTTTGGGAAAGGAACCTGATTTTATAATTTCATTGAAAATGTATGTGAGCTGCCCAGCGATTGTCTCAGTAACGAGGTGTAGCACTTTGGGTGGACACGGGTCTTCTGGAGAACCTGATTTCGTGTTAGCAAGGAGGATCCTAACTTGCTCTTGGGTTACGGGTGAGAAGTTAGGGAAACCGCAATTAAGTGATGGATTTTAGGTGGGGCTTTTGATCATTAGATAATGTGGGAATGCTCGTGGTAAAAGTGGAAAAGACATTAAGTACTTTTTCTTGAAGTCTTTGCCAGCTCATTTCAAAAGAGCTGACTGGCGTTGCTTGGCTTGTTTTGGGTTGTGTTTGATAATGCTTTAACCAGGGGGGGAACATGGCGGCCGTCAGCTAAGTGGCCGCGGGCTGGCTGTCTCCTTGGGCGTGATCCCCGGTCTCTCTAAGGGGTCTCCCGCAATGGATTTGGAGTAAATTTTGCCCCCTCCCTCTCCCTCGTCACGTTAGTACCTTTTATTCCTTTTGGCCTCCCATCCCCTTTTCTTGATTTTGGTCCGGCGAATGGCTCCAGAGCTCCGGGGCGGAACACCAGCACTCCGAGCCTCGCGGTGGGAGGGCGCGGCTCTGGAGTGGCGTCAAAGCGGAGCTGCATGCTTCCTAGTCCGGGCCTCCGGAGGCAGAGTCAGCACTGGGGATTACTCGGCAGTGGAGCCAGGACGCGAGTGGATCACGGTGGTGGAGCAAGCCCCCCAGGTAGGGCGCAAGGGGGTCAGACCTGACCTAGAGGCTGGGAAGGAAGGTAAGGACTTTTTGGGATACTTGGGCCCCTCCTTTCTCGCAGTGTGTATCGGAGCCTCCAGAGGGAGATTCTTGCTGCTGCCTGGGAATCAGGAGGAGGGGGAAACCCTTATTATATGGAGAGGGGTGAAGGCCAGCAAGTAAAAGGTGCCCCGCATCCAAAGTGTGCACATACACTCTCAGAACAAGGGCTGTACAGCTCCCTTCTAGCATCGGGTTGACTATCCAAGACCCCCCTCTACAGCTATTGTAAACGTGTTAAGTACACAAAAGAAGGGGGGGGAGATAGGGTGAAAGAGAAGGGAGCAAAAATTGAGCCCTCTGCATGCATTAAAGGCAGAGGGAGAGGTAGAGGAAAGAAAGTATTGGCTCCCAAAGTAAAGATAACACCTTCTTTAAAGTCATACTATAAAGTTCTTACCGCCCCCGTTGCTCTGGTCTCCAATAAGGAAGGCGCCTGTCCCATTACCACCAGCAAGATGGAATCGAATCAATTCCAGAATATGTCACCTACTATGCCAACTATGCCGCTGGAAGAAACACAACCTCCCCCTATACTCTTGGTCTCTGATCAATCGGCAGAGGCACTGTCTGAGGAGTCTAGTAGCCCCCAAATATCTGTTCATCCTGCGGTTTCTATCTCAAACCGCTTTAGTGTGTTGGAGGCGCAAGATGCCCAGCCAAGTCCCCGCCTAGAACTAATGCAACAAGTAACATCCTTCCAACACCCTTCTATATCGAGCCCAGGGTCTTTAGCAGATATTCTCCTAGCACTCAAGGAAGAGATGGGGAATAGATTTACAGTCTCCGAGACCAACCAAGCGGCAATCCAGGCTTCATGTGCAGTGTTAGCCCAGAAGTTGGAAGAGGTATCCTTAAAAACAGACATCCTGGAGCGGGAGATTCCAAAAATTAAAGAGGCACTTAATACATCCTCAACAGAAATGGCCAAGCTAGTAAGTCAAAATAGGGAAATGAAGGAAGATCTAGAGCGTCTGGAGAACCACTCTAGAAGAAACAACCTGAGACTGATTAATGTTCCCGAAGCCCTTGAAGGCTCCGACATCAGGGGGTTTGTGACATCATTACTAAAAGAGACAGTCTTAAAAAATTCCCCTAATGTAGATCTATCTCAAGAGATACAACGGGTGCATCGAGACCCCTATAAAAGAAACCCAGCAAAACAGAAGCCCAGAAAAATCCTGATAAACTTTCACATGTATACTGTTAAAGAGGCAATTCTATCAACAGCACTCAAGGAAGGAACATTAACATCTAATTCCCTCTCTAACTCTTTTTCATTTACTATCAGGTCAGACGTATGTCATACCACAGCACAGAAACAATGGGAGATGGGTAAAAGAATGGAGGAATTGAATAAACTGGGGACTAGGGCACAATTGAAGTTCCCAGCATCACTTCGTATCATGTGGAACAATCACATGTACATCCACCGCTCGGTGGAGGAGGCAGATGGCCTTATTGATAAAATCAAGAAGGGAGAAGGGGTATAGGTGAGGAGTAATGTTGAAGTAAGGGAGGCCCAGAGAGACCATGGAAAGGAAAATGTAATGGTTAAATATCTCTTTTTGGCCCGAGGGACTGAAGCCGATTAGGCTTCTAGCCTAAAATAGTAGGGAGGGTTCCCCGGGGGGTTGGAGGGGCACGTGGGTGGGGTGGGAAGCGGGAGGAGCACGGGGTGGGGAGCAGTGGGAAAAAATTCAAAAAAATCCTCTATCACAGTCTCAATTTCAGGTAGCCCGCTTTAGGTTTTTCTTGTCAGGTACAGATACAACTGGATGGCCCCTTTTAACAGTTGAGCCTCTGCAATGGGTGTTTCTGATCTAAAATTCCTCTCGTGGAATATCATTGGTTTGAGATGTCCCCGTAGACAGAGGTTAGTGAAGAAATATCTAGAGCAAAGCCCCGCCCAAATATGTTTAATTCAGGAGACCCATTTGAGCCACTTAAGAGAGTCACACCATACTTGCAAGGTACTCTTGGATAAAATATTTTTGCACTTCAGAACAGACAGCCCAATGCAAGGGGGTGGCCATTTTGATAAAACAGGGGGCGGGTTGTGTAATTAAATCAATTAAAACTGACCAAACTGGGAGATGGATAATAGCCAAACTAGACTTTGGAGGATCAGAGTTAGTATGTGTATCCTTCTATGGTCCCAACACCGATGACCCCACATACATATGTAAGCTACAATGGAATCTGATGGAAGCAGTCTCCCCTATAATAATCGGAGGTGATTTTAATGTGCTTCTTGACCCCCTAAAGGACAGATCAAATCAGAGCCATTATGTAGGGGTGCCTCGGGTACGTTAGGCTTTAAATAATATGATACATGATCTGGAGCTTTCGGATCTGTGGAGGGCAAAGATGGGTAACATACAGGGCTTTACCTTCCACAGTAAGAAATACGGACACTTTCTAGAATTGACTATGTTCTGATTGATAGGTCTATTGTAGATGATATGACATCAATAGTCATTCAGCCTAGTCATATATCAGATCATGCCCCTGTTGTTTTTGCCTTAGCAGGGAGTCGGAACAATTTAAGACCTAGATGGACACTTAAAAGATCTATGTTGACTGACCCAGAGATAGCAAGAGATCATAAACTTGCATCCCAAGACTATTTCTCTGTAAATATTGGATCAACTTCTATGGATTACGTGTGGGATGCCTTTAAGGCATATTTGAGGGGCTTTTTACATAGTCGTATCTGTACCAAGAACAGGGAGGAATCACAAGAGCTACGAATGCTGGAGGATAAAATCTCCCAATTTGAGGCAGAAAGGATTCGGCTTAATCAGGGGGCACCTGAAAGAATACTACAAGTTCAGAGGGAACTTGAAATGCCCGCCAGGAATATAGGGTAAGGCTCGATCAGAAATGTAAAGCACAGTGGCTGACAAAATCTATGCAGAATTTTGAATATGGAGAGAAGGCAGGAGCACTCTTGGCATGGAAAGCCAGAGAGGATCGTGCAAAAAAACACAAATGAATTAATTATAAATGAAAATGGGGAGACATCAAGTAGATTGGTGGACATGCAAGCTCGGCTGCTTTTACTATTCTCTGAGCTCTATAAGGAGGAGATTATACCAAATACTGAGATCCTCAAAACCTGGTTGAGGGAGAAATCTCTATCGACCTTAACAGCCGAAAGCCGCGAAAGTCTAGATGCCCCAGTAACCGAGGGTGAGATCAGAGAGCAAATTGGGAGATGTAAAACTAATAAAGCAGCAGGTACAGATGCCCTTCCCAGCGAGGTTTATAAACTTCTGCTGGAAGAGCTGGTCCCGAATATGGGCATTCTATTTAACTCAGTCTATCAGTCAGCGGGCAAGGTACCCAGGTCTTGGAAAGAGGCAACTATAGTGCTTATTTTGAAACCTGCAAAGGATCCCTTAAGGGCTGACTCCTATAGACCGATCTCCCTGCTGAATGCTGACTATAAGATCTTCATGAGCATTCTAGCAGGGAGGCTGGTTAAAATTGTCCCACAGCTGATTAATGCAGACCAGAAAGGATTTATTCCTAAAAGATATATTCAAGAACAAACACAGCAACTAATAGGCAATATAGACCTGGCCACGGCCCGATCTGAACCCTTGGCCGTAGTGGCAATAGATGCGGCCAAGGCGTTCGATAGAGTCTGCTGGATATATCTCTGGGAAGTGTTAAGGTCGATGGGCTTTGGGCCCATCTTCATCCAGACTTTGGTGAACTGTTATCAGGGGGCTTCCGCTAAAATAATATTATTAAATGGGATCTTAACATCTGGCTTTAATATTCTAAGAGGAACGAGACAGGGCTGCCCCCTTTCACCCCTATTATTTAACATCTATATAGAACCCTTGGCACAAGCAATAAGAGCAGATGATCTGATTACACCTTTTAAATCTTATCAATATAGCAGCAAGGTCGCTTTATACACGGATGATTTGCTGCTATACACTGACAACCTGGCGGTGGTAATACCAAGGGTTGAAATTCTGCTAGAGGAATTTGGATCTTTGTCGGGATATCTAGCCAACACCTCTAAAACTGAGGTGATGTGCTGGAACATCGACAATTGGGGGGGGTAGAATAAGTCAAGAGTTTAAATACTTGGGTATTATAATTGTCAAGGATATCGAGAAAATCCCACAGATTAATTTAAATAGGACCATAAAAGAAGTCGACTGATTATTAGCCAGGTGGAAAAACCTCCCTTTAACAATCTACGGTAGGGTTAACCTAGTTAAAATGGTTATTCTCCCCAAACTAACGTACCTTTTAATGCCATCCCCCTTAATTTCCCAAAACTGGACATCAGTAAAATTCAGAGTAAGATCGTGAGTTTCATCTGGGCCTATAAAGGTGCCAGACTGGCTTGGAAAAAGCTTAGGCGTAGGCTTACTAAAGGTGGGCTGGCCCTTCCGGATATCAAGTGGTACTGTGTTGCCTTCCAATTTAAAAATATACGGATGTTGCTCACGAAGCCAGACGAGTCATCATGGGGCAGACTTTTGGCTGAAATGACAAGGCAGGATTGTGGAGACGGCTTCCTGTATAAATTCGGGGCACCAAGGTACTTCAAAAACGTGCGATTAAAAGTACTGAAGGCCGCCCTTAGTCTGTGGTACAAGGTCAGAAGCAGATGGGGGATAGGGTATTACTCTGAGTTTGCCCCAATCTGGGAATCCCCAGGGACCCCGTTATGCTTTAAGGATAGTCTTACAACACCAATTAGAAGAGCGGGTGTCACTATATGGTCAGATCTGTTAACATCAGAGGGGGTTCACCCATGGGAGGTTTTAAGAGCTAGGATTGGAAGTGGCTTCTTCAGATTTAAATACATGCAATAAGTCTCTTGGTTTGCATCGGAGAAGAGGGAAATACATGGGGATTGGGAGTTGGAGCAATTCCTCCAAGATGCAAACCTTAAGAGCAAGGAAATTTTAAAATGGTATAAGAAGTCCTTGGAGGCAGAGGAGAAGGAATACCCCCCACAACACTTCGTATGGAATCAGGTTCCCTTGGAATGTGATATCGAAGAACTATATGAACCTTCTTTGAAGCTTTTGTATAAGTATATCAAGCCGGCAAATCTCAAGAAGAATCATTTCTTTGTTATCAACCGATTATACTATACCCCTGCTAGGATAGCAAAGTTTGCTCCACTCTCCACCCCTAAATGCCCAAGATGCGACCTTATTAAAGCCAATGATCTCCATATCTTCTACGAGTGTTCCAGACTCAGTGCTTTTTGGAGGGGAGTTGAGGATGCCCTCTGTGGTATCTTTGGAGAGAAAATGATCTTAAATGTGACTCTGGTCTTTTTTGGGGATGATGGTACGTTAAGTAAGAAGATGAGGTATTCACATAGAGGTTTACTGTTATATATTGTTTTAATAGCACAGAGGGAAATTGGTATGAACTGGAGAGATCCCTTGCCCCCCAAGCTTGAAGACTGGGTTAAAGCTGCTTCTACAATGGACCAGGGAGGAGGAAAAGAGAACTGTTTGAACATCTGGCAGGCCTTTATATCGTGGGGTAGATAGCCCCTCTCGGTCCTATGATTACACCAAGCCACCAACTATGGGGCAGGTCTGGTCCAGGGTACAGACCAAAGCGAATGCAGTAGTCGCGGTGCGCACAGGTCGGAAGGGCGGCTTTTAAAGAATTGCAGACGCATATCTGGTGCGATGAGGACAAAAAAAAAAAAAAAAGAATGCTTTAACCGTTTTAAACAGTTCCTTAGTGGAGTTTTTTGACAGTTCATTTTTTCTGCAAAATAGGCAGATTTATTTGCAAATCTCATTGATTTGCAATTTTTGAGCACTTGCTTATATTTGACTTTAACTTCGTCATTATAATGAGTTCTCCATTTCTGTTCCAGCTTGCGGCAGACATTTATTTGTTCTTTAAGGCTGGGGAAGTACCATGGTTCAGAGGGGTTTTTACATTGTCCAGTTGAGATGGCCAATGGGGCTAGTATATTTATAGCTTTACTTAGCCAGGCCGGATAATTTTTTGCCATTTTATTAGGTTCAGTTACTTGTATAGTTCATAAAACTGGCTGGATTTATTTTCTGGTGTAAGAGAAGTGGAATAGTATGGCATAGTGGTCGGACCACACTAACGGAAAAGCATCCTGAAAGTGGAGGAGTCGGTGATCTGTAAAAATTCTGTCTAGAGTGTGTCCCGCCCTGTGGGTACCAGCTTCCACTATTTGCCTAAGCCCGAAATTGGCCATGTTATCAGTTAATTTATTAACCTCTGGGTCACTGGAATTTTCCACGTGATAGTTAAAATCACCTAGGATGGTTAAATTTGTTGTGTCGAAATGCAGTTCTAAAAGAGGGCTTAGTGCTTCTAAGAAGCAAGATTTTATGACGGGAGGTCGGTACAAAAGTATTCCATTGAAGGTGTTTTTTGCGTCAAGGGTTATTTTAGAAAACGAGAGCTTGGCATTCAGGGTTATACGGAAGTGGTAGATAGTTAATTGTGATGGTATTCCTAGAAATAATGGAGATTCCCCTCCTCTGCGGTTAATGCTGTCATGTGTAGTTGTTTCATAATCGGGGGGAGTGGCTATGATTAATTCTGGCCCTGAAGAAGCATTTGCCCAAGTTTCAGTTATAAACAGTATGTCTAAGTTGTGCTGCTCTATAAGTCTTTAATTTCAAGACAGTTTTTCGCTAAGGATCTAGCGTTGATGAGGGCGAAATGAATGTTTTCAGCTCTTCCCTTTTTTGTAGCAGTCAGCTGTGGCAAATTGCGGTCCTTTAAGTGCTGCTTTGGGGCAAAGAGACATGTTCTCTCTCACCTTCATTCTTGGATACAGGTAGATGCAGGTCTTATGTTTTGAGGCTGGTTGCAATGACATTAGCTCCTCTTTAGAGTAGGTTTTCTTATCAGTGTGTTCGGCTGTGAAACGGGTAGGGGGGCTGGTGCTGGTCACAGTCCGGATGGGCACAGACGGGCTTCTCTTTAGCGCGCCTCCTGCATGCATCCGCTGCACGCCCCATCCGTCATTCGTTTTTATTCTGGTGGTGCGTCGCACTAGACCGCTAACCACCTGAATGACGTTGCGGGAGCGGAAGTGAGTAGCTTTCGCTGATTTCCTCCGCACAATCGGGTAAGCCCGCCGCGGCGGACCAGGAAATTACCGGAAGGTATGTAGGTTTCCCTTTTAAAAAATATAAGAGCTTTCCTCCCAAGTTAAAATTAGCAAGATAAATGCCTATATAGTGCAAGTCAGGGTTTCTAAAAACAAATAAAAGCAGTGAGAGCAGCCCAAACGGTCACAAAGCCTACCTGGCTAGAGTCCGCTGCGCGCCCGATCCGTTTTTCGTTTTTATCCTGGTGGTGCGTCGCACTAGACCGCTAACCACCTGAATGACGTTGTGGTAGCGGAAGTGAGTAGCTTTCGCTGATTTCCTCTGCACAATCGGGTAAGCCCACGGCGGGCCAGGAAATCACCGGAAGCTTTGTAGGTTACCCTTTTTAAAAAAATATAAGAGCTTTCCTCCCAAGTTAAAATTAGCAAGATAAATGCCTATATAGTGCAAGCCAGGGTTTTAAAAATCAATTAAAAGCAGTGAGAGCAGCCCAAATGGTCAAAAAGCCTACCTGGCTTGAGTGGAGCATAGAAAGCTGGCAATGTAATGGGTTGTCTTATTTGAAAGGGAGTGAATACCTACAGCAGGAATGCCGATTTTGTCCGGAAGACCATTTTGTCTGGTAAGAATGAAGGGTATGGCAGCTGTACAATCAAAGCCTGAAGTTCGTTTACTAGCCTGACAGATGTTGTGGTGATGAGGAACATCGTCTTGATGGTCAGTATACCGAGATGACAGCTGTGCATTGCTTCAAAGAAAGTGTACATCTGGTAGGTGATTACCAAACTGAGGTCCCATTAAGGCATCATAAAAAGGTGCTGGCAGGAACATGTGGATCAGCCCTTTTAAGAAACTCATCACAACAGGTGGTATAAAAAGGGATGGCTGATTTTGCAAACGTAGGAAAGGTGAAAGGCCAAAAGACAGCCCTAAACTGTTGCCACAGCAAGGCCTCGCTGGGCTAATGAGAGACAAAACAAGAGAACATTGGACAACTTTGTGTTCAAGGGCTGGATGTTATGGGAGGAATACATAAGCACAAATGTCTCCCAGCATTCTGCTTAAACAGTTTTGGTAGATGGAAATCTGGCTACCAAGATGTCACCAAGCACTTTGGGAAAAAGATTGAAAGCCATCAACTGTCGCCTTTGTTGCAGGGATTCTGCTCAGGAACAGAACTATACTTGGGACCACAGAACATCAAGTAGGTAGGGGCTGAGTCACCATACCACCTCAGTACCCATGAGACAGAGTCCGAAAAGCTCTAGTATCTCACTTGCCCTCCTAGCCATATCCAGAGAGACAAGTGAATTGACACCACAGAACACAACACTCCTGATCCTCTCAGGGATCACGGTAACAGAACACCCCCTTTCGCTCTCACACTCGTACTTGTCCACAATAAGATATAACAGAGACACGAAAGAAGTTTGAAATGTTTATTTAAACTATTGTGCTCTAAAATGCAGTATTCGTGCCACAATTGGAAAACAAATGCCACACCAAAATACAGTCAGCATAGTCAGTAAACCAATTAGTATGAAACCCCAGTCATATTATAAGCAAGATTAGCCTAACCCCTCTCCCCTTCTACAGAAGCGTAATGATTATACAACAAAGATCTCTGGTATTAGTAGCGGACCCTGTACCTTAGCATACACAGGTGGACACTCTAGTTCTCAGATACAGCTGTGATCTTCTCTCAGGAAATATCTCTCTCTCTCTTTGTGTTACATTACTGTGCATACCTAAATGACAAGGGGTACACGCTCAAACAACAGCTGCATTCTTGTGTTGTGTCTAGGTACTAGTGCCTGACCAGAACAAAATAACAAGGGATATTGTTGTTTGACCTTGTCTGCTGTGTTAAGACTAAATACCAGGAAAGAACAGAACACGAAAACAACTGAAAGTTCTGTGTGAAAGTGCAATGTGGCACAAAAATAAGCGCGTTTACATAGTAACATGCGCAAAGCAAATGCGGTCTATCGTGTACAGTTAGGCTAACATAGGGAAAACTACAATGGGCCATGCACTGAACAGATGACACCATTCAATCTCCATGCATGGAGGTATTGCAGAAACAGGTGCAGGATCCAGCCCTGCTGCTGCAACACAAAGTCCTCCCAAAGGGGAAGCCAGATCGGAGGAGGAAGGGCAGGAGTTCCAGATACCACACTCTCCTCGCCCAGTTCTGTGCCACTAGGATGACCTGGGCCCAGTCTTTCTTCATCTTTTTCAAGACTCTGGCAGGAGAGGTTGGGGTAGAAATGTGTACAGGAGTCCAAAGTCCCAGGTCAGGCGAAAGGCATCTCCGAGAGAGAACAGCCTAGGGAACTCCAATGCACAAAATGTTTAACACTGCATGTTCTCTGTGGTGATGAACAGATCAAGCCAAATATCTTCCCAGAGTTGGAAGATGCCCTGCGCCACCTCCAAGTGCAACTGCCATTCGTGATCCCCTGTGCACAGTTGATTGAGTTCGTCCACCCTGGCATTTAAGATCCTACCAGGTATTCGCAACCAGGGAGATGCCCTGACTGTTCAGCCATTTCCAAAGAAATAGAGGCTCCTGGCACAGGACCCACGACCTCATGGTGCTCTGTTTGTTGCAGTACCACATGGCGGTCTTGTTGTTCGTGAGCATCGTGTTCCCCCTTGATGGTCAAGAGGAAGGCCTTCAGGGCCAAGTGAATTGCTGACAACTCAAGTAAGTGGATATGGAGGCTAATCTCCGCCAGAGATCAGAGTCCTGATTTCCACCTCATAAAGATGCCTCACCAATGAGGCATCCGTCATGAGTCTTTGGTGGAGACGGGTGAGCGGTCTGCCGCTCGCCATTGAGCAACCTCCCATGCAGGTCTTGCACAGTCTACGTTGACATGACACCTTGATGGATTCTGGCAGGTCTCCTTGGGGCTGAGCCCACTCAGACTTCAGATCCCACTGCAGAGCCCACATGTGCCACCTGGCATGGTCCACAAGCACGATGCAGGAGGCCAAGATGCCTTCCACAGCCTCAGAGTCGCTCTCACTGAGACCTAGGTTGAAACATTGGGATCATAGCCCGAATGTCCTGGGCTCAATAAGGTAGAGGGAAGGCTCGGAAATGCACCACATCCAGAATGGTTAAGGAAAAGGAAAGCCATTGTGAAGGAGTCAGGTATGACTTAGGCACATTGATGAAGAACCCAACAATGTCAACAGATTGGCCGTCATATGGAGGTGGCTTACGAATGTTTGAGGCAATTCAGTTTTTAGCAGCCAGTCATGGAGGTATGGGAAAATTGGCATTCTCAACCTTTGTAGATGGACTGCAACCACCACTGTCACCTTTGTGATCACCTGAGGTGCACTGGTGAGGCCAAAGGGGAGCACAGAGAATTGGAAGTGTTCTTGGCCTATCTAAAACCACAGGTAACGTCTGCGGAATTGCAGAACAGGGATGTAAAATTAGGTGTCCTGCAAATCCAATGTCATGTTCCAGTCTCCTGGGTCCAGGGAAAACAGAAATTGTGCCAGAGTGAGGATTGTAATCTTGTCTTTCCGGAGGAAGACATTGAGAGGATGAAGATTGAGGATGGGGCTTAGACCTGCGTCCTTTTTCTGCACCAGGAATAACAGCTAGCCCCATTCTCTGGTACCGGCACCCTTTCTATTACTCTCTTGGCCAAGAGAACCTGAACTTCTCCACAGAGTATGGGCAAGTGTCCTTCAGGAAGTGTTGTGGGGCTGGAGGTATCTTCAGGGAACAGTACAAGATGATAGGGAGTAACCTCGTTCCACGATTTGGAGCACCCATAGTCGGATATGATGCTCCGCCACCCGGGAGAGTAAAAGAGGATATGTCCTCCCAATGGGTGATTGTGAGCTGCCAAGGGCAAGTTAAAGCAGTTTTGCTGAAACTGAGGGAGGGAAGGATGGGGTTTAGGTATAGCATTGCCCCGGGAGGCCTGGACACAGTTGGCCTGATCCCAGACCTCTATCTCAAAATGACTGAGAGGTCTGCTGTTTCTGAGGCTCGTACTGGCCCTGCCTATGCTGGTCTCCCCTTCAGAAGCCTCAAAAGAGGCTAAGTTTTAGGGAGTTCTGCAGAACCGATGGGGCCAGGCCTAAAGAGCAGGCAGTGGCTTTGCTCACGTTGAATATTTCTAAGGCCAAGCTTTCTTCGCTTCAAACAGACTAGAGCCCTCATAGCACATGTTCAGCAAGGACTGTTGAACATGGTTAGAGAAATCCATAGAGCTAATCCAGGTGTCGCCCAAAGCATCAGGCTGGTTCCAGCTGCCCTACTCAAACAGTTGGTCGTGTCCAGGCCTGAATGAATGGAATACTTTGCTTATTCAGACCATTTCTCTGATAGGTTCTGTAGAGTTGGAAGAATGTAATCTGGCACAGCTGGCAAGATATTTGCCACTGTGTCCCAATATGCATTTGAGTACCTGTCCAGGAGGCAAGATGTATTGATGAACCAAAGTGCAAGGCTAGCAGAATAAAAGATCTGTTTGGCAAGTGTCTCCATTCGCTTTGATTCTCTATCACAGAGATCTCCTACGTCGGTCCTGGAGAGCCGGATCCATGCCAGATTTTTAGCATAGCCGCATTTAGATAAATGCAGGTATCTCAAAAATCTGGCATGGATCTGGCATGTATCCAGCATTCCAGGACCAACTTTGGAGAACCCTGCTCTATCAGATGGCATTGTTGGGAAGACATTTGGGTTGAGGCGACTTGTGAACGCCTGCACCACCAACCTCTTCAGAGCAGGATTTTGGAGAAGAAAATCTGGATCTGCAGGAGTGGGCCTCTGTTGTCTTGCTACTCGTCTATTAATTGGCAGTCAAGATCCTGGCTTTTCCCAAGTATCCACCAAACATTTGTGAGAGCTTCATTAAAGGGCAGAAGAGGTTCCTGACTTGTTTGCCCAGGGTTAAGCACCTCTGTCAAGATATTTGTTTTCACCCTCTGCATTAGGCAGGGTGAGGTCAAACACTTTTGTCGGTCTTCTTATGGCTGTTGCAAAGGAGGGAGATTCCTCTGTCGTCATAGTTGGGTTCAGGCAAGATTGACCAATATCTAGTGACATGTCTATCCTGCACGTACAGGAAAAGATTCTCATCATCATAGGGGGTTCGTCATCATCGCATCAACCTGTTGGTCCGGGTAAGAGTATAGGTGAGAATGCTGTGACCTTGTAGGAGGAGTGTTCCGACCATCAGAGTACAATAAAGCCATCAGCTGTATGACCAGCGTCAGTGATGTCGGAGCCGGCTTTGAGGCCCAGGGTTGCGGTGTCAGGGCCAAAGGTGGCATCAGGCATGGTGCCGGAACTCGAGTCGGTGGAGTCGGGCTCAGAGGAGGAGCCGGCCTTTAGGTGAGATCGAGTGGTGCAGTCAGGGACAAATCCGCTGACACTAATCCAACTGGAGGCCACCGCGGATTCTTAGGGCCCGAAGGCAATCCAAAGGGATCCAGTGGTTTACCAAAGATGTGGTCTAAGGCCTGCTTGAGCTCACTGTGCTGTTGAGGCATCATCGAGAGCTGGGGAAGTTGGAGCACATCAGGACAAGTATTGTAATTGGGTCTGAAACAGGGGACCGACTCTGTGGCCTGGTGGCGCTTAGGACATCACGCAATGTCAAGTGGTGGGACAAGGAAGAACCGTGTTTTAATCTCTCGTGTGTTTTCTTTTCTTAGACTTACCTGAACCGTAAGTCTTCGACAATGATCAGTTGCAAACATGGCCTTGGGAGTGCGTCAGTGCCTTCTACTTAGACCAAAAGCAGGCCTCCATCGACTTCTATTGTAGTTCTGCAATGGCAAGTTTGGATTTGCGGTCAACATTTTTGTTCATCTTGGTGCAGCAGTTGCAAAACGTTGAGTCGTGCCTGAAGTTGAGGTACCAGAGACAGACATCGTGGGTATCTGTCACCGACATTTGACAGTTGCAGTCACTACATGGCTTAAAACCTGTCGTTTTAGTGGGGGGCATAATGAACAGTGGGGAAAACTTTGGACGGGAAAAAAAATCTGTCAGCATTGACTGGATTTGAGGAGCTTTCGATCTTAGTCAGAAGGAGAGGAAAGAAAGGAAACAACTTCTGTGCATCACATTTGGGGCAGGATAGATCCGAAGCAGAGCCACACAGACGAGGAAAATGCTAACTACATTTTCTGGATCTACTTTGTCGCCTGGGGAAATTGACAAGATAAGGAATCGGTTGTTAGAAGTCTCAATCAGAAAGTATATGTTCTCAGTATCCCTCCACTTCAGACATAGTTTAGTCCGCAAGGGATTCATCATTCCTCTTTTGCTGCAGTGCCAACCTCCTATTAGAGTTTCTTCTTTGTGCAGGGGTTTTAAATTGGAAGTGCAGTGTCTTCTTGATCAAAAGCTGCCACATCACTCCTCCATCCATGACACAGAATTTGTAAGAGAATCCCACTGCCTGGTTTTACCCTCTCACACATGATAAGAATTTTCTAAAGATGGCAGAATCAAGCCTAGTTTTGCAAAAGCTATCTCCGAGGCCTTAGTCCCATCCCTAACTGCCACTTTTAACTAGTTTCAGCATTCCAAAACTGCAAAAGGGAGCCCCTCGTATGACTTGTGCCAAACGTCTGTCTGTCCTTTTTGTTCCTGTGTGACAGGTGAGCCCAGGCTTGTGAGTGCACTGACAAAATATCAGCCTATGCAGATTTCTCCTCCACAATATTCCCCTACCAGGAGAAGGCTTAATCACATCCAAATGATCTACCTGATGACCAGCTGTCAGGAACCTTAAATTGGCACTAACCTGTTTGTAGATGGCCCCACAGGAGTGATGAATATTCTCCTTTACTGTCCCTGAAGTACCTGGATGTCACTGTTACTCAGGGTTTGCGCATGGGGTGGAAGGGGTTAGGCATAGAGCGTGAGAATCCGTTGACTATTGTTATGGCCACATACAGTTAAAACTGTTTTCCTCTATACTTTTTTCCTCTCTAGTGGGGCTTATGAGGTTCTTAGACCTGTCTGGAAAACAGAAGTGCAATTACCTTAATAGACTATTTCAAATGATTAATCTTTTGTTTCTCTTTTTCCATGGTCTTTAGATTTCAATGTCCTAACTTTAAAATTGTACTCACTGCACATAAAATTTTTCTGTTGATCACAAACGTTTTTTACATTTTTTCTCCTAATGAGAAATTCTTATCAAGCATCATTACTCCATTATCTTCTTAATAGAGTTGCTGGTATACTAGTTCAATTTCTAAGAGACACAAATTCACAATGTCAATAAGTCTTAAGTATATGACCCACTTTAATGTACTGGGATCTTTATTCAAATTGAAACCTTATTGCGCAATAAGTAACAGTGTCAAGTCTAAGATTATTTGCCACTTTGGCTACTTATTTCCGGACCCTGTGACTTCTTCATAACATAAATGATGATACCCCGCTGGATCAAGGCGTTGATGCATTGCCCTGGAGGTGTCATTGAGCTTCCAGTGAGACTCAAATATGGAGTTCAGCAACCTACTCCGCATTGCCGACCACGTAAGTCTGTCTCTCTTCTCAAAAGTTCTTCCTTAACAAGGCTTACTCGATTTATTGGAGGTGTTTATACCTTTGCCATCTAAGATGGTGGCCGAGATTTTCAAATTTCACACAAATATCCTTCTTCTTTCTCACAGCAAAGCATCTCACAGGGTTAAACTTACACGCCCTGAAGCTGGGAAGCATTTGCACCTGAGAAATGGGAGTTCCACTTCCATGTCTGAATTAACTTTTTCCAGCCATGGGATTTGATCCTCAAGGTTGATCTAAACTTATGCATGAAACAGAAGGCCATAAGTACTTGATGCTACATGGTGCGACAGCATGACGGCTTATGTGGTATCCCAGGTGCATGACACTAGCAGAGTAATTTACTTGGCCCAACCCAGTAGTTGAAAACAAGAATCTCATTTAAGGGCTGGCTTAGGAAAGTTCTTTGAAACCGAAAGTACATGCAGTATGGCAAAATGAATATGGTACTAAAGGCAATTTTGAACATAGTGAACATAACTTTAATCATCTCTCTATGTTGAGTCAATGACAAGGGTGTGACTACAGTAAAGCACCAATGTACTCAAGGTCCCACCTGCAACAGGTTACCAGTCCACAGATTCTGTGCTGACTTGGATAGTAGTCCTGCACACACACGTGGTCCCATGTAACCAGCACAGATTCTCTTACTCTTATATTAAAAGATAGGCACTGGTGGTTGGCACTCAAGTTCATGTTAGCAGATGCTTACAGTGAGTGACACTCAAATAAGGAGGCTCAATCAGAGCAGATATTAAAAAACCAAGTGGTCCAAAATCAAAGCAATATAGGGAGGTTTGAAAGGATTATCTCACATATTTAAAGAAAAGTGATGTTATTTATGGCTAGGAAATGACATGTTAAAAGCAGCTTTTTACACCTTAGTGTGATTAGCATCGAGTCATTATGGAATATAAATTTGTAGGTGTTACTGATGTACAGAAGTGAATGACTGAACGAGAAACCGTACAGAAACCAAAAATGGAAAACTATAACTGACAAGGGAGTGGTAAAACTTAAATTCAACCACAATTGATACAGATAAAATTATTCTTGAGAAAGTTCTATTTAGACTAGAAGCAATTTATTGACAGGCATCATATTTCCGAAAGATATAACACTAAAGTTCAAGATAACTGAACATAACTGAAGTCGAACCAAACCAGATGCCTTCTTCTGACTGATAAGAACCGATGTGGAACCACCATTAGGCAGTGGGGAAGGTAGCTGGCCAGGATCTGTCAATTAGCCATTAATGATTGCCCAAAGAGCAATGCAGATAATATGAAATATGGCATAGAATGAGCAGGAGTCTACTAGAAATAAAAATTGGTATTTTAGATAAAACGTAGAACATGGTATAACTTATGTGAAAGTACATTTTTCAAAAAAGAATTCTTGTACATATCATAATCGATTAATACACAGGCCTAAAAGGTGGATGAGATTAAGGTGCAAGGAAAGGAAATACTGCTGATATTTTACACGGGATGCCTGGGCTGTTTTCAAAGAAATTCCAAAACAGAAACATGTGGGCCTGTATGCTGTATTTGTGCATTTAATTCATTTATGGGTAGAAAATTAAAAAATACGGCATGTCTGGTTTTACTGCCAGCTGGATGTGGACACTGCCTTCTTTAAGTAATCATTCTTTTTTGGCAGCGAATCAACAAAATCGAGATTGCATTTATCAGAATAACTTGGTTGAGTGAGGCAGGACAATACTGGGGAGCGATGCATGCTTTTTCCATTTTTCTTGCTTTGTGGAGGCAATTTATTTTTTTATAGTATTCAATGCGACTAGGTGGAAACACTAACAATTTGACTCAGCATATGAAAATGGCAAAGAAGAGACCTGATTAAACTTCCTTATAGAAAAGGCCTTGAAAGAAGCACACCACTAGGGGAACCAGCCTATTTCTACTGTGGAAAATCCCTTCCGCATTAGTCCTTTCTAATCAAAATGAAATTGCTTTTGATTGTTATTCTCATCCTATCAACTCTCCCTGCTCCCTTCTCCCCAAACGTATGCTGTAAATGATGACCAATTACTGCGGCTGTAGAGAAGTGGCCAGACAGACTCCATCATCCCGCGGCTGGCATCTCAGAAGTGAGACATGGGGTGTGTTACTGCAGGCACCTGGTGCATCGGAAGACTGCCCCTGCTCTCTATCTCAGAGAGAGAGCAGGGCCAGACAGCATGGACTCCGGAGGCAGAAAGAGCTAGCATAGGCTGGTGGGATTATGAAACCTAGACTCAATGCTGTTTTGATAATTCTAATACCTTGACATCTGAGAGCCCTGGTTCATCAACATTACTAAATGACCCAATTAAAACATGTGTCCTTGAAGCTACATTCCATTCTTATACGTTCATTCATGGCGTTATTATTGAATTTCACCTGGCACTTTTTCCCTCCTTTTTAGGTCCCTTTTAAGTGTGCCCAGTAAAAAGACAGATTGTGTCATGGGTAGGGACTTTGTTTAACACATGAGCCAGAATAGCTGTTGAGGAAGTTGCCAGAGTTTCACAGGTTTGGGATGAAAGAACTGAAAAACATTAACTTTGGGGATATACATACATGTACAAAAAAACTTTGTTACTTATTGTTTTCAACTGAGCTGATAAAACTTGGATTCATATTGGGTTTCAAATACAAAGACACAATGTATAGTCCATCCTACAAATTGTCAGCTGCGCACTTTCTGCCTCCGTATTTGCTCTACATTTAGGTTTGGGTGACAGCATGGCTCTATAGTCACAGTCAATGTGAGCCAAAAGTGGGACAATGTGCAATATACTGTTAAACATTACATATCTGATAGAGACATCTAGCTGCAGATTCCTTAACTTTAAATTTCCCCCAGGCGCCAGTCTGGATCCGGAGATTTTTCAGCAGTACCCCTGCCCGCCGGGGGAGGGGGGTGTCGTACGGCTCCGTAGTGATGTCGTCTCCTGACATGTCAGTTTTTTCTTTTCTGCGCTGTAACGCGGATCCAGGAGAAGCGGTTCCTCAGGCCCCTTTTTGTTTTGTGACCTACTCGACTCCTTTTGCGTCTGGAACAGTGTGCTGATGCCTTCAAGCTTTAAAACGTGCAGGACCTGTGCGCGGCAGATGTCGGCGACGGATCGGCATGCCATTTGTATGTGGTGCTTGGGAGAGCACCACGACGCCGAAGAGTGCGACGCCTGCAAGAAGCTGAGGCCCAAATCGTTACGGGAACATCGGATGAAGTTGCTGTAGGCTCGTCTGTCCCGTTTGGAGTCCAAGCGCCAATCTCCTTCCTGTTCTGAGGCTCCTGCTCGGGGCAGGTCCAGGAGCTGTTCCCGTCGTCGTCGCTCATCAAGATCAGGTAAATCCCATCGGAAGGGATCGAAGTCAAGGAGGCCTTCAGCCTCGCGAGGTCGTGACATCGGTGCCAAATCCTCCCGGTCCTTACCGGGGGCAGTTGCGCAGGAGTTGACCCCAAGCTTTCCACCATACCCTGGTGAGGGGCGACTAGCTCAAATGGAAGTATATTTTCAAGCGTTACAAGACTTACAAAAAGGTTGAAGGGCCTCTAATTGGGAGTTCGCTAGTGGGTTCGCACTCGGCGCCGATCGAGGACCCTGGCTCCATAGCTCGAGCCGCTACGACGTCGGGACCCTGAAGACACCTTTAAGGGTGAACGTAGACACGACGCTGTCTCGACGCCGGAGACATCTTTAGTGGTGGACGTCGATACAACGCCGTCTCGACGTTGGTCGGCCCTTGAGATGCCATTTATTGCCACCGGGGCGTCTGCACCTTCTCCTCTACAAATTGAGGATGAGGCTAACTTGGTTGCCATTTCCCCAGTGTTGCAGGAAGAGTCTGCAGATACTGGTGGAGTTGAGCGTTTGGGTGCTCTTGGCCAGCCTCATGCAGTAGGTTCTTTGGCTTTTGGTGGGGACGTTGGTCTACAACCGTCCCCTACCTAGGATTTACTTTCACCACCTAGGATAGCGACCGAGGCTAGTGCAGCTTTTGCTGGGGTCATTAAAAAGGCTGCCGATATTTTAAAGTTGCAGCTTCCTGTGGTGTCCCTGTCCTCTGATCCCTTATTGGGTCTACTCCATCAAGGAGACACTGGGGCGGAGCCTGTACTTCTTTTTGGAGAGTCGCTATACGATATTCTTCTGGGGTCTTGGACAAGGCCAACGTAAGGAGTTTCTGTTGAGCGTGTCATTGCACACCGTTATCGACCTGCTCCGGATGATCCTATTCGCCTTTGTCAACACCCTAAGGTTACAGGGCTTGTTGTGCAAGCAGCTTCAGCTTCGCTGAATTTGGAAGCTCCACCATTGCTTCCACCGAGCAGGGAGTCTCAGTGGTTGGAGACGTGCGGCTGAAATATGTTTGCGTCCACTAATCCGGCCCTAAGATCGTTAAACACGTCCTATGTGTTTGGAAGGGTTTCTTTTGCCCTATGGGATTCTGTTGACCGACTACTTCCTTCTCTCCCTGAGGAAGTTAGAGCTGAACTTTTTCAGCTAATACAGGATGGTCGTGAAATGGCTAAATTCACTATCAGGTCGGCAATGGACAATGGATTCCATTGGTAGAGCTATGGCTAGATCAGTAGCTCTGAGGAGACACGCTTGGTTGCGTGATTTCAGTTTTCCTGAGAATATTCGGGAGAGTCTAAAGGACTTAGCTTTTGATGCCATGCTGACTCCGCAGTCCAGTGCCTCATGGCTGGCAATTTTTGATTGGACCTCATCAGGTCTTGTTAATTTATCTTATGGTGTCCACGGCTGTGGTCCCTATGTTTATGGCCTTTATTGAATTCGTAGTGTTGAATGTAAGCACTGCTTTGACTTATAATGAGAGTATTACTCTCCGGGTTTGGGTCTTTAATTCCCGGATGGTGTTGCAGCTGGGTAGCTGCTTTAGTTTTATTTTCAATTTTCTCTGATTAATTGCTAGCCTTGAGTTCCTAAAGAGCTAGTCTCAAGAGATTATACCCCTTTTATGGGTATGAGACTTACTCTATGTGGAGTATCGGTAGCATATTTCTCTTCTTTGGAAACTCTCTGTTCTACAGCCGTGTCCTACTCAGCTTGGCGTTACGTTCTTCTAAGGAGTATTGTAGTGAGCTAAGAGCTCTATTTTCTCCTTGTGATAACCTTTCATAGGGTTCTGTTGCACTTTCACACATCTATGGTTTTTTCCAAACCAGTGGACTCCGGGCGATACGTTTTTGCTCTTGGTGTCCTACGTGTGTATTTGAGTGCATCAGAACTTTGAAGAGGCCGAGCTAGTTGGAACGTTGCTCTATTTCAGAGTGTACCTTGAATTCTTTGGATGCTTTTCACTTGTGAGCTCTTCCTTTAGAGTAAGGAACAGTGCCTGCTATAGACGTGATTATCATCCTCAAATATAGGTAATACCTATTCATGCTCCACGTTGTGGTGCAGTATATTGGCAGCGAAGGTTTGTGATTGGTCCAACTTGTCCCAAAGTTATCACCAGTTTGGTGCATTCGTCTATCCAGTTATGCAAACTAATCTTTCTTTTTGAATGTTCTTGATATATTTAGACCTGTCTGATCTACATTCCCTTTCTTCTGGAGGGGATGTACTTATTTCTTTCAGCATTTCTCACTTTGTGAGGATTCATGACTGCCTTTTCTTGTTTTCAGTTATACCAATTGACAGACAGCAATTTTCTTATGACAATCACCTACAGTGTTGTGGTGGTGGCGTTGTACCTTCCCCTTTTTTGCTGGGGGCAGTATAATTTTTTACCAAATCTCTAATTTCAGGGATGGTATACATGGTGATATATGGTATTGTAATTGCATTTCTATAGCGCTTACTACCCCTGACGAGGCATCGAATCGCTTTTTCAGCGAGTAGCACGCTACTCCGTATACATGTTAATATGTGCTGCTGTGCTTATTATATTGTCCCGTATCACAGGTGTAGTATGTACCTTGTTGTTGGCAGGGCTGTACTTATATCTCGAACTTCACATTTATGCGTGCCACGCCCCCCCCCTTTTTCTACATCTTTTATGCGTTTCACATATTTATTTATTATTTAAAAAAAAGAAGAACAAACAAGGAGAGAAGTCTCTTCTTGTTTGCCCTGGTATTTTGAGTTTTTGGGGACTCAAGGTTCTGTTCCGTCTCTCGAACTTTGATACTTAAAGTGGGCAGTTTTATATGTCCCTGCGTTTTGGCAGTATTCATTGGCCAGCAGACTTCTGTGAATGGATGGGCCAATAGGAGTATCGGGTGATACGTTTCTGTATATGTTCGAGGCATGTGTGCTGTGATGCACATCATTACATACTCCTGCCATTTAGTGTGGGCACTGGATGTTTGCAAGTTGTTTTTCATTACAGGAGTATATATATATATATTATTTTTTTTGTCTATATATACATCTTTTGTCGCATTGCATGATGGTGGACGCTACTTGTATCCACACTAAATTAATCAGGGTACAGGGGTATTGTTCATCTTTCCCTTGGGGAAAGAGTCCTATTAGGATTTCTGCAGGACGGTTCTTTTTATGAATCTTTATTGTCAACAAAAATACAGGTTATATGACTTCTGTCATGCATTTGATCCCTTTGGTCATTAAGCCTTCTTTCCTTTTTTTGAAGGGTTAAGGGTTCATGTCTGTCTTCTGACAGAGATTCTTAAAGGTTTTTACCCTTTTTTCCTTCAAGGACTGACCTTTCTCGGACCTGTAAGGTTGCCTTAATTTATAAGGCTCTATGACAGAGGTCATAGTTTCTATTAAGAGCCAGCTCTTGTTTTACTATTTCCACATATACTTGGTCAGTCATTCTTCAACCGCTTACTTCGCTTTGAGAACCTTTGTGGGATTAGTTTGCAGACCCTCCTCCAGTGGGGTTTAGCAATGGTATTTAATTCAAAGTTAAGAAATCTGCGGCTAGATGTCTCTATCAGATGTAAAAGTTACTTACCTTCAGTAACGCTATTTCTGGTAGAGACACAGTTTAGCCGCAGAATCCTTAACGCCCCACCCATCCTCCCCGCTCTGCGAAGGTCTTTTGAGATAGGGGTTATACCCTTTCAATACTGGCTTTATATGACATTGATCACTATCTCAATCTGTTTGGTCTAAACACACTCCTCGACCTGGGCATTTAGCTTTTGTTTAAATGTTCTGTTCACCACCCTTATTTCGAATGGGTGAGGTTGGTAAAGTATGTGTGTACTTCTTTTGCACCCTGGTTTTTAACACCAGTGAGCAGTTTTAATTTATTTCTTATTGGTCCACATTTACCTTGACACTGGTGATTTCCACAGGTCATGTTCTGGTGTGACTTAAACAAACAGTTAGCGTTGTTGTTGTTGTAGGTTCTGTTTAACTACTACTGTGCCATTCGTTACTTAATGATTGGTTTATATAGGGTATGGTCTCTCCCCTCTTATGGGTTATTCTCTAGGGCACACAGTTTCTTGTGGCCCTGTGTTAAAATGTATCTTATTGGATATTTTTTCTAAAATCTATGTCTGGCATTTTCGTACCATTTGTGGTTTCTTTTTATTGTGGTTTCAAAGATTATGTAATCTTTTTGGCACACTGTTTCCACAATCAGTTCTTGTAGTGGCTCCGCGTTCTGGCGCGGAAACGTTCTCCCAGTAGAAAACTGACGTCAGCGCACCAGAGGGGACTTATATAGCTCTACTGACGTCATGTCCAGAGACTACGTCACTACGGAGCCGTACGACGCCTCCCCCCGGCGCGCAGAGGTACTACTGAAAAATCTACGGATCCAGACTGGCGCCTGAGGGAAATTCAAAGTTAAGGAATGTGCGGCTAGACTATGTCTCTACCAGATATAGAGTTAACTAAGGTAAGTAACTTTTACTTTTAAGCAGAGCACAGACTAAAAAATCATTTTTAATACGCCAGGTAGATGGGTGTATTAGAGCGGTGCATTTTCTTAGTGGGACTATTACATAATTTCACTTTTTGCTTGCTCGTGGGAATTAACAACCAGAAAATGGTGTCTCTTTGGTCATTTCTGTGCTCTTCACACAAGACATATCTTTGTTGTAATTACCAAATAACTAATAAGAAATACAATGCAGTGGGCATGATAGCTGCATACATTAATCAAAGTTAATATTAAAAACGTTGTACCACATACACCATTATAAGCCAGTTCTAAGGGAAATGGTTACTTGCACCCCTGTAACATATTTGTTTAATTCTATAGTTGCACTATAAAAGGTAATCACTAACTCCACAAATCTTTCCAGTTAACATTCAACATCACACAGCTAAACCTACAAAATGCAGACTTCATACAATTTATGTTTGGCGGGGGCATTGAAGACAGAATGTATTTTTTATTTTTATTCCCTTGAAAACCTATTGACAAGAACATCCTATAATTTATTGCATGCCTTCAAAACAATTTCCTGTCAGAGGAGTCCTAGAACATACTGATGTTAAGGATGTCAGTTCTGATCAGAGAAGACAGCTGTTATGCAAGAAGCTCAATCGGATAACAGAAGCAGCAGCTGCTGAGTATTTTAAACACTGTGAAAGCCAGAGTTTGCAACGGTGATTTATTGCACTTCAGCATATTTTAAGGAGAAAATAAATACATGGCACTAAATGTATTCAGTAACTAGCAAGAATATGTTTTTGCATGGCAGACTATTATATTTCAAATTGGAGCTTTCCAAAAAAGAACATTAACCCTGCGAGGACATCATTCATCATCATGCCGTTTGTAAATGCCAGTGGTGCCCAGACGCACATGCAATGAACTACCTGGAGGGAGATAACGCTTTTATTTTATTGCCACATTTGTAATAACACGCAGCCTAACTTCACTCGCCTCAAATGTTCTTTGGACTCCAATGTGAAAAAGCAAACAGAATGAATTGAATAATGTGATATATGCTACGAACATGCCACAATAGAGTCATAAACAAGCACTGGTATAGTCAATTTGCTTGGCAAGCCTGCATGTTTATTTTATTTCTTTTTTGCTAACATATGCAATAGATATGAAAAGTGTAAAAATAATTTTTAAAAAGTACAGGTGACAAGCCTATGTTTGGAAACAGTGGCGTAGCAAGGGGGGAGTGTGAGGGGTGGGGTGGGCGGACCAATCAGGCGGGAAACACCGGGGCCGCACCGGGCGGCCAATGGTCTAGCTACGCCACTGTGTGGAAAAAGAAAGTAAGTAAAAAAAATAAAAATCACAATTTAGCAAAAATAAGTAAAAAGAAACAAAAATATGACATGAAATAAAAACAATGAAACAGAAATATAAACTCGGATCGGCCAACCGTTTATACTATAGTGTACTTCTTTTTAGGCAAATGTGCAAGAGCATCATGCAGTCACTCAGTGAAGAGAGACAATGGCTGAAGTTGGCTCCCAATGCCTATGCGCTAGGCAGGGGTGGGTGTAAGCAAACTTTGAATGAAACTTGATATGACTAAAAGGCGAAATGAGTTGACAAAGCTCCATTTTGCCTATATTTACGTAGGTATTTTTATTATGACAGACCTAAAAATAATTATAGGAGTCTTTTTATTCTCCCCCCCAAAAAAATGGCCACTATGGGTGGCACGTTTGCGATCTGAACTGATACATTTGAGCTTACTGTCTTTCTACTTTATAGCATAGATTTAACTGATCCAAAATTCCTTAGCCAATGTCCCATTCTCGCCGTTCAGAACCTGTACGTTTAGCCACCCACTGGCAAACCTTTGGACTTTCCTCTCTAGCAGACTTTGTTGACTATTTCCCATGATTGCAATAATGGTCAAAAAAACACTCACAATATTGTTTGTCCAAATAATTTTTTGTTTAATAAAATTCGGTTCGGCTAAACCGTAGTTTCTTACAAAAATACTGGCTTTGCTACCATTGTTCTTACAAATTTTAACTGAACACTGTTCTATTTACACGAATCGGTGTGTTTTATGATTGATTCCACACAGAAAGATCTGTGAAACTAATAATTTGCTTAACAACGAGTTCCATGTTAACTCTTGTTCCAAGGATTACTTGATACCCCTGTTCGCATGGACATAAGTGTTGCTCTTGTTTTTGTTTAAAAATAATGGCTTCAATAAAAGGGCTTATGCTTTCTACAAAAAGTAGCTCTTGACCCTGGAACACGATAAATTAGCAGGACCTTGAAAGTATAGCATTTGTTAAGTTTGATTTGAAACATGAGCATTTATGATTTCCGTCGACCTTAACCCCTGAAACTGGTAGATAATGACCACTTCCCTTTTTTTTCATATCCTGTCTACTTTAAAAATGGTGTAGCTGATAGGCAGCACATGAACCAGCTCTGGTTTGGACGCTATACCCGCCCAACTCTCTGTAATAAAGACTATGTCTAGATTCTGTGACTCAGCGAACTCCGCAAACTCAAGTTTGTGCATTATTAGTGAGCGTGTGTTAATCAGCGTGCAGCTGAAGGAGAGAGGGGGATTGGTTTGAGTCAGTCAATAACTTTATTTCGGCCATTACGGCCATAAAAGTGTCACATTCATACTATACAATACAAACATAGTAAACAATCAATTTTTAAAAAGACAGTCCTTGATAACTTAGGCTTTTTCCTTTTGAAGACCTGACTTTCCTGAAGCGCCAAGGTATAGGAATCCTCAAAAGTGCATGTGCGAGAAATATATACAATGGTAACCATATTACAGAAACATGAACCTGGGAATGGTAGAGACTACCCTACCCCCAGATAATAGATAGAAACCGCAAAAGTGCAGTGCCAAGAGAACAAAAACGACAGAAAACTATTACAAAGATCCAGGAATAGGTTTAATCTGACTGACTAATACATTAAAATGGATTAAATGAACATTAAAAACAATTAAGATCAAAACCAGGAGATGTATCAGCAAAAGTCTATCCCGTTAAAGTTAACGGCATGACCCGTCATGCACTGCAATTCCGTGTTTGATTCAATTCTAAATCTTTGAATAAATACTTACATAAGATCAGTTAAAAAGTGATAAAATACAAAAGAGTTGGGTAGGTTACATGGTCAGTGCATGCCTTCTGCTAATCCACATTTTGCCTAAATATTTTGCAACTGCACAGACGATTAATGTACTGGAGTCTGATCTTAAGATATGTAACGCCTCGCTATGACATCGGGTGCCTAACTGTTTGCAGATAGGAGCTATCCACCTAGATCTCATTTGGTGGTACCTAGGGCAGGCAAAAAATATATGACTAATGGTCTCGGCTGCACAAGAGCAGCCAGGGCAAATCACAGAAGCAGAAGGGTGCTGGGACCAGGAGGCTACGAAGGTGTTGAGAGGGAGGGAGGGAGGGAGGGAGCCAAATCTGAATTGCATGAATAGTTTCCTATCTTGAGCGTTAGTGATAACCTCCACATAATGCTCAAAGGCGCCTTCCAGTTTGAATTCCATAAAGTTAAGAGTCAAACGGCCCCCTATTGGATGGGAAATGAGGGACTGCGCCACCCAATTCCAATAGTGTTTCTTAAGTTGGGCTTTGGTTGGGAGAGATTCTGGAGTAGCAGTGTCCCAAATGGCTTCCATCCCTAAAGTAGACAGCAGTGATTTTCACCCTGGTTATCCAGCTATTTTTTTTGTGGCAATCTAACGCATGGACTTCGTCCAGAGCAGCGGCACATGGATATAGCTCGGGGGTTGTTTTTAGACGTAACAGAAAGAGCAGGGGGCGTAGCTGGGCCTTTTGCACGATCGTGAATCTACCCAAGTCAAGTCTCAGCGGTTGCAGGGGGTGCTCTGTGGAAGGGAGCAAAGTGATCTCAAAAATTTGTTTTCAGTCACTAGTAGTGCATCCAAATTTTCATACCCCCAGAGTTCCACCCCATATAAAGCTGCTCCCAGGGCTTTATGATCGTAAATACAGATGGGGCAGCTATTGGCTTGCTCACTGAGATCTTGAGTTCCTTAACCAAAGCGCCCGAGATACGCCTTAGTTGGAGATTCTGCCGATTGGTTTGAGTCAATATTGTGGGATGTGTTGTCGTAATGTTAGAGATGGGAACGTATTGAAGTGAAAGATTACAGGCGGCACAGAGTGCGGGACCACACTGTGGATCGAAGATACTACAATTACTATTCCTACCTGTGAGGTGGCAGGCCATAAGTTCTTCTCATTAGTAGATCTGACTGGGCCTAGAATCTGGTGAGAAACGAGCAGAGGTTGTGCCGCTGTGCGCTGTCCGTGCGCAGACGGGTGAGCCTTTGGCACACCAGCTGCGCGCAGACGGGCGATCATCTTGTTTAAATGCCCCATTGACTAAGGGGGCATGGCCCCAGGGGGAATGGCTATAGTCCGATGAGAGAGCGAGATCATAAAAACAGGTGGGTAAACAAGTTCAGAACTGGGGTCTAGCAACCCTTTGACCCTGTAACAGGCACCCCCGCTCAAGAGTCGCACTGGTAAAAGAAGATAAATTAAAATAATAGTGAGGAAGAGAAACATAAAAATATTAAAATAGCATACTGAGACCCACTTCAAGATGGCGCCCAAACCTATCGGGAGCCAGGCAACTACGAAAACGGTGGTACAGATGTACCTACAAGGAAATCAAATATCGGCAATGTCCTTCCTGGACTCTTCAGAGTAAGTGCATAGTACGTTGTACGCAGCACGGACGCACTATCATCTCGTTTAAATGGCCCGCTGACTAAGGGGGCGTGGCCCCACGAGGCGTGGCTATGATCCGATGAGGGAGCAAGATCGTAAAAACAGGTGGGCAAACACAAATTCAGAACTGGGGTCCAGCAACCCCTTGGTCCTGTAGCAGGCTACCCCGCTTTAGTCTCGTACTGGTAAAAGGAGATACATTAAAACAATGGTGAGGAAGAGAAACACATAAAAATATTAAAATAGGGTACTGAGACCCACTTTAAGATGGCGCCTAAACCTATCGGGAGCCAGGCAACTCCGAAAACGGTGGTACAGATGTACCTACAAGGAAATCAAATCAGATGCATTTGCCTGATCACATGCACGCCTGCCTAAAAAGCAGCGCAGTTAAGTGCGGGGGCTGGCTGAACAATACCGGACTTTTCCAAAACTTTATTTCTTTGCATTCTTTATTTTTTAATGTATTGTGTGTGTTTTAACTAAGTTTACAGACTGCACAAAGCCAATAGTGCATTTTCTTGGCATCAATAAGAATCAAGATTTTCCAGTTATGTGCATTAAAGCCCAAGTTACTAACTTGTGTAACGATATATCTGTAAGAGACAGTAGTTAGTGACAGATTCCTTACCTTAGAATATCCCCAGGCGTCAGGCTGGATCCGGAAAGTTTTTGCGTAGCAGTACCCTTGCGTGTCGGTAAGCGGCGTCGTGCCGCTCCGCGTCCGTCGTCGGCGTCGTGATCGCCGGGATGACGTCGCGGGAAGTACTTAGACGCAGCCCCTGCGCGCTGACGTCAGTTCTACACGACTTTCCGTGCCAGGAACGCAGAGCCATGCAAGAAGCTGACATAGGTGTCTGAAAAATACTAGGGCCCTGAAAGGGATGTCCTTAACCCTAGAAATCAGTTCGCAGAACAGGGAGGATGGGTGGGGCGGTAAGGAATCTGTCACTAACTACTGTCTCTTACAGATATATCGTTACACAAGTTAGTAACTTGTGCATCTGAAAGAGACACGTTAGTGACAGGTTCCTTACCTTAGAATAGATACCCCAGCAATACCACCCCCGGTGGTGGGTCTGCGAACAAAGATCAGACAAGGAAGTCCCGGAGGACAGAACGGCCAAAGAAGCCGTCCCTCCGGACCTAACTGTCAAGGCAGTAATGCTTTGTAAATGTGTGCAGCGAGGCCCACGTAGCTGCCTGACAGATATCCTGCAGCGGAACACCGCGGCCTAAAGCCGTGGTAGCAGCCGTTGCCCTGGTGGAATGGGCACGCAGCCCAACTGGAGGCTCCTTCTTAGCCAAAGAATAGCAGGCTTTGATACACAAGGTTACCCAGCGGGAGATGGTTCTCTTGTGCACCGCCCAACCTTTTTGGCGCCCACGTAGCCAACAAAGAGCTGGTCATCCACCCGGAAGTGTTGTGTGCGGTTGATATAAAAGGAAAGCGCACGTTTTGGGTCCAGACGGTGGAGCCTCTCTTCCTCTCTGGAAGGATGCGGAGGAGGAAAGAAGGTGGGCAAAGTGATGGTCTGCCCAATGTGGAAGGCAGTAACCACCTTTGGCAAGAAGGACGGACGCGTCCTAAGAACAGCCTTGTCTGGATGGACAGACAGAAAGAGAGGTTTGCATGATAGAGCCTGGAGCTCACTCGCCCACCGAGCGGAGGTGATGGCCACCAGAAAGGCTGTCTTCAGAGTCAGAAGACGAAGAGGACAGTTATGTAGAGGCTCAAAAGGGAGCGCACATGAGAAAGGTAAGAACCAAGTTCAAGTCCCACTGAGGCATCACAAACGGAACAGGAGGGAAGAGGTGTGTAATGCCTTTTAGGAACCTGTTAACAACAGGGGACTTGAAAAGGGAGGGCTGATCAGGAAGCCTGAGGAAGGCCGAGATGGCACAAAGATAGCCCTTGATGGTACCCAGGGCAGAACCCTGTTGGGCCAGGGAAAGAAGGAACAGAAGAACCTCAGAAAGAGGGGCAGAGAGGGGATTCACAGCCTTTGCTGTGCACCATGCCACAAACTTGTTCCACCTCAGGCGTATACCACCTTAGTGGAGGGACGCCTGGCTGCCAGAATCACATCACAAACTTCGGGAGGCAAGTCGAAAGGAATCAACTGCCGCCGCTCAATCTCCACGCAAGCAGGTGGAGGCTGGACAGGTTCGGGTGGAGGACCGTCCCCTGCTGCTGCGACAGAAGATCCTCCCGAAGAGGCAGACGGATCGGGGGATCGACGCTCATACTGAGTAGCTCGGGATACCAAACTCTTCGAGTCCAGTCCGGAGCCACAAGGATGACTTGGGACCGGTCGCGCCGAATCTTCTTCAACACTCTGGGTAGAAGTGGTATAGGCGGAAAGCGTACAACAGACCGCAACTCCACTCGCGACGAAAAGCGTCGCCGAGCGAGTGCCGCCTTGGAAATTCCAACGCGCAGAACTGATGACATTGCGCGTTCTCTTCGGTGGCGAATAGATCTAACCAAGGCTCTCCCGACTGCAGAAAGAGTCCTTGCGCCACTTCCGAGTGAAGACGCCATTCGTGATCCATCATGCACCTGCGGCTGAGTTCGTCCGCCCTGGCGTTCAGGGAACCTGCCAGGTGTTGAACCATCAGGAACATGCCCTGATGTTCCAGCCATGTCCAGAGGCACAGAGCCTCCTGACAGAGGGTCCACGACCCCACCCCGCCTTGTTTGTTGCAGTACCACATGGCGGTGGTGTTGTCTGTGAACACCTGCACTACCTTCCCTTTGACAGAGGGAAGGAATGCCTTGAGTGCAAGTCGGATCGCCCGGAGCTCCAGAAGGTTGATATGGAGCCGGGACTCCGCCGGAGACCAGAGGCCTCTGATCTCCGCCTCTCCCATGTGACCGCCCCATCCCAGAAGGGACGCGTCCGTCACAACTGTGTGCTCTGCCTGGGGAAGGGAGAGGGATCTGCCCATGACCCATTGCCGGTTCGAGAGCCACCACTGCAACTGTTTTGCAGTCCCCTCCGAGATCTGGACGTGATCGGACAGGTTGCCCTGGTGATGCGCCCACTGGAACTTCAGGTCCCACTGCAGAGCCCGCATATGCCATCTGGCATGATCGACCAGCAGGATGCAGGAGGCCATGAGGCCCAGCAGCCTCAGGGTCATCCGTACCGAAACCCAGGATAAAGGCTGAAAGATCGGAATCATAGCCTGAATATCCCGGACTCGCCGTTCGGGAGGATAGGCCCGAAACTGCGTCGTGTCCAGAACTGCTCCAATGAAAAGGAGCTGTGGAGAAGGAATCAGATGCGACTTCGGCACATTGATGGAGAACCCCAGCGAGTGCAGGAGTTCGGCCGTAGTCTGGAGGTGGGAGACGACTGCCTGGGACGAGCCCGCCTGCAGCAGCCAGTCGTCGAGGTAGGGGAAGACTGGAACCCCTGCCCGGCGCAGATGAGCTGCGACCACCGCCATCACTTTGGTGAACACCAGAGGGGCACTTGTAAGGCCAAAGGGGAGCACAGTGAACTGAAAATGCTCGAGGCCTACCGTGAACCGCAGGTAACGCCGGTGGGCCGGCAGGACGGGGATGTGAAAATAAGCGTCCTGCAAGTCCAAAGCTACCAACCAGTCTCCAGGGTCGAGGGCAGTCAAGACCTGAGCTAGGGTGAGCATCTTGAACTTCTCCCTCCGGAGGAAGCGATTGACGTTCCGGAGGTCCAAGATAGGACGCATGTCCTCCTTGTCCTTTTTGGGCACCAGGAAGTAGTGGGAGTAGCAACCACGTCCTACTTCTGGGGTCGGAACATGCTGGATGGCCCTCTTGGCCAAGAGGGCCGTGACTTCCTTCTGCAGAAGTACCAAGTGATCCCCTGACATGCGGTGGAATTGAGGTGGCATGGCTGGGGGGGTGGTCTCGAAGGGGAGGAAGTAGCCCCTTCGGACAATGTCCAAGACCCACCTGTCCGAGGTGATGGGACGCCAGTGGTGAAGGTGATGGCGGACCCTGCCCCCTACTCGCGTGCTGTGCACCGGAAAGGAGGGACTAGGAGGGCTTGGAGGCCGCGGACGGGTTGGAGGTGGTGGCCTGACCCGCATGCTGGTTGCCCGAACCGCCACGGCGGTATCCACGTCCTCGGCCACGCGAAGACGCTTGCTGCGCGGGCCGGTGGCTGGGCAGCTGACGTGACTGGGCGCCCCTTCCGTGGCCACGAAAGGGGCGAAAAGCAGAGGTGAGCGGAGGGCGTACAACAGAAAGGCCCAGGGACTTGGCAGTAGCCCGTGAGTCCTTAAACCGCTCCAGCGCATGGTCTGCCTTTGAACCAAAAAGACCGACTCCATCAAAGGGCATGTCCATGAGTGTATTCTGGACATCACCCGAGAAACCAGTTGTCCTCAGCCAGGCGTGGCGACGCAGCGCCACCGTCGTTGCAAGCGATCTGCCCAGCGAGTCGGCGGTATCAAGGCCACAACGGATGGTGTATTTAGCCGCATCTCGCCCTTCCGCAATGGCGCAGGTAAGCAGTGTCTGGACCTCCTCAGAACACTGCGGCAAAACAGCCGCCACCGAATCCCACAGGGAGTGGGTATATCGGCCCAAAAGGCAAGCGGTGTTGACGGACCGCAAGCCAGCACTGGAGGAAGAAAAAGCCTTCTTCCCAAATTGGTCCAGGCGTTTGGATTCCCTATCCGGAGGGGCGGTAGGGAAGGCGGTTTGGGAGGCAGAGGCTTGGACAACCAAGCTCTCGGGGGTGGGATGTTGGGAGAGAAACAAGGGGTCGCCCGGAGCAGGGCGATGGCGTCGGGCCACGTTCCTATCCACAGGAGCCCCTGTGGTGGGTTTGGACCAGGCACCCAAAAGAACGTCAGTGAGTGCATCATTAAACGGCAGCACAGTCTCCGAGGAGGAAGCCGCCGGCTGAAGCACTTCTGTCAGGAGGTTAGTCCTGACGGCCACAGTAGGCAACTGGAGATGTAAGGCTCCAGCTGCTCTTCGCAACACCGTTGCAAAATTAGCTCCCTCTTCCGTAGCCACGGGAGGAGACAGCATGCCAGTGTCAGGGGAGGTGTCTAGACCACTGGCATCCCCAAGTTCCTCAGCCCAGTCCGGATCATACTCACACTGTTGTGTGAGAGGGTCCTCAGACCCCTCCCAGCTCTCCTGGTCCTCCTCTTGTTCAAAATATGGAGGAGGAGGGACATTTGGGACCCAAGGTCTCATCGGCGCCGGAGCCGGCGTCGAGCGACGTCGGTCTGGCTCCATGTCCGGAGCCGGAGAGAGCCGGGGACCGACGCCGTCCGGAGCCCCAGACGGCGTCAGGAACGGCACCGGGGACGTCGGCGGAGGCGTGGTTAGGTCAACCGGCGTCGATGGGGGTTGCGGTACCACCGGAGCCGGGATCGAGGCCGGGGCCGGAGCCGAGGCCGGGATGAAGGCTGGTGGGACAGGCGACGCCGGGACCGGAGTCGACGGCGGCGCCGGGGCAACCCCATCAGGGCCCGCGGGGCCCGAAGGCGCACCGGAGGGGCCTGAAGGCCCGAAGAGGCGGGCCATGGCCGACAGGAATTCCTGTATTTCGGCCGGAGTCGCCCCCGAACCCGGAAAGAACGGGTAATGCGGGGGCGGCTCTACAGGCATGTCCGGGGCCGCGGGGGCGGGGACGGTGCCGACTGGGGCCTCAGCCGAGTCGCGAGACCGGCGAGGCGAAGTCTTAGAGCGATGATGCTTCTTAGACTTTTTGTGCTTCGACTTACCCGAGGAGCGCGAAGACTTGGATTCCGACGACTGGCGGGGACTCCACGACCGGCCCCTCGACCTCTCCCGGGACCGGGGCTTGGTGCGGCGCGGAGCCGACTGCCGGACCTCGAGCAGCTTTCGAGACCGCTCTCGCAAAGCCTTCGGATGAAGTTTCCGGCAGTCAGGGCACGACTTCGTGTCGTGGTCTCGGCCGAGACAGAAGAGACACTCGAGATGCGGGTCCGTGATCGACATCATGCGACCACAGGCTCCGCATGGCTTGAAGCCGGGCATCCCTACGACACCTAGGAGTCGTGAAGACTTGATGAAGAAACAGTGAAAAAAAATTCACAAAAAAAGTTAGTCAAAAATTGACTAGGGCACTGCTCTTCCCGGATCTGCGCTTACTGGCGCGGAAAAAGAAGAACTGACGTCAGCGCGCAGGGGCGGCGTCTAAGTACTGCCCGCGACGTCATCCCGGCGATCACAACGCCGACGACGGACGCGGAGCCGCACGACGCCGCCTACCGACGCGCAAGGGTACTGCTACGCAAAAACTTTCCGGATCCAGCCTGACACCTGGGGATATTCTAAGGTAAGGAATCTGTCACTAACGTGTCTCTTTCAGATACAAGATATCAAACTGAATACAGACATAAAAGGAGTAGATTTTAATAATACTCAAGTTAAATTGGCTGCTTACACGGATGATATACGGATAGTAACTGAAGACCCAGGTCCTTCAATTGATGCCTTGATGTTAACGATAGGGAAATATTCTATGCACTCGGGATATAAGCTAAATAGGGACAAATCGGAGGTAAAACCTCTAAATGTTCACTGTACCAAAGAAATTTTAGGCAATTCAGGTCTTGCATGGCAACCGGGATATATAAGATACTTGGGTATAGAATTCGGTAGTAATATAATTGACACGCTACACCATAATGAAAATACAACTTTGGAAAAAATTAAAAAACTTCTAGATACATGGTCTCCAAAATGTATTACGTGATGGGGGAGAATTGAAACAATAAAGATGATGATTACGCCCTTAATTAATTATCTAATCAACATGCTCCCACTTACCCTAACAGAAGACTTCACCACAAACTTGATATCCTATTATCGAAATTTATATGGCTAGGCAAGAAAGCTAGAATTGGACTTAAAAAGCTAAGGTTGGACAAATCCCTAGGAGGAGTCAATTTGGCCGATTTTAAATTATACCAAACAGCCTTTCTGGCAAAACAGGGTTCTTATTGGATATCGCCTCCTATCAATTACACTCCTGTATGGTTAGAAATCGAAAAAGATATTCTTGATAATCTTAACCCCCTCGCCCTGCTTACCTCTAATCAAACAAAACTAATTAGATCTAAATCTATTTTCAAAAATACGAAAGCGGCGTTACTAAAAATAGATAAGAAACTCAACTCTAGCATAAAGCGATCCGAGTTGGAATCCATTTGGAACAATCGTAACATATTATATAAAGGGAGAACCATACATTATGATACCTGGATTAACAAAGGGATATTTTTCCCCCATCAGCTAGAGAACTCCTCATACCCAATTACATTTAGGGAACTCCAATCTAGATACAACTTGGACAACATCGAATTTTATAATTTTTTAAAGGTTAGAGCGGCACTATCAAAAGCCAAACTACACAACTCTCCCCCATCCCTGCCACATTTTGTGACACAGATTAATAAGCTGGGTCACCAAGTATCACATATCTATAAACTTCTTCGCCCCAAAACTTCGAATCTCAATAAAAATCTTATTGCTTTCTGGGAGCTACACTCTTCTAGCCCAGTACCAGAATCGAATCGGCCTCAAGTATGGAGTTCTACAACCCGTAATAAAATATCTCCAGTTTTGTCTCAAACGAAACTATGGCTTCTACATAAAGCTTTCTGGACACCGACTAGGTTGCACTCACAACACCTCTGCGATGATCCTATTTGCTGGAATTGTAAAGAAGACCCAGGCGATTTAGCCCACCTTATATTACATTGCAAAGCTGTATCGACATTTTGGGATAATGTGTTTGATTTCCTTTCAAAACTATTCAACTGCAAGTTAAAACGAGAATTCTCTACATTGACAACTGGTTTCCTTGCTGTAGATACATTACATTGTGCTGATAAAGCCCTATTAGATCTTTTATTCACATCAGCAATAAAAATGGTACTAAATAACTGGAAAGATACACATAAGGATTCATATAAGGGTTGGATGAATTGGATTATTCATCTCAGAGGCGCAGATATCGCTCTTCAAAACTCTCCCTGGAAATCTTCGACCAGATACATGTGGGATACACTGGACATATACTTTACCACACATAAACCACCGTGATCATCATACAGGTGCTACCTTTAAGCAATTCTTCCTACATATCCTCTCAATTATAAAACAATTTTTAAATGATGCATAAAATACTGTTTGGATTCTTATTCGTATTAACCCTAGTAAATTCTGTTGCTGAAAGACTTTTTCTCTCACTTATGTACTTGGACACAATACCTAATATAAGCAGGAGTAGACCTCAAACCCGTTTTATAGCGACTCATTTTTTCTAGTCTTTATTTAAGGTTATTAGTTTCTTATTAGTATTTCTTTAGCTCTTTCCTCTCGCTCTTCCTTTTTCATTTCGTGGGTTATTGGAAGATTCTCTATTAGTCCATAATATTCTGTATGAGCTGTACTTTGTTCTCATATATATTTCTTGGGATCATATTTCTTGTGTTTCATATTGTTAAGTCCTATGCTCTTTCCCAGTTGTTGTTCTGAACCAAATGTCATATTTTTGTACACTTCACGAAATGTGTTATTCTTTTATTTTCTTATGGAAATACCTAATAAATTATTTGAAATCGGGGTAAAGTGCTACAACATTCTACAGTGGTATGAGTAGCCCTAAATAAAAGGAAAGCATTCGAGAGAGCAGTTATGGAGATTTGAGAGCCAATGTTAAAGGGTGGTAAGTGAGGGAATTAATGGAGAAGGAGGTCATTGGGGATGCCAACAAACATGCTCGCACTGGGGGCCACCAGCACTAAAGTCAGCCCTGGACAAAAGTTGAAATGTTGCAGAGGACTGTGAGGAGAAGGAAAGCATAAGAGGAACTAATGTGTGGTAAGTAGTAGGTCACTGTAATGTCTTATTGAGTCTAGGCCTGAGGCTGATCGCCAACTTTCATGACTGAGCTAAACCTACACTAATATACATTGGGCCACTCATGGTACAGCCCTTATGATGAAATCTGCGTTTTATAGATCAGCAAAAAAAAGTGCATCAGAGAAATTGGGTGAAGTTGAATGAAAGCGAATATGCTTTTGGTAAATGTAAACAGTGAGAATCTGTTATATGAGAATGAAAAACAAAGAAGAGTAACAGGAGGCAGATGGCTAAGAGGTGGCAGGAGGCAGCCATGTGTGACTGAGAAGACAGTCCTCTCTTGAATGAGATTAGCCAGCTCAGAAAATGAAGTACAGGTTAAAGGTCATGCTAATCATAACAGGCTAGATGTGTCATGGAAAAGGGATGTGGGTTCACAGAAGAGCAACTGAGGGATGGAAGGGGAGGATAGAATGAGGAATAAAAGCGGCAAAAGCACCAGATAAACAAGGTCTCTGTAAGTATGCAATGCATGAATGCAGAGAGAAACCCACCCATATTTCCCCCATGATAGGAAAGACGATATTATGATAAGAAAGAGCTACAAGTGGGCAAAACATCCACCTTAATGAACAAGTTACTTACCTTCGGTAATGATATATCTGTAAGAGACATATATTAGTTATGGATTCCTCACCTTAAAATTCCCCCCAAGCGTCAGACTGGATCCGGAGAATTTTTCTTCAGCAGTACCCCTGCGCGTGGGTAGGTGGCGCCGGTCGACGCCGCGTTCATTGTTGGCGTCGTGGTCGCCGGAATGACGTCGCAGTATCTACTTAGACACCACCCATGCGCGCTGACGTCAGTTCTTTACACGACATTCCACGGCAGAAGTGCAGAGCCATGCAAGAGACTGACCACTGGTGCACAAAGACTAGGGCCCTGAAAAGGAGTCCGTTACCCTAGAAGTCAGTTCGCAGAACGGGGAGGATGGGTGGGGCGGTGAGGAATCCATAACTAATATATGTCTCTTACAGATGTATCGTTACCGAAGGTAAGTAACTTGTTCATCTGAAAGAGACTATTAGTTATGGATTCCTCAGCTTAGAATAGATACCCCAGCAATACCAACCCCGGTGGTGTGTCTGCGAACCAAGTTCACACCAGAAAGTCCTGGAGAACTGAACGGCCAAAGAAGCCGTCCCTCCGGACTTGGCTGTCCAGGCAGTAGTGTTTAGTAAACGTGTGCAATGAAGCCCACGTGGCTGCCTGGCAGATGTCATGAAGAGGGACTCCACGTCCCAAAGCAGAAGTGGCTGCCATCTCCCTGGTGGAATAGGCACGCAGCCCCACTGGAGGTTCCTTCTTTGCCAAGGAATAACAGAATTTGATGCAAAGAACGACCCATCGAGAGATGGTCCGCTTTTGCACGGCCCGACCTTTCTTGGCGCCCACATAGCCAACAAAGAGCTGGTCATCCACCCGGAATTGTTTTGTGCGATCCAAATAAAATGAAAGCGCACGTTTTGGATCCAGACGGTGGAGCCTCTCCTCCTCTTTAGAAGAATGTGGGGGCGGGAAGAAGGTGGGCAAAGTGTTGGTCTGTCCTATGTGGAAAGAGGTAACCACTTTGGGAAGGAAGGAAGGCCTAGTGCGAAGGACAACTTTGTCCGGATGAACAGCCTGGAAAGGAGGTTTGGAAGAAAGAGCCTGAAGCTCACTCACCCTGCGAGCAGAGGTGATGACAACCAAAAAGGCAATTTTAAGTGTCAAAAGTCTGAGAGGACAGTTATGTAGCGGCTCGAAAGGAGCGCACATAAGGTAGGTTAGAACCAGGTACAAGTCCCACTGGGGCATTACGAAAGGAACAGGAGGAAACAAGTGAGTAATGCCCTTAAGGAAGCGATTTACAATAGGGGACTTGAAAAGAGAAGGCTGATCAGGAAGCCGAAGAAAGGCCGAAAGATAGCCTTTTAGAGTGCCCAGAGCAGAGCCCTGCTGGGCCAAAGAAATAATTAAGAGGAGATTCTCTGCAAGGGGGGCAGAAAGGGGATCCACAGCCTTTGCTGCGCACCATGCCACAAATTTGTTCCATCTACAGGCGTATTCCGTTTTGGTGGAGGGACGCCTGGCTGCCAAGATAAATTTACAGACTTTGGGAGGAAGGTCGAAAGCTGTCAACTGTCACCGCTCAATCTCCACGCAAGGAGGTGGAGGCTGGACAAGTTTGGGTGGAGGACCGTCCCCTGCTGCTGCGACAGAAGATCCTCCCGAAGAGGCAGTCTGATCGGAGGATCGATGGACATGTGCAGCAGCTCGGGAAACCAGACTCTTCGTGCCCAGTCCGGGGCCACAAGAATGACTTTGGCCTGGCCGCGCTTGAGCTTCTTCAGCACTCTGGGCAGAAGTGGTATAGGCAGAAAGGCATATAGAAGACCGCAACTCCACTTGCGATGAAAAGCGTTGCCTAGCGAGTGCCGCCTTGGAAATTCCAACGCGCAGAATTGCTGACATTGCGCGTTCTCTTCGGTGGTGAATAGATCTAACCAAGGCTCTCCCCACTGCTGAAAGAGACCTTGCACCACCTCTGAGTGAAGACGCCATTCGTGATCCATCATGCACCGGCGGCTGAGTTCGTCCGCCCTGGCGTTGAGAGAACCTGCCAGGTGTTGAACCAGCAGGGACATGCAATGATGTTCCAGCCACTTCCAGAGATGAAGTGCCTCCTGACATAGGGTCCACGACCCGACCCCGCCCCGTTTGTTGCAGTACCTTATTGCCGTGGTGTTGTCCATGAACACCTGCACTACTCTCCCTTTGACAGAAGGAAGGAATGCCTTCAGTGCAAGACGGATCGCCCGAAGCTCCAGAAGGTTGATGTGGAGCCCGGACTCCGCCGGAGACCAGAGGCCTCTAATCTCCGCCTCTCCCATGTGGCCGCCCCACCCCAGAAGTGATGCATCTGTCACCACTGTGAACTCTGGCTGGGGAAGGGAGAGGGACCTGCCGTTGACCCAATTCTGGTTCGTTAGCCACCACTGCAATTGATGGGCAGTGCCCACCGAGATCTGGATGCAATCGGAAAGATTCCCCTGATGCTGTGCCCACTGGAACTTCAGGTCCCACTGCAGAGCCCGCATACGCCACCTGGCATAGTCGACCAGCAGGATGCAGGAGGCCATATGGCCCAGTAGCCTCAGGGTCATTCTGACCGAAACCCGGGATAAAGGCTGAAAGAGAGGAATCATAGCCTGAATATTCCAGACTCGCTGCTCGGGAGGATAAGCCCGAAACTGTGCTGTGTCCAGAACCGCTCCGATGAAAAGGAGCTTCTGAGAGGGAATCGGGTGCGACTTCGGCACGTTGATGGTGAGGAGGTCGGCCGTAGTCTGGAGGTGGGAGATGACTGCCTGGGGCGACCCACCTTCAACAGCCAGTCGTCGAGATAGGGGAAGACTGGAACCCCTGATCTGCGACCACCGCCATCACTTTCGTGAACACCCGAGGGGCGCTGGTAAGGCGAAATAGGAGCACGATAAACTGAAAGTGCTCGTGACCTACCGTGAACCGCAGGTAACGCCTGTGAGCCGGCAGGACGGGGATGTGAAAATAAGCGTCCTGCAAGTCCAACGCTACCATCCAGTTTCCAGGGTCGAGGGCAGACAGGACCTGAGCCAATGTCAACATTTTGAACTTCTCCTTCCGGAGGAAGCGGTTGACGTTCCTGAGATCCAAGATAGGACGCAGGCCCTTGTCCATCTTGGGCACCAGAAAGTAGTGGGAATAACAACCACGACCTACTTCTGGGGCAGTAACTCACTCGATGGCTCCCTTGGCCAAGAGAGCTGTAACTTCCTGTTGGAGAAGGGCCAAGTGATCCTCCGACATGTGATGGAATTGAGGTGGCATGGATGGAGGGGTAGTCTCGAAGGGGAGGGAGTAGCCCTTTCGGACTATCTGCAAAACCCACCTGTCCGACGTGATGTTGAGCCAGTGGGGGAGGTGATGGCGAAACCTGCCGCCCACTGGCGAATGGTGGCCCTGAAAGGTCGGACTAGGAGGGCTTGGAGGCTGCTGCAGAGGGGGTGCTGGTGGGTTGGCCCGCCCGCTGGCCCCCAGACCCACGACGGTGGATCCCACATCCCTGGCCGTGCAGAGGCTGAACAGCTTGCGCAGGCCTGTGGCTCTGCGCGGAACGTGGCGGAGCACCCCTTCCGTAGCCACGAAAGGGGCGAAAAGCAGACTGCACGGGGCGAGAGGTGGAAGGGAGGCCCAAGGATCTGGCCGTAGCCCTGGAGTCCTTAAAGCGCTCGAGCGTGTTGTGTTGTCTGCTTTGTCGCCAAACAAGCGACGGCCATCAAAGGGCACGTCCAAAAGTGTAGCTTGGACATCACCCGAAAAGCCAGTGGAACTCAGCCAGGCATACTAGGGCTACTGACATTGAAATCATCCTGCCCAGTGAGTCGGCGGTGTCCAGCCCACACCGTATGGCGAACTTCGCTGCGTCTCTCCCTTCGGCCGCTGCATGGGAGAGCACGGCCCGTGCTTCCTCCAGGCACTGCAGCAGCACCTGCGTGACCGTGTCCCACACAGAATGGGAGTAACGGCCCTAGAGACATGCAGTGTTCACCAAACGCAGTGAGGAAGAAAACATTTTCTTCCCAAGATGGTCCAGCTTCTTGGATTCCCTATCAGGTGGTGCAGTAGGGAATGCACCCTTGGAAGTCGAGGCTTGGACCACCAAGCTCTCAGGGCTGGGGTGTCGGGAGAGGAAAATGGGGTCGCCGGGGGCCGGGCGGTCGCGTCGGGCAATCACCCTATCCACAAGAGCCCCTGTGTTGGGCTTGGACCAAGTGCCCAAAAGGATGTCCGTGAGGGCCTCATTGAACGGCAGCTGCCGGTTGAAGCACCTCGGTCAGGAGGTTAGTCCTAACTGGCACTGTAGGAAGCTCAAGGTTTAAGGCCTCAGTCGCTCTACGCAACACCACTGCATATGATGCACCCTCCTCCGTAGCCACGGAAGGGGGAGAAAGCAAGCCAAGGTCTGGAGAGGTGTCAAGACCACTGGCCTCACCCAACTCCTCTCTCCAGACCGGTTCTTCCAACTGGTCTGCCAGAGGGTACACAGACCCCTCCCAGTCCTCCTAATCCTCCTCTGGTAGCCACTCAGGGCGACAGGAAACACCAGGGGAGAACAGGGGTACAAAAGTACTGGTCGGCGCCAGTCCTGGCGTCGGGCGATGTCGGTCCGGCTCTGTGTCCACATCAAGGGGGAGGCCGGGGTCGACGTCGGATGGGGACACAACCGGCGTCGGAGGGGGCGGAGGTGTCGCCAATGGATTCGGCGCCGGAGGTGTCGTCACAAGGTCGACCAGCGCCGATCCAGATCCAGGCCTGGATCCCTGCGGCGCCGGAGCCGAAGCCGCCAGCATCGAAGGCCTAGAGCCCCCAGCTGAGTCCGCGGGGACCGAAGGCGCGCCGGAGGAGCCGGGCTGCCCAAAAATTGAGTGGAGGGCTTCGTAAAAACTACGAAGTTGGGCAGGGGTCGCTCTGGCTCCCGGAATGGGAGGGAGGCTCAGAGTCGACCCAACAGGCTCCGCGGGCGGAGCCGGACGACTACCATCCGCGTCCCGTTGGCCGACTGACTGGGAGAACGCAAAGAGCGACGGTGCTTCTTCGCCTTCTTTTTGTGCACAAAGACTTCGACGAGGAGTGGTGGTGATGGCTCCGCGACCGGTCCCGCGACTTCCCTCTCGACCGGGACCTCGAGCGGCGCGAAACCGACTGCCGGGCCTCTAGAAGCTTTCGGGACCGCTCCCGCAAAGACTTCGGGGCCATGGCCCGGCACTCGGAGCACGACTTCGGGTCGTGGTTCAGGCACCAGAGGCACACAAGATGGGGGTCAGTCACTGACATCAGCTTGTGGCAGGAGCCACAAGGCATGAAGCCGGTCCGCCGAGATGACATCCCTGTGCACCAGGAGTCGTGACGACTCGAAAAGATGTCGACAAAATGTGGCAAAAAAAGAGTCAAAAAGTGACTTGAGGTACCACTCTCTCCGGATCTGCGCTTGCTGGCACGGAAAAAGAAAGAACTGACGTCAGCACGCAGGGGCGGCGTCTAAGTAGATGCCGCAACGTCATTCCGGCGACCACAACGCCAACGACGAATGCAGAGTCGACGGACGCCACCTACCGACGCGCAGGTGTACTGCTGAAGAAAAATTCTCCGGATACAGTCTGATGCCTGGGGGTAATACTAAGGGGAGGAATCCATAACTAATAGTCTCTTTCAGATATCATGAGTAGGAATAGTCAAGGCTTATACTGTTAACTAGTATCTCCGCTGTTGTCTTCAGGGGGATCTAGATTTGTCTCCTTGACACTTGCCAGCTCTTACACACCCTGATCAAACTGTCTGTCAGCTTGTTTGCCAAAAGAGTGATCAGTGGATCGACCATGACATTAAGTCTGCAAGGAGGAAGTAGACTGGTCCAGCGCAGACTTCAAGGGTATACTAGCCATGAATGTTGTTTCAAAGGGGAATGATTCTAAACTATCTAAGAACTATTCAAGATCCTCTAGTTCAGTGTTTCAGAGGACTTCCCTATTGAACGGAATCCACATTGTGGCGAGTTTCATCACACCAAATGTGGATATTTTCTCAGTTACAGAGTATCTGCTTCAGGACTGAGAAGGCGTTTCTCTTTATGCTGGCCTCAATAGACAAGTCTGAAGAGATATGGATCCTAAGAATGGGATATTTTGGCGTGCCTCTTGAAGATAAATCAGGATTTTTCATGTCTAAAAAAGCATTCAATGGTTGACCTGGGATGAGACGAGTCTTGTGTGGTTGGTTAGCAAGAACGGATCCTATAGGCCCTTTGCAGCTCCGTGAGGATTAAAGGTTCTCTTCAGTAGTGAAGGTAGCACGTCTGCTGGAACTGCCAACATATTGCCAATTTTAATTTTCTCTGGTACTTTGTAAACTCAAACACTGTCACATTTTGCTATGTTTTCCAAGTTGCTAATCTTTCTTCACAGATGCAACATATCATGTTCCCAATTGGGGGGTGCCATTCAAACAGTCGTCCGCACCACCTATTCTCTTCCCCACCACTTCTAGACTTGTGTGATAAAAGTCTGTATCCGACCTCGTTGATTTGACTTCAAAAGCTCATTCAGCAATCGTGGAGCTGACAGTTCTCAATGTCACCCCCTCATTACTGCATTGTCCCTGGATAGGTACAGCTAGCTTACTACCCGCAAATACCTCCTTAAAGAAGAGTTGCCTCGAGGCTTTGAAGATGACATAACTTGGTTCTATGTGTAGACTGTAGTAGGGGCAGTTAATAAGTACGGGATAATATCGAACATCATTATGGATGGTCAGATGCTGCTGCCCCTGCACGATGATCACAATGTGCATCAGTCTGCTATGGATGACTCATGTCTTTATTTTAGGAGTGGCCAATGACTTCCCTAGAAGAGTTCTGTTTGCAAGTATGGAAAATGAGTCAGTGCAGAAACCACTGTGTGCCAGCAGAGAGAATGGAAGGTGAAGGCTCAAGAGAGTCTGGGGACTAACAACTAGGTTATCACTGTAACAGTATCAATTAGCATGCACAGTGGGTTTCATTTACTTTGGTATGCTATATAACGTGAGGATGGTTCTCTGCCTCAGTTTACAACTGGCCATCAACCCCTTAAGAAGTAACAACCCCTCGCGACTCTGCAAAAGTGGCAGATTCTCCTAGAAATTTTGTTGTCCCAGTCTCACTCATGGGGCGTTGCAATTCGCTGTTGGCAAACTGTTTCTCTGGTGTGTTAGGTTTAAAAACCCCATTCTCGTTATACACCTGTTCCATTTCGTATTAGGTTAGCAGTGTGCGGCTAAATTAGGCACCATTCGTATTCACGTTATGCAACCCACTGAGTTATCCGTGCAATGTGCAAGCTTCAGTTAGCGAGTGTGACTCCATTTTGTATTTCATAATCCCTATTAGGCTGTGTCTGAACCAGGCCTCATTATTCGTATTGCTTGCCTTAGCAGAACACTGTATTTAGTTATTATTTTTTTTCCTGTTCAAGGTTGCCTTCCGACTTACTAACGAATAGGCCATTCTGCCCTCGCATACCTATCTGTGTGTGTAGCTCTGCTCCCACGTTAGGAGACGCTGAGCCCCAGCACGGCAACCTTGAAACTGTGATAGTGTGTACCCATCTAGCAGGTGGTAGCCCATCCTTCTGTGCCTCCTTTGTTCACGTTCGGCCTAAGCCGGTAACTTTCCACTGTGGGCGTGATTGGAGGTTCTTGGGAGGAATGGTAATGCGTTGCAGACTGTTGGGGGGTCAGTCCCTCGGCAGACATCTTAGGGTGCAGGTCAGATTGGACTCCTCTGCAGAGTATTGCTAATAAATAACTGTTTGTATTCTCTACTGTTTGACCGACTCTTCATTTTGGTAGAAGGCGAGTAGGAGGTTATAGATAACCCGGCTGGCCCTTTTCGGGTCACTTCCTTCAGTTGGCGCCCACCCCGCAAGTTGACCCAACTCACCCGTAACCGGGTTGCAGGGTCGGGGTTGCGTCCGGTCGGGCGGATCGGGGATCTCCACATGATAAGAGCCCGGTTCTCTTGGCTGCCCCGCCCGGCTGATCGGGCGACTCCTCGTCTAGAGGTCACCGGCTGGGGTCCTGAGAAGGCGAAACCTTGGATTTGATCGTTTGGTCCGAATAGTTGGCAGTGGAGAATAATCTTGCTCGACCTGAGTGCACCAGGTGAGTGATTTGACCTCTTGGAAAATGTGGCGCCATGGTTGAACGACATGAGCCTACGGGCTGTGTCTGGTACAGTCTCCGGACTGTCTTGTCTTCAAATTGGTGGGTTTGCGGACCCTTAAGGACACAGAGTGTTTGTGAGCAGTCTACCAGGCCAACTGGAAATTCGGCCTATTCTTGAAAAGGTCTGGGACTGTTTGCAAGCAATCTGCCAGGCCAACTGGAAATTCGGTCTATTCTTGAAAAGGTCTGGGGCTGAAGCCTGTCTTCTTGTCTTGGAACAGTCTTTGGACTGTCGTGTCTTGGTGCAGTCTGCGGACTGTGGAGTGCGGTTTCCGGACTGCTTTTGATTTGGTTTGTGGACCGTTTTGTTGGTTGATGTTGTATTTGTCCATTGGGGACAGTGCATGTGTCTTATATTAAGATGCCTTGTTTAATTAAGTTAGGGTGTTTTGGATGTCGGTGTTGTTCCACCGAGGCTCGATTGGAAGAGAGGCAGCCTGCGCCTCTGCAGGGTACCCCAAATTTTGATGTATACGTCAAGCACAGCATTGGCCCTATTATGTTTAGCACGTTGTGGAATAAATATACAAGGGACAATGCTGACTTACAGTGGCCGCTTACTGGCACATTTGATGAACAGAAGTTGAATTATTTGCAGGATAAATTGTTCGCCAAAAGGAGCAGGCAGTCTATAATGGATTCTCTGAGGGTATGGCAGAAGAAGGCAAAACAACGACGGATATGAGCAGAGAAACAAGCTCGGAGGGGACAGACGCAAACGATAACGCAGAAAGCAATGGCCTATGACAGAGAAAAGATCGAGAAAGGCATAGAATGTGCAGATAGGAAGTTTCGATTACAGAGTGATAAATGTTATGTTGCTCGATAGGAAGGTCATGATTTTGTTGAGGAGTTACTGGATTCTCGACCCCCACCTCCTTATGCCCCTGAACGGATATACCCCATGATCCCAACATCTCAGCATTCGGCCTCTGGTTCTGCTATCCCAAGTCTTTCTGTTTCCAGCTCTGCTGCTTCGGCCACAACCCCGCCTGTTTCTTCCCCACCTTCGCAAGTTACAGGGGCGGGGTGCCGTCAGCTCTCCTATTCTGTCTCCTGGCTCTGTATCTGTGGCTACGCCTTCTCTTACTCCTACAACACAGTCTTTGTTTGCGATGGTGCCCGTTCCCTCGTCTGCTCCTTCTCCCTTGAGTGTGTTACCTCGGGCATTGCAAGATGCCGAGACGCCTGTCCGTGGAGTACATGGAGCGAATTGGGCAGCGGCCGGTGACCGCATGGAGAAAGTGTTGGTGCGCTCTGCTGTGGGTGATGAGGAAAAGAGAATGGTGGCTGACCAAGCTGCACAGTGGGCTCGGAATCCGATTTATAGTGTGGAAGATGTGTGGAGCATGATGAAAGATTATGAGCCGTTTATACAGCAACATGCTCTTAAGCATATGTCGACTTTGTTGATAGGATTGTGGGAACAGTGTTTCCAGGGTATTGCACCGCAGATCATCAATGACATTCGGTTAGGGTCTACACTACAGATATGGCCCCTGAGGTTTTCAGTAATGTGACGACATTGGTGGGTTACTGGGGTAGACTACTTCAGAAGGTCCCAACGACAATATCACAGTTTCCCATGAGGAAAGTTCATCCCATTTACCACCCCGAAATACCAGAGTTGCGAGACGACCATGACATTGTTACTCGCCCGCGAGTGGCAGCCCGTTTTCAGGAACAGTGGGTCTACACTCCATGGAGGAGTGAGGTATTATCCTTAAAGGGTCAATTGCCGGACCCTCGGAAAAACCCAACTGCGTACTATAAAGAATTGACAGAGGCGGCCTCCTCCACAGTGATGACATTAGCTGATATAGAGTTGTTTTTCGGCCTGTTGGTACCGGTGGATATATGGAGACAGGTGCATACGCAGGATCACGTAGTGGAATTGGGTGGAACATGGGACGAGATCAGAGCGTGGGATAAGGACTGTAAGCCCGGCGAGAAGCCGAAGGCGGAGCTGTTGGCTTTGCCGGGCGTATTATCACTTACATGCATTCCCTTATCCCGCCGAGACGAGTGGACTGGGACAAGTTGACTGCTTGTCGTCAGAAGAAGGATGAAAGTGTATCTGATTTCTTTACTAGGTTTGAAGGGGTGTTTTGGGATTTTAGCGGCCAAGATCTGTCACAGGAGGGTGGTGTTCGTTTGTTCGTTAACAGATGTGTCACCAATTTGCTTCCCGAGATTGCGACTAGGTTGCAGACTTCGGAAAGCACATGGACCACCTCATCCCCGTCAGTGATTTTGAGTATGGCACAATATTACGAGCATAGAGAGAATGAGGACAAAGAGAAGGTAGAGAAAAAGTCCAAGGAGTTGAAGACGAGAGTGTTGATGCAGCAAGTGACAAGGGGAAATGGTAGAGGTTCGGGCCTGGCACAGCGAGGGTCCCGGCCGGACAGGAATAGTACTATCGGTGCGCCCGTAGGGTACAACCAATGTGCGTATTGTAAAAAGGAGGGGCATTGGCGAAGTGAGTGTCCGGAGTTGTCACAGAAAGTTGAAGACCCAAGAGGTCAGGGTTTTAGAGGACGTGGTAGAGGAGGCCGAGGGGTGGTGCAGTCCGAGAATTCCTCGTATTCTCATCAGAACAAGAACTATTTTGACGACCCTTGAGGCAGACAGTATTATCATGACGACTATGACCTGGACGAAGTGACGGGGTTGTCCCACAGCTAGGACAGCCAGGGACAGGGTGAGGGACCAGTTCCGGTGCCTGTAGATCAGCGCGGACCCCATGTCACTGCAGATTTGCAAGGTACGACCAAGACATTTTTTGTTGATACAGGGGCTATGAATAGCTCTATTTCCCGTTCACTGGTCCCGGGGGCAGCTCTGTCTGGCCAAAACAATGTTTTGGTAGGTTTTTAGGGCATGCCAGTTGTTAGCTCCATTTCCAAGCCTCTTGCTCGGACTATTGGTCCTTTTACAGTAGATTCGCCATTTTTGTTGACGACAAACTGTGGAGAGAATTTGATGGGTTTGGATTTGTTGAAGAGATTACATACCACCATCTTTTGTTCCCCAGATGGTGTTTATATGACCGTTGGGCCACAAGTGGCTTGTGCAAAGCAATGCTTTGCTAAAGATGCCCCCCTCCAAGCTGAGTTCAAAGAGGTGCCACGTAGCTTGTGGGCAACAGGAGATACGGACGTTGGGTTACTGCAGATCCCGCCGGTCTCTATTCAGATCAAAGATAATGCTGTATTGCCACGTGTTCCCCAGTATAAGATTTCCCAAGCAGGAGAAAAGGCCTTGTTGCGAATAATACAGGATTTGGTGGAGTCTGGTGTGGTTGAAGAGACAACGGCAAATGTGTGTAATAGCCCTATCCTCCCGATTCTCAAGAAGGCACCCTTGGACTCTTCTGATGCTCATCCTGACGTCTATCGCTTTGTAATTGACCTCAGAGAGGTTAATAAAATTGTGGTGCCTCAATATCCTGTAGTCCCCAACATTACCACGATATTGACAATGATTCCCTCATCGGCCAAATTCGTTTCCGTAATCGATTTAAAGAATGCTTTCTTTAGTATTCCGATCCATACAGATATCGGTTTGGATTTGCCCTAGCTGGCAGGAGCTTTAGATTCTGTCGTGTTCCTCAAGGCTATACGGAAAGTCCTAGTATTTATAGTCAAGCTTTAAAAACCCAAATGGATTCTTTGGGACTTCCTCCTGGTAAAACGCTAATGCAGTGTGTTGACGATCTCCTTGTGGCCTCTGATACTAAAGATGGCTGTAAAGACGCCACTGTTAAACTGCTGTTGCATTTAGCGCACCATGGCCATAAGGTGTCTCTTTCCAAGCTTCAATACTGTCGATAGGAGGTCACCTATTTAGGTCACCTACTGTCGAAGGAGGGTCGCAGACTAACACCTGAACGCATATCTGCTATAACTAACATGCCTGTTCCCAAGACCCAGCGTGAAGTACGTGCATTAATTGGTATTATCTCGTATTGTCGACATTGGATTCCCAACTATTCCCTACTAACGAAACCCCTCCTTAACCTGACTACTAAAGAAGTGCATGAGCCCCTGCCTTGGACATCCGCATGCCAGCAAGATTTTGAGCAATTAAAGGTTGCGCTTTGCTCTGCTCCTGTGCTTGGTACTCCTGATTACCAGAAGCCTTTTGTGCTTTACGTACACGAGGTGGATGGTTGCGCGCTCTCCGTTTTAACACAGGGTTTTGGTGGTAAGCAGAGACCCTGCGCTTATTTTTCTGCCATTTTGGATAACGTCGCCAGAGCACTCCCGAGCTGCCTAAGAGCTGCCGCGGCAGTGGCGGTTTCTATCAGGCAATCGGCAGGACTCGTTGTTGATACTGACCTCACAGTAATGGTACCCCATGCTGTGGATAAACTTTTGAACAAGACAAAAATGCAGCACCTTACTAGTGCGCATCTGACTGGATATGAGCTCACTTTGTTTGCTCCGCACATTACCATCAAAAGATGTGCCACTCTGAACCCAGCCACATTACTACCCCTCCCTTCGGCGAGTAATGACACAGATGCACATGATTGTGTGTACAGAACGGAAGAGGAGATGAAAGGACGGGTAGACTTGACTGATGTTCCCCTATCTGACCCCCAAGGGGAACTATATGTCGATGGCTCTTGTTTCAAATTATCAGATGGCACCACCACTGCAGCATATGCAATTACGACGTTACGCACTGTAGTTGAGACATCCCGTGTCCCATACCAATCAGCCCAGGCTGCAGAGTTAGTTGCCCTTCTTCGGGCTTGCAAGTTGAGCGAGGGACTGACTGTCAATATCTACACTGACAGCCAGTACGCCTTTGGGGTTGCCCATAATTTTGGGCGCCTCTGGGCGGAGAGAGGGTTCTTGACTTCACATGGATTGCAAATACAGAATGGCCCACTGATACATAGACTTTTGTCAGCCCCAACACTTCCCGATAAGTTAGCGATAAGTTAGCGATAATAAAATGTGGTGCACACAAGGCAATAACAGATGATGTTGGAAGAGGAAATGCATTTGCAGACCAAACAGCTAAAGAGACAGCTAGGTCAAAGATGAAAAAGATGTTTGTGGCAGGACCTGCTAGGTGGGTCCCAGACAATGGAATGTTTGAAGACACGTTAGAAAACGTTAAAGAGATCCAGAGTGAGGCAACATTAGACGAATTGGCAATATGGCAGGAGAGTACAGGGCGTCTAGATGAGGATGGGTGCTGGACAGATAAGTCGGAGAAACAGAGATGGATGTTACCCAACGCTTACGTGCTCACAGTGGTTACCATGGCTCGTGGCCCAGCCCACATTAGTGCCAAAGGAATATGTAAGGTGTTGGACCCAGTATGGCAGAATGACAATATTCCCAAGGTTGCCACCCATTTAGTGAAACACTATGATTTGCATGACACATAATCCTGGGAAAGGTACTCCTACACCCTCAGGTAACGTTGCACCGCCTTCCTTCCCTTTCGAGGTTCTCCAGATGGATTTCATCGAAATGGAACGAGTTAATCTAAAGTATGTGCTGGTAGTGATTTGTGCATTCAGTAAATGGATTGAGGTTTACCCCACTAAGGAGAATACGGCTATGGCGACGGCGAAGGCACTCTTAAAAGAGTACTTCCCGCGCTATGGATTGCCACGTGTGATCTGGAGTGATAACGGAAGTCACTTCAATTCGAAAGTCATCGAATTGGTGTGCAAAGGCTTGCATATTAAGCAGAAGTTTCACGCAGCGAACCACCCCCAGTCAGCAGGCCTGGTTGAGAAGTAGAATGGTACTCTCAAACTGAAGTTAGCAAAAATACAAGAAAGTACAGGATTGCAATGGCCAGATGCGTTACCTTTAGCTTTGTTATCTAGTAACAGCACATTCTAGGACAGGGTTGTCACCTTATGAAGTGGTCTTTGGCCGCCCTGCTAATATCTGGGGCGTCCCAAGGCACAAGCGCTTTTCTGAGATAGAGTACCCTTTACTTGTGGACTATTTGTATGAATTGGCTAAAGATCTTCGTTCTCTTCATCAACAGATCCAGGAGACATTGCGACCAGTACCAGAGGGGCCCGGACATCAGTTGCAGCCCGGTGACTATGTCCTAGTGAAAAACTTCCAGAGAAAGCTGCCAGGAGCCTCGTTGGAAAGGGCCACTGTTGGTCCTCCTTGCCACCCGCACCACGGTGAAGCTCGACGGCCGGAAGCACTGGGTGCATGGGACACACTGCAAGAAGGTTCCTCTCCCACTTCCCTACGACAAGTGGGTGCTTGAAGGCATTGCTGACCAGGAAGGGGAACGGGTGCCCAGTTTCGTTCCTTTCTCTGACGCCCGGCTTAGGTGGGCGCAGACGGACGAGGAGAGTGATGCTGCCTTGCTCGAGGCGGTTCCCCCGCAGATAGGGGCCACCCCAGTTTCTCCCACTTCTGACCCACAAGAGTCCGAGTCTCAGTGCCCATCTGATCCGAGTTTCACCCCCTTTTTGTTGACGAAACAGTGCCTGGAGTCACCAGGTATAATTTACGACCCCGGAAGAAGGACAGTGCACCAGAGGGACAGTCTAGCAGTTAGGGAAGGACTTGAGATCAGGTTGTGGGTACTGTGTCTAAGGTGCCTGCGATAGAGTAGGGTGAGCTGAACAGGTGCACTGCCCTGGACACTGGACAGGATCGTTGAGGGTACTTGCCCTGGAGGGTGGGGGCCCTATCCTGAAAGAAGAAGGATTGGTTTTCAACAAGGGTTGCGATCGCGCAGCCCCATCGAGGGAGTGCTGCATAGCACAGTCGTTGATGAACGATAGGAGCCTACCAGCGAGGCTCTAGATGGACGCTGGGTGACTTGTGCCCCTCTGGTTGGTTGTGTTTTTGTGGCTCCAATTCCTAAGGCTTTTTCTATGTACCCATTTGGCCATGCAGTCATGAGGGAGGAACAGCCCCTGGTGGCCCCTCCACTCCATTCAGCCCCTAGAGCAGAATGGTCCTGGGTGGTCTAGCTGGTCTACTAGGAGTAAGATAGTAGTGGTGATTTTCCTTCTCATTGTAATGATCATACTGTTTGGGGTGGTATGGTATTTAGAAGAACAACATCCAGTCCACACTCTGATAGGGACTACCCCGGTTCCACCCGAGCACCTGTTTGTCACATTGACCCCGCATAAGGAAAGACATAGGCAGACATATGTTGACAATGTCTTTGTGCAGATGCTTCATCAGGTTCATAATACGACTAATACAACAAATTGCTGGGTGTGTGGGTTACTTCCCTCTGTTATGCACAAGAATGATTTACTAGTGTCCTTACCCCTGTCGTACTTAGGTAGCTGTGAGGCATGGTTCCAGTTGCTTTCAATGGTGTATATTCATTATCATGCCGACGCTATGAATATGACGGAGTCTGATTATGAGACAGTTCTGGAATATATAGTAATACACCAGGGTTATACTGCGGGACCAGATGGAAAGGAGGGTACCTTACATCCCAATGCTTGCATGAATGTGTACGACAATCACAAAAATGTCACATTGTTGCAAGATGAAATGTTGGATTTTCAGGGATTCAATGTCTCTGAATACTTTCACTGTTTCCATGCACGAAACATCACTAGAGACACAGTTATGCCCGTACCTGTGATTGATACTGCAGCTAGTTTCTGTGTCGAAGGTCTTGGGAATATTCTGGTGGGACAGAGCGGCTGTAATTATACATATCGATTAAACACTACTAGTAGCCCGCCTTTACTCACGCCTCCTAATGTATACTTTGTCTGTGGAGCGCATGCTTATACATGGCTCCCTAGGGGATAGTCTGGTCGGTGCTATGTCTCTTTTACCTCCTGTTTATATAGCGCCCTTCAATTATCACAAGGACCACAGACTACAGCGGAGAAGAGTATACTTGTCCCGGGTGAGGAGAGTTATTGACACAGCAGATATTGATCAGACGGATACCACTTTACAGCAATTCACAGATGCCATGAAGGGTATAGTGCCCTTTTGGGGACCTATGTATAACAGTCTTAGCATTCGCCGCCTCACCAGGGTTGTAGAAGGGGTCATTAATACTACAGAGGGCATACTCACTAACATTACTGCTGAGCTCCAGGCTACCAGGCTCGTTGCTCTTCAAAATCGGATGGTTTTAGACGTCATTCTTGGAGATAGAGGTGGAGCTTGTCGCGTCATCGGCAGCAGCTGCTGCGTCTACATCCCAGATCACGCCCCTAATGTATATTCCACTATCCAGAAGCTGCATAGGCTTGCATCTGATATTCATCAGGACAATGGTTCATGGTCCTTGACAGGGTGGTTCTGGGGGTCTGATATCATCTTGGGGTTGGAAGATACTTCTTTTCCTAGTAGCTATCGCAGGAGTCATCTTCACGTGCTGTCTATGTGTCAATTGCCTCCCAGCATGTTGCACCTATTGCGTGAGCAAGCTCACACCTACCCCCAAATTGCCAGGACGTGATAATAAAGTCTCTGCTATGATGATGCAAGACATACAAGATATGATGCTGATAGATGAGGGTATTTTTGAATACTAAAGTGATCATGATACACATGTACTGCTTTGTTTTCCTTTACAATTTGAGTGACTACGCATTTTTCTTTCTCCCCTGCCTAGAATTATAAAGAACCTACCGGATAGCGTCAATAAAGCATTTAGCCTCCACTGCTAAAAGGAGGGTCTGTTAGGTTTAAAAACCCCATTCTCGTTATACACCTGTTCCATTTCGTATTAGGTTAGCAGTGTGCGGCTAAATTAGGCACCATTCGTATTCACGTTATGCAACCCACTGAGTTATCCCTGCAATGTGCAAGCTTCAGTTAGCGAGTGTGACTCCATTTTGTATTTCGTAATCCCTATCAGGCTGTGTCTGAACTAGGCCTCATTATTCGTATTGCTTGCCTTAGCAGAACACTATATTTAGTTATTATTTTCTTTCCTGTTCAAGGTTGCCTTCCGACTTACTAACGAATAGGCCATTCTGCCCTCGCATACCTGTGTGTGTAGCTCTGCTCCCACGTTAGGAGACGCTGAGACCCAGCACGGCAACCTTTAAACTGTGATAGTGTGTACCCATCTAGCAGGTGGTAGCCCATCCTTCTGTGCCTCCTTTGTTCACGTTCGGCCTAAGCCGGTCTCTTTCCACTGTGGGCGTGGTTAGAGGTTCTTGGGAGGAATGGTTATGCGTTGCAGACTGTTGGGGGGTCAGTCCCTCGACAGACATCTTAGGGTGCAGGTCAGATTGGACTCCTCTGCAGAGTATTGCTAATAAATAACTGTTTGTATTCTCTACTGTCTGACCGACTCTTCATTTTGTTAGAAGGCGAGTAGGAGGTTATAGATAACCCGGGTGGCCCTTTTCGGGTCACTTCCTTCAGGTGTCACGCTTTGGATTAGGGAACCTAGTTAAAGCAATTGTGATTCACAGCAGGCCTCCGGCAGCGGTTGTATGACACAACCACGCTTTCCTTTTCCACGCCTTCCTTAACGCGGGCATAACAACAAATGCATCTGAAACACACATTCCATTTACAACGCAAGTGTTTACAAAGACTTGCCTTAGGGGGGCGCTGGACTATGGAATAGTATAATATACTATTTCAACTCCAGTCCTCGCAACAGTAGGGAAAGCGTTGGACTTTAAAGTTCAACGCCGCTTTACCTAACGCATGTCTTTGTAACGACTTGCGTTGTAAAAGGAATGTGTGGTTCTGATGCATTTGTTGTTCTGCCCATGTTGCAAAGGCAATGCCTTGTTCGGCTGTCGTGGTATTTGCTGTTTCCCTCCGGCAGCCTGCTGTGCCTACTTGTAATAGGCACCTATCTACAACTGTCAGTCTGGCGAGGAGCATACATCCATCTCATCAACTGGACATCTCTTCATTCAAGGGGCTCACAGAAAGTAGATCGCTCTTTCAGTCGCCTCTTCCAAGTCTTGGAACACAGTCCTGCAGCAGTAGGCAGTGACCTCTGGAGGTCAAAAATGAGAGGTTGTGGGCAAGCTTCCTAGCAGTGTGGCTGGGTGGGGAAAGGATGGCTATGCCTTCTACCCTCCCCCCTGAGCCTACGGCAGACCTGTTGTTACAAGTACAATGTATGGGACAGCAGGTGCCGGCCCTCTGGTGATCACTTCCATCAAAGTTGTTGATGCTTGCTTTCAGTCCTTGGTATCAGGCTTCTTCCCAAGTGGGCCCACGGAGCTTAGCAAGGAGTAGCCATCTTCATCATTGGCCAAGCCACACCAATAGCTCTGTTTTAAATTTAGTTTACAAGGCACACATTTTTGATGGAAGGGAAGCGCCTTTACTTCTTTTGTGCTGTGAAGGATTTAAATTATGAATATGCACAATTTGCTGACCTCAAGATCCAGTTAAAAGTAGTGAAATTACTGTAGGTTTTTGCTGCTATTAACGAGAACTGTCTAATGGATGGCACCTGCTCATGGCAAGAACATGTACAAGGCTTCCGATTCAAAGCTGACTCAGGTCGATAACTAAGACAACACATCTACCTTGCAGGTTGTGTTGCCTAGGTATGTCTCAGTCAAAATCTAAGACTATTTGTAAACTTCATAAAAACACCATCACAACCAAAACACTTGACGGAAGCCTCAAGACACATCAAGGAATGAATACAGTGGTATTAGAACTGTCTAATATTCCTATACTGTGTAAAATGAGGAAAATGTGGGGAAAGGCTAATTTTAGTGAAAGTCTTAGGTTTACAGTTATCTCAATTCTTACCTTCCCATAAATACAATTCTCACAAAAGAACTCTCGGTCGCAGAGTGGCAAGGTAGGTGAGGATGTGTAAATATCACGGTTCCAGTGTTTGAATTCCATGAATGAGATGGCTAGGTGGCTGAGACACCAGGAACAGCCATCCTATAACAGCATAAGCTGCAGTTAACAGCATTAACATTATTTAATTAAAAAGACATGTTGACACTTTGCAGGGCCTGCCAACAGGAGTACACATTACTTCTAAAATAAGCATGAGCTTCCAGCACACCTGCCTGTATAATTTCCATCTTTTCACCTTGAAGGCAGAGGATCATGCCCTGCGTTGATAACCCTCTATGCTGCACTGCAGGCAACAACTGGCTCTCTCATTCTACAATGCCCAGAGTATTTATCCACAAGGCATAAGGGGCTTGTTCATTCACTCTGATCCACCACAACAGAGTGCTTTCCCACAACGTATGGAAAGCAACTCACATGTCCAAGAGAGTCCATCCTTCGACAAACTGATAAAAGATGTGTACATGCAAGACCTTCTAGAGTTGAGTTGGTAACACTACCTCTGACACCATCGCCTTAAGGTTGAGGATAAGACCATTTGACACTAGCTCCTCTAATGGCCTTGTAGATTAAATCGCTCAGATCAACAATCTGCCTCTGCTAGCAGCTACCAAGCACAGTCTTATGAGCACACAGGACATTCCTCTCTAAAGGACTTTCCTCTCCTTTTCCCTACAGCAAACCTCATACCAGTGTTTAGTTCCATCCTTCCTAATCCATAACACCACTGCATTTTAAAGGGCTGGATTTGCTCAACTCAATGTCCCATAATGGCAGTTTTGAGAAAGTGCCCAATTCTAGCATGTTGATCGCTGTTATAGACTTACAAGGGTTAAAAACAAGGACATGGTTTGGCAAACGGGCCAGCCTTTCAGCATTTCCTTCCTTCATTTCATTCTTTGTTCCTTAAAGATGGGTAGATTAATAAATAGGCACTGGGAGGCGACAGGTCTAGATAGGGGAGTATTTTTGGGCCAAGTGGGACTTAGGAACAGCTATGCACATATGCCCCCATTTCTAATCCAATACATACACAGTGAAGAAGAGGTGGAGAACCAGGAGCTGGTGACGGGGCCATTCAGCCTGGGCAACAATTAGTGGATAAAGCCGAGGAGGGAGCAGGAAGGCAGGGAATCTGTGTGGCGGTTAAGCCTATGTACAAGTTTCTTCATGTAAAGTAGAAGACTCTATTTCATAGGCAGGAAGTGTGAACAATAGCGACTCTTCACAGTGTAGAAGGTGCTGAGGCTTTAAGGAAGCACGTTTTCATTAGTCAATCAAAGATGTCCAATGCGGTTTTAGAGAACAGAGCAGTTCATTTGGTCCCTCCTCCAGATGGTGAGTGCACTCTGGCAAGTTGGAGTTGGGCAGCTGGGCTACTAAATCCCAATTAATCTCCTTCATGTTTAAATCCAGTCAGTTAGCATGGCAGTCCCTCAATGACAAATGGAGATGGCTCAGTTCAGGGTAGGGCCAATTGGTGTCTTTCTTTAACAACAGGGGTCCAGATTCCAGCTGCCGTTTGAACTACTTATGCGACCAGTCCTCAAGAATTTGTGGTCAATTTTACAGATTGTTTATACCTGCCGGATTTTTGCTTCTGGTCCTAAGTACAAAGTACCAGAGTGACTGACATGAAGTCACAATGCAGGGTCTCACAACTCTAGTTTTGCAGATACATTACTAAAAAGCAAACATAAAAGGTAAATAAATGTTTGCAGTTCCTGCATCCAATTATGGCCGCAGGTAACAAGGTGCAGTCTCCTGGTAATAACAAGAAAGGTGACCACTGAATTTAACACACAAGGTGGGTGGGTAGCATTCAAGAAAATCATGCATTGCTGAAGGACTGGCTGCAACCCAAGAGAAACGCGGCTAGGCTGGTACTGGTCAGTTTGCCTCCTCGGTTGGTCTTGCAAGGAAATGCAGCCACCAGTATCCCATGAAGGCGCTGATGCAAGCAAGTAATTTGCAGAATGTCGCAAGAAACTGAAAGCAGTAAATATTAAATAGTGATTCGGCCAGCGTACAAAACCACTTTTGCAAGGCAAAATGTGGAATTTAGAGTGAAACCTGTGTATAAATAAGTAAGATACGTTTGACTCTTGTACTTCCCCATTTGCATTTGGTGGTCGTGCACTTTGTTTCAAATAATACAGTTTCACTTGGTGTACCCGATATCGAAAAGCCTTAACACAAATGAATCCCCATAACAGGATACATCAATGACCAAGAATTACTTCTGTTTATAAGTAGAGTTCAGAGTTACATCCAGTAAATATTTAAGACAAACTTATGCCCTATGTTGCTATAAATTATGCCTTGTATGTACTGTCAGAAAAAGAACTGATCACAGCACACAACTCAAATTCATTTTTTAAATCTACATGCCTCAAAGCAATAACTAAGTAAAGCCCTTCTACGGAACGCAGAGAAGTAAAGTAAAAACATATAATAAACCCATCCACTTTCATCTTAATGCACAAGTTACTAACTTGTGTAACGATATATCTGTAAGAGACAGTAGTTAGTGACAGATTCCTTACCTTAGAATATCCCCAGCAGTCAGGCTGGATCCGGAAAGTTTTGCGTAGCAGTACCCCTGCGCGTCGGTAGGCGGCGTCGTGCGGGTCCGCATCCGTCGTCGGCGTCGTGATCGCCGGGATGACGTCGCGGCCAGTACTTAGACGCCGCCCATGCGCGCTGGCGTCAGTTCTGTACACGACTTTCCGTGCCAGAAACGCAGAGCCATGCAAGAAACTGACACTGGTGTCTGAAAACTGGGGCCCTGAAAGGGATGACCTTAACCCTAGAAATCAGTTCACAGAACGGGGAGGATGGGTGGGGCGGTTAGGAATCTGTCACTAACTACTGTCTCTTACAGATATATCGTTACACAAGTTAGTAACGTGTGCATCTGAAAGAGACACGTTAGTGACAGATTCCTTACCTTAGAATAGATACCCCAGCAATACCAACCCCGGTGGTGGGTCTGCAAACAAAGATCAGACGAGGAAGTCTCGGAGAACAGAACGGCCAAAGAAGCCGTCTCTCCGGACTTGGCTGTCAAGGCAGTAATGCTTGGTAAACGTGTGCAACGAGGCCCACGTAGCTGCCTGACAAATGTCCTGCAATGGGACACCACGTCCCAAAGCCGTGGTGGCGGCTGTTGCCCTGGTGGAATGGGCACATAGCCCAACCGGGGGCTCCTTCTTAGCCAAAGAATAGCAGGCCTTGAAACACGAGACGACCCAGCGGGAGATGGTCCGCTTGTGTACCGCCCAACCTTTTTTGGCGCCCACGTAGCCAACAAAGAGCTGGTCGTCCACCCGGAACTGTTGTGTGCGGTTCAGATAGAACGAAATCGCACGTTTTGGGTCCAGACGGTGGAGCCTCTCTTCCTCTCTGGAAGGATGCGGAGGCGGAAAGAAGGTGGGCAAAGTGATGGTCTGCCCAATATGGAAGGCAGTAACCACCTTTGGCAAGAAGGACGGACGCGTCCTAAGAACAACCTTGTCTGGATGGACAGACAGAGGGGGGCTTGCAAGAAAGAGCCTGGAGCTCACTCACCCGCCGAGCGGAGGTGATAGCATCCAGAAAGGCTGTCTTCAGAGTGAGAAGACGAAGAGGACAGTTATGGAGAGGCTCAAAGGGAGCGCACATTAAAAAAGTAAGAACCAAGTTCAAGTCCCACTGAGGCATCACAAACGGAACAGGAGGGAAAAGGTGTGTAATGCCTTTAAGAAACCTGTTAACAACAGGGGACTTGAAAAGGGAGGGCCGATCAGGAAGCCTGAGAAATGCCGAGATAGCACAAAGATAGCCCTTGATGGTACCCAGGGCAGAACCCTGTTGGGCCAGAGAAAGAAGGAACAGAAGAACCTCAGAAAGGGGATTCACAGCCTTTGCTGTGCACCATGCCACAAACTTGTTCCACCTGCAGGCGTATACCACCTTAGTGGAGGGACGCCTGGCTGCCAGAATCACATCACAAACTTCGGGAGGCAAGTCGAAAGGAATCAACTGCTGCCGCTCAATCTCCACGCAAGGAGGTGGAGACTGGACAGGTTCGGGTGGAGGAACGTCCCCTGCTGCTGCGACAGAAGATCCTCCCGAAGAGGCAGACGGATCGGGGGATCGATGCTCATACTGAGTAGCTCGGGATACCAAACTCTTCGAGCCCAGTCCGGAGCCACAAGAATGAATTGGGCCCGGTCGCGCCGAATCTTCTTCAACACTCTGGGCAGAAATGGTATAGGCGGAAAGGCGTACAACAGACCGCAACTCCACTCGCGACGAAAAGCGTTGCCGAGTGAGTGCCGCCTTGGAAATTCCAACGTGCAGAACTGTTGACATTGCGCGTTCTCTTCGGTGGCGAATAGATCTAACCAAGGCTCTCCCCACTGTAAAAAGAGTCCTTGCGCCACCTCCAAGTGAAGACGCCATTCGTGATCCATCATGCACCTGCGGCTGAGTTCGTCCGCCCTGGCGTTCAGGGAACCTGCCAGGTGTTGAACCATCAGGGATATGCCCTGATGTTCCAGCCATGTCCAGAGACGCAGAGCCTCCTGACATAGGGTCCACGACCCCACCCCGCCTTGTTTGTTGCAGTACCACATGGCGGTGGTGTTGTCTGTGAACACCTGCACAACCTTCCCCTTGACAGAGGGAAGGAATGCCTTGAGTGCAAGTCGGATCGCCCGAAGCTCCAGAAGGTTGATATGGAGCCGGGACTCCGCCGGAGACCAGAGGCCTCTGATCTCTGCCTCTCCCATGTGACCGCCCCATCCCAGAAGGGACGCGTCCGTCACAACTGTGTGCTCTGGCTGGGGAAGGGAGAGGGATCTGCCCGTGACCCATTGCCGGTTCGAGAGCCACCACTGCAACTGCTGTGCAGTTCCCTCCGAGATCTGGACGTAATCGGACAGGTTCCCCTGATGCTGCGCCCACTGGAACTTCAGGTCCCACTGCAGAGCCCGCATATGCCATCTGGCATGATCGACCAGCAGGATGCAGGAGGCCATGAGGCCCAGCAGCCTCAGTGTCATCCGTACCGAAACCCAGGATAGAGGCTGAAAGATCGGAATCATAGCCTGAATATCCTGGACTCGCCGTTCGGGAGGATATGCCCAAAACTGCGTTGTGTCCAGAACTGCTCCGATGAAAAGCAGCTGTGGAGAAGGAATCAGGTGTGACTTCGGCACGTTGATGGAGAACCCCAGCGAGTGCAGGAGTCGGGAGACGACTGCCTGGGATGAGCCTGCTTCAACAACCAGTCGTCGAGGTAGGGGAAGACTGGAACCCCTGCCCGGCGCAGATGAGCTGCGACCACCGCCATCACTTTTGTGAACACCCGAGGGGCGCTGGTAAGGCCAAAGGGGAGCACGGTGAACTGAAAGTGCCCGAGGCCTACCGTGAACCGCAGGTAACGCCGGTGTGCCGGCTGGACGGGGATGTGAAAATATGCGTCCTGCAAGTCCAACGCTACCATCCAGTCTCCAGGGTCGAGAGCAGTCAACACCTGAGCTAGGGTGAGCATCTTAAACTTCTCCATCCGGAGGAAGCGATTGACGTTCCGGAGGTCCAAGATAGGACGCATGTCCTCCTTGTCCTTTTTGGGCACCAGAAAGTAGTGGGAATAACAACCACGCCCTACTTCTGGGGTCGGAACGCGCTCGATGGCCCCCTTGGCCAAGAGAGCCGCAACTTCCTTTTGAAGAAGTACCAAATGATCCCCCGACATGCTGTGGCATTGAGGTGGCATGGCTGGGGGGGTAGTCTCGAAGGGGAGGGAGTAGCCCCTTCGGACAATGTCCAAGACCCACCTGTCCGATGTGATGGTACGCCAGTGGTGAAGGTGATGGCAGACCCTGCCCCCCACTGGCGTGCTGTGGACCTGAAAGGATGGACTAGGAGGGCTTGGAGGCCGCGGACGGGGCGGAGGTGGTGGCCTGACCCGCACGCTGGTTACCCGACCCGCCTCGGCGGGAGCCACGTCCTCGGCCACGCGAAGGCGCTTGCTGTGCGGGCCGGTGGCTGGGCAATGGACGTGACTGGGCGCCCCTTCCGTGGCCACGAAAGGGGCGAAAAGCAGACTGCTGCGGAGGGCGTGAGGCGGAGAGGCCCAAGGACTTGGCCGTAGCCCGCGAGTCCTTAAAGCGCTCCAGCGCGCTGTCTGCCTTATTGCCAAAAAGGCGGATACCATTGAAGGGCATGTCCATAAGGGTGTTTTGGACATCGCCCGAGAAACCAGTGGTCATCAGCCAGGCGTGACGGCGCAGCGCCACTGTCGTAGCAAGCGATCTGCCCAGCGAGTCAGCGGTGTCTAGGCCACATCTGATTGTGAACTTCGCCGCGTCTCTCCCGGCAATAACATGGGTGAGGAGTATCTGGACCTCCTCAGGACACTTAGGCAGCACTTGCGCCACCGAATCCCACAGAGAGTGGGAATAACGGCCCAAAAGGCAAGCGGTGTTCACGGACCGCAAGCCAGCACTGGAGGAAGAAAAATCTTCTTCCCAAATTGTTCCAGTTTTTGGATTCCCTGTCCGGCGGAGCCGTAGGGAAGGCGCTCTGAGAGGTAGAGGCTTGAACAACCAAGCTCTCGGGGGTGGGATGTTGGGAGAGGAACAAGGGGTCGCCCGGGGCCGGGCGATGGCGTCGGGCTACGTTCCTGTCCACAGGAGCCCCTGTGGTGGGCCTGGACCAGGTGCCCAAAAGAACGTCAGAAAGTGCGTCGTTGAACGGCAGCAGTGGCTCCGAAGAGGTAGCCGCCGGCTGAAGCACTTCCATCAGGAGGTTAGTCCTGACAGCCACGGTAGGGAGCTCGAGGCACAAGGCCGCGGCCGCCCTACGCAACACCGTTGCATAACTTGCTCCCTCCTCCGTAGCCACGGAAGGAGGAGACAGCATGCCAAGGTCTGGAGAGGTGTCCAGGCCACTGGCATCACCCAGTTCCTCTGCCCAGTCCTGACAAGGCTCACACTGAGCTGTGAGAGGGTCTTCCGACCCCTCCCAGTCCTCCTCGTCCTCCAAAACAGGTGAAAACTATGGAGGGCGGACATGAGGGAAGAAAAGTCCCATCGGAGTCGGCCGACGTCGATCCGGCTCCGTGTCCGGTTCCGGGGAGAACCTGGGGACGGCGTCGCCCAGGACCTCGGACGGCGCCGTGAACGGTACCAGGGAGGTCGGCGCCGGTGGAGGTGTTGTCAGGTCAACCGGCGTCGACCGGGATCCAGGCCTGGATCCGAAGGGGTCCTGCGGCGCCGGGGCCGGAGCCGCCGGAGACACCGGGGCCGGAGCCGCCGGTAGTGCCGAAGGAGGACCCCCACTGGGGCCCGCGGGGCCCGAAGGCGCACCGGGGTAACCCTTAGGCCCGAAGATGCGAGCCATGGCCGACAAGAAGTTTTGGATGTCGGCCGGAGTCGACGTCGGACCCGGAACAGGCGGGTAGGCCGGCGTCGGCTCATCGGGTACTCCCGGAGCCGCGGGGGCGGTACCAACAGGACCCTCAGCCGAGTCGTGAGACCGGCGAGGGGAGGTCTTAGAGCGACGCTTCTTAGACCTCTTGTGCTTCGCCTTACCTGAAGACGAAGACTTCGACCCCAACGAATGACGGCTCCGCGACCGGCCCCTCGACCTCTCCCGGGAACGGGACCTCGAGCGGCACGGAGCCGAGTGCCGGGCCTCGAGAAGCTTTCGAGACCGCTCTCGCAAAGCCTTCGGGGCGAGGGACCGACACTCGGGGCACGACTTGGGGTTGTGGCCGCGCCCCAGGCAGAAGAGACACTCTCGGTGCGGATCCGTAATCGACATCATGCGATTACAGACCTCGCATGGCTTGAAGCCTGGCATCCCTACTGACACCTTGGAGTCGAAACGACTCGAAAACTTGGACAAAAAGTCAAAAAAAAATACTCAGTCAAAAAATGACTGGGGCACTGCTCAATCCGGATCTGGGCTTACTGGCGCGGAAAAAGAAAGAACTGACGCCAGCGCGCATGGGCGGCGTCTAAGTACTGGCCGCGACGTCATCCCGGCGATCACGACGCCGCCGACGGACGCGGAGCCGCCCGACGCCGCCTACCGACACGCAGGGGTACTGCTACGCAAAACTTTCCGGATCCAGCCTGACGCCTGGGGATATTCTAAGGTAAGGAATCTGTCACTAATGTGTCTCTTTCAGATTCCTTTTATCGTTCGTTTGATTTAAAATATTTTTTTTTGTCTAAGGCCACTTTTGTCTTAATTCTGTTATCGGTCCGTTTGCATTCAAATATTTTTTGTCTAAGGCTGCATGCACTTCAGAGACGCAAACACGTGGTCTATTACCCTCAAATCGTAAATAGCCAACAACAAGAATATCCTTTCTAGAGTTCAAGCCCACTGCACAACGGGAAACCATTCTAGCTGAAAAATCATACTGCTCTCTCTCTGTAAGCTTTCAGCTCAAGTCTACCGACAGCATGTGGACAGGACAGATGAGGCATAGAAAATATTTTAAATTACTTCATTTATCTTGCTAATACCTGGGAGAGATCAACATTCCCACTTTTATGCTGCAGGAAGCACATGGGCTATTCCGTAAAGAAAATTAATCCTGTTAAAATAGTTTCTGAATCTGTCTTGCACGTTAGAAATTGCATGCCACTGAAATCGAAGATAGCAAGAGCTTATACTGAGATGGACTAGGATTCCAAGCTGGTATTTATATGCATACAATATCAGAGAGTTGCACGCGTACATACATCTATATGAAAAGACGTTCAGAAAATACATGGAACGAAGGCATTTCCAGCCATGCCCTCGTTGAAGTTTATATAAAGGGTTCTTTCTCTCTTTCCGTTGTGCGTTTTGGTACTACTTACTACAAGTAACTGAAGTACCACTTCTCCTCGGTCCCCCAACCCTCCAGTTAAGCCACAGTAACAATACTGGAAACCAAAATCACCTCTGGCAAAAGCGCACAAACCGGCTCCACGCTGCAGCCGGGTACCAATAAAATGTAGCTCTGAGGGAGCTTGGAGGGGGCATGGGTGCATCATCACAGCACACAGTGTAACTGTCAGTGGATTTATATAGCGCTTACTACCCCTGACGGGACGCTGAAGCGTTTTATGCCGGGCAACACGCTGCTCCGGAACCAGAGGTTAGTGGAGAGTCCAGTGCCACTGTGTGTGAATAGAAATAATATAGTGCTTTCAAGTAAACCAAATCCATGCATCTTTGTGGTAGATGGAGTTAACATGACCGGGCTGTAATCATTAGCAGGGGGTCTGTGAAATCGTGCAGATGGCACTATAGCATGCAGCCTGCCAGGAAAATGCCCGAGTGGCCGTACGGCTTTTGAGTGGTTTAGAGGTGCTGACTGTTGGAGACACCAGCATTCACATATCCTTCTTTCCAACATGCCTCAAGGATGGCAAACGGCCACATCTGAATGTATTAGCCAGTTAGTTTAGGAGTTGCATTATCATGACGAACAGGAAGTTTGCAGGTCATGTGGGGGGTCCATACCTGTCAACTTACAAAATAACTTCACTGTGTGAGGAGAGGGCAGGGCCTGGTGCAGAGAGCTATCTAAGAGGCCCCTCACCAAGCCTCCCTCCCAAAAAACCCAAAACAAAGGGTCATCCAGGCTGTTGCCGATGTCCTGTGGTGTTTTCACACCTTTTAAGGGACATCAGCTGCCTACTGCCTCTGAAAACGAGCTGCAAATTCACTGTTTAGAGTGGTTTTCAGCTCGTCTTCCCGGACACCGTCTGATTTCGGCTCCTCGTAGGGGGACCATGTGAAGAGAGAGCCGAAATCGTGTGACACTGTGGCACCGTGTGAGTTGGCAGGTCTGGGGGTCGAGCACAATGAAAGCAGGAACAAAGGGTCTGATTTAGAATCTGACGGACTGGTTACTCGATCACAAATGTGACGGATATCCCGTTCCCCTTATTGTAAGTGTGTTATGTCCTAAGGCACGTGTAATAAGACGGACGGGATATCCATTATGTCTGTGACGAATACCCAGTTTGCGAACTCTATTCAGGCCAAATTTCTAAATCCTCATTAAAGGAAATATGATTTCCTGTTGTCAATTTAACAGCACATCAAGGCAAAGGCACAACCTCAACTCTTGAGGTTAGCAACAGCAGAGGATTCTCATCAGGGACAAGACCTGGCACTGATGGACCAAGCGTTTTAGCTCCCACCTTTTGGCAGCAGAGGGAAGAAATATTAAGGCTTATGCAATTGGAAATGTCATAGCTTTTTGCAAGGAAATATTACTGTTTTCACATATGCAACTTAACTTCTGTGAGCACAATGTCAGAGTTCCTGGTGGCAACATTTTGTGTCTGATGTCATGCAGCAATATTGAGAAAAAATCCACTTTGCATGGGGGGGGTCAAAGTCTTGGCTCCTGTAGAAACAAGGTCTTGATGCATTACCCTGATTGCGAACCACCTGTCTGTGGTCCGTGAACGCCAGAGAGGATGAGCTCAGCTGGAATACATCTCAAGAGTTCTTGCAGAAAATCCAACACGCAATATTTCTGTGCAATGTACATCTACCACCTGCTCTGGGTGGGGAAGGGAGTCTGGCTGGCCCGCGAACAAATTTCAGTCGAAAAGCCACCACTGCTGATTGCAAGCCATCTCATTTCAGATCTGGATGATATTCATCCGATTTCCTTAATGCTGGGCCCACTGGAGCATCCGATTCTATTGCACAGCCAGCATATTTCATCTAGTGTAGCTTACAAGAAGGATGCAGGAGCTTAATAGGCCAAGATGCCACAGAGCTGGTCTCACAGTGATACAGGACAGAGGCTGAAACATCGGGTTCATAGTCCTAATGCACAAGTTACTAACTTGTGTAACGATATATCTGTAAGAGACAGTAGTTAGTGACAGATTCCTTACCTTAGAATATCCCCAGGCGTCAGGCTGGATCCGGAAAGTTTTTGCGTAGCAGTACCCTTGCGCGTCGGTAGGCGGTGTTGTGCGGCTCCGCGTCCGTCGTCGGCGTCGTGATCGCTGGGATGACGTCGCGGGCAGTACTTAGACGCCGCCCCTGCGCGCTGACGTCAGTTCTGTACACGACTTTCCGCGCCAGGAACGCAGAGCCATGCAAGAAGCTGACATAGGTGTCTGAAAAATACTAGGGCCCTGAAAGGGATGTCCTTAACCCTAGAAATCAGTTCGCAGAACGGGGAGGATGGGTGGGGCGGTAAGGAATCTGTCACTAACTACTGTCTCTTACAGATATATCGTTACACAAGTTAGTAACTTGTGCATCTGAAAGAGACACGTTAGTGACAGATTCCTTACCTTAGAATAGATACCCCAGCAATACCAACCCCGGTGGTGGGTCTGCGAACAAAGATCAGACAAGGAAGTCCCGGAGGACAGAACGGCCAAAGAAGTCGTCCCTCCGGACCTGACTGTCAAGGCAGTAATGCTTGGTAAACGTGTGCAGCGAGGCCCACGTAGCTGCCTGACAGATATCCTGCAGCGGAACACCGCGGCCTAAAGCCGTGGTAGCAGCCGTTGCCCTGGTGGAATGGGCCCAACAGGAGGCTCCTTCTTAGCCAAAGAATAGCAGGCTTTGATACACAAAGTTACCCAGCGGGAGATGGTTCTCTTGTGCACCGCCCGACCTTTTTTGGCGCCCACGTAGCCAACAAAGAGCTGGTCATCCACCCGGAAGTGTTGTGTGCGGTTGATATAAAAGGAAAGTGCACAGTTTGGGTCCAGACGGTGGAGCCTCTCTTCCTCTCTGGAAGGATGCGGAGGCGGAAAGAAGGTGGGCAAAGTGATGGTCTGCCCAATGTGGAAGGCAGTAACCACCTTTGGCAAGAAGGACGGACGCGTCCTAAGAACAACCTTGTCTGGATGGACAGACAGAAAGGGAGGTTTGCATGATAGAGCCTGGAGCTCACTCACCCGCCGAGCGGAGGTGATGGCCACCAGAAAGGCTGTCTTCAGAGTCAGAAGACGAAGAGGACAGTTATGTAGAGGCTCAAAGGGAGCGCACATAAGAAAGGTAAGAACCAAGTTCAAGTCCCACTGAGGCATCACAAACGGAACAGGAGGGAAGAGGTGTGTAATGCCTTTAAGGAATCTGTTAACAACAGGGGACTTGAAAAGGGAGGGCTGATCAGGAAGCCTGAGGAAGGCCGAAATGGCACAAAGATAGCCCTTGATGGTACCCAGGGCAGAACCCTGTTGGGCCAGTGAAAGAAGGAACAGAAGAACCTCAGAAAGAGGGGCAGAGAGGGGATTCACAGCCTTTGCTGTGCACCATGCCACAAACTGGTTCCACCTGCAGGCGTATACCACCTTAGTGGAGGGACGCCTGGCTGCCAGAATCACATCACAAACTTCGGGAGGCAAGTCGAAAGGAATCAACTGCCGCCGCTCAATCTCCACGCAAGCAGGTGGAGGCTGGACAGGTTCGGGTGGAGGACCGTCCCCTGCTGCTGCGACAGAAGATCCTCCCGAAGAGGCAGACGGATCGGGGGATCGACGCTCATACTGAGTAGCTCGGGATACCAAACTCTTCGAGCCCAGTCCGGAGCCACAAGGATGACTTGGGCCCGGTCACGCCGAATCTTCTTCAACACTCTGGGTAGAAGTGGTATAGGCGGAAAGGCGTACAACAGACCGCAACTCCACTCGCGACGAAAAGCGTCGCCGAGCGAGTGCCGCCTTGGAAATTCCAACGCGCAGAACTGATGACATTGCGCGTTCTCTTCGGTGGCGAATAGATCTAACCAAGGCTCTCCCCACTGCAGAAAGAGACCTTGCGCCACTTCCGAGTGAAGACGCCATTCGTGATCCATCATGCACCTGCGGCTGAGTTCGTCCGCCCTGGCGTTCAGGGAACCTGCCAGGTGTTGAACCATCAGGAACATGCCCTGATGTTCCAGCCATGTCCAGAGGCGCAGAGCCTCCTGACAAGAGGGTCCACGACCCCACCCCGCCTTGTTTGTTGCAGTACCACATGGCAGTGGTGTTGTCTGTGAACACCTGCACTACCTTCCCTTTGACAGAGGGAAGGAATGCCTTGAGTGCAAGTCGGATCGCCCGGAGCTCCAGAAGGTTGATATGGAGCCGGGACTCCGCCGGAGACCAGAGGCCTCTGATCTCCGCCTCTCCCATGTGACCGCCCCATCCCAGAAGGGACGCGTCCATCACAACTGTGTGCTCTGGCTGGGGAAGGGAGAGGGATCTGCCCATGACCCATTGCCGGTTCGAGAGCCACCACTGCAACTGTTTTGCAGCCCCCTCCGAGATCTGGACGTGATCGGACAGGTTGCCCTGGTGCTGCGCCCACTGGAACTTCAGGTCCCACTGCAGAGCCCGCATATGCCATCTGGCATGATTGACCAGCAGGATGCAGGAGGCCATGAGGCCCAGCAGCCTCAGGGTAATCCGTACCGAAACCCAGGATAAAGGCTGAAAGATTGGAATCATAGCCTGAATATCTCGGACTCGCCGTTCGGGAGGATAGGCCCGAAACTGCGTCGTGTCCAGAACTGCTCCGATGAAAAGGAGCTGTGGAGAAGGAATCAGATGCGACTTCGGCACATTGATGGAGAACCCCAGCGAGTGCAGGAGTTCGGCCGTAGTCTGGAGGTGGGAGACGACTGCCTGGGTCGAGCCCGCCTTCAGCAGCCAGTCGTCGAGGTAGGGGAAGACTGGAACCCCTGCCCTGCGCAGATGAGCTGCGACCACCGCCATCACTTTCGTGAACACCCGAGGGGCACTTGTAAGGCCAAAGGGGAGCACGGTGAACTGAAAATGCTCGAGGCCTACCGTGAACCGTAGGTAACGCCGGTGGGCCGGCAGGACGGGGATGTGGAAATAAGCGTCCTGCAAGTCCAACGCTACCAACCAGTCTCCAGGGTCGAGGGCAGTCAAGACCTGAGCTAGGGTGAGCATTTTGAACTTCTCCTTCCGGAGGGAGCGATTGACGTTCCGGAGGTCCAAGATAGGACGCATGTCCTCCTTGTCCTTTTTGGGCACCAGAAAGTAGTGGGAGTAGCAACCACGTCCTACTTCTGGGGTCGGAACATGCTCGATGGCCCTCTTGGCCAAGAGGGCCGTGACTTCCTTCTGCAGAAGCACCAAGTGATCCCCTGAAATGCGGTGGAATTGAGGTGGCATGGCTGGGGGGTGGTCTCGAAGGGAGGGAGTAGCCCCTTCGGACAATGTCCAAGACCCACCTGTCCGAGGTGATGGGACGCCAGTGGTGAAGGTGATGGCGGACCCTGCCCCCTTACTGGCGTGCTGTGCACCTGAAAGGAGGGACTAGGAGGGCTTGGAGGCCGCGGACGGGTTGGAGGTGGTGGCCTGACCCGCACGCTGGTTGCCCGAACCGCCACGGCGGTATCCACGTCCTTGGCCACGCGAAGACGCTTGCTGCGCGGGCCGGTGGCTGGGCAGCTGACGTGACTGGGCGCCCCTTCCGTGGCCACGAAAGGGGCGAAAAGCAGAGGTTAGCGGTGGGCGTACAACAGAAAGGCCCAGGGACTTGGCAGTAGCCCGTGAGTCCTTAAAACGCTCCAGCGCATGGTCTGCCTTTGAACCAAAAAGACCGACTCCATCAAAGGGCATGTCCATGAGTGTATTCTGGACATCAGCCGAGAAACCAGTTGTTCTCAGCCAGGCGTGGCGACGTAGCGCCACCGTCGTCGCAAGCGATCTGCCCAGCGAGTCGGCGGTATCAAGGCCACAACGTATGGTGTATTTAGCCGCATCTCGCCCTTCCGCAATGGCGCGGGTAAGCAGTGTCTGGACCTCCTCAGAACACTGCGGCAAAACAGCCGCCACCGAATCCCACAGGGAGTGGGTATATCGGCCCAAAAGGCAAGCGGTGTTGACGGACCGCAAGCCAGCACTGGAGGAAGAAAAAGCCTTCTTCCCAAATTGGTCCAGGCGTTTGGATTCCCTATCCGGAGGGGCGTAAGGGAAGGCGGTTTGGGAGGCAGAGGCTTGGACAACCAAGCTCTCGGGGGTGGGATATTGGGAGAGAAACAAGGGGTCGCCCGGAGCAGGGCGATGGCGTCGGGCCACGTTCCTATCCACAGGAGCCCCTGTGGTGGGCTTGGACCAGGCACCCAAAGAACGTCAGTGAGTGCATCGTTAAACGGCAGCACAGTCTCCGAGGAGGAAGCTGCCGGCTGAAGCACTTCCGTCAGGAGATTAGTCCTGACAGCCACAGTAGGCAATTGGAGATGTAAGGCTCCAGCTGCTCTACGCAACACCGTTGCAAAATTAGCTCCCTCCTCCGTAGCCACGGGAGGAGACAGCATGCCAGTGTCAGGGGAGGTGTCTAGACCACTGGCATCCCCAAGTTCCTCAGCCCAGTCCTGATCATACTCACACTGTTGTGTGAGAGGGTCTTCAGACCCCTCCCAGCTCTCTTGGTCCTCCTCAGGTTCAAAATATGGAGGAGGAGGGACATTTGGGATCCAAGGTCTCATCGGCGCCGGAGCCGGCGTCGAGCGACGTCGGTCCGGCTCCATGTCCGGAGCCGGAGAGAGCCGGGGACCGACGCCGTCCGGAGCCCCGGACAACGTCAGGAACGGCACCGGGGACATCGGCGTCGGCGGAGGCGTAGTTAGGTCAACCGGCGTCGATGGGGGTTGCGGTACCACCGGAGCCGGGATCGAGGCCGGGGCCGGAGCCGAGGCCGGGATGAAGGCTGGTGGGACAGACGGCGCCGGGACCGGAGTCGACGGCGACGCCGGAGCAACCCCATCAGGGCCCGCGGGGCCCGAAGGCGCACCGGAGGGACCTTGAGGCCCGAAGAGGCGGGCCATGGCCGACAGGAATTCCTGTATTTCGGCCGGAGTCGCCCCCGAACCCGGAAAGGACGGGTAATGCGGGGGCGGCTCCATAGGCATGTCCGGGGGCGGAGACGGTGCCGACTGGGGCCTCAGCCGAGTCGCGAGACCGGCGAGGCGAAGTCTTAGAGCGATGACGCTTCTTAGACTTTTTGTGCTTCGACTTACCCGAGGAGCGCGAAGACTTGGACTCCGACGACCGGCGGGGACTCCGCGACCGGCCCCTCGACCTCTCCCGGACCTCGAGTAGCTTTCGAGACCGCTCTCGCAAAGCCTTCGGGTGAAGTTTCCGGCATTCAGGGCACGACTTCGTGTCGTGGTCTCGGCCGAGACAGAAGAGACACTCCAGATGCGGGTCTGTGATCGACATCATTCGACCACAGGCGTCGCATGGCTTGAAGCCGGGCATCCCTACGACACCTAGGAGTCGTGAAGACTCTATAAAGAAACAGTGAAAAAATTCACAAAAAAGTAGTCAAAAATTGACTAGGGCACTTCTCTTCCCGGATCTGCGCTTACTGGCGCGAAAAAAGAAGAACTGACGTCAGCGCGCAGGGGCGGCGTCTAAGTACTGCCCGCGACGTCATCCCGGCGATCCCGACGCCGACGACGGACGCGGAGCCGCACGACACCGCCTACCGACGCGCAAGGGTACTGCTACGCAAAAACTTTCCGGATCCAGCCTGACGCCTGGGGATATTCTAAGGTAAGGAATCGGTCACTAACGTGTCTCTTTCAGATGTGCTTTATTTGTTGGGGCAGAGAGAAGGCCCAGAACTACAATGTGTCCAAGACACCTCCAATGAATGGAATGCTCTGTGATGGAGTCAGGTGCAACTTTGGCTCATTGGCAGTGATCTCCAATGATGTCATGAGGTTCGCCACCTTCAGGAGCTGGTCTACAACTGACTGTGGCGAACCCACCTCCAACAGCAAGTCGTCAAGGTAGGGAAAGACTAGTATCCCCAACCTCCAAAGTAGGGCAGCTACCACCTCAATCAATTTTGTGAGCACCCAAGGGGCACTGTGAGATCAAAGGAGAGCACTACAAACTGAAAATGGTCTTGCCCTACATTGAACCGCGGATACCATTTGTGGGACTGCAGGACAGGTATATGCAAATACCCTTCCTGCAGGTCCAAAGACACCATTTAGTAACCTGGGTCCAGGGCAGACAAGATCTGGATCAGTGTGAGCTTTAGGAATTTGTCTTTCTGCAGGAAGTCATTTAGAGGCAGAATGTCCAAAATAGGTCTGAGGACCCCATACTTCTTCAAAACCAGTAAATAGTGAGAGAAACAACGCTCTCCTCTTTCCAGGTCTGATACCATCTCAATAGCATTTTTTCAGCACCACAAACTTATTCTTCCAGAAGAATGAACAGGTGCTCATCTGAAATCTCTCTGATGTGGGGAGAATATTTGGTGAGGTGAAAAGAAAAGTCAGGCGATAGCTAAGTTGAACAATTTGAAAGACCCATCTGACAGGCATCATGGATTGCCACCCGGGGAGGAAATGATGGATCCTGTCCCTCACTGCATGGACATGTGCCACTAAGGGTAAGCTAAAGTGGTCTGGTAGCATGGAAAGAGAAATGGGAGCATTGATGTCCTTGATGGCCAGTGAGCAGTCTGCCAGACGCTTGGCCTCGAAAGGACTTGGGCTACTTGTTGGGGACATGGTATCTGCCTATATGCGAGGTCTCTGTGATAGTCTTAAAATTTTTAAACTGGTGTGGAAACTGGCAGGTGTCAACAGACCCAAGGAACGTGTCATACCTCTACTTTCCTTAAAGAGCCCTAATGCAGAATTTGCCTTCTCACGAAAAAGCAGTGACCCATCAAAGGGCATATCCATGATGGAGGCCTGTATAGCATCAGAAAATCCTCTGCAATGCATCCATGCGAGCCAGCAAAGTACAACACTAGTACAGACTGCTCTTCCCAGGAAATCAGTGTGTATAACATATTTGGCTGTGTCTTATCCATCTTGAATTGTCTGAGCCAAAGAGGTCCTTAGGTCTAAGGAACAGCAAGCACGATCTCGCTGACCGTGTCCTAAAGGGCATGTCTATAGCAACCCAGTAAGCAAACAGCATTTACCAACTGCAATGGCAGACTGGTGAAAGAAAACATACACTTGCCAAAAGTCTCAAACCTTTTGGAATCTATCTGGAGGACTAGCTGGGAATTCGCTTTACTGGTTGAGGTTTGAACCACAAGGCTCTCTAGAGCAGGATGTTTGGTAAGAAAATCAGAGTCACCAGGTGCTGGTCTGTGATGCATAGCTACCTGCCTATTTACAGGTGCCATGATTAGGACTCCAACAAATTGGTAGTTTAGGTATCAGGAAGGGCCTTGTTAAAAGGGAGCAAGGGGTCAGAAGTAGCTGTCGAGGCTGCAAAATCTGTCAGGATGTTGGCTTTGGCCTCAGTGGAAAGCAGCTGCAAATCCAGAACCTCAGCTGCCCTCTGGACCACAACAGCAAAGGAGTAACTTTCTTCCATTTTTGGTTCAAATGGAGAGTCAAGCCCTAACTTACAAGAGGTGTTCAGATCATTGCCCTCTTGTAAATCCATGTAGAAGCATCATCTGTGTAGTGGGGGGGAGAGCCATATCATCATTCACACCCTGGGGTGTCCCTTATTCTGAGCCAAAGATAAAGGAGCCTTGCTACCATGAACATCCTTGCAAAGGTACCAGTTCGGAGTCAGGGTGCATGACTACCCGTTGCATGTTTGTGATTTCGTAACGTGACATCGGTCAAGATCGAGCTGAAGTCGGTTTGATGTCCAGCATCACCACCATATCCTCTTTCAGAGCTGGTGACGTCGGGATCAGTGACGATGTAGAAGGGATCAGCACAGGTCTCAGAGCCAGATTGGAAGTCTGTACCAGACTCAGTACAGGTCCGTAATGGGTCCCAAGGATTCAGACACCGTAGAGGGTGGATCTGACAGCAGTAACCAGACTGGGATCCCACGGTTCCTCAGGGCCCAAAGGCATGCCACCGGGAACCGGAAGCAATGCAAATATCTGCAATTTGGCCTCCTAAAAGGCTTTAATCTGGTGTGGCATCAACAATGGATTGGGAAATTTAGGGCACATTGAGACCAACTGAGGAATCAGCTCTACAACTGGAGATATGTAGAGAATCCAAATGACATGGTGGTGCCCTCGCACCTTCTCTTTAGATAGAGAGTGCAAAGAGGTTGAGTCCCGCTTCGCTCTTTTATGTTTGTGCTTGGACTTTGATTTTAAATTACCAGAGGGCTTTGAGCGTGAAGATGACCACTTACAGGAAGGGCCTTGGGAGCGGGACAGAGTCTGCGACATGGAGTGGGACTTACATGAAGGCTGCAACATCTTCTTGTGTTTGGCAACATACAGCTTTATCTCCCAGTCTAGATTGCCCTGGGTGCATGAGGGCACATTTATCACTCAACTTCAAGTCTGGCCCAAGCCCGGACAGCAGAGACACACTTCATACAGGTCCATGATCTATATCTGTTTCTGCAGTTGCGACATTGTTTTAAACATATAATGGAATTCGTTTTAGAAATCATCAGAAGAGTGACATGATTGGGAGTGGAGCTCAAGATCCACGGTGGAAGGCGTGGAAAGAAAGGAACTGAAGTTAGTGTGCAGGGGTGTAGCTTATATGCACTTCCAGGGTGGCACAGAGCAAACGTGGACCCCCACAGTGCCACCTAGCAGCAAGTGTGAGCACTTTTGAAGAAAAGATTCTGGATCCAGTCAAGCATCTATAGAGTCTGTGGTTATTAGTATCCATCAGAAAGGGGGTTTGTGGCACAGGCAGCATGTCCCGCCCTGGCGGAATATAGTCAGCCAATTTGAAGATGGTCGTACACTAACTGGCTCCATGGACCATACCTAAGGTGCATGGTGCTTAGATTACATGTGTTAGCTCGCCTCTGACTGGTTGATTGCAGTGCAGGTTTTGTAGCTCACGCGGCAATAAGCCAATCAGAAGGCCTGCTTTTTGCCGTGTATGTGTTTTCCTTTTTAAAATATTTTTATGTTAGGGTTGATGATGCCACCAGAGTAGCTTGCTGAATTAAATGATTAATTAATTGAGATGGCGATGATCAGCATGCTTCTGATGTTTTGTGCTGCCTCTCCAGACAGGTTGTTATGCCCTGAAAAAAACAGCTCCCATAGCGATCAGACACATAGCTTTATCAAGGTCTGATAGACATGTCATATTCTTTACCACACCCACTACGCCATATGGTCATTAAAATTCCCAGTGCGCCATGTCACTACCATTGCAGCCACCATCATCTTACAGAAGTTACATATAGTCTTCATTACGAAACATGGCTCATCCCATCTTTACACACATTCTAGACATCCTTCCCCTCAGGCAACAACATACTACACATTGACTGCATACACAAGGTTAGAGAAGGCCTCGCTACTATTAAAAATAACATGTCTGCAAGCTACAGGAACAGATTACCTCCAACTCTATGCAGCCGGCCACATATCACTGTCATAACACATTTCACTGTCAGCCTACTAAACAGCTGCTTGTCATCTGATCACATCTTTCGGCTACAGCGCAACATTAGTTGAACAAATCACAGAATCTTGTCACCATCTTGTCCGTCAATAGTTCATACAGCATCTTTCCCAGTGATCTAAACCTCCTTGTGGCTTTGAAACCAAAATCACAAAGGAGGTGCTTCTCCCCCCTCCATGAAATGTAAACTTCAACAATTCAAAACAAAGGTAAAACTCATTATCATATACAAGATCGACTAGATCACCTTCAACGTAGTAATAATCAGCACACCTTGCTGCTTGCAGAAACACATTAATTCTGGTTGTCAATGTAAGTCAGGCACAAAGTTAAGCGGTGCAGAAAAAGACCAGATATCAAGGCATTTCAAGCTATGCACCATAATAGTGGGATGCACTGTCACTCTACCACTTCAGTAAAAACATAGCACATCAAGAACAACACCGTAGCCATCTCTTCCACCTCTTGGGCCAATAGTGAAAATAGATTCACCTTCACATCCCTTCCCTTGAGCTTGTACAATGCTAAATAGTCACTTATCACATTACAATGTTCAGCACTCCAGTTTAGCTAATAACATCAAAGTATGGTATCTTGACAGCTTAAGAGGGAATCAAAGACTCTAGTTAGAGGAGACACACTTAGCTAAGGTAATGAGGGCCTTTTTGTGAAGGTTAGACATTTCCATGCTGTATGGTGGACCCAGGTGAAGAGACAATTTTCCAGAGTTAAGAGAATAATGCTCTTTAAATAATAATTCAAGGTTTTTTTCATTCTACCTAAAAAGGCAGCTTCTAGAGATTGCTGGGTGAAGAGGTATTATTACTGATATACATCTGTTAGGCTTTTGACAGGCTTAACCGTAAAAAGGTACCCAGCACTTCAGCTTCAATAACCATGAAGTACCAAAGTCAACTTATAAGTTCTGTCAATCTCCACTGGTAGAACTACTAGCAACAACATACAATGGAAATATAGAACAGCTAGTTAGGTCAGTTTTACTAGGTTATATAAATGTAAAGGGCATGGCTAAGAGAGCATTGGGTGGCAAAGATGAAGAGGTCTGTGACAGGCACCACACGGAGTAGTATAAGCACTGAATGCATAAAATCTGGTTCCCAGGAGCCAAAAAAAGCACAGTGAACTCAGATGAAAGTTCAACTATTATATAGTTGCTGGTATGGAAAGGAGAAAATCCCCACTGCGGAAATACTACATGAAGGCAGATGTGGGGATCCTGGACAGCTTTGAATAATTTCGGAACGTCTTAAGGATTCCACTAATACATAGAAGAGCAAGGGGAAATAACAATAATCCAGAGTTCTGTCAAGGAAAGTGGGAGAAACAAAACAAAAAACCCACAGAAATTATACTGACAACTATCGACCACAAATATAGCTGAGACAGAACAGGCATCAAAGGATATGGGGCCGAAGAGTCTGGTCTTCGCCACACTCGCTACTTTGGGGTTGACCTAGGCAAAAATGAGTAAGCTCACAATAGACAGGACGCATGCCGGTTCTCCCTCTTTCCAGGCTTATCAGGGCTTGGTGACAAGTCGGTCTCCGCGTCATTCCACGGTTTTACCGACAGTACTTGTTTCGTTTACCTCATAGCGTCCACCATTGTCTACAGGTTGTGTACAACAGGTACGGGCATTTCTTATCGAAGCCATAATCCACAAAATATCTGGACGAGCAATTTCCACGTGGATTACTTTTGCCTGCAGGTACAGATACTCGTTGTGACAACGGCGGGCCACAGGCATATCTATTCCTATTGGAGACCTTGATCCATTTCAATTTTTAGGATCCGGCAAATACTGTGAATGGTCGTATGACTGGTGTTTCAAATTCGACGTCTGCTTACAGACACTCAGGTCTCTTCTTCATACAGAACCTTCGCATTTACACTTTTACCTCCGGTACGCTGCTCTTCGAGGTGCCGGGTCTCTTTGCCTATACCATCTAGCCTTGAAAAAGTCAGTTGGACGAAACACGTGTCGGCTGCCAGTGTGTTTTTGTATATGGATTTTTGAGACGAAAAGAAAATAAAGAGAAAAGAATATCTTACGGACTCCCTTTGGTTACTGCATTGGTTACTACCTATACTACAATATGGACTAATTTGGTGTGCCTCGGCATATGTGCATGTCAAAATGAGTAAATTACTTACCTTTATTAATTCCTTTTCTGATAGAGACTATCTAATCGCAGATAGACTATTCCCCAGGCATCAGACTGGATCCAAAAATCTTGAACAGTACCTCTGCACGCTGGTAGGAAGTGTTGAGCGGCGCTGCGTCGAAAGTAACGTGCACAGTGCCTATAAAGGTGCCAACTCCGGCATGCTGACATCAGTTTCTTTTGTGACTATTTTCGTGCCAGAAACGTGGAGGCACGATTCAATGATGTATGACCAGTGTGCAGAAATGAACAGGAGCTTATGGGTGAAGAACCCATTTCGCAAAGCGGGAAGAGATGGGAGGGTCGGTGATGAATCTGAGGTTAGATAAAGTATCTACCAGAAAAAGCATTACCGAAGGTAAGTCATTTGTTCTTCTGATAGAGACATCTAACCGCGGATTCATCACCATAGAATAGATGCCCAAGCAATACCTCCCCAGAGGTCTGTCTGCAATCTGGCTCAAACCAAGAAATCCTGGAGGAGCGAACGGGCAAAATGCCAGTCCTGACGGACCTGAATGTCTAAGCAGTAGTGCTTTGTGAACATGTGGAGGGACGCCCACTTAGCATCTTGGAAGATGTCCAGAACAGGTATTCTGCACGCTAACGCAGTAGCAGCAGCCTTGTTCCTGGTGGAATGGGCCCGGAAGCCCTCAGGAGACTGCTTCTTAGCCAGTGCATATCGTATCTTAAAGCAAAATACAATCCATTGAGAACCTTGCCTTTTTTCGCTACTGTGAATCAGAGAAGAGCTGACGTCCACTTGGTGGTCTTGGTACAATCAATGTGAAAAAGAGACAGCTCTTTTCGGATCCAGACAGTGAAGCACTTCCTCATCCCTGGAAGGATGGGGGTGGAGTGAAAAGGTCAGCAAAGTGATAGTTTAGCTGACGTGGAATGGAGTCACCATCTTCGGAAGGAAAGAGGCACAAGACCGAAGAACCAGTTGTTTGGTAGAAACTAGTGTACGGAAGATGAGTTGAAAGAGCTTGAAGCTCGCTGACCCTCCTGGCCAATGTAATGACCACTAAGAAGACCATTTTAAGTGTCAAAAGACACAGAGAACAGCTTTGCAGGGGTTTGAATGGGGAGCTCATAAGAAATGTCAGGACCAAATTAAGGTCTATTTGGGGCATGAAGAAAGGGGTAGGAGGTAACAAATGTTGCAAACCTTTAACAAAACAGGTCACAACAAGTGACTAAAACAGGGTGAGCTGATCCGACAAAAAAAGTTGAGATGGCAGAAAGATAACCCATAATGGTGCCCAAGGCAAGGCCTTGCCGAGCTAATGATAGCACAAACAATAACACCCCTGACAAGGAGGTAGAAAGTGGGTCGACATGACGGGAAGAACACCAAGTCACAAATCTGTCCTAACAGCAGGGATATACAGTCTTTGTTGAGGGACGCCTGTCTGCCAAGATGATGTCACAAATCACAAATCTCGAGATAAAGATCAAAGGCATTCAACAGTCACCGCTCAATCTCCATGCACGAAGGTGGAGTGTGCCGAGATTCGGGTGCAGGATCCTGCCCTGTTGCCGCCACAGAAGGGCCTCGCCAAAGGGTAGCCTGATTGGAGGTGCTCATGCTCAGGAGTTCGGGATGCCAAACTTTCCTTGCCCAATTCGGAGCCACTAAAATGACTTGGGCCTGGTGTGTCCTGTCCTTCTTGACAACTCGGGGCAGGGATGGTATCGGCAGAATGGCGTGCAGGAGTCCTGGGTTCCAGTCTAAATGGAACGTATCTCAGAGTGAGAGTCACTTTGGAAACACCAAAGCACAGACGCACAGACATTGCACGTTCTTGGCTGCAGCAAATCGATCCAGCCAGGCTTCTCCCCATTTTCAGAAGAGAACTTGCGCCACCTCCGGATGTAGACATCATTCGTGATCTGCAAGATATCAACAACTGAGTCTGTCTGCCCTGGCATTTAGAGATCGCACCTTGTGCAGCATGACCAAGAAGATCGCCTGGTGCTCCTGACACAGGGACCACGACCCCACTCCACCCTGTTTGTTGCACTACCACATGGCAGTGGTGTAGTCTGTGCACACTTAAACCAGCCTTCTCTTGATGGATGGGAGGAAGGTCTTCAATGCCAAGCACATAACCTGAAGTTCCAGGAGGTGATGTGGAGCTGGGACTCCGCCAGAGACTAGAGTCCTCTGATCTTCTCCTCTCCCAAGTGGCCGCCCCAACCCAGAAGTGACTCATTGGTCAACACTGTCAGCTTTTAGTGGAGAAGGTAGAGGGGTCTATCGCTTGTCAAATTGTAGTTCATCAACCACCACAACAGATATTTTGCAGTCTTCCCAGAAATCTGGACCAGTTTGGAGAGATTCCCCTTGTGCAGTGACCAAGGGGACTTCAGGTCCCAATGCAGAGCCCGCATATGCCATTGAGAGTATTTCACCAGCATGATGAGGAGGCCATCAGACTCAGCAGCTTCAGAGTCAGTCTCACATAAACCCAGGACTGACGTTTAAACATCGGAATCATTGGCAAAATATCCTGGACTTTCCACTCCAAAGGGTAGGCACAGGACTGTACTGTGTTCAGAATGACTCAGATGAAAGTGGATCCAAAGAGCTCGACTAGAGTCTGCCCACCGGAATCCTCCAGTGGCCCCTCCCGAATCCACGGGACTCAAAGTCACACCAGAAGGAGCCATGGGCCCAAATATTGAGTGTATGGCGTCGCTACAGCTAAGGGGAACTCGGGATAGCGTGGAGCGGACCTGGCCGGCGGCTTCGTGGGTGAAGTGCGGAAACGGGGCCTAGAAGCATGGCGCTGGTTAGGGGAGGGTGTAGAACACTTCGATGACTACTTCTTATGCTTCTTGGACTGACCTGACTTTTATGATGAGGAGTGGGATGACGACTGTCTGTGAGAAAGAGACCGAGATCTCGCTCGGGATTGGGATAGGTGCGGAGCCTTCTTCTACAGCGCCGCTTCATTGCCTGTTCACGAACTGCCTTTGGATAAATGGACTTGCAGCTGGCACAGGCCTTCGGATCATGGCTTGACCACAGGCACTACAGGCAAACCAAGTGCGAGTCAGAGACAAGCAGACAGACATCTTTCTGGGACATTCTTCACACGGTTTAAATCCCAAGGGTTTATTGGGAGACTGTTCCTAGCACACTGGGAGCAAAGCTCAACAAGCATTGGCATAGCCAATAGGTCTCGCCTTTGGGACCTTATAAGTATTTAGTTATGCAGCACAATATCCTTGGTGCAACAACATTAACTGTTGCATGGCGAAACACTTATAAGGTCCTATGAGACCTACATCGTCGACATCAGGGTTGAGACACCCTGTTTCTCTAGGGGCTTCTAAAGTAATGAGAGCTCTGGGCCGGCCATATCCCCTCCACTCAAGCAGTGCCGAGCCCAGCCCGTCGCCCCATAATCCCTTCATACCTCTGCGGCCAGATCTTCAGTGGAGGCAGCGCATAACCTGCTTCACGCCGATCCTTGTGATTTCACAGTTTAGTAGGGGTCAGCCCCTCCCCATCACACAAGTGCAGCCACCGACAGCTGACTCAGAGAGAGAGCCACTCGCTCACATTTTCAATAGAGAAAAAAATTACGTGATAATTCGAGCACACAAGCCAACATTAGCACCAATTATATTACACAAGGGCATATTCATTGTTGGTAGGCGCGGGGACATGAAGTGATTTGCCCAGAATCACAGTATGTTGAGCGGGCGCCGAGACTCGAACCTGCTTCTCCAGCTTAAAAGTCGGCAGCTCTGGCCGTTACGCCACATCCTCTCCCCTCATGGGAGGAATAGCGCTTATACCGACAAAATGACACTTCGAAACACCGAGAGGCAGCAGGTGTTGAAGGAGGGAACATGAAACAGAAGGAGGGAGATAAACGAGGGAACAAGTGAGCGAGGGAGGGCAAAATTATCCAAATCTGGTGTTCAGGTGAGTGATTACTTTTCTAGGCATTGCCCATCCTTTAGATGTGGTAACGTGTTTTCATGCTGTCGTGTTTTTATTGCCACCTAACACAGCGAGGAAGGTACGCCTTACATGCAGAGCCAGTGGCATAAAATTTGCAGTGAAAGAGACCCTTTCCAAAGCTGCATCTTGCACGCTGCTTAGTAAAGCAGTCACGGGCTCTTCTACTGAAATATGGCTGCAGTTCGGAGATCCAGAAACGGCTCCGGGAGTTAGCCCTTCCGACGCAGTACCGAATAAAACAAACAACACGAAGGGCACGGCAGCTCTGGCCGTTACGCCACATCCTCTCCCCTCATGGGAGGATTAGCGCTTATACCGACAAAATGACACTTCGAAGCACCGAGAGGCAGCAGGTGTTGAAGGAGGGAACATGACAGGGAACGAGGAGACGGAGGAGCAAGGAATGGACTGTAGAGGTTAGAAGCGGAGGGAAGAAAAAACGGGAAAGGGAAGAAGGGAACAGGAGAAAGAAGAGGGAGAAGAAAGAGAAGGAAGGAACTGTTGATGGGGAAAGGGGTATGTGAGAGTGAAAACGGGAGAATGTGAGACGAAAATCGAGACCAGGACATGCATAAAGGGAATGGGAGGCACAGGAGAGAGGAAAGGAGGGAATGTTAGAGCCAAGGAGGGAGGACAGAAGGCACGAGGGATGAAGAGAGACTAGGGAGGAACAGAAGATAGAGCAATGGACGAAAGATGCAAGATGGAATAGGACAGGCAAGGAGGGAACAGAACGGAAAGAGAGAACAGTGGCGGAACAGAGGAACTGCGATGGCACGAGCGAAAAGCAAAAAAAAAAACAGACACACAGCGTTTCTCCCTTGGTCTAGGTTTCCAGTCTGCTCCCATCAGAGTAAGTTTTCTTCTTCAACTGCTCAGGACTGTGTCTAGCCAGCAACAACAAAAGTTGGTCTATTTTCTTAAGACGTTTTAGATTTTTTTTGTAGGGAAACTGTGCTAAGATATGTACCATTTTGTCACCAGTTTGTCAAACTCCTCATAGAGGCGGAGGAACCGCCAATATTCCTGAAACCAGGACTGCTTGGCACACAGTGAATTATTGCCATATTTCTGGACTGCTCTTCAAAACGTATGGCTTTATAGCAAGTTTATCCATAAGCTGTGGTGTAAAGTGCACAATATTGTCTTTTTTTTTTACTTCTCTCTGGAGGAAAACCCCAGATCCTTCCCTGAGAAGCAGTTTATGGTGGGTGTTTACATGATATCTTTTTGAAAGATTATCAGCCATCACTGCACTTAGAACGCTCTGTTGCCCAACCATGTATAACGGCCTATTCAAAGAAATAAGGCAGTCTCCTCTCTACAAGCAGCTATGTTATTTGTGCCATTAGTGCAAGGCCGCACCTGCCCAACACATGATGCTTTCATGCCCAGCGCCAGGGATTTCTCGTGTTCGAGTTTTATTTCCATTTAATAACTATCCTGGCTTACAGCGACTTATTGGTGGAAGATTTGGAAAAAGCTCACTGGGGGTGTTTTGGTTATGAGAAAGAGGGCTTAAAGTGACATTTGGTGGAAGACATCAAGGGAAGAGCTGGGCAGGGTTTGCTTATTATGTCGTGAGGAGGGCTAAATCATTAAAAAGTTTTAATAACAGGGCAATTCGATTTTTCTGTTACTGTTTTCTTTGCCGCAAAGAGGTGGCTAGAAGGTGCTACAGATGCATTCGTTGCATGTTAAAATAAATCTAAAATATTTAGCACGATTATAAAATTTGTTGCGTCGTCTTAGGTTCCCACAAAATGAAAGGATTTCTAAAACCTTCCTAAAAGGGAAATGTGTAACCGAATGATGTCCAGCTTCACAAAGATGTATTTATTTTATAGTTGCCTCGAGTTTAGCTAGGGTTCTCTTCGGCAAGGGGACGAAGAACAAAACAGTAAGAATCCTACTATAAGACTTTCCCCTCCTGGTTGACACTGGGAAAGACGCTTACAAGGGCAGCTGGTAAGGGAGGGTTTGAAATAGGAGTAAATGTAAGCACAATACGCACAGTAGATTTTGTGAGATCCAAAATGGCGGCGAACCAGAGCAAAGCAGAAACATGCGTACCGGAAATAATACTACACTGAAAGACTTGGCAGTTTTTAATCATGGACTCTGGCTGTGCCTGGCACCAGCAGGATTAGACTACTGTGTAACAATGACCAGTCCAAGAATGGCGCTTGGCTGCCTATGGAATGCAAATGTGCTGAGTAGAATTAAAACCCGTCGGTCAGGGTTCGAAACGGGTGATGGTCTTATCTTTCTGCGTCGATATAGTAGCAAACGAAGTAAGTGAGATGAGGTGAGGGATAACAAGACCTGACATTTACAGCACTACCAAACTGCACCACTGGATCAGGAAGTTCGAAATCAAATAAAGCACGTGATCGTCCTCATCAAAAACTGCAAATGGTCACAAATCTGTAATACACCCTCTAACACCAGAGCGACGGCCTCTCGAACTGTGAAATGCAAGTCTGAAAGCTGAGCTCGGCAACACTAAAGAAAAGTGAGAGTTGATGACTGAAAAACAAGGGATAAAAGGGCAGCGGAAAGAATTAACTGGTTTGTTGTGCTATGGGAATTCAGATCTGGCGCCAACGTGCGAAATGCCACACAGAGCGGTGCCAAAGGTTAGATGAACAGAGATATGAATGCGGCTAGCCTAGCTGTGAAGAAACAGTAAGTACTTGAACGAGAGGCCTTCGCCCCAAGCAAGGGATAACAAAACCCGGCCGCTGGGAGCAATCTATTTTTTCATTACATGGAATGTCCCGCGCGCATTTTCCACATCCCAAAATGCATTAGGCCGCAATTTCCAATTCTTTGAGCGCGCTCAACGGAATGTCAAGCTTTTTTTCAGGAAAGTTACAACTTATCTTGAAATTAGTTATCAAAACTTATGAATACAACACAGTCCTGTAAACAAACAATTAACGACAATTAGACAGTAAACAACAACAAATGTGAACCCAAAAAAGCATCACTATAGTACACACCGACTGGAACGTGGTAAGATCGCCACCTTCAGAGCTTACCAATATCGACCAGCGACCAGCAGCAAGGGCAGCGCCAAAGTCTGCCTCCTATACTTCGAAACACTGCACACCCTACTAACAAAGCATGGCATTATCCAACTTTGCATAATCATAATCACATACCTTGAATAAACTCAACACTATAGAACACAACCAGTATACTGCAAACTCAGCATGGCAAAGGCCTTTAATACACACCATACCTTTCCGCGTAGCAAACAACAACGTCTGCAGCTGCCTATTACACGAACGAACGCAATACAACCCAGTAAACAAGCGTGCGCGCCTCAAGTAAAAAAAAAAAACTGTCGGCAAAAGTAAAAGCGTTTCCCTTGCGGGAGCGAGCGGCGCCAGGAGCGATAATTGCTACCATATGGCGCCGCTCGCTCCCGCAAGTGAATCGTCAAACGTGCACGCGTTGCCATTGAAGGCAATGGAACGCGTGCACGTTTTTGGCTGAAAAGCTGAGCGATTCCAAAAGGTCTTTTTGCCTATGCAACGCATGCGCGCTGCGTAGGCGAGACCTAAAAAGGAGTCGACAAAAAGTTTTAACAAGCATTTACAATGCAATAGGTCTCGCATTATTAGAGTTTGAGCTATTGGCATTGCTAAATAATGCAACACCAATAGCTCAAACTTTAATAATGCGAGACCTATTGCATTGCAAATGCTTGTTTATTCCGCTGAAGCTTCAATCAGGAAGTGGTGCTAGCGATGTGTTTTCTCTGCTTCCTCAGCTCGCCCGTTTCTGTCAGGAGCGCAAAGACCGCACATGAAATGTCGACAGTCGTCGATCGCTGGGCGTTTCAGTTGTAGAGGCCAGCAGCGCAGCTTGGACCAGCAGCAGGATTTGGGGGCATTTTTCATTTCCCCACCTTTTTACGTGGCCTGGAGAGACTGAAAACAAAGAGCACGCCGCTCTCTGGCTGGTTTACTTCGCCGACGGCAACGGGGTTCCAGGTTGCTCGGAAGCGAATGAGTGGCCGAGCGCCCTCCAGTCTCAGAGGCTGCCATCTGTAGGGATTGGCACTGGAGCTGGCACCGAGCTGCCGCTGGAGAGACCCGTGGGTGATTGTTGCGTTCATTCATGGTTTACTGTCTGCAGAACGTCGCCTTGACCTAGACAGCGGCTGGAGGGAAAGCAATCCCCCGTTGCTGCATAACATTACAGCAGAAATAGCTTGGAAAACAAGTGGTGCGCGCGCACCACAGAGGAGCGGGGGCTAGAGAGCGCGGCAGCAAAGCGAGACGAACGCGCGCTGCTGCGCGTTCTGGCCACCGTCGGGAATAAGCGCGGCAAAGGCGGGACATGCACCCGCCTTTGCTCAATCGCGTGCCGTTTTTCTAAAAACGCACGCTACAGCCAATGAGGGCTTCTGAAAACAAAACCACACGTACGAGCGTGTGGGTCGTTTTCAGAAGCCCTTTCTAGAGGTCTCGCGCTGCGCGAGCAGTGCTACGCACTGCAACGCTAGGCGCGAGACCTAAAAAGTGGTAAACATAATGGCAGCGCCAGCTCTCTATATCTGCTTTGTTTGCGCAGAAAGAAATGAACTCATGTCAGCGGGGTGGCGCCTATTTATGCAACATGCACGTTACTTCCAATAATGCAGATGGCGCTGACGCGGAGCCGCATAACAGCAACTACCAGTGCGCAGAGGTACTGGTGAAGATTTCCTGGATTCAGTCTGAGGCCTGAGGAATATTTTAAGGTGAGGAATCTGCGTTTAGAAGTCTCTATCAGAAAAGTAGATAACTAACATTCTTCTTTTAGTAAAATGTTTCTGGTCTCCTCCCCATTGCAGTTGAGCACTACAAAAATGACCCATACATTTGGAGAACACTGAGAATTTTGGTTAATGTAAAGAGGAAAGATTAATCTTAAAAACTGCAAAATAACACTGATTTTCCTAAGCATGTACTGTTAGTCAAAAACAGAGACTTTACAGTGAATAGAGTATATTATGAACAAGTACTTAAACTGGTATTTGAACACCTGTCAAGGGACCCAGAGGCTCTAATAAACAAGCATTTGCAATGCAATAGGTCTCGCATTTACGTGAGTCTGAGCTATTGACATTGTAAATAACAATGCCTTTTATTTTTGTTTTCGTTTTTAAAACATAAATAAAAGGCATTGTTATTTACAATGCCAATAGCTTAAACTCACTTAAACGTGAGACCTATTAATTCACAGTGAAATCTTTTTCCAGATATAATCTCAGTTAGCATCTCTGTTTATGGCCACAGCAATAAGTTGCTCAGAAGCACACACAGTCTTCATTCCATAGACACAGCAATCCTGTTAGTGTGGTAAAAACATAATGCATGTAAAAGCTTTCTTTTAGCGCCCAAGTATTGCGTGCAAATCCAATTGAGGGCAACTATATGATTTGTACTGAATCAAAACAGAAAATAACTAATTTATGCCAGCAATAATCGTGTACTTGTTTTGGTGAAGCAGGGCTGACATCCCGCATGTCATAGGAACGCCTGTGCCACTTGGGAGAGAACTGTGGAAGCTTATAATTAAGGAAGTGATAGAGAAGAGTGTTCACTGATAGCTCGTGTCTGCGAATACTAGGAAGTGTATGCCGATGACGCAACATTTTATTATGATGTGTGAAAACACCTTAAGAAGCTGGGGAATGGGAGCTGTGCACGGTGCCCCCTCGCCTCGAGGAAGAAATGGAGTCGAATAATTAAAAGGATGCCAAAAGGGCAAGAATTGTTGAGTAGTCATACGAACAGTAATCATGCACTTTTTATTTTTTAAAACAAGCATACTGCGCACAGAACAAATACACCTCATGAATGAGGAAAGAAGTGGAATACCAATCTAGCCTGGCACCCTCAGCAGAAACTACACGATCTTTCAAAGGCCCAGAATCCACCTACTCCTGCTAGGCCAAAGGAAACCAATGTTTTGAGCAGGAGTTTGCACCCCACACCACTCTCAGGCTTCCAAAGGCAGATGCCCACCAGCCAAGCAAGCCCTAGCCACGTCAAGGCTCAGACCTTATCTAAGCTGGCACCATTCACATAAAAGGGCACATAAGAGGGTGAGAGAAAGCACTTCGTCGTTTGCTCCCATGACAGTGCAATAGCAGGTTGTTCTACCTCATGTTACCCTCCTGCCCTCACCCCCTTATGCAAACCAAATATTGTTCTTAGACAGAGGCGTAGCCTGGTCAGTAAGATTTGAGGGGATTGGTGGGTGAGATTCATTTTGCCCAACAATCACGCTGGCATAAAATGTTAAATACATTATATGACAAGCAGGGCGCCAGATAGGGGTTTAAAGGGTAGTGGAAAGAAGGGGAGAGGAATGCAGGTTGGTAGGTGTATTAAGAGAGAATAAACTAAATATCTTACAAAATACCCAACATTTTTGACGACTTTCAAAACAGAGAAAGTGTGTGCTCTCGTCTGTGGTTATGTAAAGTTCCTGGTGAAATCCGCTAGACACCTCACCATACATGACTGAAAGCACCTGTACCCAACAATTTATCAGAAAATACATTTATTAGGGAGGTGTAACACCCCAAACACCCCCACAAAGCTATGCCCCTGTTCTTAGATACCAGAGCCCCTTGCTCTCTCTCTCTGTCTAGGATTTTCTGCCAGGCAACCTCCACTTTCATTACTAGCAGTGGTTGACATTTCAAGGTAAAAGACAAAGGAGTGAAAGGAGACTTACACCACTCTCAACTAAGGTAGGACCATGGCACAGCTTTGGTAATTATGGTTTTGATTGTTCTTAGTGCAGCTCGTCTCACATGTGAGGCTTGCATTATTGTGTATTCAATGTTTTTACAGTAAGACGCTTTGTGCAACGGAATCCTGTTACTGCCCGAAAGCACCTGTAACTCCCGGAACTGACGGTCTTGATTCACAGCACTTAACTTTCGTTTGAGCTACAGGTCAGCCACTGTCTGGGGAAATCGTGAGCGCAAGATCCGTGACAGGGCGGGATCGACCTTTCATCCTTCAACTATGTGCGCTGTTTAGCCACCTTGACAGAAATGAGTTAGAGGTGTGGGCGCTACACGAAAGAGCAATGACATAACATTATAATATTAATATCACACTGAGCTTCAAACGGGCCTCAGTTTGAAAGAATGACAGCGCTGACTGACCTCGGACTGCACCTTGCGTCATGCAATGGTTCAGGCGCAGAATTGCTCGGTTTCCACTTGCGCACGTCTCGTGGTGTGCACAAACAAGATGCGCCTGGCAGAGCCCCGGGGACTCTGTGGTGGTACCCCATGTGCCACTTGAAACAAACTGCTGCCAGCAGGAGTCTCCCTGTGCGGTGAGACTCCGATTCTGCGGCTGAAAGCACTCAACGCGCCCTGAAGCGGGTAAGGTGCCGGAGCGGCGCTCTGGGCAAAATATGAATGTTAATCCTAATGCTGTTTGCGCTGAATGCTGGGCCCTGCGCCCTCTTCGTGCGCTCTCGCTATTTGCAGATGGGGGAACAGACGCACAGTTTGAAGAAACAAGACAGAAGCGCTGGTGGCGCCTACGGTTCTCCTGGGCGCTATACTGGTGAAACAGCTCACGAGATAAGCGGCTGCCGCGGAGATGGCACCCGGCTCGGCCTTTCCTCTTTTGAAGGTCGATAAAACGGACGGTTTGGAATTCGAGGCTCTTAAAACGGCCAGGCAGCCGGACCCCCTTCTGGTTACACGTCCCATGGTCCCTCGTCTTACCTCCAATATCCATTAACTGCATGCACTGGCTTGAGCTGTATCCGTGCACTAGTCCGTGTTTACACAGCCGTGAACAAGTGCACAGGTCCTGGTGCGCGCCGGGGCCTCGCCTAAAAAGACAAAGACACAACAGCAGATCTGGGCAGCTCTGGGGCAGCTCCTCTCTGCGGAATCCCCCAAACAGCTTCCCAAAAATGTCTCTCGACGTGTGGATTCATGTGGATGAAATTCGTACCGTCGAGCTGTGTAAGTATAGCTGTCACCAAGCGCCAAGAAGCAGCTTAGCAGCGCTGACCCGGAGGCCTGTTTCTGAAAACACAAATATTAGGGTAGCTCATTGGGTTATTGTGCGTGTTACTGGCGCGGGATGCAGCCTGCAGGTTACAAGGGGGACCTCGGGTCGATTCGTCTTTTCACACCTTGGTAGTGTAAACGAATAGCGCCGCGAAGTTAGGCAGCAGTAATACGTGCTACTAACAGCCTCTGTCAACACGTTTATATTAATTAGTAGAACTCACGGGTAACAGCAGCTTTGATACTGATATTATCGGTTTATTTAGTGGGCAGGAACACGCACTTCTGTCCAACGATAACTTAAAAAGTGCATGTTGCAGCCAAGGCTCATGTCTTCGAAGCACATTAAAATCCTGAGCCTGTGGGAGAGGCAATGGACACCATTTATGGTCTATTAGCGCATGTGTGTAATAGCAGCCCCCCGTCACTTACACACACACCCCTACTTCCCCACGCTGTGTTTGGGGCGCCTCTTCCTGTTAACACTCCGCTTTTTATGGCCTGTTAGTTTTGTGCTGTTAAGGAACTTCTACTTGCAGCCGACTTACCTCCCCTGCAGCAGGAAACATGAGAGCGGCCGTGTCCGTTTTAAGTATAGTGCCTAATTCTTGGCTGGGCGTACGTCTAGGCGCCTTTTATGTCTGTTAGCTAAGGGAACTAAGACGGAGGGGGTGGCTTGATTGCGCAGTGTCACGCAGTTTGGCCATGTGGGGAAACTGGGCTTGGGAGTGGAGATTCTGTTACCGGACCCAGCCCCTGGAGCACTGCAGCGCCCGCGCAAAGAAACAACCTTGTCTCTGCCATGGGTTTCATGCAACGCTCCCCACCCCCCAACCTCCGCCCCCTCCTACCTCGACCCCCACAACCCACACGCTTCCTTCCTCCTCATCTTGGTCGAGATGTCCGGGAGATCCTGAGCTCTGGACCCGTGGATCCCTTAAAAACTGCTGCATCCAGGCGCCCACAACGGCCAACGTCTCATGTAGGCGCTATCAATGGCCAACGTCTCATGCAGGCGCTATCAATGGCCAACGTCTCATGTATGGCCAACGTCTCATGTAGGCGCTATCAATTGCCAACGTCTCATGTAGGCGCTATCAATGGGCAACGTCTCATGTAGGCGCTATCCAGGCCCGGTTCTAGCGGGTGGGCCGGGTGGGCCAGGCCCACCCAAACATGAGCCTGGCCCACCCAAACAGGAGCCTTGGCCCTCGCAGTGAGGGCTTGAAGGCAGGCGCGCAAAGCACACGTCGTGTGTGTCAGCCCGGGCCGAGACAGCTTCCCGGGCGCGCACACAGACAGACACACAGACAGTTTTAGAGATTATCGCAGCCGCACCCGAGTACTTCACAGGTCTTTAAAGACCATTTACATGTTAACGAGGCTTTGTTTATTTTTCACCCCTTCATCTCCACATGGCAAAGGCGACAATGTTCTGCTGCGCGGATATTTCTTTTTCTATGCAGCGCAGGAGAAAGAAGTTTGTTTATTCCTATTCACCTTTCCTGACCCCTGCAGCTGCTTATCACATCAGGCTGTGACACAAAGTTTGACTAATGGAGTAGGTAAGAGAATGTGTTACTATTTGTTTTTATTTTTAAAATATGCACAGGCCCAGCAGGACACATACTTCGTGAGTGCTTCATTTAAACAGTTTTTATCATTATCGTGGACAACAATAAGACAATACAAAATGCCCAGATAACGCTGGTGATAAATGATCCTGCTGGAGAGCAATCGTTTCTGTTAGTAGTTTTTAAATGCAGATGAACTGTATTTTATGTGGAAGCTCAGTGGGTTACTGCCTTTGTCACAGAGATCCTTGTGCTACTTGCAGTTCAGAAGTTACAATCCTAACATAGGACAGTGACCAATGAACTGTCATCAAAGAGCTGCATACAAACATGAATGGTATAGTTAGAACTTCGCTTTTTTTGTGTGATATAGTTAGAACTTCCCCAGTCTTTCATTATTCTAATGTTGCTAAAATGAGTATGTTTGGGCAGATATACATTTTTATCAGTAAAGCTGACCCCCATGGAATACTCTTTAAATCCTAAGGTTGTGTTTCCCCAGACCAAACCATCTTAAAATATACTGCCCACCAGTATGGATGACATGTGTTTCATACACCTTGTAATCCTCATTGGCTTATGTGACATTCCCTGTAGACTGATTTACATACTTGTATGATTTGTTGTCTCTGTATAATGTGTGCTTGGTGTAAAGTACTGACACACACTACACTGATATGAGTAGCGCTGTACAACAAATGAAATGCATATGAGAGAGGGGCTACGTAAAGATGAGGGGCACTGTTGAAGGGTGGCAGTGAGGGAATCCGAGAAGGAGGTCAATAGGGGGAGGGGCTATGGAGCGATGAGGGGCACTGTTGGAGGGTGGCAGTGAGGGAATCCGAGGAAGAGGTCATGGGGTGGAGGGGAGCTAGGGAGAGATGAGGGCACTGCTGGAGGGTGGCAGTGAGGGAATCCAAGGAGGAGGTCAATAGGGGGGGCCATGGAGGGATGAGGGGCACTGTTGGAAGGTGGTAGTAAAGGTATTTACGGAGAAAGAGGTTATTGGTGCGGCGCCAAAAAAGACTTTCGCATCAGCGCTGAAGCCGGCCCTGTCATGGCCTTTCTGTTTTTCTTTATTTGATTAGCAGTCGGGTCATAAGGGCTACTGTGGAACATACTTTAAAGTGCGTGCTAATTATAGTTACTGCTATATTCAATGTTTTAAGTTTGAAGGTGATTTTACTAATGTTTTTACCGGGAAAAATGAAAGTGGAGCCCGATGGTGCCTGATATGGGGCTGGGGCCCAAGGTCAGCTGTGAGATAAGGTGCACTGGAGAGGAGTAGTGGATAATCAAGCCTGTAAGGGAGTGCGTTGCAGAGTCCGGGGTCAGGTGGAGGTAGTAATAAAGAGGGATTCTCCCTGAAGACTCGCACAGAGGGAGCCTGAGTAGTGTCACTTGCCTGATACTCCATCCTCAGAAACCTCCTCTTCCCATCAAAGGAACATTACATGGAAAAAACACTTTTTCAGAGTGATAATATTTAGAAAGAGATTTGGAAAAGAGTGCGTTTTACTGGACCTTGTAAGACTAAGAAGAGATAAAGGAGGGCCCTGAATCAGGCCTGCCTAGACATATATGCGACAAATCGAGCCCGCAGTGGCCCACCCAAATGCACCCTTGGCCCACCCAAATAAAAATTCCTGGAGCCGGGCCTGGCGCTATCAATGGCCAACGTCTCATGTAGGCGCTATCATTGGGCAACGTCTCATGTAGGCGCTATTAATGGCTGAAGTTGTTACTAATAAAATCTCCCCCTGATTTTATTTGAAGGCTCATGCCGCAAAAAAAGGTTGGAGACAAAATAATGGCCGAGACGGTGGATGACTCAAGTCCAGGCCTAGCATAAGAACATAGGATCTAGTAAAACAAGCCCGCGAGTGGTGCGCGAGCGCCACAGCAAAACATGTGGTTTCAATTATCGTGCCCGTGTCTGGGCACGATAATTGAAACCACATGGCCTTTGGTGCGCGTAATAGACACCAATAGGCCATGGGTGGAGCAATGCGACCGCCTTTGGCCTATTGCGTGCTCTCTAACTAAAAAAGACGCATGAAAAGGCCAATGGGGGAGCACAAAAGGAATCGCACAAGCACGAGCGTGTGCGATTCCTAGGTCAGTGCTGAATCCCCGTTTTTCATCTACTAAATGTCTCGCGCTGCACAGTGTAACGCTAGGCGCGAGACCTAAAAAACTGTGATTATGTTGTGCCTTATACAAGAATTCTATCAGGGAGAAAAATCAGGAGACAGCTAGCACCTTTTTTTTGGGGCTCCAACCTATAATGAAGCAAAATACATATTTGAGGTTCTGCATCACACCGTATTAAGATTTGCTTATGCAAGGTTCATATGTTGCCCATGCCATAATACACACAATTATTCCAGTGGCTTATCAAAGGCCTGCTACACACAACAAGACTGCCTACTCAAGAGAAGGAGGACAAAGTGGAAAGAGGTATCTCACTGCATCAGGAGAAAGGCCCTCGCCCACCAATTAGGTGGCATGCTTCATACTCTGTCCTCTTCATGCACCAATCGTTGTAATCTAGATGCGAGCTACAACTCATCAGACTGAGATTGGGGAGCTCATTGGGAATTCTTTTTTATATGGAAGGGTGTTAATTTTTGAGGGTGATGCCTATCCTAGTGTTTGGCAGGTTTGAGTGAAAAAGTGCAGAGGGGAAATGTGTTATCTAAAACTACCACCTGGGTGGACCGTCTCAAGCTTTATTTATTCCTCCAGGGGTAGGATTAAAATGGTTGTGGGGTATAATTCAACCTAACAGTGGAGGTCTACCGGTTTCTGCCAATAGCGAACCCTCTAAAGAGGATTAGATGACATTCGTCAGGACTGGGTTGCCATCTCTGCTGTATAGTTGAATAGAAATAATTATTATAACCTGCTTCTGAGGACAGATGAAAGAAATCAGGTGTGGTCATACTGACGGAAGTGATCATTGATCTGTGGAAACACAAAATTGTCAACTAACATAACCAAAATTACATCACATATATTGTGTATTGTGTAAACAACGCATGAATCACTCATAGTGAACTACAAAGGAATTGAAAACTTGAGCATTCCACTTTTATACTACAACAGTGTTAGGACAACTAAGTTCCACTCTCGATGCTAGAGGCACAAGTTACTAACTTGTGTAACGATATATCTGTAAGAGACAGTAGTTAGTGACAGATTCCTTACCTTAGAATATCCCCAGGCGGAAAGTTTTGCGTAGCAGTACCCCTGCGCGTCGGTAGGCGGCGTCGTGCGGCTCCGCGTCCGTCGTCGGCATCGTGATCGCCGGGATGACATCGCGGCCAGTACTTAGACGCCGCCCATGCGCGCTGGCGTCAGTTCTGTACACGACTTTCCGCGCCAGAAACGCAGAGCCATGCAAGAAACTGACACTGGTGTCTGAAAACTAGGGCCCTGAAAGGGATGACCTTAACCCTAGAAATCAGTTCGCAGAACGGGGAGGATGGGTGGGACGGTAAGGAATCTGTCACTAACTACTGTCTCTTACAGATATATCGTTACACAAGTTAGTAACTTGTGCATCTGAAAGAGACACGTTAGTGACAGATTCCTTACCTTAGAATAGATACCCCAGCAATACCAACCCCGGTGGTGGGTCTGCGAACAAAGATCAGACGAGGAAGTCTCGGAGAACAGAACGGCCAAAGAAGCCGTCTCTCCGGACTTGGCTGTCAAGGCAGTAATGCTTGGTAAACGTGTGCAACGAGGCCCACGTAGCTGCCTGACAAATGTCATGCAATGGGACACCACGTCCCAAAGCCGTGGTGGCGGCTGTCGCCCTGGTGGAATGGGCACGTAGCCCAACAGGGGGCTCCTTCTTAGCCAAAGAATAGCAGGCCTTGATACACAAGACGACCCAGCGGGAGATGGTCCGCTTGTGTACCGCCCGACCTTTTTTGGCGCCCACGTAGCCAACAAAGAGCTGGCCGTCCACCCGGAACTGTTGTGTGCGGTTCAGATAGAAAGAAATCTCACGTTTTGGGTCCAGACGGTGGAGCCTCTCTTTCTCTCTGGAAGGATGCGGAAAGAAGGTGGGCAAAGTGATGGTCTGCCCAATATGGAAGGCAGTAACCACCTTTGGCAAGAAGGACGGACGCATCCTAAGAACAACCTTGTCTGGATGAACAGACAGAAAGGGGGGTTTGCAAGAGAGAGCCTGGAGCTCACTCACCTGCCGAGCGGAGGTGATAGACACCAGAAAGGCTGTCTTCAGAGTGAGAAGACGAAGAGGACAGTTATGGAGAGGCTCAAAGGGAGCGCACATTAAAAAGGTAAGAACCAAGTTCAAGTCCCACTGAGGCATCACAAACGGAACAGGAGGGAAAAGGTGTGTAATGCCTTTAAGAAACCTGTTAACAACAGGGGACTTTAAAAGGGAGGGCTGATCAGGAAGCCTGAGGAAGGCCGAGATTGCACAAAGATAGCCCTTGATGGTACCCAGGGCAGAACCCTGTTGGGCCAGAGAAAGAAGGAACAGAAGAACCTCAGAAAGGGGATTCACAGCCTTTGCTGTGCACCATGCCACAAACTTGTTCCACCTGCAGGCGTATACCACCTTAGTGGAGGGACGGCTGGCTGCCAGAATCACATCACAAACTTCGGGAGGCAAGTCGCAAGGAATCAACTGCCGCCGCTCAATCTCCATGCAAGGAGGTGGAGACTGGAAAGGTTCGGGTGGAGGACCGTCCCCTGCTGCTGCGACAGAAGATCCTCCCGAAGAGGCAGACGGATCGGGGGATCGATGCTCATACTGAGTAGCTCGGGATACCAAACTCTTCGAGCCCAGTCCGGAGCCACAAGAATGACTTGGGCCCGGTCGCGCCGAACCTTCTTCAACACTCTGGGCAGAAGTGGTATAGGCGGAAAGGCGAACAACAGACTGCAACTCCACTCGCGACGAAAAGCATCGCCGAGCGAGTGCCGCCTTGGAAATTCCAACGCGCATAACTGCTGACATTGCGCGTTCTCTTCGGTGGTGAATAGATCTAAACAAGGCTCTCCCCACTGTAGAAAGAGTCCTTGCGCCACCTCCGAGTGAAGACGCCATTCGTGATCCATCATGCACCTGCGGCTGAGTTCGTCCGCCCTGGCGTTCAGGGAACCTGCCAGGTGTTGAACCATCAAGGATATGCCCTGATGTTCCAGCCATGTCCAGAGACGCAGAGCCTCCTGACATAGGGTCCACGACCCCACCCCGCCTTGTTTGTTGCAGTACCACATGGCGGTGGTATTGTCTGTGAACACCTGCACTACCTTCCCCTTGACAGAGGGAAGGAATGCCTTCAGTGCAAGTCGGATCGCCCGGAGCTCCAGAAGGTTGATATGGAGCCGGGACTCCGCCGGAGACCAGAGGCCTCTGATCTCCGCCTCTCCCATGTGACCGCCCCATCCCAGAAGGGACGCATCCGTCACAACTGTGTGCTCTGGCTGGGGAAGGGAGAGGGATCTGCCCGTGACCCATTGCCGGTTCGAGAGCCACCACTGCAACTGTCGTGCAGTTCCCTCCAAGATCTGAACGTAATCGGACAGGTTCCCCTGATGCTGCGCCCACTGGAACTTCAGGTCCCACTGCAGAGCCCGCATATGCCATCTGGCATGATCGACCAGCAGGATGCAGGAGGCCATGAGGCCCAGCAGCCTCAGGGTCATCCGTACCGAAACCCAGGATAGAGGCTGAAAGATCGGAATCATAGCCTGAATATCCTGGACTCGCCGTTCGGGAGGATAGGCCCGAAACTGCGTTGTGTCCAGAACTGCTCCGATGAAAAGGAGCTGTGGAGAAGGAATCAGGTGCGACTTCGGCACGTTGATGAAGAACCCCAGCGACTGCAGGAGTCCGGCCGGAGTCTGGAGTTGGGAGACGACTGCCTGGGACGAGCCCGCCTTCAGCAACCAGTCGTCGAGGTAGGGGAAGCCTGGAACCCCTGCCCGGCGCAGATGAGCTGCGACCACCGCCATCACTTTCGTGAACACACGAGGGGCGCTAGTAAGGCCAAAGGGGAGCACGGTGAACTGAAAGTGCTTGAGGCCTACCGTGAACCGCAGGTAACGCCGGTGGGCCGGCAGGACGGGGATGTGAAAATATGCATCCTGCAAGTCCAATGCTACCATCCAGTCTCCAGGGTCGAGGGCAGTCAAGACCTGAGCTAGGGTGAGCATCTTGAACTTCTCCTTCCGGAGGAAGCGATTGATGTTCCGGAGGTCCAAGATAGGACACATGTCCTCCTTGTCCTTTTTGGGGACCAGAAAGTAGTGGGAATAACAACCATGCCCTACTTCTGGGGTCGGAACGCGCTCGATGGCCCCCTTGGCCAAGAGGGCCGCAACTTCCTGTCGAAGAAGTACCAAATGGTCCCCCGACATGCGGTGGTGCTGAGGTGGCATGGCTGGGGGGGCGGTGAGGGGGTAGTCTCAAAGGGGAGGGAGTAGCCCCTTCGGACAATGTCCAAAACCCACCTCTCCGATGTGATGGTACGCCAGTGGGGAAGGTGATGGCGGACCCTGCCCCCCACTGGCGTGCTGTGGACCTGAAAGGATGGACTAGAAGGGCTTGGAGGCCGCGGACGGGGCGGAGGTGGTGGCCTGACCCGCACGCTGGTTACCCGACCCGCCTCGGCGGGAGCCACGTCCTCGCGAAGGCGCTTGCTGCGCGGGCCGGTGGCTGGGCAGTGGACGTGACTGGGCGCCCCTTCCGTGGCCACGAAAGGGGCGAAAAGCAGACTGCTGCGGAGGGCGCGAAGCGGAGAGGCCCAAGGACTTGGCCGTAGCCCGCGAGTCCTTAACCCCGTCGGTGCTTATGACGAGACCAGCTCGTCATGAGTCACAGTGGAGCTGTGCTCATGACGAGCAGGTGCGCACCGCCCACGCGTGATTAATTCCCCGCCTGTGCGGGAGAATTAATAAGTGGGCGGGTTTGTGACGAGACCAGCTCGTCATGAGCACAGCTCCACTGTGACTCATGACGAGCTGGTCTCGTCACGAGCACCGCGGCGCCGCATTCACCCCCCCGCACCCGCGGGGGAATTACCCCCGCAGCGAAGGGGTTAAAGCGCTCCAGCGCGCTGTCTGCCTTATTGCCAAAAAGGCGGATGCCATCGAAGGGCATGTCCATAAGGGTGTTTTGGACATCGCCGGAGAAACCAGTGGTCATTAGCCAGGCGTGACGGCGCAGCGCCACTGTCGTAGCAAGCGATCTGCCTAGCGAGTCAGCGGTGTCTAGGCCACATCGGATTGTGAACTTCGCCGCGTCCCTCCCGTCTGCAATAACACGGGAGAGCAGTGTCTGGATCTCCTCAGGACACTTGGGCAGCACTTGCGCCACCGAATCCCAGAGAGAGTGGGAGTAACGGCCCAAAAGGCAAGCGGTGTTCACGGACCGCAAGCCAGCACTGGAGGAAGAAAAAATCTTCTTCCCAAATTGTTCCAGTTTTTTGGATTCCCTGTCCGGCGGAGCCGTAGGGAAGGCGCTCTGAGAGGCAGAGGCTTGGACAACCAAGCTCTTGGGGTGGGGTGTTGGGAGAGGAACTGGGGGTCGCCCGGGGCCGGGCGATGGCGTCGGGCTACGTTCCTGTCCACAGGAGCCCCTGTGGTGGGCCTGGACCAGGTGCCCAAAAGAACGTCAGAAAGTGCGTTGTTGAACGGCAGCAGTGGCTCCGAAGAGGTAGCCGTCGGCTGAAGCACTTCCGTCAGGAGGTTAGTCCCGACAGCCACTGTAGGGAGCTCAAGGCATAAGGCCGCGGCCGCCCTACGCAACACAGTTGCATAACTTGCTCCCTCCTCCGTAGCCACGGAAGGAGGAGACAGCATGCCAAGGTCTGGAGAGGTGTCCAGGCCACTGGCATCACCCAGTTCCTCAGCCCAGTCCTGATAAGGCTCACATTGAGCTGTGAGAGGGTCTTCCGACCCCTCCCAGTCCTCCTCGTCCTCCAAAACAGGTAAAAAGTATGGAGGAGGGACATGAGGGAAGAAAGGTCCCATCGGCGTCGGAATCGGCGTCGGGCGACGTCGATCCGGCTCAGTGTCCGGTTCCGGGGAGAACCTGGGGACGGCGCCGCCCGGGGTCTCGGACGGCGCCGTAAACGGTACCGGGGAGGTCGGCGCCGGTGGAGGTGTTATTAGGTCAACCGGCGTCGACCGGGATCCAGGCCTGGATCCAAGAGGGTCCTGCGGCGCCGGAGCCGCCGGGGACACTGGGGCCGGAGCCGCCGGTGGTGCCGAGGGAGGACTCCCACTGGGGCCCGCGGGGCCCGAAGGCGCACCGGGGTAACCCTTAGGCCCGAAGATGCGAGCCATGGCCGACAAGAAGTTTTGGATGTCGGCCGGAGTCGACGTCGGACCCGGAACAGGCGGGTAGGCCGTGCGAGGGGAGGTCTTAGAGCGACGCTTCTTCGACCTCTTGTGCTTCGCCTTACCTGAAGACGAAGACTTCGACCCCGACGAATGACGACGGCTCCGCGACCGGCCCCTCGACCTCTCCCGGGACCTTGGGCGGCGCGGAGCCGAGTGCCGGGCCTCGAGAAGCTTTCGAGACCGCTCTCGCAAAGCCTTCGGGGCGAGGGACCGACACTCGGGGCACGACTTGGGGTCGTGGCCGCGCCCCAGGCAGAAGAGACTCTCGGTGCGGATCCATAATCGACATCATGCGATTACAGACCTCGCATGGCTTGAAGCCGGGCATCCCTACTGACACCTTGGAGTCAAAACGACTCGAAAACTTGGACAAAAAGTCTCAAAAAATATTCAGTCAAAAAATGACTGGGGCACCTGCTCAATCCGGATCTGCGCTTACTGGCGCGGAAAAAGAAAGAACTGACGCCAGCGCGCATGGGCGGCGTCTAAGTACTGGCCGCGACGTCATCCCGGCGATCACGACACGGACGCGGAGCCGCACGACGCTGCCTACCGACGCGCAGGGGTACTGCTACGCAAAACTTTCCGGATCCAGCCTGGGGATATTCTAAGGTAAGGAATCTGTCACTAACGTGTCTCTTTCAGATAAATGGATCAGGTCTCTGTATCAAAACATAAGTGTGTAAATAGTTAGGCATAAGTTTTGCATACTGAGTCATTCGCGCTGAGGTCCCAATCTTGTATATGTCGGTATCAATAAACTTGTCGCGGACATGTAGCTTTAACGTAAATGTGAATGAGGTTGCCTTTTTGTATGTATAGTTTATGATATCACTCATATATAAGCAACTCTTATATAGCCAGCTCAATTTTATTTCACTCTGACTTTATTTATCGAGATTTGCACAGCACGAACTTGAACCGAAGGCATCAGAACGCTTCACAGAGTTAGCACAGAAGCAATTACATGGGCTACATAAAAGCAAATAACAGTACATAGTAACACTATAAAAAGTATACGATAGACAGCAGGATAAAAATGCAAACCAGCATCTTACTAGCCTATCATAAATCCCAAACTGTCTCAGTCTTATCACACCTAAGTTCAAAGACAACAGAACTCAACTCTCCCTGGGTATGTAGCACCGACTACTGCCAGGCACCACCTCTCCCAAACTTCTACCACCAAATGTATATGCTTAACCATGGAATGATTTAAAGTTGTTTTAAAGCCTTAACTTCTTAGTAATCCTCAGAGTTGCAAATGGGTGACGCCCCTGCCTCCAAATAAAATGTTGTAAACCTCCCAATTTGTATTGCATGATTTCTGTAAAAACATCAAGATTGTAACACTAGGGGGCGTGGCCAACTGCCGTGGGGAATGGCCGCGCTGTAGCTTCGCTCCGGCGTCCCACTCCCGATAATCCGATTGAAACAGCTTCATGCCCCGAGTGAAACTTATATAAAAGACGGGCAGACACTCCGAACATCACGGATATCCGAGGCACCGATTACCGGATCCATTGGGCGAGTGCAAGAGGACTTTTGTTTAACTTGGGCCTCCGCAGCGCGAGACGTGAAGTACGTCACACGGACTCCTGGCCGACCCGCAGTGAAGGACCCGTGAGTGCGGTAGGGAAATTAACGTTGCACCGGCCTCTTGGATGTCTAGCCCCCGCAGGAATAGGGAGACCGCTGTGCCCAGGATTTCTGCTAGTTAGCGGCGCGGCCGCTGGCCGCAGCGGGACCCGGGCACTCGGGGGAGGCTCACGCATATATCTGACGGCCGTGAAGGTGCAGGGAACTGCAGAACAAACGGAGCTTCGCCCACACATGGGCTCAAGAGGCGGGAGCCGCGGATAACGTCAGAACGGCCCCCGATCCACCAACGCAGCTGCAATTGCAAGGGAGGTTAAAAAAAAAAAAGGGAAAAGAACTGTGCATTGCTGAGGGGGCAGCGCTTTCATTATTGTTCACTATCTGTTCTCTGCTGACTTTGGCCCCCGTGTATACCAAGTGATAATAGCGCATAGCGGGCGGCCCGTCAAGGCCCTGAGCAGCAGGTGGCCGGTGGTAATACAAGAGCATCACCTCTCACTGATGGTGCCTGAGAGTGCGGCGACTGCTGGAAGGGGGTGAATTTCGGTGCTGTCTCATTTAGGAAAATGACAGGAGAGACTAGTCTTCCTATATCTCACATACAGCCCCCCCCTCCCCCACCGGACAGGGCGTGGGTTACAGACTGGGTGACTCTCTCGACATTTGGCCTACCTGGTAAAACCCAACAGGTCGGACAGGGCCTAGGCCCTCGAGCAGGCGGCGGTGAGTAACCAGTACGGCCCAGTTTTCTCTTGAGGCGGTACCATACCTGACAAGCACAGAATGGCGAGCGGCAGGAGTGGCTGCACTGCTATGCAGGCAAAACTGGAAAAATATGCGTGGCAGAAAGGCCAAGAAGACACGCCAGAGAACCCGAAACCAGCGGAGGACCCACCTGAGCCCACATTGTAAGACATCTTGGCGGCCATAACGACGGTGCGTACATCCCTAGAACATCGTATTGACACTGTCGCCTCGGAAGTATCCTTGATAAGGGCTGACATGCGGAACATGAATGAGCGGAAGAAGGAGGTGGAATCCACAACTAAGGCCCTAACAACCGACACCACTCTCCTCAAAAGCCAAGTCGCTGATCTTCAAGCTGGCCATAAGATGCTGGAGGGACAGCTTGACGACTATGAAGGTAGGATGCGGTGCAACAACATCCGTATCTTAGGGGTTCTGGAGCGAGCGGAGGGGTAGGCGGCGGACCTCTTCGTGGAGGAACTGGTACTGCAGCATCTTCAGCCCAAGGGGCTATCCAAATATTTTTCTATTGAAAGGGCGCACAGGGTGCCTGGCGGAAGATCGAAGCTAGGCGCACCTCCCAGATCCATCCTGGCACGAGTATTTAATTTCCGGGACAGGGACGTCATACTTCATGCAGCAAGGATGGCCCCGCCGGTCCACCTCGACAACAGCCAAATCACCCTTTTCCTGGATTTTACACTGCGGGTGCAAAGGCAGAACCGCAGTTTCCTGGAAGTGAAGCGCGCCCTCAGAGACCAGGAAATCAAATATGCCATGTTTCCAGCAAAACTACGCGTCGAGTCTGAAGGAAAAACATGGTTTTTCACGGCCCCTGAGGATGCTTGGGACTGGCTCAACGGCTGGCGCACTGTTGGTAAGCGGAACCAGAAGGACAATCGAGGCAGTGGAAACCAGACTAGAAAGGGCCGCCAGGAGGGATCCCCAAATGGTGCCACTGCGGAGCGAGGATCACCAGAATCGCAAAAAGGACTGACGTTTTTGAGACCTTGAATTCCAGTAGAAGATGTTTAATTTTAAGGGTTACGCCTCGCATACGATAACCTGGCAGTTGCTGGATCCTTATCAGAATTACGAGGTCGCATGGTGCTACAGTTAGAAGCTCTACAGCTGTAATGTACTTATATTCAGAGTATGTCTTTTCCTGTCATATGAAGCATGATGTTGTATCTAATCTTACACTAAGAAACCCAGGGAGTGGGGTTGGATCACGTGCCCCAACATTTCAAGGGTGGCAACTAGGCACTCTGCTAGTTGGGGAGGGCGGGAGGTTCAGTGCCCACTATACAGGGAGGGGGGTGGGGAAGGGACCATTTGGGGGGGGGGGTTAGTTTACTTCGGTATTGTTGTTGGTCATCGTTTGAAATGCAGGTGTCAGTCACACACTATGTCTCTACACTTGTAGGGAAGAAAGATGTGTTGTTTGAGATCGATATGCCTGACTGTCATTTAATGTCTGGAAACGAACGAGTTATATTGAATATCGCAGTCACTGCCCCACACGATCTGTCCCAGGGCCCATATAATACTCATACTCAGGAAGCATGGCATGTAGTACAGTAGAGACATCACTTTCCATACTGACCTGGAACGTAAATGGGATGGGGGATAAAATCAAACGGGGAATCGTGTTACAATATCTTAAAAGACAGGCCCTTGATCTGGTCCTATTGCAGGAAACACATCTAGTGGTGAATAAATGCAAGGCCTTGACGAGATGGGGATACAAACTCCTGGTGCATGCGGGATATACCTCCGGGTCTAGGGGAACAGGAATCTTAGTCAAAAAGAGTCTTGCAATCAATCCGACACACACATGGGCGGACCCGCTAGGTCGATTCACCGTGTTGGAGGCCAGTTGGGAGGGAAAGGTGATCATTCAGTGATCATTCAGGTGATGTAATTTCAGTATACCTTCCACCAGCGTTGGGTAAAGAGGCGCTAGCAGACCTGGGTAAAATTATGATAAATCTCCCCATAGGCACCCTTATCCTGGGGGGACTTTAATATGACCCTAGATGATCGTATAGATGACACCCGATGCGTCCCCAGATGCGCCCTAGTACCTAGATGATAGAGTTTACTACTGCCATGGGTATTACGGATGTATGGCGTTACTTCCAACCAGACCTGCCTCATTTCACCTATTATTCGAATGCCCACAGAAGTCTATCCCGGATAGATTATTTTTTGACCCGTGTGGCAGATGTTGGCAATTTTCGAAATCCACGTTGCTTACTGCGAAGCATCTCAGACCACTCTCCGGTGTGGGTGGAGCTAACGTAGCATAATTACACACAGCGCACTACAATAGTCATTAATCCCTGGCTGCTGAAAATCCCAGATATAAAAGAGAGCCTATTAGTACATTCAGACAACTACTTTAAAGAAAATGTTGGGTCGGTAGACTAGGCCCAAATAGTATGGGAGGCATTTAAGGCGGTGCTTAAGGGACAGGCGCTGGCACTTAAGATGGGTTACATTAGAAAGCAACAACAGCATCTACTCCAGCTTGAGAGCGAACTCCAACAGCTCGAAGTAGAGCATACGCGGACACCCAGCGACACCATTGCACATCAATTGACAATTAAGCAATTAGAATATAAAACCCTGGCACGAGAGAGGGAAAGGGCCCGATTGCTTGGTACACGACATAGAATATACGAGTTGGGGGATAGGGCTGGCAAAATGTTGGCATGGCTGGAGCGCAGGGAGCAGGAAGAGCGCTGGGTACCCAGACTGACATTTAACAACACACAGCATATCTCAGACCCACAAGCAATTGTAGATGCATTCGCGGACCACCTCGAGGAGGTGTATACTTCCTCAGTTACGACTACGGCGAAGATGCCCGCCAACTGCTTGCCGACAGTCATATGCCTACTCTGTCCACTGTAGACAGAGATAACTTAGAGGAAGACCTCACGGACCTCACGGACGATGAAATCCGTATGGCAATAAATAACATACAATCGGGGAAGGCGATGGGTCCCAATGGGATCCCTATTGAATTCCTGAAAACAACCGCCTCACACGTCGCGCCCCACCTCCGAGAGACGTTTAATGAAAGTTATGAAAAGGGAGTCCTGCCGGAAGACCAACGTCTGGCTACTATCGTTGTTATTCGTAAGCCGGGGAAACCTGCAGACAATTGCGGATCCTATAGGCCGATCTAGCTTATCAATGTGGAAGCCAAAATTCTTGCTAAACTCCTAGCGTCACGCCTGATCTCCATGATCCCTTCATTGGTTCATGCGGACCAATCTGGATTTGTGCCAGGCCGGAATACTGCACTAAATCTCCGCCGCCTCCACAATGTCTTGGGCCGGTCGCATCTAATTGAGGAAGATGCAGTGGTGTTATCCCTGGACGCCAAAGCATTTGATTCAATAGAATGGCCATATCTCTTTGAAGTGCTTCGACGTTTAGGGTTCGGCCCGAAATTTCTGGGTTGGATTAAAGCACAAGTTACTAACTTGTGTAACGATATATCTGTAAGAGACAGTAGTTAGTGACAGATTCCTTACCTTAGAATATCCCCAGGCGTCAGGCTGGATCCGGAAAGTTTTTGCGTAGCAGTACCCTTGCGCGTCGGTAGGCGGCGTCGTGCGGCTCCGCGTCCGTCGTCGGCGTCGTGATCGCCGGGATGACGTCGCAGGCAGTACTTAGACGCCGCCCCTGCGCGCTGACGTCAGTTCTGTACACGACTTTCCGCGCCAGGAACGCAGAGCCATGCAAGAAGCTGACATAGGTGTCTGAAAAATACTAGGGCCCTGAAAGGGATGTCCTTAACCCTAGAAATCAGTTCGCTGAACGGGGAGGATGGGTGGGCGGTGAGGAATCTGTCACTAACTACTGTCTCTTACAGATATATCGTTACACAAGTTAGTAACTTGTGCATCTGAAAGAGACACGTTAGTGACAGATTCCTTACCTTAGAATAGATACCCCAGCAATACCAACCCCGGTGGTGGGTCTGCGAACAAAGATCAGACAAGGAAGTCCTGGAGGACAGAACGGCCAAAGAAGCCGTCCCTCCGGACCTGACTGTCAAGGCAGTAATGTTTGTAAACGTGTGCAGCGAGGCCCACGTAGCTGCCTGACAGATAACCGGCAGCGGAACACCGCGGCCCAAGGCCGTGGTAGCAGCCGTTGCCCTGGTGGAATGGGCACGCAGCCCAACAGGAGGCTCCTTCTTTGCCAAAGAATAGCAGGTTTTGATGCACAAGGTAACCCAGCGGGAGATGGTTCGTTTGTGCACCGCCCGACCTTTTTTGGCGCCCACGTAGCCAACAAAGAGCTGGTCATCCACCCGGAAGTGTTTTGTGCAGTCGATATAGAAGGAGAGCGCACGTTTTGGGTCCAGACGGTGGAGCCTCTCTTCCTCTCTGGAAGGATGCGGAGGCGGAAAAAAGGTAGGCAAAGTGATGGTCTGCCCAATGTGGAAGGCAGTAACCACCTTTGGCAAGAAGGACGGACGCGTCCGAAGAACAACCTTGTCTGGATGAACAGACAGAAAGGGAGGTTTGCAAGATAGAGCCTGGAGCTCACTCACCCGCCGAGCGGAGGTGATGGCCACCAGAAAGGCTGTCTTCAGAGAGAGAAGACGAAGAGGACAATTATGTAGAGGCTCAAAGGGAGCGCACATTAAAAAGGTAAGAACCAAGTTCAAGTCCGACTGAGGCATCACAAACGGAACAGGAGGGAAGAGGTGTGTAATGCCTTTTAAGAACCTGTTAACAACAGGGGACTTGAAAAGGGAGGGCTGATCAGGGAGCCTGAGGAAGGCCGAGATAGCACAAAGATAACCCTTGATGGTACCCAGGGCAGAACCCTGTTGGGCCAGAGAAAGAAGGAACAGAAGGACCTCAGAGAGAGGGGCAGAAAGGGGATCCACAGCCTTTGCTGAGCACCATGCCACAAATTTGTTCCACCTGCAGGCGTATACCACCTTAGTGGAGGGACGCCTGGCTGCCAGAATCACATCACAAACTTCGGGAGGCAAGTCGAAAGGAATCAACTGCCGCCGCTCAATCTCCACGCAAGCAGGTGTAGACTGGACAGGTTCGGGTGGAGGACCGTCCCCTGCTGCTGCGACAGAAGATCCTCCCGAAGAGGCAGACGGATCGGGGGATCTACGCTCATACTGAGTAGCTCGGGATACCAAACTCTTCGAGCCCAGTCCGGAGCCACAAGAATGACTTGGGCCCGGTCGTGCCGAATCTTCTTCAACACTCTGGGTAGAAGTGGTATAGGCGGAAAGGCGTACAACAGACCGCAACTCCACTCGCGACGAAAAGCGTCGCCGAGCGAGTGCCGCCTTGGAAATTCCAACGTGCAGAACTGATGACATTGCGCGTTCTCTTCGGTGGCGAATAGATCTAACCAAGGCTCTCCCCATTGTAGAAAGAGTCCTTGCGCCACTTCCGAGTGAAGACGCCATTCGTGATCCATCATGCACCTGCGGCTGAGTTCGTCCGCCCTGGCGTTCAGGGAACCTGCCAGGTGTTGAACCATCAGGAACATGCCCTGATGTTCCAGCCATGTCCAGAGGCGCAGAGCCTCCTGACAGAGGGTCCACGATCCCACCCTGCCCTGTTTGTTGCAGTACCACATGGCGGTGGTGTTGTCTGTGAACACCTGCACTACTTTCCCTTTGACAGAGGGAAGGAATGCCTTGAGTGCAAGTCGGATCGCCCGGAGCTCCAGAAGGTTGATATGGAGCCGGGACTCCGCCGGAGACCAGAGGCCTCTGATCTCCGCCTCTCCCATGTGACCGCCCCATCCCAGAAGGGACGCGTCCATCACAACTGTGTGCTCTGGCTGGGGAAGGGAGAGGGATCTGCCCATGACCCATTGCCGGTTCGAGAGCCACCACTGCAACTGTTTTGCAGTCCTCTCCGAGATCTGGACGTGATCGGACAGGTCGCCCTGGTGCTGCGCCCACTGGAACTTCAGGTCCCACTGCAGAGCCCGCATATGCCATCTGGCATGATTGACCAGCAGGATGCAGGAGGCCATGAGGCCCAGCAGCCTCAGGGTCATCCGTACCGAAACCCAGGATAAAGGCTGAAAGATCGGAATCATAGCCTGAATATCCCGGACTCGCCGTTCGGGAGGATAGGCCCGAAACTGCGTCGTGTCCAGAACTGCTCCGATGAAAAGGAGCTGTGGAGAAGGAATCAGATGCGACTTCGGCACATTGATGGAGAACCCCAGCGAGTGCAGGAGTTCGGCCGTAGTCTGGAGGTGGGAGACGACTGCCTGGGACGAGCCCGCCTTCAGCAGCCAGTCGTCGAGGTAGGGGAAGACTGAAACCCCTGCCCGGCGCAGATGAGCTGCGACCACCGCCATCACTTTCGTGAACACCCGAGGGGCACTGGTAAGGCCAAAGGGGAGCACGGTGAACTGAAAATGCTCGAGGCCTACCGTGAACCGAAGGTAACGCCGGTGGGCCGGCAGGACGGGGATGTGGAAATAGGCGTCCTGCAAGTCCAACGCTACCAACCAGTCTCCAGGGTCTAGGGCAGTCAAGACCTGAGCTAGGGTGAGCATCTTGAACTTCTCCTTCCGGAGGAAGCGATTGACGTTCCGGAGGTCCAAGATAGGACGCATGTCCTCCTTGTCCTTTTGGGCACCAGAAAGTAGTGGGAGTAGCAACCACGCCCTACTTCTGGGGTCGGAACATGCTCGAAGGCCCTCTTGGCCAAGAGGGCCGTGACTTCCTTCTGTAGAAGCACCAAGTGATCCCCTGACATGCGGTGGAATTGAGGTGGCATGGCTGGGGGTGGTCTCGAAGGGGAGGGAGTAGCCCCTTCGGACAATGTCCAAGACCCACCTGTCCGAGGTGATGGGACGCCAGTGGTGAAGGTGATGGCGGACCCTGCCTCCGACTGGCGTGCTGTGCACCTGAAAGGAGGGACTAGGAGGGCTTGGAGGCCGCGGACGGGTTGGAGGTGGTGGCCTGACCCGCACGCTGGTTGCCCGAACCGCCACGGCGGTATCCACGTCCTCGGCCACGCGAAGACGCCTGCTGCGCGGGCCGGTGGCTGGGCTGCTGACGTGACTGGGCGCCCCTTCCGTGGCCACGATAGGGGCGAAAAGCAGAAGTTAGCGGAGGGCGTGTAGCAGAAAGGCCCAGGGACTTGGCAGTAGCCCGTGAGTCCTTAAAGCGCTCCAACGCATGGTCTGCTTTGGACCCAAAAAGACCGACTCCATCAAAGGGCATGTCCATGAGAGTATTCTGGACATCCCCTGAAAACCAGTGGTTCTCAGCCAGGCGTGGCGACGCAGCGCCACCGTCGTTGCAATAGACCTGCCCAGCGAGTCGGCGGTATCAAGGCCACATCGTATTGTGTATTTGGCCGCATCCCTTCCTTCCGCAATGGCGCGGGAAAGCAGTGTCTGGACCTCCTCAGAACACTGGGGCAAAACAGTCGCCACCGAATCCCACAAGGAGTGGGTATATCGGCCCAAAAGACAAGCGGTGTTGATGGACCGCAAGCCAGCACTGGAGGAAGAAAAACCCTTCTTCCCAAATTGATCCAGGCGTTTGGATTCCCTATCCGGAGGGGCGGTAGGGAAGGCGGTTTGGGAAGCGGAGGCTTGGACAACCAAGCTCTCAGGAGTGGGGTGGATAGAGAGAAATAGGGGGTCGCCCGGAGCTGGGCGATGGCGTCGGGACACGTTCCTATCCACAGGAGCCCCTGTGTTGGGCTTGGACCAGGCGCCCAAAGAACGTCAGTGAGGGCATCGTTAAACGGAAGCACAGTCTCCGTAGAGGAGGCTGCCGGCTGAAGCACCTCTGTCAAGAGATTAGTCTTGACCGCCACAGTAGGGAGTTGGAGATGTAAGGCTCCAGCCGCCCTACGCAACACCGTTGCAAAATTGGCTCCCTCCTCGGTAGCCACGGGAGGAGACAGCATGCCAGTGTCAGGGGAAGTATCTAGACCACTGGCATCCCTAGTTCCTCTGTCCAGTCCTCATCATACTGACACTGTTGTGCCAGAGGGTCCTCAGACCCCTCCCAGTCCTCCTGGTCCTCCTCCGGTTCAAAATAAGGAGGAGGAGGGACATTTGGGACCCAAGGTCTCATCGGCGCCGGAACCGGCGTCGAGCGGCGCTCGGTCCGGTTCCATGTCCGGAGCCGGAAGGAAGTGGGGGACGACGCCGCCCGGAGCCCCAGGCGGCGTCGAGAACGGCACCGGAGACATCGGCGTCGGCGGAGGCGTGGTCAGGTCGACCGGCGTCGATGGGGGTTGCGGAGCCGGGGCCGGGGCCTGGATCGAGGCTGGAGGCGCGGGCGACGCCGGGGCCGGAGCTGTCGGCGACTCCGGGGCAACCCCATCAGGGCCCGCGGGGCCCGAAGGCGCACCGGAGGGACCTTGAGGCCCGAAGAGGCGGGCCATGGCCGACAGGAATTCCTGTATTTGGGCCGGATCCGCCGCCGAACCCGGGAAGAACGGGTATTGCGGGGCGACTCCACAGGCATGTCCGGGGCCGCGGGGGCGGGGACAGTGCCGGGAGGGGCCTCAGCCGAGTCGCGAGACCGGCGAGGCGAAGTCCTAGAGCGGCGATGCTTTTTGGACTTTTTGTGCTTAGACTTACCGGACGACGAAGACTTGGATCCCGACAACCGGTGAGGACTCCACGACCGACCCCTCGACCTCTCACGCGACCGGGGCCTGGTGTGGCGCGGAGCCGACTGCCGCGCCTCGAGGAGCTTTCGAGACCGCTCTCGCAAAGCTTTCGGGTTGAGGGCCCGGCAGTCGGAACACGACTCCGTGTCGTGGCCTCGGCCGAGGCAGAAGAGACACTCCCGATGCGGGTCTGTGATGGACATCATCCGAGCACAGGCGCCGCAACGTTTAAAGCCGGGCATCCCTACGACACCTTGGAGTCGATCCGAAGAAAACAGTGAAAAAATTCACCAAAAAAGGTAGTAAAAAAATGACTAGGGCACTGCTCTTCCCGGATCTGCGCTTGCTGGCGCGGAAAAAGAAGAACTGACGTCAGCGCGCAGGGGCGGCGTCTAAGTACTGCCTGCGACGTCATCCCGGCGATCACGACGCCGACGACGGACGCGGAGCCGCACGATGCCGCCTACCGACGCGCAAGGGTACTGCTACGCAAAAACTTTCCGGATCCAGCCTGACGCCTGGGGATATTCTAAGGTAAGGAATCTGTCACTAACGTGTCTCTTTCAGATCTACTCTACGCAGACCCGAAGGGCCAGGTTAAGGTCAATAACCGTCTGTCTAGGACATTCTCATTGGGAAGGGGAACAAGGCAGGGTTGTCCTCTCTCCCCCTTGATATTCTCACTGGTGTTGGAACCACTAGCCTCGTGGGTTAGGAAAGACCCACTGATTAGAGGGTTGAAATGGGCGGAGGGACAAGAAGATAGGATATCACTCTACGCCGATGATATTCTGCTCTATCTGGCATCCCCTAATAGATCCATACACAGAATTTTAAACATCTTCACGAATTTTGGCAAGTATTCCGGATATTCGATCAACTGGTCCAAATCGGTGTTTTTTGTTATTAAGGGTCAAATCCCGAAACTCCCCTCAGGCTGTGAGGTGGACATAGCTACAGAGGGTTTCCGCTATCTCGAAATTTATATTACCCCGGACCCTCATACCTTTCATACCAGGAATCTAGCTGTCCCTCTGGAACGCCTGCGTACTGACGTCAAGCATTGGAGATCACTGCCCCTCTCCTTACTGGGTCGAGCGGCCCTATTTAAGATGCTAGCTCTCCCCCGTTTCTTATATATCCTTCAAAACTGCCCCCACAAGGTCCCTGACTCTTACTTCAGACACATCGAGAGTGAGGTTAGAACCCTACTGTGGGACGGCGGAGCGCCTCGAATAGCTCTGCATAAATTAACTAAGGGCTGGTACCATGGTGGTATTGCACTCCCAGATATGAGACTATATTATTGGGCCTCACAATTGGTTGTGGTGAATCATTGGGTATATCGCTCCCCGACGGACCCCGCATACCGGTTAGATAAATATCAAATGGGCAGGGAGGGATGCCTGGGCGCCCTCTACTCCAAAGTTCGTAAGGGCTGTTATATGGGCCCCACGGCCCACAAGGTGGAGATTTGGCGACAAGCTAATAACCGTCTTGGCTGGTTGGACGTACTGACATGGGCCACCCCATTATGGTCTACCCAAAAACTAGGACTACTATGTAATCAGCCAGGATTTGATAAATGGGACATTATAGGAATTTCCACAATAGGCCACCTAGTGAAACATGGGAAAATACTGACGTTTGAGGAGTTAAGGGTGAAATATGAGCTAGCTCAGGGGGAGGTCTTCGTTATTTGCAGATCCGTTATGCCCTAAAAGCAGCACTCCCCGATACGGAGAATATACCGGAAACATCCCCCTTGGAGGACCGACTACTGTCTGAGCCTCTGTTAGAGAAAGCTGTATCGTTAACGTATCGGAAACTGTGTAACAACTTACCAGATCCGTTTCACGCTCTCCGAGAAAGGTGGCAAGCCGATATAGGGCAGTTGAAGGACGATGATTGGCAGTCTGCACTGATGTCCCCGAGAGAGGTAGCCATCCCTCTTCGGCTCCGTCTCATTCAATTAAAAATCCTACATAGAACCTATCTTACTGGGGTTACGTTAGCAAAAATGGGGAAGAGATAAGATACTATGCGTCTCCGCTTATGTCAGCGAGAGGCAACCTTTTACCACACTATATGGGAATGCCCTCCTATACAAACTTTGTGGGAAAGGGCGACGAGCCATATGCAGAAAGCGCTAGGTAAGGAGATTACTTCAACACCACAACTGGGGCTTCTTAATATATGGGAGGCAACGGACCTAACGGAGGTGGAGCAACAACTGATTGCGTTGGCATATATATTAGTGAAACGAGCAATTGTAATGAAATGGGGGGTGGCAGAAAGACCATCAACGAAAAGCTGGGCCTCAGAATTGGACAAATGTATGATAGCAGAAAAGGAGGTGTTTAAGTTCAGAGGCTGTCCTAAGAAATGGGATAAAAAGTGGAGTAAATGGAACATGTATAGAGGGGAACTATGTATCTCACCGACTACAGAGATGAAGATGGGAGAGAACTGTGGGGGCATTCTAAGGAATAATGACTGATTCAGTGTTGATTTCGATGTATATCTACAAGTGCTGTAACTGTGTTAAAAGCATGACTACTGGCATAACTGTAACCAATATGTTTTCAAACCAATAAAAATATCTTTAAAAAAAAAAAAAGATCGTAACACTAAGCTGTCTGGTGAACCCGCATTGGCCGATGGCGTCTCAATGCCATGAGGCAACACCATGAAGTGTGCCGGGCAGGTCTAAATCCTGCGAGTGAGTGCATCAGTGTTATGTCCGGCGTTATGCATACTGAACAGGCTTATGGGAATTGTGGTGAAAAAGTGTAGCACGTGGTTAACATATCCAAATTCTCCTTCTCTAGTGTGGACAACATTTGTTATTTACATAGTATGTCAAACTTCTCACAAACCTGTTGAAATAGAAGAAATTAAAAAAAAACATAGCTAGCTGGGAAAATGGTGTCTTTCTAATCCATGATGTGCCATGCAGGGAATTTTGCAAACGTAGTCTTGAGAGGTGCCACAGGTCAATTGACGTTTCCTAATTTCTCTTTAAATAAGAAATTATACACTCATCAAGTGGTATGGCTATGTTGTTCATTAGAGTCAATCTAGGAGTGTAATCTAATAAATGGTTCAGAATAATCTGTGACTGGTGCAGTGAATAATGTCAAAGCAAGACACATGTTTGCGGTAAGGATGCCATGAAATTACCAAACACTGCGCCTGTAAGGATAGGATAAAAGGGCAGAATTTTAATTTTCCACTGGGATAAATGTCTTCGCTATTGAATTTCTACATCAGTAGAGAATGCTCAATATTATTTTCTTTAGCAGTGTGGAGGAAGTGTAAACTGCAAGGGATCGTGATGTTTCTGCCTCCTAAATTTGGGTGAAGCATAATCCTTGACTCACTTTTTTTTCCATTTAATTTGGGATAATGAAAACTATGGTATCTCGTCTTTCAGCACTTTGACATCATTCTGGAGACGTTGTATCCAATGCTGTTCTCTTAGTGGGAGAGAGTTTGACAACTCTCCACTGTGACCAACGAATCGTGGTCTGTCAATCACCACCCATCGTAATTAATTCTCTGTATTCTTTTCCATTGTAAAGTGGTTTGTTACCTTTGTGGTATTTTGCCTGCATCTAATATTGCTCCTGTGTTCACTTATACATGTTTTTACTTTTCGTGTGGTCATGTCTATATCAGAGTGCATAGGGGCAAGTTTAAATTATGGCTCTGTTAAAATACGACTAACCAAAGAGTATTCCTTCTGAAGTTCAAGCATCTCCACAAAGAATGGTGGAGAATCTGTTATATGCCACACCTATAACACCACTCCTATTAGAGTGGGGAAGGGATTTTTTTTTTATAAAGGGAAACCCTAGGAGTGGTTAAGGAATTTTATCTTTAAAGTTACACCCCCTATCCAACTGTCTTCATAGGTGCTCCCTGAAATACGGTCGAGCCCACCCTGACCTTTAGGAGTCAGGGTGAACCCGATGATGAAGCATGCCACTATTAGTGGGACAGGGTTGTATAAAAAAAGATTTTTTCCCCTTCTCCACTCCAGCAGGAGTGGTGCATAGGTGTGGCACATAACAGGTTCTCCCCCCTTCTTCTTTCATCCTTGTGGAGGTGCATGAACTCCAGAACGGATACTCTTTGGTTAGTAGTATTTACACTGGGTGGGCGTATCCCTTCATCCTCAATCAAGAGGACCTCTCTACCCTTCAGGGGCCGTGAAGTTCTTTGAACGTCTAGACCCCTATGGTTTGAGTTTGTTAAAACGCGAACAACAGTTTTGCAAAATTCAGTTTGCCAGAATTCAAAACTGACCAGTTGTTGATCAATTTTTTTCAAAGCGCAGTAGAAACTGGAATAAGTAGTTACACACACTAGTTTGTCTGTGGTGGGTCCTGGATGAATTTCCAATAAGGCTTCCTATTATAGTTCCTTGCTGGTTTGTCAGCTTTTCGCATTGTTTACATCGGATATGCGTGTTCTCCCAGTTGTTTTTGTGAAATCGCTGAATGTTTTGTGGAGGTGTCTAGGTCTGAGTAGGTTCTGCGTAGCCTTAGAAATTGACCTACAGGAAGATTTACTCGAAGAGCCTTTGGATGGTAGCTTTGTAAGAAAGGCTAGAGTTTCTATCCGTTGGTTTTCTGTACACTTTGATGGTTAGTTTTCCCTCCCTGGCATTTATCATTAGGTCTAGATGTCAGGGTGCTATTGCTGCTTCGATCAGTGAATTTAAGATGGGGTTCAATTGGCTTAACAACTTGAAAAATTTTGGACCTGTATCAACTGTTACCTTCCTCACGACAAGGATGTAATCGATATATCATTTTCACAGTTGATGTTATCCTTAAACGGTTGGTTTTGTGGATAAACATTGGTTACTTCAAAATGGTGGACGTATGAATTTGCCACACTAGGGGCCAATGTACTGGCTATTGATGCCCCTGTCATGTGTAAATACAGATGGTCCTCAAAACAAAAGAAATTCTCCGTTAATGTTAGCCCAGCACATTGCAATTGAAGCACCATCTTAAATTCACTGGTGAAAGCAGCAATAGCAAGCCACCATTTCTAGTCAAGTGGGAGGTTAGGATGAATGTTTTTGGAAACCCTCTCAACCTAGATGTGGCTTGTGTTATCAAAGGTTTGCACCTGTGAGGACGTCACTAGTGGTCCTGCGGAACAAGTTACTGTTAGACCTGTCAGTCATGGGGTGGTCTTCCCCCAAACGTTTTTCCTTACTCCTATTGTTTTTGCTGAATTTATTTTTGTTGGCCTTAGGACTCCCTTTACCACTACTAACCAGTGCTAACGTGCTCGTGCTCTCTCCTTCAAACATGGTGAAATTGTCTTACACCCAATTGGCACATTTAATTTGCTTGTAAGTCCCTAGTAAAGTGGTACTACATATATCCAGGGCTTGTAAATTAAACGCCACCAGTTGGGCTGAAGCACTGAATGTGCCACCCACTTAAGTGGCCCTTTAAACATGTCTCAGACCTGCCATTGCAGCCTGTGTGTGCAGTTCTAAACTGCCATTTCAACATGGCAAAATAAACCTTTTGCCAAGCCTCAACCTTTTTTTTTTTTTCATACAGATAAGTCACCCCTAAGGTAGGCTCTAAACAGCCATAGGGCAGGGTGCGTTGTATTTAACATGTTGGATAACAATGGGTTACATCTAATAAGTGATATCTTTGATTGGGAACAGGTAGGAAAGTCATGTTTGCTGTCTGCGGAATTGTAATTTGAAACCCTCTTAAACGGTAAAGTTGGACTTTAAGTCACAATGCACAAGTTACTAACTTGTGTAACGATATATCTGTAAGAGACAGTAGTTAGTGACAGATTCCTTACCTTAGAATATCCCCAGGCGTCAGGCTGGATCCGGAAAGTTTTTGCATAGCAGTACCCCTGCGCGTCGGTAGGCGGCGTCGTGCGGCTCCGCGTCCGTCGTCGGCGTCGTGATCGCCGGGATGACGTCGCGGCCAATACTTAGACGCCGCCCATGCGCGCTGGCGTCAGTTCTGTACACGACTTTCCGCGCCAGAAACGCAGAGCCATGCAAGAAACTGACACTGGTGCCTGAAAACTAGGGCCCTGAAAGGGATGTCCTTAACCCTAGAAATCAGTTCGCAGAAGGGGAGGATGGGTGGGCGGTAGGAATCTGTCACTAACTACTGTCTCTTACAGATATATCGTTACACAAGTTAGTAACTTGTGCATCTGAAAGAGACACGTTAGTGACAGATTCCTTACCTTAGAATAGATACCCCAGCAATACCAACCCCGGTGGTGGGTCTGCGAACAAAGATCAGACAAGGAAGTCTCGGAGAACAGAACGGCCAAAAAGCCGTCTCTCCGGACTTGGCTGTCAAGGCAGTAATGCTTGGTAAACGTGTGCAGCGAGGCCCACGTAGCTGCCTGACAAATGTCCTGCAATGGGACACCACATACTAAAGCCGTGGTGGCGGCTGTCGCCCTGGTGGAATGGGCACGCAGCCCAACAGGGGGCTCCTTCTTAGCCAAAGAATAACAGGCCTTGATACACAAGACAACCCAGCGGGAGATGGTCCGCTTGTGTACCGCCCGACCTTTTTTGGCGCCCACGTAGCCAACAAAGAGCTGGTCGTCCACCCGGAACTGTTGTGTGCGGTTTAGATAAAATGAAATTGCACGTTTTGGGTCCAAACGGTGGAGCCTCTCTTCCTCTCTAGAAGGATGCAGAAAGAAGGTGGGCAAAGTGATGGTCTGCCCAATATGAAAAGCAGTAACCACCTTTGGCAAGAAGGACGGACGCGTCCTAAGAACAACCTTGTCTGGATGGACAGACAGAAAGGGGGGCTTGCAAGAAAGAGCCTGGAGCTCACTCACCCGCCGAGCGGAGGTGATAGCCACCAGAAAGGCTGTCTTCAGAGTGAGAAGACGAAGAGGACAGTTATGTAGAGGCTCAAAGGGAGCGCACATTAAAAAGGTAAGAACCAAGTTCAAGTCCCACTGAGGCATCATAAACGGAACAGGAGGGAAGAGGTGTGTAATGCCTTTTAGGAACCTGTTAACAACAGGGGACTTGAAAAGGGAGGGCTGATCAGGAAGCCTGAGGAAGGCCGAAATGGCACAAAGATAGCCCTTGATGGTACCCAGGGCAGAGCCCTGTTGGGCCAGAGAGAGAAGGAACAGAAGAACCTCAGAAAGAGGGGCAGAAAGGGGATTCCCAGCCTTTGCTGTGCACCATGCCACAAACTTGTTCCACCGGCAGGCGTATACCACCTTAGTGGAGGGACGCCTGGCTGCCAGAATCACATCACAAACCTCGGGAGGCAAGTCGAAAGGAATCAACTGCCGCCGCTCAATCTCCATGCAAGGAGGTGGAGACTGGACAGGTTCAGGTGGAGGACCGTCCCCTGCTGCTGCGACAGAAGATCCTCCCGAAGAGGCAGACGGATCGGGGGATCGACGCTCACACTGAGTAGCTCGGGATACCAAACTCTTCGAGCCCAGTCCGGAGCCACAAGGATGACTTGGGCCCGGTCGCGCCGAATCTTCTTCAACACTCTGGGTTTAAGTGGTATAGGCGGAAAGGCGTACAACAGACCGCAACTCCACTCGCGACAAAAAGCGTCGCTGAGCGAGTGCCGCCTTGGAAATTCCAACGCGCAGAACTGATGACATTGCGCGTTCTCTTCGGTGGCGAATAGATCTAACCAAGGCTCTCCCCACTGAAGAAAGAGTCCTTGCGACACCTCAGAGTGAAGACGCCATTCGTGATCCATCATGCACCTGCGGCTGAGTTCGTCCGCCCTGGCGTTCAGAGAACCTGCCAGGTGTTGAACCATCAGGGACATGCCCTGATGTTCCAGCCATGTCCAGAGACGCAGAGCCTCCTGACATAGGGCCCACGGCCCCACCCGCCTTGTTTGTTGCAGTACCACATGGCGGTGGTGTTGTCTGTGAACACCTGCACCACCTTCCCCTTGACGGAGGGAAGGAATGCCTTCAGCGCAACTCGGATCGCCCGGAGCTCCACAAGGTTGATATGGAGCCGGGACCAGAGGCCTCTGATCTCCGCCTCTCCCATGTGACCGCCCCATCCCAGAAGGGACGCATCCGTCACAACTGTGTGCTCTGGCTGGGGAAGGGAGAGGGATCTGCCCGTGACCCATTGCCGGTTCGAGAGCCACAACTGCAACTGCCGTGCAGTTCCCTCCGAGATCTGGATGTAATCGGACAGGTTCCCCTGATGCTGCGCCCACTGGAACTTCAGGTCCCACTGCAGAGCCCGCATATGCCATCTGGCATGATCTACCAGCAGGATGCAGGAGGCCATGAGGCCCAGCAGCCTCAGGGTCATCCGTGCCGAAACCCAGGATAGAGGCTGAAAGATCGGAATCATAGCCTGAATATCCTGGACTCGCAGTTCGGGAGGATAGGCCCGAAACTGCGTTGTGTCCAGAACTGCTCCGATGAAAAGGAGCTGTGGAGAAGGAATCAGGTGCGACTTCGGCACGTTGATGGAGAACCCCAGCGAGTGCAGGAGTCCGGCCGTAGTCTGGAGGTGGGAGACGACTGCCTGGGACGAGCCCGCCTTCAGCAGCCAGTCGTCGAGGTAGGGGAAGACTGGAATCCCTGCCCGGCGCAGATGAGCTGCGACCACCGCCATCACTTTCGTGAACACCCGAGGGGCGCTGGTAAGGCCAAAGGGGAGCACGATGAACTGAAAATGCTCGTGGCCTACCGTGAACCGCAGATAACGCCGGTGGGCCGGCAGGACGGGGATGTGAAAATATGTGTCCTGCAAGTCCAACGCTACCATCCAGTCTCCGGGGTCGAGGGCAGTCAAGACCAGAGCTAGGGTGAGCATCTTAAACTTCTCCTTCCGGAGGAAGCGATTGACGTTCCGGAGGTCCAAGATAGGACGCATGTCCTCCTTGTCCTTTTTGGGCACCAGAAAGTTGTGGGAATAACAACCACGCCCTACTTCTGGGGTCGGAACGCGCTCGATGGCCCCCTTGGCCAAGAGGGCCGCAACTTCCTGCTGAAGCACCACGTGATCCCCCGACATGCGGTGGTATTGAGGTGGCATGGCTGGGGGGGGGGGGTGAAGTCTTGAAGGGGAGGGAGTAGCCCACCTGTCCGATGTGGTGGTACGCCAGTGGGGAAGGTGATGGCGGACCCTGCCCCCCACTGGCGTGCAGTGGACCTGAAAGGATGGACTAGGAGGGCTTGGAGGTCGCGGATGGGGCGGAGGTGGTGGCCTGACCCGCACGCTGGTTACCCGACCCGCCTCGGCGGGAGCCAAGTCCTCGGCCACGCGAAGGCGCTTGCTGCGCGGTCCGGTGGTTGGGCAATGGACGTGACTGGGCGCCCCTTCCGTGGCCACGAAAGGAGCGAAAAGCAGACGGCTGCGGAGGGCGCGAGGCGGAAAGGCCCAAGGACTTGGCCGTAGCCCGCGAGTCCTTAAAGCGCTCCAGCGCGCTGTCTGCCTTATTGCAAAAAAGGCGGATACCATCAAAGGGCATGTCCAGAAGGGTGTTTTGGACATCGCCCGAGAAACCAGTGGTCCTCAGCCAGGCGTGACGGCGCAGCACCACTGTCGTCGCAAGCGATCTGCCCAGCGAATCAGCGGTGTCTAGGCCACATCTAATTGTGAACTTTGCCGCGTCTCTCCCGTCTGCAATAACACGGGTGAGTAGTGTCTGGACCTCCTCAGGACACTTAGGCAGCACTTGCGCCACCGAATCCCACAGAGAGTGGGAATAACGGCCCAAAAGGCAAGCGGTGTTCACGGACCGTAAGCCAGCACTGGAGGAAGAAAACATGTTCTTCCCAAATTGCTCCAGTTTTTGGGATTTCCTGTCCGGCGGAGCCGTAGGGAAGGCGCTCTGGGAGGTAAAGGCTTGGACAACCAAGCTCTCGGGGGTGGGGTGTTGGGAGAGGAACAAGGGGTTGCCCGGGGCCGGGCGATGGCGTCGGGCTACGTTCCTGTCCACAGGAGCCCCTGTGGTGGGCCTGGACCTGGTGCCCAAAAGAACGTCAGAAAGTGCGTCGTTGAATGGCAGCAGTGGCTCCGAAGAGGTAGCCGCCGGCTGAAGCACTTCCGTCAGGAGGTTAGTCCTGACAGCCACTGTAGGGAGCTCGAGGCGCAAGGCCGCGGCCACCCTACGCAACACCGTTGCATAACTTGCTCCCTCCTCCATAGCCACGGAAGGAGGAGACAGCATGCCAAGGTCTGGAGAGGTGTCCGTGTCCGGTTCCAGGGAGAACATGGGGATGGCGTCGTCCGGGACGTCGGACGGCGCCGAGAATGGTACCGGAGAGGTCGGCGCCGGTGGTGTGGTTAGGTCAACCGGCGTCGACCGGGATCCAGGCCTGGATCCGAGGGGGTCCTGCGGCGCCAGAGCCGCCGGAGACACCGGGGCCGGAGCCGCCGGTGGTGCCGAGGCAGGATCCCCACTGGGCCCACGGGGCCCCTAGGCGCACCGGGGTTACCCTTAGGCCCGAAGATGCGAGCCATGGCCGACAAGAAGTTTTGGATGTCGGCCGGAGTAGACGTCGGACCCGGAACAGGCGGGTAGTCTGGCGTCAGCTCTGCGGGTACCCCCAGAGCCGCGGGGGCGGTACCAGAAGGACCCTCCGCCGAGTCGCGAGACCGGCGAGGGGAGGTCTTGGAGCGATGCTTCTTCGACCTCGTGCTTCGACTTACCTGAGGACGAAGACTTTGACCCTGACGAATGACGACGGCTCCGCGACCGGCCCCTCGACCTCTCCCGGGACCTCGAGCGGCGCGGAGCCGAGTGCCGGGCCTCAAGAAGCTTTCGAGACCACTCTCGCAAAGCCTTCGGGGCGAGGGACCGACACTCGGGGCACGACGTGGGGTCGTGGCCGCGCCCCAGGCAGAAGAGACACTCTCGGTGCGGATCCGTAATAGACATCATGCGATTACAGACCTCGCATGGCTTGAAGCCGGGCATCCCTACTGACACCGTTGGAGTCGAAACGACTCGAAAACTGGGACAAAAAGTCTCAAAAAAGATTCAGTCAAAAAATGACTGGGGCACTGCTAAATTCGGATCTGCGCTTACTGGCACGGAAAAAGAAAGAACTGACGCCAGCGCGCATTCGCGGCGTCTAAGTATTGGCTGCGACGTCATCCCGGCGATCACGACGCCGACGACGGACATGGAGCCGCACGACGCCGCCTACCGACGCGCAGGGGTACTGCTACGCAAAAACTTTCCGGATCCAGCCTGACGCCTGAGGATATTCTAAGGTAAGGAATCTGTCACTAACGTGTCTCTTTCAGATACTGAAAATGTCACTTTTTGGTATTTTCTTGTCCTGATCATTTGGTGCCCGCAGCCTGTTCCTGTGTCATATGACTAGGTGCAGTTGGGCTTTGAGTATTCCTCCTAGACAGCATCACAATAGAGGGTCTGGGTTTAGCAGGAAGGGCCACCTCTGGAAGATGGAGAGGGTGGAGCTGTCACCTACCACACTTGCACTTCCAAGGCACTGGTTCACCTCACACACAAAGGGCTTCATATTAAGCCTATTATGCCCACAGACAGACTGGGACCAGGGCAAGAAGGCAGGATATTTCGAATAGTCTGTAGGGAGAAACTCCAAAAGCTTCTCCCACTTCACAGTGGGTACCAGGCATAAAAAGGCACCCCTGAGACCCACTCTTCAGATCACTTCTGGACCTGCGGAAGACTCAGAAGGACAGCTCTGCTGCAAGAAGGACTGCCCAGCTCCTCTGTTGCCCTGCCTGCAATAGGGAAACCTTGGGAAGGACTGGACCTGCACCTTGAACCTAGGACCACCAGAGTGGCTCCAAGGGCTAGTTCACTAGCCTTCTGTTCTGCGCTACATGGACACAACAAGCTTCAACACCCTTGAACACTGTACCTGGTCTCTGACTCATGTGAGTTCTAACCCCCCCCAAGTGGTGCCCCCCAGTCCTGGACCATAGGAAGTGGGGATGAAGGTGCTCTGCCAGCCCAGCTGTGGTCCCCATCAGAACAGACACAATGCGGCGCAACTCGACCCAGGAGACTACATTGCTTATCAGAACCACCGCTGTTCAGCCAACGCCCGCACAAAGGACATAAGGTACAATTTTCAGCAGGCCTAACTTGTATCCAGCCCGCACTCGATTGCGGTCGGCTTGAACTTGTGACTTTGTCTTGGTTAGGCGCGAACAGATAACCACAGTTGGCGACTTGTGCTTTTAAGCACTATTTTTACCTAAACCTTTAAAAATACATAACTTCGGTTCTACTGATTAGATTTTTGTCATTTTGGTGTTCAATAATTTGTGAAATTCTACTCTATTTTCTAAATTGGTGTGGAATTTTTCTAGTATTGTGATTTCCCGTTATTACTGTTTGTGTGCTGCATAAGTAATTTACACATTCCCTCTAAGTTCAGCCTAAATGCATTGTGTCAAGCTACCAGAGGGTTAAGAGCAGGTTAATTTTGGGTCTGCTTTGTTTCACTCTTTCAAGAGTTATGGGGGTTACTAGAGGAGGGTTTCACCCCCACTCCCCTCAACCAATAACCCAATTTCTCACAGTTCCTTAACTTTGGTAAAACCTTTTCTAGTAGAGACTCTAGCAGCGGATTCCACACATTTCGAATATTCTCAGGCGTCAGACTGGATCCAGAAACTTTTGCATAGCACTTACCTAACGCGCCGAAAAGGTGGCGTTTTGCGCATCATTCTACCTCGTGCCTCTTCATCCTACAGAGATCTGATGTCGTGACCAGTGTATATAAACCATGTGCTCGATCTGGTGTCAGTTTCTATGGTGTCAGTTTCTTTCTGAACTTCATCCGTGCCAATAGACGTGGAGCCCATAGAAAACAATTTGAACCTGTTTGCAGAACTTTTTTTAATGGAATCTTATTAAGACTGAACTGAATGAGACCATTCCACAGAATGGGGAGCAGGAAGGAAAGGTGAGGAATCAGCAGCTAGATGGAGCCTCTACCAGAAAAGGTGTTACCAAAGGTCTTTTGTTACAGACTTGTAACCACAGATTCCTCACCTTTTGAATAGACACCAAAGCAGATCCCAGCTGGCGAGTCTATGGACCAGGAAATCCTGCAGGACAAATCAGGCAAAGTGCCTGGCCTGCCGGACCTGGCTATCGATGTAGTAATGCTGGATGAACATGTGGAGGGACGTCCACGTAGCAGCCTGGCAAATGTCCTTGACTGGCACACCACATGTCAACGCATTGGTAGCAGCCTTTGCTTTGGTGGAATAAGCATGCAAGCATTCTGGGAACTACATTTTGGCTAGCCCACATCAGAAAATAATACACAAGATAATCCATCTAGACAATTTTTTTTTCTTTACCCCAGAAAAACCAACAAACAGTTGGTCAATCTGTTGAAACTATCCGGTCCTCTCAATGTGAAAACTAAGGCCATTTTAGGATTGAGGTAATATAGCCGTTCCTCCTCTGCTGATGGATGATGGAGTGCATAAAATGTTGACAGGGTGATAGATTGCCCTACATGGAAGGGTGACTATCTAAGGCAGGAATGCTGCTATTGTTCGAAGGACTAATTTGTCTGGAAAAAAGGAGACAAATGGTTGAACAGAAGGCAAGGCCTGAAGTTCTTTAACTCGCCCAGCAGATGTTATGGCGAGGAGCAGCACCGTTTTAAGCGCAAGTAGGAGTAAAGGACAACTGTCCCTTGGTTCAAAAGAAATGAACATCAGATAGGTCAACACAAGACTTAGATCCCAGGGGCTATTGATTTTGCAACAACTTATGAAACCCCACTAGCAATAACAACATTAGATGCCTCCAAAGCCTTTGATCGGGTGAGGTGGTCCTATCTGTTTTCCATCTTAAAAAGATATGAACTAGGAGATAAATTCTGTAGAGCCATTCAATTAATATATCAAGAACCTACAGCAAGAATCTTGGTGATTGGGAACTTATCTTCATCTTTTAAAATACTTAGGGGGACAAGACAGGGCTGTCCTCTTTCCCCCCTCCTGTTTAATTTTTATATAGAACCCTTTGCACATAAACTCAGAACCACAACTGACATTCCCCCCTTTCATCAGGGTAAATGGGTGAGGAAGGTCGCCCTATATGCAGATGACCTTATGGTTTTCTCTTCCGATCTTGGGGCGGCCTTACCAACTATTCTACGGATGGCATTGGAATTCGGAGAGGTGTCTGGGTACTTAGTAAATGAAAACAAAACAGAAGTTATGGTATGGAATCAGTTATGGTATGGAATCAGGGAAGTGAGAATCAGCTGATTAAGAAGGAAATGCGATATTTGGGTTTAAAGATAGAACAAGACATAAATGATATAGCAGAAATTAATCTGAGGAGAATATTAAAAGAGATTGTGCAACTAATGAAGGGATGGGCACACCTTCTGCTAACAATTCTGGGGAGGGTGAACTTGCCAAAGATCACTTTCCTATTTAATACCATACCACTGTATTTTGAAAAAGCCACCATACATAAAATCCAGCAGGCGATAAATGCTTTCATTTGGGCATACAAGGGGATCAGGATCTCTTGGAAAAAGCTGCGGAGAAAAAGAGAGAAGGGAGGCTTAACCCTCCTAGATATACAATACTATGCATGGCCTTCCAACTGACAAACGCCAGAATGCTTGCAAAGACACCAGATGGATCTGTAATAGGTTCTATGTTTTTGGCAATGCTAAAAGAAAGTAAGGCGGATGTAGACGGCTTCCTTTTTAAATCCAAGGACCCAAAATACTTTAAAAAAAAACAAAAACTAAAGGTATTACAAACAATGGTGAGGATATGGTACCGCATTAGACGACTCTCGAAACTAGACTATTATTCCCATTATGCCCTAATTTGGGATTCACCAGGGACTCCGGAGTGCCTTAACGATAAATTGGCAGTACCCATTAAAAACGCAGATCTAAGGATCTGGGGAGATCTGACACGGGATGGGAGTCTTAAACCTTGGCAAGATCTAAATGGGCTGATGAAGGGCAGTCTTTCAAAGTTTAAATATATACAATTAAAAAGCTGGGAACAAAGTCAAAAATCGGCGTTGGGCGTGGGAAATACCTCTGAGGAACAACTGGTCACAAAACCATCAGGAAATAAGGAAGTCGCATTCTGGTATTGGGAAATACATGACACCATGGACGGAGATTTTACGCTGGCAGTGGAGTTGTGGGGGAAGACACTTGCCGAGGGAGCAGTTACAGAATATTTGGCAAGTATCAATGCGCACATTTTACCTCAATGTCAAGCCTGCTTTTTTAAGGAGAAACCACTTCTTCTCACTCCACAGGGCATACATAACACCTGAAAAATTGTCAAAGATGGGGAAAGGAAGTTGAACCAGCTGTGCAAAATGTGGCCTTGAAAAAGCGACAGATGTCCATATGTTTTACCAATGTCCTGTAATCAGAGTGTTTTGGGACGAAGTTGAAACAACTATATCAGGTATTTTGGGACTGCAAATTTAGGTAAGCCTATTATTGGTTATCTTTGGTGTGATGGATAGCCTTACGGGTTTTCTTAGAGACTTGTTGTTCTATGCAATTTTACTTGCTAGAAGAGAAATCTGCCGTAAATGGGTGGGAGTTGCACCGCCGCAGCATTCGGATTGGCTGGTGTCTCTCCTATATATGTCTAGGATGGACCTGCTAGGGAAAGAGTCCAAGAGGAAAGGGTTTTGGAAGCCCTTACAAGTATGGAGTGTGGGTCAAGAAAGAGCCGCAAGATGCGGGGGGTAATGAGGATACATGAAGACACATGAATTATAAATCTGTCCAATGATTACACCGGTAAAAACTCTCTGGTCTGCTGCAGGGCCCCTCCGCTTGTACTGAAAGCAGCTGCCGGTGTGAAGTTAACACCGTGAGAGAGAGACAGCCGCAGGAAGGATAATGCTCATTGTGGAATGCCTGCAAGTGGTTGGTTTTCTCTCTCGAAATAAGGGCGGAAGGAATGGACATTGCTTCTGAGGTGAATGAGGACAAAAAAAAAAAACCCACAAGACTTCGATCCCACTGCAGCATTATAAAAGGAATAGATGGCAACATATGAGTAAGCCCCTTTAAAAAATGCTCCCAAACCGGTGATCTGAAGAAGAATGGCTGATCCGGTACACGAAAGAAGGCCGAAAGAACGAATAAGTAACCTTTAACTGTGGCCAATAATAAACAAAATATCAGATAAAGAAGCTTGTAAGGGTTGAATGTGACGGGAAGCAACAAACTTCTTCCAGTGTCCTGCAGAGACAGACTTTGTTGAAGGATTCCTGACGAACGAGTTACTTACCTTCGGTAACGATGTATCCGGTAGAGACACAGGCTAGCCGCAGATTCCTTAACATAGAATATCCTCAGGCGTCAGACTGGATCCGGAAAATCTTTTCCTCAGCAGTACCTCTGCGCGCGGGGGGACGGCGTCGCCCGGCTCCGTCCTGATGTCGTCCATGGAAGTGACGTCATTGGAGCCAAATAAGTCCCCCCCCCGCGCGCTGACGTCAGTTTTCTACTGTGAAACTTTTCCGCGCCACAACGAGGAGCCACTACAAAAACTGTGAGAGTATGGGAACAGTGTGCCAAAAAAGAACAAAAATCTTGTAAACAACAATGACAAGAAATCATAGAATGATGAGAAACATCACCATGTTGATGAAAGGAATGGAATGACAAACGAAGGACAGTGTGCAACCATAGGATGGAACTGTATGAAAGACAGTCTGTAACCACAGGATGTAACTGTACAGGACAACAAGACTGGAACAGCATGACTCATGGCAAGTGACCAGAAGTGTGCAACAACAGAGAATGTTCACCACACCCCCCACAATGACCTATGGACTGTAGCATAGTCAATAGATTCCCAACCCAATCGACTGCAGCGCAGACAAGGAGACCCCAAAGTAATGGGGTGAAACAGACGAGGGCGGAGGGAGGGTAGGATAACATGAGTCCCCACGCCAGAAAAAACCCGGGTGGAAGAGCATGGAAGGGCACATAACCTAACAAGAACAAGAATGGGTGGAGAGCCAACGTGCTAAAACAGAATGAGACATCCTGCCCCTGAGGGAGGCGAACTAGAGCACCCCTCAGGAAGACCACGGCCACCTGTAAGGAGGCAAGTGGGTAGAACCCAACCTGGAAAGGTCCTCGCAGAATGGGGAGGATGTGCGGGCATTAAGGAATCTGCGGCTAGACTGTGTCTCTACCAGATACATTGTTACCGAAGGAAACTCGTTCATCTGATAGAGACATCTAGCCGCAGATCCCTTAACTTAGAATAGATACCAAAGCTATACCCCATTGGAGGAGGGTCTGCGACTGAAAGCCACCAAGTTCCATGGGGAAGTAATCCGTCAATAACATTGACTAGAACAAGGTGGGAACAGCAATGCCAGCGTGGCGGACACCAGACCCATGAAGTTCAGTAATGCCAGCGTGGCTGACACCAGACCCGTGAGCTCAGGGTGGAAGCATGAGCAGGGGAAGCAAGGTACCACAATACGTCAGAGGACGGTACGAGGTCACGTTCGTCCAGACTGGGACGAAACGAAATCACAGAACCAGAATGGTCAGTGCATAATGGCAGAATGCCATAAACTTCTGCAAAAGGAAGTGAAACTGAGGATAGGATCCCAGGATCCGCAAGAGACAAAGTCCCAGAGAAGGGACCAAACACTATGAGAGAGTCAGAACATACAAATTGAGCGTGCTCTACAGCGGATGCCAAAAAATGACATGTCAGGGGCAGATGACATCATGCCAAGACATACAAACTACGACTACCAGGAGATACATAGATGTGTATTATAAGAATACACTTAAGCAGACATTGTGCCACACAAATGCACAAGCCCAATGAAATGTAACAGCATCAGCATGTGCGCGTCGGCAGAGAAAGACGGGCGCGTCACCAGGTAGTCAACCGCACCCACAGGTGCAATAACCAAAGGTAACCGGCAAGCCGGACACACACACAGCTATCTCCCAAGAGAGAGAGAGAGATAGAGAGAGAGAGTCTGGGACAATACCCAGAAACCACAGCAGGGAAAAACACCCCGTATGCCTGCCCTCTCGTATGAGAACCCCTCACGACATATATAGAGCATAGAGAAATATATGAAAAAGTCATGAAAGTGACGACCAAGGGAAAACTCGAAGAGCAGCCCTAGAGAATAGGAGGTCGCCCAATTGGTACCAACGGTACCGATGTGGAACATAGCAGGACGTACAATGTCCATCCACCAAAAATGGGGGGGACCAACCCCCCGATTGGGGGAAGGAAAAACTGAGCTTCCGCGATACAGGCGGGGACACTGACCACCACATTAAAGAAGAAGAAGAAGAAGACAGGAATACCCAGACATAGTGTGTCAGGAAAAGTATATATATATGGACTGGATGATGCCAGAGATCATCCGGGGATAGAATACGTCTACTGAAACGCGCAGCAGAGGCCAGGAGGAGAAACACCTGAGCCGTGTGCGGCAACGAACAGAAGAACTTGAGCCCCGGCAGGGGAAGGGCAGAGGGAAGCAAAGGGCACAAGTCAACACGCAGCAGAGATCTGTCTGGCAAAGACTCCACTGCCCATAGGCAAACCCCAGACAGACATGAGCCATGCGAAAAGCCAAAGCCCTTCCCAACACCAGGAAAGAAGACAACCCACAGGAAGAGAACGCAGCCAGGACAGTGGCACAAGGAACACCACGGGCCCCTTGTGACAGCGCACACATCCAGTGTGGATCCACATGTGGTGCCCGCCAGAACACAGAAAGAAACCGTCCTGGAGTGGAACGGAACAATGCGCCCACATGGACGCGCACTCACGCCGAAGACAGCCAACATTGCCAAGGGCAGAACGAAGGCTGAAAAATTAGCCAAAGGCAAGACAGGAGGACGTGAAACCCCCTGGGGCGAGCTGGATATGGCAGAACCCCAACAAGACACTGGAGCAGGCTGCATCCACAGACGCAGGAGAGTGCTGCAGAACAACCGTAGGCTGCAACACAGAAGCTTCAGGAGAGGGCCACGCCAGTCCGTGGGTCTCCTCAGAAGAGGCGTCCTACCACAGCAGGAAGACAGAACGAAGTGAGAAGCCTACAGTATAACCTATAGGAAAAGTCCCCAGAGGGACCGAAAACATACGAAGACGACTCCACAAGAGCCTCTGAAACTTGCAGGGCAAGGAAGAGCAGCTACATAATAGCGAACGAATACCCCCACATAGGGTACGTCACATCCCTATAAAAAGCAAGGGACACCTCTTGAGACAAGCTCATAGGCAGAGGTCGAAAGGAAACGTATAAACAGCTGGCCCAGCTGTACCAAAGGAAAAACACGGCTGATCAGCCATACAGCTCGTCTGGGAAATAACGTCTTGAAACCAGAGATGGAAACCAGAAAAGCATTGACAATGCTGCATACGAAATCAAAAGTCCGCCAAGAGGACTAAAAACCATGGGAGTCCTGGGAATCCAGACATGAGGCGCTGGACTGCCGAGTCGGCATGCACGTCAAACATATTGGCCCCATCAAAGGGCAGATCCCGGAGTCGCTCCCGAACATTCTCCGGGAAACTGCCATTGCGTAGCCACGCATGGCGATGCAGAGCAACTGACCTGGCCATAGCTAGACCCACGGAGTCAATGGTGTCCATGGCCGACCGGAGGGAAAACTGCTCCATGTCGCGGCCATGCCGAATAAGCCGGTCCAGGTCAGCACGAGGGCCCTCCGGCAAAGAGGGAAGGAGTTGCTCGACTGAGTCCCAAAGGGCAAAAGTAGCCTGAGCAAACAAGCAGGACGTGTTCAGGGACCGAAGACCCGAGCTGGTGGACGCAAAGACATTGCGGCCACACGACTCCAACCACCTAGACTCCCGAGTGGGAGGAAACAATGGAGGAGGAGAGGAAGGAAGCGCTGCCTGGACCACAAGTCCTTGTGCCATAGGATGGAGGGACAAACAGGCAGGGTCATCTGGGGCTGGGCGTTGGCGATGTGCAATAGCACGACCCACGGGGTCCCCCGATGAGGGCCTGGCCCAAGTCCCCAGAAGGACATCATGCAATGACCCGCCAAAAGGCAACAAGGGCTCTACGTCCACCGTGCCCTGGTGGACAAGATCCAACAAAGGATCTGAAGGCAGGGAGACAGAGGGCGGTTGCATCTGCAAGATATCCGCAGCCCTGCGAACCGCCCTCACAAATGCTGCGCTAGCCTCCGTGGCCATCCGAGGTGGTGACAGCAAGTCATCCGTAGGGGACGGCTGCAGGCTAAACCGTCCACCAAACGGCAGAGGCGCAGAATGATGAGCCGGCCAGTGCCCCATGGGCACCCGCTCCGTGGAGCAGTGAAACAACCCTAGGGGTGGAGAAGCCTCAGGGGTCACGTCCTTTACCAGCAGAGGTACAGCCGGGGACGGAACCGGCGTCGACCGACGTCGAAACGGCGTTGGATTGACGTCGACAACCCCCGAAGAGGACTCATCCGCTCGGCGTCGGATCGGCGTCGACTCGACCTCCACCGAGGCGGGAACCTGCGGGGAGCAACAACGTCAACTCTGAGTCGAGCTCCGCGCTACAGCCACATCCAACGACGACGCAGGGAGCACCACAGGGCTGTGCGAAGATGCTGCAGGAGGGCCAGACGTCAGAGTGGGATGCCCCTCCGGGCCGTGTCCCGACGTCGCAGCGACTCCGGAACCAGAGTCAAGGCACTAGGTCGGCGCCGAGGGCGAACCCGCCGGCGAACCCCCGACCTGAGTCCCTACCCCCACTGTGGGGCCCAAAGGCGCGCCAGGGAGAGGGGGTGACCCAAAATGGCCTGCAGGGCCCTGGAATAGGCCTCCATCTGGGTCCGAGTCGCCCCATCACCAGGAAACGGTGGGTAGGCGGGGGCCGACTCCTGAGGGCCCGTGTCCGGTGAAGACCGGGAGCAGCGGGCCCAGACGTCACGCTTCTGCGAGGACGACGACCTCTGTGACTTCTTCCGGTGCTTACCTGAGGCAGGCGAGCGACGTCCTCGGGAACGACTCCGGGACCTGTCCCGAACAGGAACCTCAGCGTGGGATGAAGAGCTGCACCAATCGGACCCCTAAGCAGGAGAAGGAGGCCGGCCCCCGCGAGGATTCTGACTGGGACAACCGGGCGGACATCAACTTCATCCGTCGTTCCCGCAGGGACTTCGGCTTCAGCTGCCGGCAGGCGTCGCACTCCGTGGAGTCGCGGTGCTCGCCCAAGCACCACATACAGATCTCGTGTGGATCCGTCGCCGACATCAGCCACGAACAGGTCTCACACGACTTGAAGCCCGCAGGCATCAGCACACTGTTCCAGACGCTAAAAGGTGCCGTGAAGGCCTGAAAAACAAAACAGGTCAAGGAACCGCTTCTCCCGGATCCGCATTGAAACGCAGAAAAGAAGAAAACGGACGTCAACGCGCCGGGGGGGGACTTCAATGGCTCCATTGACGTCACTTCCGTGGACGACGTCAGGACGGAGCCGGGCACCCCGTCCCCCGGCGCACAGAGGTACTGCTGAGGAAAAGGTTTTCCGGATCCAGTCTGACGCCTGGGGATATTCTAAGTTAAGGAATCTGCGGCTAGATGTCTCTATCAGATTGCCATCACAACAACAACCACCTCAAGGTCCAATGTCACCATTCAATCTCCACACATGAAGGTGTAGGTTGTGTAGGGTCAGGTGCAAGACTCTGCCCTGTTGCTGTGACAGGAGATCCTACTGAAAGGCGCAGCTAGATTGGAGAGCATGTGCTCATGGCCAGAAGCTATGGGTACCACACTCCTCACCATGTCCAGAGCCACTAAAATGAGTCGGCCCTGGTCTCTCGATTTTCTTGAGTACTCTAGTAGGGGAGCTAGGGGCAGAAAGGCATACAGGAGTCCAGAGCCCCGAAGCAGGCAAAAAGCGCCTATTAAGGAATACTGCCTTCGGAATGACAATGCTTAAAACTCATGACACTGCTCATTCTCTGAGATGGCGAATAGATTGAGCCAGGGCCAAACTCATTCCTAGAGGATGCCCTGTGCCACCTCCGACTGTAACCATCATTCGTGATCTGCTAGAAACTGCTGGCAGATTTTGTCCGTCCTAGCATTTAAAGATTCTACTAAGTGCTGGTCAATTAGGGAAAAGTCCTGAGTGTTCAGCCACTTCCAAAGGCAAATACCTTCCTGACACAGGATTCATAACCCCACTCCGCCCTGATTGTTGCTATACCACATGGCGATTGTGTTGTCTGTGAGAACCTGTACCCATTGCCCCTTGATCTACGGAAGAAATGCCTTCAGTGCCAAGAAAATTGCTCCTAATTCCAACAAGCTGATATGGAGGGTAGCTTCTACCAGACCTCAGAGCCCTCTGATCTTCATCTCTCCCAGATAACCTCTCCAACCAAACATCGATGCACCCTTCATGACCGTTAGTTCTGGGTGGTGTAGAGAGAGAGGTCTGACGCTGGTGCAATTGCAGCCGAGCAGCTCCCACAGCTGGCCTTTCACAGTCTCCTCAGACACCTGCATGGAATGTAACATATTTCCTTGGTGCTGAGCCCACTGGGACCTCAGATCCTACTACAAAGACCGTATTTGCCACCTGGGTTGGTCCACAAGCAAGCAGGAGGACAAGACAGCCAGAAGCATCAGAGTCACTCTTACTGAGTTTTAAGATGCAGGCAAAATCATTGGGATCATAACCTGAATGTCCTGGACTCGAAGTGGAGGAAGGGCCCGAAAGAGCACTGTATCCAGATGGCCCCGATGAAACGAAGCCATTGTGAAGGAGTCCAGTGTGCATTTGTCATGTTTATTGAAAAACCCAACAATGTCAAAAGGTTTGCCGCCGTCTGCAGGTGACTTACGACTGTTTGGGGCAGCTCTCCCTTCAGTAACCAGTTGTCGAGGTACAGAAAGACTGGTATTCCCATCCTCCGCATTTGAGCTGCGACCACCACCATCACCTATGTGAACATCTTGAGGTGCACTGGTTAGGCCAAAGGGGGGGGGGCACCGTGAAATGAAATTGCTCTTGTCTACCTGAAACTGCAGGTAACACCTGTGCCATTGCAGGACAGGAAAGTGGAAATATACGATCAGCAAGTCAGCGCTGTCATCTAGACTCCTGAATTGAGGGAAGATAGAACTTGGGCTAGGGTGAGCATGCTGAACTTGTCTTTCCTTGGGAAGAAGCTCAGAGTGCGAAGATCTTAAAAGGTACGAAGGCCTCCGTCCTTCTTCTGCACCAGAAACTAATGGGAGTAGCAACCAGCCCCGATCTCTAATGCTGCCACCCTCTCTATAGCTCCTTCAGTCAAGAGAAATAGAACTTCTCCTTTGAGTATAGGCAAGGGGTTCTCCTGGAGATGTTGTGTTTTGGGGGGTATATGTGGAGGAAAGGACAAGAAGGGTAGGGAATAACTTTGTTCCACAATCTGAAGCACCAACTGATCTGAGGTGATGCTCCTCCATATGGGGAGATAAAAGGTAATCGGACTCCAACCAGGAGATTGTGAGCTGATTAGTCTACATGAAAAGGGTTTTGTAGCAGATGGGGAAGAAGGGGCTTGGATCTTAGTACCATGTTGTCCCTAGGGACTCAAACATTGTTGGTTTGCTCCCAGACTACGTCCCCTAAAGGTTTGGGAGATCTGCTGTTGTGGCATGTACTGCATCTGTCTCTGCGTGAAGCAGCTTCAAAACCCTTGAAAAGGGCACTGTTGTTGGAAAAGCGGTCGGGATTGAAGAGCTAAGCCCAGAGAGTGGAGAGTGCCTTATTCTCGTTGAATCTTTCATGGCTGAGTAGGCTTTCGACTCGAACAGCCTAGAGCCATTGAAAAGAATTTCTATGTGATTTTCAGACATCAGTTGAAAAACCTGTGGAATGAATTGGCTTGGCGAACAAGTTACTTACCTTCAGTATCGCTATATCTGTAAGAAACATTAGAATATCCCCAGGCGCCAGTCTGGATCCGGAAAGTTTTCGTCAGCAGAACCCCTGCGCGTCGGAAGGTGGTGTTGTGCGGCTCCCCGTCCGTCATAGGCGTCGTGATCGCCGGGATGACGTCGCGGCAGCTACTTAGATGCCGCCCTCGCGCGCTGACGTCAGTTCTGTACACGACTTTCCGCGCCAGGAACGCAGAGCCATGCAAGATACTGACCACTGGTGCATTGAAACTAGGGCCCTGAAAGGAATGACCTTAACCCTAGAAATCAGTTCGCAGAACGGGGAGGATGGGTGGGGTGGTAAGGAATCTATCACTACTAATGTTTCTTACAGATCTATCGTTACCGAAGGTAAGTAACTTGTTCATCTGAAAGAAACACGTAGTGATAGATTCCTTACCTTAGAATAGATACCCCAGCAATACCAACCCCGGTGGTGGGTCTGCGAACCAAGATCACACCAGAAAGTCACGGAGAACAGAACGGCCAAAGAAGCCGTCTCTCCGGACTTGGCGGTCAAGGCAATAATGCTTAGTAAAAGTGTGCAGCGAGGCCCACGTGGCTGCCTGACAGATGTCTTGCAGGGGGACACCACGTCCCAATGCAGTAGTAGCTGCTGTTACCCTGGTAGAATGGGCGCGCAGCCCCACCAGAGGCTCCTTTTTAGCCAGAGAATAGCAGGATTTTCTACACAAGACAACCCAGCGGGAGATAGTCCTCTTGTGTACAGCCCGGCCTTTCTTGGCGCCTACGTAGCCAACAAAAAGTGGGTCATCCACCCGGAACTGTTGTGTGCGGTTGAGATAAAATGAGATCGCACGTTTTGGGTCCAGACGGTGGAGCCTCTCTTCCTCTCTGGAAGGGTGCGGAGGCGGAAAGAAAGTGGGCAAGGTGATAGTTTGCCCGATATGGAAGGCAGTAACAACCTTTGGCAAAAAGGATGGACGTGTGAGTAGCACAACCTTGTCCGGATGAACCGACAGAAAAGGAGGATTACATGAAAGAGCCTGGAGCTCACTCATGCGCCTAGCGGAGGTGATGGCAACTAGGAAAGTAGTCTTCAAGGTTAATAAACGAAGAGGACAGCTGTGAAGCGGCTCAAAGGGAGCGCACATCAAATAAGTAAGAACCAGATTCAAGTCCCACTGTGGCATCACAAACGGAATAGGAGGGAAAAGGTGAGTAATGCCTTTGAGAAATCTATTTACAACAGGGGACTTGAAAAGAGAGGGCTGATCAGGTAGCCTGAGAAAGGCTGAAATAGCAGAAAGGTAGCCCTTGATAGTGCCCAGAGCAGAGCCCTGCTGGGCCAAAGAAAGGCGAAGCAGTAGAACTTCTGAAAGAGGGGCAGAAAGGGGATCCACAGCCTTTGCTGTGCACCATGCCACAAATTTGTTCCACCTGCAGGCGTATACCGATTTAGTGGAGGGATGCCTGGCTGCCAGAATGACATCACAGACTTCGGGAGGCAAGTGAAATTGAATCAACTGTCGCCGCTCAATCTCCACACAAGGAGGTGGAGGCTGGACAGGTTCGGGTGGAGGACCGTCCCCTGCTGCTGCGACAGAAAATCCTCCCGAAGAGGCAGTCGGATCGGGGTTTCCACGCTCATACTGAGTAGCTCGGGATACCAAACTCTTCAAGCCCAGTACGGAGCCACAAGAATGACTTGGGCCAGGTCGCGTCTGATCTTCTTCAGCACTCTGGGTAGAAGTGGTATAGGCGGAAAGGCGTACAACAGACCGCAACTCCACTCACGACGAAAAGCGTTGCCGAGCGAGTGCCACCTTGGAAATTCCAACGCACAGAACTGATGACATTGCGCGTTCTCTTCGGTGGCGAATAGATCTAACCAAGGCTCTCCCCACTGTTGAAAGAGACCTTGCGCCACGTCCGAGTGAAGACGCCATTCGTGATCCATCATGCACATGCGGCTGAGTTCGTCCACCCTGGCGTTCAGTGAACCTGCCAGGTGTTGAACCACCAGGGAAATGCCCCGATGGTCCAGCCATGTCCAGAGGCACAGAGCCTCCTGACATAGGGTCTACGACCCCACCCCGCCCTGTTTGTTGCAGTACCACATGGCGGTGGTGTTGTCTGTGAACACCTGCACTACTCTCCCTTTGACAGAGGGAAGGAATGCTTTGAGTGCAAGTAGGATCGCCCGGAGCTCCAGAATGTTGATATGGAGCTTGGACTCCGCCGGAGACCAGAGGCCTCTGATCTCCGCCTCTTCCATGTGGCCGCCCCATACCAGGAGGGACGCGTCCGTCACCACTGTGTGCTCCAGTTGGGGAAGGGAGAGGGATCTGCCGCTGACCCAATGCTGGTTCGCGAGCCACCACTGCAACTGTCTTGCAGTGCCCTCCGAGATCTGGACGTAGTCGGACAGATTCCCCTGATGCTGCGCCCACTGGAACTTCAGGTCCCACTGCAGAGCCCGCATATGCCATCTGGCATGATTGATCAGCAGGATGCAGGAGGCCATGAGGCCCAGCAGCCTCAAGGTCATCCTGACCGAAACCCAGGATAAGGGCTGAAAGATTGGAATCATAGCCCGAATATCCCGGGCTCGCTCTTCGGGAGGATAGACTCGAAATTGCGCTGTGTCCAGAACTGCTCCGATGAAGAGGAGCTTCTGAGAGGGAATCTGGTGCGACTTCGGCACGTTGATGGAGAACCCCAGCAAATGCAGGAGGTCGGCCGTAGTCTGGAGGTGGGAGACGACTGCCTGGGGCGAGCCCGCCTTCAACAACCAGTCGTCGAGATTGGGGAAGACTGAAACCCCTGATCTGCGCAGATGAGCTGCGACCACCGCCATCACTTTCGTGAACACCCGAGGGGCGCTGGTAAGGCCGAAAGGAAGCACGGTGAACTGAAAATGCTCATGGCCTACCGTGAACCGCAGGTAACCCCGGTGGGCCGGCAGGACGGGGATATGAAAGTAAGCGTCCTGCAAGTCCAACGCTACCATCCAGTCTTGTGGGTCTAAGGCAGACAAGACCTGAGCAAGTCTGAGCATCTTGAACTTCTCCTTCCGGAGGAAGAGATTGACGTTCCGAAGGTCCAAGATAGGACGCAGGCCCTTGTCCTTCTTTGGAATCAGAAAGTAGTGGGAATAACAACCACGACCTACTTCTGGCGTTGGAACGCGCTCTATGGCCCCCTTGGCCAAGAGGGCCACAACTTCCTGCTGGAGAAGTGCCAAGTGATCCCCCGACATGCGGTGGTATTGAGGTGGCATGGCTGGAGGGGTAGTCTCGAAGGGGAGGGAGTAGCCCCTTCGGACTATCTGTAAAACCCACCTGTCCGACGTGATGGTGCGCCAGTGGGGGAGGTGATGGCGAAGCCTGCCACCCACTGGCGTTTGGTGGGCCTGAAAGGTCGGACTAGGAAGGTTTGGAGGCAGAGGTGGCTGGAGTGGTGGTGGACTGACCCGTCCGCTGGCCCCCTGAACCGCCGCGGTGGTTCCCACGGCCGCGCGTGGACTGTTGCGCCGGCCTGTGGCTCTGTTGCGAACGTGGTCGGTTGCCCCTTCCGCGAGCACGAAAGGCAGAAGGCTGAGGAGGCCGTGTGGCCGAAAAGCCCAAGGACTTGGCCGTAGCCCGTGAGTCCTTAAATCTCTCCAAAGCACCGTCTGCCTTGTTGCCAAAGAGGCGAATGCCATTAAAGGGCATGTCCATCAAAGTGTTTTGGACATCCCCCGAGAAGCCAGTTGTCCTCAGCCAGGCGTGGCGGCGGAGCGCCACTGTCGTGGAAATCGCCCTGCCCAGCGAGTCGGCGGTGTCAAGGCCACAACTGATCGTGAACTTGGCTGCATCCCTCCCCTCAGCAATAGCCTGGGAGAGTAGTGTCCGAGCCTCCTCCGGACACTGAGGCAGCACCTGCGCCACCGTATCCCACAGGGAGTGAGAATAACGGCCCAAGAGGCATGCAGTGTTCACAGATCGCAGTCCTAGACTGGCGGAAGAAAAAACCTTCTTCCCAAACTGTTCCAATCTCTTGGATTCCCTGTCCGGGGGCGGAAGGGAATGCGATTGGGGAAGCGGAGGCTTGGACAACCAAGCTCTCAGGGGTGGGGTGTTGGGAGAGGAAGATGGGGTCGCCCGGGGCCGGGCGATGGCGTCGGGCCACGTTCCTGTCCACAGGAGCCCCTGAGCTGGGCCTGGACCAGGAGCCCAAAAGAACGTCCGAAAGTGCGTCATTAAAGGGCAGCAGTGGTTACGCAGAGGTGACTGCTGGCTGAAGCACTTCCGTCAGGAGGTTAGTCCCGACGGCCACAGTAGGTAGCTCGAGGTGGAGAGCCCCGGCTGCCCTACGCAACACCACAGAAAAAGAAGCACCCTCCTCCGTAGCCACGGTAGGAGGAGACAGCATGCCAAGGTCTCATGCTGTTGTACAGGCAGAAAAGGAGGAGGATGGAGATAGGGAAACAGATTAACAAACGGCGTCGGAATCGGCGTCGGTCGACACCGTTCCGGCACCTTCTCCACTTCGGGGCTGAAATCGGGGACGACGTCATCCGGCGCGCCGGGCAACGCGAAACGTGGTGCCGGTGGGGTCGGTGGAGGTGTCACGAGGTCAACCGGCGTCGACCGGGATCCACGACAGGATTTACGGGAGTCCTGCGGTGCCGAGGCCGGAGCCACCGGCGTCAAAGGGCGTGGACTTCCAGTTGGGCCGAAAGCGCACCGGAGGGGGCCGACGGCCCAAATAGGTGAGCCTTAGCGGACAGGAATTCCTGTACCTGGGCCGGAGTCGCCGATGAACCCGGGAAGGGCGGGTAGGTCACCGGCGACTGCGTAGGCTCCGCCGGTGGCACCACCCGCACCGTCAGCCAAGTCGCGCGACTGGCGAGGGGAAGTCGGGGAACGATGATGTTTCTTCGACTTCTTTTGGCGGTTCGCCTTACCTGACCCGAGTGCGAAGACTTCGATTCGGACGACTTCCGATGGTGGTGGCTCCGCGACCGATCCCTCGACCTCCCTCTGGACCGGGACCTTTCACGGCGCGGAGCCGACTGCCGGGCTTCAAGCAGCTTTCGGGACCGCTCCCGCAAAGACTTCGGTGCCATGGACCGGCAGTCAGGGCACGACTTGAGGTCGTGGTCGCGCCCCAGGCAGAAGAGACACACGCGGTGCGGGTCCGTCACTGACATCATCCGATGACAGTCCTCGCAAGACTTAAACCCGGGCATCCCTAACTGCACCAGGAGTCGATCGACTCAAAAAGCTGAGACAAAAAATCTCCAAAAACTCAGTCAAAAAAGACTGGGGGTCCCGCTCTCTCCGGATCTGAGCTTGCTGGCGCGGAAAAAGAAAGAACTGACGTCAGCGCGCGAGGGCGGCGTCCAAGTAGCTGCCGCGACGTCATCCCGGCGATCACGACACCTACGACTGAAGCGGAGCCGCACGACGCCACCTTCTGACGCGCGGGGGTACTTCTGACGAAAACGTTCCGGATCCAGACTGACGCCTGGGGATATTCTAAGGTAAGGAATCTATCACTACGTGTTTCTTTCAGATACCCAAGCACCATGCTGGTACCAACTGACCTACCCAAACAAGCCTAACTTAATTGAGAATTTTGCAGCATCTGGCCGCCGAAAACCAAACACTGCAAACTTTGACGGACTTCATCAGGGACCGCTGTTAAGACTTCTGCCACATTGTCGTAGAAAACATGTCAATATCTCCCCAGTAGGCATAACATTTTAAACGACCAAAGGGCAAAGCAGCCTAAGAAAATATTCTCTTTGCAAATGCCTCCATATTTTTGAACTCTCCATCAGGTGAGGTGGTTAAGAAGACATTTGAGTTTGTCCAGCATGTAGAAGCCTGCACAATAAAACTCTCCGGAGTAGGATGCTGCAATAAAAAGTTTTAAAATATCAGGATCCCCCAGAGCAGGCCTGTGGCGACTCGCCTGTTAGCCAGAGAACAAGTTCCTTGCTTTGTCCGGGTTCCCTCCAGCTCATCTGTAAAGGTCTCATTGAACAGCAACGAAGGCTCCTGAGTGGACTGAGCTAGATTCAAGACTTCTGTCCAAAGATCAGAAAAACACAGTATTTTATTTCACATTACAACTAGGCCAAAAGGAAGTGATTAATTGTTTTTTTCCCTAACAGGATGAGGTGCCAACCACTAGAAAAGGCATGAGGAGATGTAAATCAAAACTATCAGATGCAGTATTCCAATATGCCGCAGCAGGATATATATAGAACAGGCACTGGGAAACCATAAAAGCTTAAAATGTCATTCTTATGTGAATCATATGAATACAGGGATTGGATCAACCTTAAACCACAGAGTATCGGATATTTTTAACTCACGTTGCGGATAAGCAAACACTATTTATTTTTTATTTATTTGCAGAGTTTTATAAAGCGTGAACATGACCCATCAGGGTATAAGAGTGCTGTACATAAAGCAGTCAGGTCATACATACAAGGTAAAATAAAACTCACTAGAAAAGTGACCTCAATTACCTGTTAAAAGACTCATGGCACTCATACTTTTACATCTACTGTTCAGGAATTTAGTACTTCTCTACTCATTGTTATCTTCACGGTGATAATGACAGAGACCTGTTATGTTCTTTAGAGGCCCGCAATTATGTATGTTTAGGGTGGCCTCCCTCTGGGTCAGTACAGACACAGTTTCCAGTCCTGGACTTCTGTAATACCTTATTTCATTATGGATGCTGTAGTCTTGCTTGCTTTCATTGAACTAATTTGTCTTACACACCTAAAATCAATGATTTGTAGGTGAAAGGTTCAGGACTGGAGGCTATGTCCATAATAACGTGGAGTGAATTGGTCATCCTAAGTACATTAATCACCAAGGGGGAACTCTCATCAAGCAGAGCAGCATGAGGGTAACGCTTTTCGTATGCACTGAGGAAGAGGGCAAGGTGTGGTTTGTCCCAAGCTGTTTGATCTAAATGGTTTCAAGTTTGGCGGTCCGGGATCGCGACAGACAGTAACTTAGTCAATTTGTTCTTAATTCCTTAACATAATACCAAATGTTTGACATTTTGCTGGAGTGAACATAGCATGTTATTCACTTCATACTGCCCATTAGTAGAGGCACTGTCAGGGTAGGACTCTTGCAGACCAATTATGAAGTCAAATAATTATGTATGCCTTATTCTTACTGACAGCTTTTTACCTATTTTTTAGGAACTGTATTGAATGTATTTGGATCTAAAAAAGGACACTGACGATTTTATATATTTCTTTAATCTGGGAAACATGTATTGATTATGTTAATATTATGAGAGGGCCCAATTACAAGTTGCCAGAAGCTGCAAGTTCCTTACCGACCCACCCATCCTCCTCACTCGTCAAAAGGATTTCTAGGGACAGGGCTGATCTTTTTCAGGACCCTAGTTTGTCACACCAGTGTCAGGGTTCTCCATGGTCCCGCGCTTCTGGTGTGGAAAGTCATGAAATGAAACAGACATCAGCGTGCCTGGGTGGCGCCTTTATAGGTGCTGTGAACATCACTTCAAGCGCAGAGAACGCATTCGGAGCCAATCGACGCCAGCTACCGGCATGCAAGGGTACTGCTCCCGAAAAATCTTCCTGATCTAGTCTGACACCTGGAGAAATGTTAAGGTGAGGAATCTGCAGCTAGATATAGTCTCTACCAGATAAGGCGTTACCGAAGGTAAGTAACATGTTCATCTGACAGAGACTTCTAGCCACAGATTCCTTACCTTAGAATAGATACCCAAGCAATACCATCCCCAGCGGTGGGTCTATGAAGCAAGTTCAAACAAGGAAGTCCTGCAGGACCGAACAGGCAAAATGCCCAACCCTGACTGTCCAGGCAGTAATGTTTGGTGAACGTGTGCAGGGAAGCCCACGTTGCTGCCTGGCAGATATCCAGGACCGAAACTCCACAGGCTAACGCAGAGGTTGCAGCTTTAGCTCTGGTGGAATGAGCTCCCAATCCTTCAGGAGGATGCTTTCAGACCAATGCCTAGCGGATTTTAATGCAGAGCACGAACCATCTGGGTATGGTCTTCTTCTGCACAGCCCAACCTACCTCACGAAGAGTTGGTCGTCAACCCGGAACTCTTGTGTGCGATCAAGGTAGAACAACAACGCTCGTTTTGGGTCCAGATGGTGGAGTTGCGCTTCTTCTTTAGAGGGATGTGGAGGAGCGAAAAAGTAGGCAGTGTGATGGAGTGGCCTATGTGAAACGAAGTGACCACTTTCGGGAGAAAGAAGGCTCTTGTGCGAAGCACCAGGTTGTCAGGATAGATTGACCGGTAAGGCAGCTTAGATAACAAGGCCTGCAGCTCACTCGCTCTTCGGGCACATGCCATAGCCACTCGGAAGTCTGTTTTAATCGTAAGTAGCCAGAGGGGGCAATTATGGAGCGGTTCGAAAGGAGCACATATCAAGAATGTTTAGACCAGATTAAGGTCCTACTGAGGCACAATAAATGATGGAGGGAAAAGATGAACAAGACCTTGCAGAAATCTCTGTACAACAGGGGATATGAAAAGGGAGGGTTGGTCACCCAAAAGCAAAAAGGCAGAAAGAGCGCCCTTAAGAGTGTCCAGAGCAGAGTCCTGCTGGGCAAGGGAAAGAATGAAGAGTAGAACCGCAGAAAGGGGATCAATGTCTTTCTGCAAACCATGACACAAATGTTTTCCAACAGCAGGCATGTAGGAAAGTAGGATCTGCTTTTATGGTTACCCCCACCTTTTGCCTGGTGTGATGCTGTTTCTGAATAGTCTGGCTGGGATCCTGCTAACCAGGACCCCAGCCTCTGTGCTTTCTCCCCGAAATTGGACATGGTGAGTACTTGGGTACACTCCAGATTGGCTACTGGTGTACCCTTCTAAGTCCCTAGTATATGGTACCCAGGGCATAGGTACACCAGGGGTCTCCCATGGGCTGAAGCATGTATTATGCCACCCATGAGAGACCACTCAAATTGTGACTACAGGCCTGCCATTGCAGCCTGTGTAAGCTGGTGCTAGCACCACTTACGACAAATATAACTTTTCTTATATCTGAGGTCACTACACTTAAAACCTATAGGCCACCCCTAAGACAGGCCTTTCAATCCTGAAGGTAGGGTGCTCGGTTCTAAGTGTGAGAGTGCCCCTGCATGAACGGGGCACCCCTACAACATTTGGAGTCCATTCTACCAGGTTGTAAGTGCATCAGCCATTATGACATATAGAGAGGCCATGCGTCATTAGGGTATGACCATCTCTAAATTAGCTGTAACAAACCCTGTCATGTTTGGTATCAAACATGTTGGAATCATACCTCCCACACCATAAACAGTGTGGAAGGTATGATTCCATGCACTGTAAAGCTCCTCTGGGAGGCCCTCAGTGCTCCTGGTACCAGTCTTCCAGAACCAGACAGCAAGCTAGGGCTACTGCCAACCAGAGACATGTTTCTGCCCTCCTGCTGCTGAGCCAAGCATGAGCAGGGGAAGGCAGAACAATAGATATCATGTCATAGGGAGGTGTGACTACCTCCCAGACAAGGTTTAGTGCATTGGGGCAGGGTGGGGGTGCTTGCCAGCGCCACTGAGACTGCTTGAAGGGCACATTTGGTGCCCTACTTGTATACTCCAGTTCAAACGAGTTCAGGGAGCTGCTGGTGCAAAACTGGGCAAAGGACATGAGAGTATCCTCCCCACTGTCTAGCCCAACCCCTGAATCGTCCCAACCCTTTCCGAAGGGTACTGAAGAGCTTACCTGAGGGTGGGTCCCTAGATTCATCGTGGGACAAGGTTCAGATCCGAAACCACTTCATCTTCGACCGTCTGGGCACACTGGATTTAGCTGGACTTCACCTTGGATACAGAGACTGCAACTGGGAAGACTCCTGCTGATCCTGGTCTCATCGTTCTGCAAGCCTGCAGCAATGTCTGTGCCCGTGCTTCATACAGGAACCTTCCAAGGCCTGTGGACATCCAAGACACCTGAAGGAATCTCCCTTGAAGTGAAGGAGTCACTTCCCTGCATCTGCAGGCACAGCAACACAGCTGACCGGTCTGCTGATCCTGGGCTCCCATGGACTCCGGAAGGCTCAGCAATACAGGTGGTGGTTCTACAACTCCCTTGAGGCCGGCACTGTCTTCTCACCAAGTTTGAGGCCATTATCCCTCGTAGGAACGGCAGGAACCGAAACCCTGTGTACAGAGTCGACTTGCCATTGCCAAGGCTTGTTGACTCTTCACCAGAGATCTTGGGGCTCCAAGAAGCTCTAACCTTATGCATCTCCTGCAGCCAAGATCTTTGTCCTCACCGCATCCTTTGCGCCGTGGGCCTGCATCTTTGGTGAGCTGCTTGAGGTCCTCTTGCGACTCCTGTGCCTCCGGCCTGTGGGTCCTCTTGAGGGTCTTCTTTGGCTTCAGTGGGCTCCCCTGCTTGCTCAGGGCCTACTCTGACTCCCCTGCTCGTGGTGAGTCACTTGGACCTTGCAGGTCCCAACACTGCACCTTTTTTGCCTACCACGTTGTTGGCGGTTGCCAAGGCTTGTTGGTGCTCCCGACGGACACCGACCCCTCAGCTCTTGACATCCGGCGTGGGACAGCTCGTGAACAGCTCCTGGTCTTCCTCAGCATCGCCTGTTCCACAGAGCTGCAGCTCAAAGTTCGTCAGCTCTCCTGCATCTCCTGACATCGGTGGGCATTCGTCTTCCGCATCTCCTTGTCACTCCTGCGTGGCATAGACTCTGTCCCCTCTGCTTGCAGGTACTTCTCAACTTGAATCCACCTTTGGGTACACTTTCACCTTCTTCGTCAGCGGCATCTTCCTGAAGTCCTCTATTGGGTTTGACAGCGGTTTCCGACGTCACTTCACACCTATGCAGCCGGCTTCCCTGGTGTAGGTATCCCGGTTCCTAGTGTATCCACAGGTGGGGTGACTCTCCAACTTTCTGTCTCCCACAGGGTTTCTTCAGGGTCCACTGGGAAGGGTCCTTCTTTAAAATTGGTGCCGCGACTTACCCATTAACTTGATTTGAGTGCGCTCTACACACGACCTCCGTGGGGTTCCTAGATACTCACCTTGGGTGGTTTCTTGGGACTCCGGCTCTTCTACGTCTTCTGGGTCCACTCCTGTCTTGAGTCGTGGTTCGCATTCCACTATTTTAGTATATGGTTTGGTCTCCCCCTGGCGACCACCGTGTATTGGTGATACTTACCTGTTTTATTTGCAAAGTATTATGTGCATTGTGTTATATCTCCGGGTAGGAGATACTGTTATGTGTTAGTGAGTGTCTTATAATAACTACCTATTTTTATAAATACACTGTGTGGTTCTTTTTCACTTAACCTATACCAATAAGATTAAGGTCTGGTAAAACAAGCTGCTTTACACTCCATCTAGACTAAGTCTGAAGGCTGCTCTCCACAGCTACCACTTAGAGTGCTTTCTAAGGTTGTCTAAGACCACTAAAATGATTATAAGGATTGTCTGGATTAGTGCAAGGTGCTACACTTACATAAGTGAGCACCATATACTAAGCCAGCTTCTCACAAGGCGTATATCATCTTGGTGGAGGACGCCTTGCTGACAAGATGACGTTGCAGACTTTGGGAGAAAGATCGAAAGCTGTCAACTGCCGCCACTTAATCTCCACGCAATAAGGTGGAGACTGGATAGGTTTGGGTGGAGGAGCCTCCCCTGCTGCTGTGACAGAAGATACTCCTGAAGGGGCAGCCTGGTTGGAGGATCGATGGCCATGGTGAGTAGCTCGGGATAACAGACCAGAGCCACAAGAATGACTTGGGCCCAGTCGCTATTTATCTTCTTGAGAACTCTGGGCAGGAGTGGTATGGGCGGAAAGGCATGCAGGAGGTCTGTGCTCCACTGGAGAGGAAAAGCGTCTCCGAGCGAGAGCCAACTTTGAAACTCCAGCGCACAAAATTGCTGAAATTGTGAGTTCTCGGCGGAGGCAAACAGATGTAACCAAGACTCTCCCCACTGTTTAAAGAGACCTTGTGCCACCTTCGGGTGGAGACACCATTCGTGATCCGCTAGGCATCGTCTTAGTTCATCTACTCTGGCGTTCAGAGAGCCTTCCAGATGTTGAATCAAAAGGGATCTGTCTAGAAACGCAGGTCTCTTGATAATATGCATCTGTCACTACTGTGAGATCTGGGTGGGGAAGGGAGAGGGGTCTACCTCTGACCCAATCGCGGTTCTTTAGCCACCATTGCAGATCTTTCACAGTTCCCTCTGAGATCTGGACCATGTCGGAGACCCACCTGTCCAAAGTTATGTCCTGCCAGTGGGGCAGGTGAAGCGAATCCTGTCGCCAACTGGGTGCCCATGATGGTAAGAGAACAGATTAGAAGGGTTTGCAGGCTGCAGCGGCCATAGGGGGGTGGACTGACCTTACACCGGTCTGCCTGACCCACGAGGTCTGTTGGTACTGCACCCTCAGCCTCAAAGAGGCTGGGGAGCTTGCAGCACGGTGGCTGGGAGAGACCTGGCGCAGCTGGAAGCCCCTCCCGTAACAACGAAAGGGGGATTGAGGGTAAAATGAGGTCACAGAAACGCCCAAGGACCTGGCCGTAGCCAGATTGTCCTTGAAGCACTTCTGCGCCGAATCCTCCTCGTCTCCGAAGAGATGGGTGCCATCAAAGGGCATGTCCATAAGACAGGATTGGACATCCCCCGAAAACCCAGTCGTCCAGGCATGGCGCCTCAAGGCCACCGTCAACAAAACCGCTCTGCCCAGTGAGTCGGTCATACCAGGTCCACAGCAGACAGTGAACTTAGCTGCATCTCTTCCATCGGCAACAGCCTGAGAGAGTAAGGCCCAGGTCTCCTCCCAGGCCATTGGCAGCATTTGCGCAACCATGTCCCACAGTGCTTGGGAGTAAAAGCCCAAAAAGCATGCAGTTTTCACAGACCACAATGCCAGGCTGGCGGAAGAAAACTTCTTCCTCCTATCCAGGGAAGTGGTAAGGAATGCACCAGGATTTACATGAGATGTCAAGGCTTGGCCCACCAAGGTCTCTGGGGTAGGGTGTTGGGTGAGAAAATTTGGGTCCCCAGGGGCGGTGCCGTGGCGACAAGCAATCGTCCAATTCACATGAGCCCCTGTGTTGGGTTGGACCAAGTCCCAAAAAGGACATCAGTGAGGGCCTCACTGAACGGGAGTAACGGTTCTCAGGGGAAGACTCCCGGTTGCAGCACCTCCGTCAAGACGTTAATCTTGACTGCCCCTGAGGGTAACTGAAGGTCAAGGACCTCAGCCACCCTCCGCACCACCATTGGGCAAGAAGCTCCCTCCTCTGTAGCCACGGTAGAGGGAGAAAGCATACCAGTATCTGGACAGGTATCCAGGCCACTGGCGTCACCCAGTTGCTCACACCGGTCCATGTTAGGGTTGTCTTCATATGGCTTGTATTCTTCTGGGTCCAGCGTTCTCTCCCATTCCTCCCAAAGTCCAGGATCACAATGGGGATGGCACCACTGGTGGGTAACAGCGGCACCAGAAGCGTTGGCATCGGGGAAGGTCGAGTTGGTACGACCAGCACCGGTCCGGATCCAGGAACGGATCCTTGGGTCCCGACTGGAGCAGAGGCCGGAACTGCTAGCGCAGAACCAGATAGCGCCCCTGCTGTCCCCTTGGCCCCGAAGGCATGCCGGAGGGATTGGCCCACCCAAATATGATGCACATGGCCTCATAAAACTCCTTCAGTTTGGTGAGGGTCGCTCCAGCTCCCGGAACGTCATGGAGGCACGTAGTCAGTCCAGGCGCAGGCTCTACCGCAGAGCCAGGACTTGAATGGCAACGTGCCCTCTTCTCATTGGCTGTCGGATAAGGAGAAGTAGAAGACCTCTTCAATTACCTCTTTTTCTTGTGACGGGACTCACACAAGTGTTCCAACATCTTGGAGTGTGTTGAGGATCTCAATCTCTGCGACCGCTCCCGGGACCTTCCTCTGGACCAGGACCTCGAAAGTAGCAGCATCGCACGCCGAGCCGCCGTGAGCTTGACGGATTGCTCCGGCAAGGTCTTGGGATTCATGGCGTGGCAGTCAGAGCACGAATGCAGGTCGTGGTCGCACACGAGGCACCACAGGCATGCAAGGTGGAGGTCTGGCACCGACATGGGTCGATGACTGGTGCCGCAGGTCTTCAAGCCGGCCATCTTGGAGGACATCTCCGTCACACCAGGAGGAAAAAAAATCTCAAAAGTCATTGATAAAAAGTCGAAGAAATCCAGTCAAAAAGTGACCGACTGGGTAGCCCTTCTTTGGATCAGCACTGGCTGGCATGGAAAAAAAGTGACTGATGTCAGTACGCCTGGGTCGCGCCTATATGTGTGCCGCGGACCTCACTTCCAGCGCATACGCAGCATGTGGAGCCGATCTATGCCACCTACCGGCCCATGGGTACTGCTCACAAAAAATCTTCCAGATCCAGTCTGACGCCTGTGGAAATTCTAAGGCAAGGAACCTGCTGCTATGTGTCTTTATCCAATACTGTGTGTGGAGATACTAGACCTGGAAGAACAAGTTACTTACCTTCAGAAACGCTCTTTCGGGTAGAGACTATGTAGCCGCATATTCCTCACATTCAGTATTTCCCAGATGTCAGACTGAATCCGGAAACTTTTTATCAGTACCTCTGCACGCCAAATGGTGGCACCTTGCAAGTCCACGCTGACACCGTCCTGCTGCGGAAATGACGTGTGAAGCCTGTGTAAGCTCCACTCCTGCGCGCTGTCAGTTGCTTTTAAGACTGTCCGTGCTTCCAGACTCATAGCCCCAAATACAAATCATGTGACCAGTGTGCGATTCCTAAACTTGGTATCATTTTAATAGATAAGAGTCCTAACACAGAACACGGAGGATATGAGAGGAGGTAAGGAATCAGTGGCTAGACTGAGTCACTACCAGAATCAGCCTTACCAAAGGTAAATAACTTGTTCTTCTGCTAGAGACTTCTAGCCGCAGAATGCTCACCTTTTGAACAGATATCAAAGCAGTACCTATCTGGAGGTGGGTCTGTGGGTGGACTCAAACCAGAAAATCCTATAGGGCTGAGCAGGCAAAATGCCCCATTCGGCCAACCTGACTGTCTAGGCAATGTTGCTAGTGAACATATGGAGGGACACCCGTGTAGTCGCCTGGCAAATATCTATGACAGGGACTCTGCGTGCCAACACAGTGGGAGCAGCTTTGGCCCTGGCACAATAGGCATGCAGTCCTTCCGGAGGCTGCTTTTTGACCAATGTATAGCAGATCTTTATGCATAGCATGATCCAGCAGGAGATGGTTATCTACTACACTGCCTTGCCTTTTTTTTACCCCAGAAAGTCCCACAAAGTGTTGATCGTCCACCCGGTGGTCCTTGGCACGAACCATATATTAGCTCAGCTGTATCTTGTGGTCTAATAGAAAAGGTCGCTCCTCCTTAGAGGGGTGAGGCATAGCATAAAACGTCAGCAAGGTGTTGATTGACCGATGTAGAACTGCCTCACAACTTTCGGCAGGAAGGATGCGGGTTCGCTGAACCAGTTTGTCTGGGAAAAAGGAAGTGTATGATGGATTGACACAAACAGCCTGAACCTCGCTCACATGTCGGGCCAATGTGACAGTGATGAGAAACACAGTCTTATTAGTAAGGAGCCGTAAAGAACAGCTGTGAAGCGTCTCACACGGACTGCACATCAGATAAGTCAGGACCAGATTAAGATCCCATTGGGACATGACAAGGGAAGAAGGGGAAAACATGTGTTGCAGCCCTTTCAAAAATCGCATCACAACTGGTGACTTAAACAATGAGGGCTACTTTTGCAATTTAAGAAGGCATAGAGGCACAAAAGATAACCCTCAACTTTTCCCAAAGCAAAGCCTTTTCAGGGCAAGAGACAGAATAAACAAAAGAACCTCAGATAACTTGGCCTGGAGGCTGTCGATGTGGTGTATGCCGCACCAAACCACAAATTTGTCCCAACGACAGGCTTAAACAGTTTTTGAGGAGGGGCGCCTGGCTGTCAAGATGACATCTATCACGTGTGAAGGAAGGTCCAAGGTGTTCAGCTGTGGCCACTCAATCTAAACACATGAAGGTGGAGATTGCAAAGGCCCGGGTGCATAGCCCTGCTCTGTTGCAGCAACAGCAGGTCCTTCCGAAGGGGCAGCCTGAACAGAGGACATATCCTCATGCCCAGGAGTTCTGGAAACCAAACTCTCCGTGCCAATCCAGAGCCACTAGGATGACTTGGGCCCGGGTGGTCCTGACCTGCTTGAGGACCCAGAGCAGGAATGGTATTGGTGTAAAGGCATAGAGGAGTCTTAAGTTCCACCCAAAGGGGAATGGGTCTCCAAGCAAGCCACACATTGGAAACTCCAAAGTGCCGAAGTGCTGACATTGCGCGCGCTCAGCAGTTTCGAACAGATCGAGCTATGGCTCTCCTCATTCGTGGTAGAAACCTTGCGCCAAACCCGGATGTAACTGCCATTCGTGATCCGCTAGGCGTCGATGGTCAAGCCCTGGCATTCAACAATCTTGCCAGGTGGTTCACAACCAGGAAAAATTCCTTGACGGTTGAGCCGTTTCCCATGGTGCAAGGCCTCCTGGCAAACGGTCAGTGACCCCCACCCTGACCGGTATGTTGCAGTACCACATGATGAGGGTGGTCTCTGCAAGCACTTGTACCAGCCTCCCCTTGATGGGTGGAAGGAAGGAATGGATGGTCTGCAGCTACAGAAGGTTGATGTGGAGTCAGGACGCCGCCGGAGACCAGAGGCCTCTAATCTCCAACTCTCCAAGATGGCTGCTCCAACCCAGAAGCGATGCATCGGTCACCAGTGACAGTCCAGGAGGGGAAGGAAGAGGGGTCTGCCACAGACCCAATCGCAGGTGCAGTAACCACGACTGCAGTTCTTTTGCAGAGGGCGCATATGCCACCGGCATCACTAGCATGATGCTGGAGGGCATCAGTCCCAGCAGCCTCAAAGTCTACCTCACTGAATTCCAGGACAGAGGCTGAAAGATCAGAATCATAACATGAATGTCTGGGACACTCTCCCTGGGAAAAGGCACAAAAAAAGAACCATGTCCAGAACAGCTCCGATAAAGGGCAGGGTTTGAGACGGAGTCAGGTGTGACTCAAGCACATTGATAGTGAACACCAAACATGACAGGAATGTCACCATAGTTTGAAGGTGGTTGACGACAGCTTGGGGCAAGCTCGCCTTCAATGCCCAGTCATCCAGATGGAAGAAGACTGCCATCCCCTCTGAAGGTGTGCTGCCACCACCATCACATTTGTTAACAACTGAGGGGCGATGGTGAGACCAAAGGGGAGCACAGTGAACAGAAAACGCCCCTATCCTACCGTGAACCGCAGGTAGCGATGAAGGGCTGGCAGGAAATAGGCGTCCTGCATGTCCAACGCCACCATCCAGTATCCAGGGTCAAGGGCAGACAAGACTAGGCCAGGCTAAGAATTTTGAATTTCACCTTCCCGAGTAATGCAACAAGAAGGCGCAGGTCTAAAATAGGACAAAGGCTTCTGCCCTTCTTGGGCAACAGAAAGCAGCAGGAATAACAACCACTTCCTACTTCTGGCGTGGACACCCTCTTGACAGCCCACTTGGCCAAAAGGGCATGCAATTCCTGCTGCAAAATGGAGAGATAGTTATCCGTCTGTCGATTGGGGGAGGGGGAGGGAGGGGGGGTGGATGATGTGGCAGCAAATGAGCATATCCCTGCTGAACAATTTACAGGACCCACCTTGTCTGTTGTTATGGCCCCCCAACCCAGCAAGAATCGTCGGATCCTGCCTCCCACCAGGTGAACTGTGATCCTCTAAGGGCACACTAAAGGGGTTTGGCAGGTGGGGCTGCAAGGGGTGGGGGCATAGAAGTTGGAAGTAATGGTATGGGAACCCCCAAAAATAACCATGCTGGAGTTCAGAAGATGAGTGAGTAATAAAGATTCCTTTAACATTTGTGTTTATCTTGTCACATTTGCGGCATGTGCGAAGACAAAGGTCAAATGTCAAGCTATGTCTTCGGACAAACTTCTGCTTATTTGGAACTGGTGTATATTTTTATTACTCTGACTGCAAAGTTAAAGGATTTTTTAAAGTAACCTAGGTGACAATTCTGCTGGGGTACAGGAAATGGAAGGAAAGGCTGCAGGATGTCAGTTCAGTTTTTCTCTAATATACAACATTTAAATACCTGTAGGACAAGTTACTTACCTTCAGTAACGACTTATCTGGTAGAGACATGACCTAGCTGCAGATTCCTTACCTTTGAACTTCCAGGCTGGAACCGGAAGATTTTTCTTAGCAGTATCCCTGCGCGCCGGTAGGTGGCGTCGGTCGACTCCGCGTGACATCGTCAGCATCGTGTTCGTCGTTGTTGTGACGTCCACGTCGTCAATATAACCGCCACTCTGGTGCGCGGACGTCAGTACTTTTCACGACTTTCCACGCCAGAAGCGCGAAGCCATGAAGTGACTGACCATGGTGTGTTAAAAAATTAACAGCTAGGGCCCTGAAGGGGAACATCCCTGACACTAAAAGCAATTACGTGGTGGGGGGAGGATGGGTGAGTCGGTAAGGAATCTGCGGCTAGATCATGTCTCTACCAGATAAGGCGTTACCAAAGGTAAGTAACTTGTCCATCTGATAGAGACATCTAGCCGCAGATTCCTTACCTTTTAACAGATACCCAAGCAATACCATCCCCGGAGGAGGGACTGCGGAAAGGTTTAGTCCAGAAAATCCTGCAAAACAGAGCAACCAAACAGGCCTTTTCTGCGAATCTGGGAATCCAAACAGTAGTGTCTGGCAAACGTGTGCAGTGATGCCCACGTGGCTGCTTGATAGATATCAGAAACTGGGACACCACGCTGGAGAGCCGTGGTGGCCACTTTTGCCCTGGTAAAATGGGCCCTAAGCCCTTCAGGGGGATCTTTCTTTGCTAAGGTGTAGCAAATTTTGATACAGAGGATAACCCAGCGAGATATCGTCCTCTTTTGGACAGCACGCCCTTTCTTTGCACCCACGTACCCTATAAAGAGTTGGTCATCCACCCGGGACTCTTTGGTTTGATCGAGATAGAATGATAACACTCTTTTTGGGTCCAGACGATGGAGACGCTCCTCTTCCTTGGAAGGGTGCGGTGGTGCATAGAAGGTGGGAAGAGTAAACGACTGTCCCATGTGAAAGAGTGTCACCACCTTAAGAAGAAAAGATGCCCTTGTGCAGAGCACTACTTTATCCGGGAAGACTGTCAGTTAAGGAGGCTGTGATGACTGTGCCTGCAGTTCGCTCACACTTCTGGCAGATGTTATTGCCGCTAAGAAGGCTGTTTTGATGGTGAGCAGCCATAGATGGCATTTGTGCAGTGGCTCAAACATTGCACACATCAGAAAGGTGAGAACCAAATTAAGGTCCCACTGTGGCATAATAAAGGGTGAAGGGGGAAACAAGTGCATTAACCCCTTCAAGAATCTCTGCACCAGAGAGGATTTGAAAAGAGCAGGATGATCAGGCACCTGAAGAAAAGAGGAAAGAGCCGAAAGATAGCCCTTCAAGGTGCCCAGAGCAGAGCCCTGCCGGGCCAAGGAAAGTATAAACAGGAGGACATCAGATAAGGATGCAGATAGAGGGTCAATAGACCAGTCTGTACAATATTTACAAAATTTGTTCCATCAGAAGCGTATACCAATTTTGTGGAGGGATGCCTGGCTGCCAAAATAACCTCACAGACTTCGGAAGGGAGGTCGAAAGCTGTCAACTGTCGCGGCTCAATCTCCACGCAAGGAGGCGGAGACTGGACAGGTTAGGGTGGAGGACCTTCCACTGTTGCTGCTACAGAAGATCCTCCCGAAGGGGCAACCTGATCAGAGGATCAATGCTAATGTCTAGAAGATCGGGATACCAAACTCTCCGTGCCCAATCTGGAGCCACAAGAATAACTTGTGCCCGGTGGCTCCTGATCTTCTTGAGAACTCTGGGCAGCGGTGGTATGGGCGGAAAGGCGTATAGGAGGCCTGAGCTCCACATGCGGTGAAAAGCGTCAACGAGCGAGAGACGCCTTGGAAACTCCAATGCTCAAAACTGCTGACATTGCGCGTTCTCTTCGGAGGTGAACAGATCTAACCAAGGCTCTCTCCACCGCTGAAAGAGACCTTGTGCCACCTCCGAATGGAGACGCCACTCATGATCCTCAAATCACCTACAGCTGAGCTTGTCCGCCCTGGCGTTCAGAGAACCGGCCAGAGTTTGAACCACCAGGGTAATGCCCTGTTGTTTCAGTCAAGTCCAGAGACACAAGGCCTCTTGAGAGAGAGTCCACAACCCCACTCCGCCCTGTTTGTTGCAGTACCACATGGCGGTAGTGTTGTCCGTCAACACTTGCACGAGCCTTCCCTTTATCGGCGGCAAAAAGGATTTCAGTGCCAGCCGGATCGCCCGAAGCTCCAACAGATTTATATGGAGCATGGCTTCTGCCGGAGACAGAGTCCTCTGATGTCCACCTCCCCAGATGGCCACCTCATCCCAGAAGGGACGCATCCATCACTACTGTGAAATCTGGGTGGGGAAGGGAGAGGGGTCTGCCCTTGAACCAATCGCGGTCTGTTAGCCACCACTGCAGGTCTCTCGCAGGGCCCTCTGAAATCTGAACCAGGTCGGTGAGATTTCCTCGATGATGTGCCCAACTTCTGGTCCCCACTGCAGAGACCGCATGTGCCACCATGCATGGGTCACTAGCAGGATGCAGAAGGCCATGAGGCCCAACAGCCTCAGAGTCAGAAACATCGGTGTCATAGCTTGAATATCCTGGACTCGCCGTTTGGGAGGATAGGCCAGAAATTGCAACGTGTCCAGAACCGCTCCAATGAAAGGGAGCATCTGAGAGGGGGTCAGGTGTGACTTCAGCATGTTGATAGTGAACCCCAGCAAATGCAGGAGGCTCGCTGTAGTCTGGAGGTGGGAGACAACTGTCGTCGAGATAGGGGGAAGACTGGAACCCCTGATCTCCGCAGATGGGCTGCGACACTGCCATTTCCTTTGTGAACACCCGAGAGGTGCTGTTGGGGCCAAAGGGGAGCACTGCAAATTCTAAGTGCTCGTGGCCCACCGTAAACCGCAGGTAGCGACGATGGGCAGGCAGGACGGGGATAAAATAGGCATCCTTCAAGTCCAGCGCTACCATCCAGTCTCCCGGGTCCAGGGCAGACAGGACCTGAGCTAGGGTGAGCATCTTGAACTTCTCCTTTTTGAGGAAGCACTTGAGGGCTCTGAGGTCTAGGATAAGACAAAGCCCTCCGTCGTCCTTTGGGACCAGAAAATGGCGGGAATAACAACCACAGCCTATTTCAGGCCCGGGAACCCTCTCTATAGCTCCCTTGGCCAAGAGAGTCTTTAGTTCCTCGCGGAGCAGGGCAAGGTGATCCTCCGTCAGTCGATCGTACACTGGAGGAATAGATGGAGGGGTGGTCTCGAAGGGGAGGGAATAGTCCCTTCCGACTATTTGCAACACTCACTTGTGCGATGTGATGTTCCGACAGTGGTGGAGATGATGGCGTACTCTGCCACCAACTGGCTGAGAATGATCCTGGGGGATCGGACTAGGAAGGGGTTGGGGTGGAGTAGGGGATCATGGCTTGGCTCGACTTCTGGCCTCCCGACCCACGGGGTCAGGGTGAACCGCGTCCATGGCCCCGCAGATGCTGCTGAACTTGCGGGGCCCGCTGGCCGGAATAGGGTTGGCATGGTTGATAGGCCCTTCCGTAGCCACAAAAAGAGCAAAAAGCAGATGCGGCCCGGGGAGTTGTGGTGAGGCCCAAGGACTTGGCCGTGGCCCGCGAGTCCTTAAAGGAATCAAGGGCAGTATCTGCTTTGTCTCCGAAGAGATGGGCGCCATCAAAGGCCATGTCCATGAGGTTAGCTTGGACATCCCCCAAAAAACTAGATGTTGTCAGCCAGGCGTGGCAACGTACGGCCATCATCCTGGAAATCGCTCTGCCCAGCAAGTCTGTCCTGTCCAAGGTTGATCTGATGGCGAACTTTGCTGCATCTCTCCCGTTTGAAATAGCTTAGGAGAGTAGAGCCCGGTCCTCCTCCGAGACTCTGGGCAGCACCTCCGCAACCGTGTCCCATATCGTATGGAAACAACAGCCCAAAAGGCATGCGGTGTTCACAGACTAATGCCAGACTGGCGAAAGAAAAACTTTTCTTCCTGAAACTCTCCAGTCTCTTGGATGCCTTGTCCAGGGGTGCGAAAGGGAACGCGCCACAGGAAGTGGAAGCCTGGACCAGCAAGCTTTGTGGGGTGGGGTGAGCGGTGAGGAAAACTGGGTCGCCCGGTGCAGGACGGTGGCAGCGGGCAATCGTCCTATTCACAGGAGCCCCTGTGCTGGGTTTGGACCAGCTGCCCAGAAGGTCGTCCGTTAAGGCCTCATTAAAAGACAGTAAGAGTTCCGAGCTGGAGACCCCAGGCTGCAAGACCTCTGTCAAGATGTTAGTCTTGACTGCCATTGTAGGGAGCTACATGTCAAGGACCTCCGCAGCCCTATGCACCACCATAGCAAATGATGCTCCCTCCTCCGTAGCCAGAATAGGGAGAGATAGCATACCAGAGACTGGGGAGGTGTCCAAACCAATGGCATTACTAAGTTCCTCGTACCAATCCACATCTTGTCTGTGCAGGATTTCTAAGGGATCCTGCTCCCCCTCCCAATCCTCTTCCTCTTACTCCACCCCTAACCCTTCAGAATAGAGCAGGTTGAATGGCCTGGAGCCGTACGGCTCCATTGGCTCCGGCCTCGGCGGACGCCCAACCAGCTCCGTGTCGTCGGGAATGAGGGTCGGGGATGCGACGCTGAGGACCTTGGCGTCGGAAGCGGTGCTGGAGAACGTCACTGTGGAGGTGTGACCGGCGTCGGTCCGGACCCGGAACGGGACAAATGGGAGGCTGTGGCGCCGGGGCCGGAGCTGCAGGCGTGGGAACCACGGGGGCCCCTCCATCCTCTGAGCCTATGGGGTCCGAAGGCGCGATGGCAGGGTCAGGCCACCTAAACATGGCGTCATAGAATTCCTTCACCTGGGCAGGGGTCGCTCACGGACCCGGGAAGGCAGGGAAACACAGAGCCAACCCAGGCACCCGCTCCGCAGAGCAGGGCCTCAAACGCTAAGGTTCCTCCGCCGGGTCAAGACACAGGCGGGGTGAAGTCGAAGCACGCTTTGACTTCTTGTGTTTTTTGTGGTGCCTCTTACCTGACTTCGATTCACCGGAGCGGTGCTCGGACCTTTTTCTCGACCGAGACCTGGACCGGGATCGAGACCGACGAGGCGACCTCCGTGGTGCCGGACGCCGGGCCGCGAACAGCTTTAGGGACGGCACCCTCAAAGCCTTCGGCGCCATGGCCCGGCAGTCGGAGAACAAGTTCGAGTCATGGTTGCGCTCCAGGCACCAGAGACACACTAAGTGGGGGTTTGTGACCGACATGGCGCGGTGAAAGGCGTCACACTGCTTTAACCCCAAAGTCTTCTTACTTGACATATCTATCCTACACACCAAAAGAAGTCGAAAAAAGGTAATAAAAAAAGTCTGTCAAAAATTGACAGGGGGTAGCTCTCTTCAACGGATCGACGCTGGCTAGCGCGGAAAGAAAAGAACTGACGTCAGCGCGCCGGAGTGCCGGTTATATTGACGACTCGGATGTCACGATGACGACAAACACAACGACGTCACGCGGAGTCGACTGACGCCACCTCCCGGCGGGCAGGGGTACTGCTAAGAAAAATCTTCTGTATCCAGCCTGACGCCTGGAAGTTCAAAGGTAATGAATCTGCGGCTAGATGTCTATCAGATAATGAACTATACACATATTAAAAAATATATCAGCAATCAAAAAATTAAGCACATCTTCTGTAATTCTGAAGTGTGATGGTAGCAAAGATTTTAATAGGGTCAAAGCAAATGAAGACACTACTTGGTGATGAGCAAATGATACATTTTCACCGAAATCGGGTTTCCACACATTGTTTGTGCGCTTTATAGTATTACCAGTATAACTGCACGTGTATACGATTTTAGTGTCCATTTTAATGAAGAATGTGCGGTCTGTATATGACAGAGCGCTACCACATGCATGCTCCAAAATGTACCACCGGCTACATACTACAGCTTTACCACTTTCCAGCTGAATGGGCATGGCACATTTGCTGCGCTTGTTTTTTGTGTGCCGCTTAGATTTTGCACAATTCCCCATTACTTCAGTCGTATAACATCCATGGCAGTACCCCCGCTCTGAAAATTGCTCCAGCACCACTGGGGTGGGGGTGTGGGGCGGCGTGGACTGGGCAGCCTGTTGACTTTGACCATGGGGGCGAGGGCCACCACGGCCTCGACCGCGAAAGTGCTGGGTGCTTTGCAGAGGTTGGACTGGCAGCCAGTATGGGGAACCCCTGCTGAAGCTGTAAAAAGAAGGATAGGGCTGACGCGACTGGCAAGATGGGGCAGATGAGCCCAGGAAGCGTTCTGTGGCCTTGCTCTTCTTTAAAGCTCTCAAGAGCGGAGTCTGGCTTGTACCCGAACAGGCAAGTCCTCTTGAGTGGCATGTCCATGAGGGACGACTGAACATCACCAGAAAAAACAGTGAACTGCAGCCAAATGTGGTGGCAAATGGCCAGTCCGATGTAATCAGCGGTGTCCAAGCCACATTGAATTGTCAACTTGGCCATGTCCAGCACCATCCTGCATAGCCTGGGCAAGGACAGGTTGAGATCATCAGAAACAAGTGGGGCTTGAGCCACGGAATCCCAAAGGGTATGGGAATAGCATCCTAGCTGGCATTTGCAGATCAAATCGCCTAGCTTGCACGCTTTCCAAAAGTCCCCAACCGTTTTGGCTCCCTTTCGGTGGGAGTAGATGGGAACATGTTGGGGTTAGTCTTGCTTGCAGGCGCCTGCACTACAAAGCTTTCAGGGGAGGGGTGCATAGGGTCGCCTGGGACACGGCACTGGCTTTGTGCAATCAGGCAGTTGACCAGGGGCCAGAGGAGGGCTTTGCCAATGTCCACAATAAAGTACCCATAAGGGCTTTGTTAAAGGGTAACAGGGGCTCAATGGATGTTTGCCCCAGTTGAAGGACTTCTGTAAGAATATTGGTCTTGACTCCCAAGGTGGAGAGCTGGAGGCCAAAGACTTCAGCTCCCCTACGCATTACCATGGCGTAAGATGCACTCTGCTCAGTGGCAGGGCCAGGCCGTGACAGGAGGTATTAGGTCACTAACCTCTTATAACTTGTTGCACTTATTCTCTTGTGGTATTTCTTGCCAAACCCATCACCTGCGTCATATTCTTTGCCCGAATCAATGACAAACAGGGAAAGCAGAGTATGTGCTCTCTCTTTTGAAGGTTCGGTGGAGGAGGGGACGCCTCCATCGAACCGGCGTCAACTTTGATTCAGAGAGTACAATAGATACCTAGTCTTTTGGTGTCGAGCGAGTCAGCATCAGTGTCGAAATTCTGGGAATCAGGGAGGACCTTGGCCCTGGAGGTGGAGTCAGAACTGGAGCCAGAGGCGCCCTCTTGGTGGGGTAAGAGGGTCCAACCAGTGCCAAGGATGAACGTACCAGTGCCATTACAAGTGGAGGGCCCCGAGGGAATGCCAGAGGTAGCAGCCAAGGATCTGAAGAGTCAGAGCACGGCATCATGGAACTCATTTATCTGTTTTGGAGTACGGCCCGGAAACTCAGGTTGTGTTGGAGCAAGTTGTGGGATAGGCTCAGAAATAGATTAACTTCGGGAAAAAGATTGAGAAGTATGGCGTAGAGGTAGAGGCCTTCTTACATTTCTTGGATTTTTTCTTCGACGTACCCAACAACTTTGATTCTGACGAAGACCGGCCACTGAAACGACTCCTGGGACTTCTGGATCTGGAACGGGATTGAACTTTCTACTTGGAGGTGTCCCGTCATTGTGGAGTGTTCTGGTGCTTGGCAATATAGAGTTTCACCTCGAGGTCTTGCATGGCCTGTGGGTTTATTGACACACAAGCATTGCAGACCATAGTCAAGTTGTGACTCAACCGAAGGCAACACAGGCAAACTTGAAGAGGGGCTCTCACAGACATTTGTTTTTAACAGTTCGTACAAGATATAAAACTGTTTTGGGAGGTGATGTTTCCCTTGCACACTGTTTTGCAATTTTTTGAGGTAAAGGGGGTCCCAAAGAGACTAGAGGCAGTTCCGGAACAGCATCTGGTGGCGCAGAAAGAAAGAAACTGACTTCAGTGTGCAGGATTGGGGCCTATATAGGTTCTGCATGTCATTTCCGCAGCAGAATGGCGTCAAAGCGGAGCCGCATGGCGCACCCTACCAGCGCACAGATGCACTGCTGGAAAGTTTCTGGATCCAGGCTGACGGGTGGGAAATATTCAAAAGGTGAGGAATCTGCTGCCAGTAGTCTCTATCAGATTGATATTCCAGGATTTAGTGTGCAGAATGGGGAATAATCTTGTGAACCAGAAGTTATCTAGTCAAAAAGCACAAGTTACTAACTTGTGTAACGATATATCTGTAAGAGACAGTAGTTAGTGACAGATCCTTACCTTAGAATATCCCCAGGCGTCAGGCTGGATCCAGAAAGTTTTGCGTAGCAGTACCCCTGCGCGTCGGTAGGCGGCGTCGTGCGGCTCCGCGTCCGTCGTCGGCGTCGTGATCGCCGGGATGACGTTGCGGCCAGTACTTAGACGCCGCCCATGCGCCCATGCACGCTGGCGTCAGTTCTGTACACGACTTTCCGCGCCAGAAACGCAGAGCCATGCAAGAAACTGACACTGGTGTCTGAAAACTAGGGCCCTGAAAGGGATGACCTTAACCCTAGAAATCAGTTCGCAGAACGGGGAGGATGGGTGGGGGGGTAAGGAATCTCTTACTAACTACTGTCTCTTATAGATATATCGTTACACAAGTTAGTAACTTGTGCATCTGAAAGACACGTTAGTGACAGATTCCTTACCTTAGAATAGATACCCCAGCAATACCAACCCCGGTGGTGAGTCTGCGAACAAAGATCAGACGAGGAAGTCTCAGAGAACAGAACGGCCAAAGAAGCCGTCTCTCCGGACTTGGCTGTCAAGGCAGTAATGCTTGGTAAACGTGTGCAGCGAGGCCCACGTAGCTGCCTGACAAATGTCCTGCAATGGGACACCACGTCCCAAAGCCGTGGTGGAGGCTGTCGCACTGGTGGAATGGGCACGTAGCCCAACAGGGGGCTCTTTCTTAGCCAAGGAATAGCAGGCTTTGATACACAAGACAACCCAGCGGGAGATGGTCCGCTTGTGTACCGCCCTACCTTTTTTGGCGCCCACGTAGCCAACAAAGAGCTGGTCGTCCACCCGGAACTGTTGTGTGCGGTTCAGATAGAAAGAAAACGCACGTTTTGGGTCCAGACGGTGGAGCCTCTCTTCCTCTCTAGAAGGATGCGGAGGCGGAAAGAAGGTGGGCAAAGTGATGGTCTGCCCAATGTGGAAGGCAGTAACCACCTTTGGCAAGAAGGACGGACGCGTCCTAAGAACAACCTTGTCTGAATGGACAGACAGAAAGGGGGGTTTGCAAGAGAGAGCCTGGAGCTCACTCACCCGCCGAGCGGAGGTGATAGCCACCAGAAAGGCTGTCTTCAGAGTGAGAAGACGAAGAGGACAGTTATGGAGAGGCTCAAAGGGAGCGCACATTAAAAAAGTAAGAACCAAGTTCAAGTCCCACTGAGGCATCACAAACGGAACAGGAGGGAAAAGGTGTGTAATGCCTTTCAGAAACCTGTTAACAACAGGGGACTTGAAAAGGGAGGGCTGATCAGGAAGCCTGAGGAAGGCCGAGATTGCACAAAGATAGCCCTTGATGGTACCCAGGGCAGAACCCTGTTGGGCCAGAGAAAGAAGGAACAGAAGAACCTCAGAAAGAGGGGCAGAAAGGGGATTCACAGCCTTTGCTGTGCACCATGCCACAAACTTGTTCCATCTGCAGGCGTATACCACCTTAGTGGAGGGACGCCTGGCTGCCAGAATCACATCACAAACTTCGGGAGGCAAGTCGAAAGGAATCAACTGCCGCCGCTCAATCTCCATGCAAGGAGGTGGAGACTGGACAGGTTCGGGTGGAGGACCGTCCCCTGCTGCTGCGACAGAAGATCCTCCCGAAGAGGCAGACGGATCGGGGGATCGATGCTCATACTGAGTAGCTCGGGATACCAAACTCTTCGAGACCAGTCCGGAGCCACAAGAATGACTTGGGCCCGGTCGTGCCGAATCTTCTTCAACACTCTGGGCAGAAGTGGTATAGGCGGAAAGGCGTACAACAGACTGCAACTCCACTCGCGACGAAAAGCGTCGCCGAGCGAGTGCCGCCTTGGAAATTCCAACGCGCAGAACTGCTGACATTGCGTGTTCTCTTCGGTGGCGAATAGATCTAACCAAGGCTCTCCCCACTGTAGAAAGAGTCCTTGCGCCACCTACGAGTGAAGACGCCATTCGTGATCCATCATGCACCTGCGGCTGAGTTCGTCCGCCCTGGCGTTCAGGGAACCTGCCAGATGTTGAACCATCAGGAAAATGCCCTGATGTTCCAGCCATGTCCAGAGACGCAGAGCCTCCTGACATAGGGTCCACGACCCCACCCCGCCTTGTTTGTTGCAGTACCACATGGCGGTGGTGTTGTCTGTGAACACCTGCACTACCTTCCCCTTGACAGAGGGAAGGAATGCCTTCAGTGCAAGTTGGATCGCCTGGAGCTCCAGAATGTTGATATGGAGCCAAGACTCCGCCGGAGACCAGAGGCCTCTGATCTCCACCTCTCCCATGTGACCGCCCCATCCCAGAAGGGACGCATCCGTCACAACTGTGTGCACTGGCTGGGGAAGGGAGAGGGATCTGCCCGTGACCCATTGCCAGTTCGAGAGCCACCACTGCAACTGTCGTGCAGTTCCCTCCGAGATCTGGACGTAATCGGACAGGTTCCCCTGATGCTGCGCCCACTGGAACTTCAGGTCCCATCTGGCATGATCGACCATCAGGATGCAGGAGGCCATGAGGCCCAGCAGCCTCAGGGTCATCCGTACCGAAACCCAGGATAGAGGCTGAAAGATCGGAATCATAGCCTGAATATCCTGGACTCGCCGTTCGGGAGGATAGGCCCGAAACTGCGTTGTGTCCAGAACTGCTCTGTTGAAAAGGAGCTGTGGAGAAGGAATCAGGTGCGACTTCGGCACGTTGATGGAGAACCCCAGCGAGTGCAGGAGTCCGGCCGTAGTCTGGAGGTGGGAGACGACTGCCTGGGACGAGCCCGCCTTCAGCAACCAGTCGTCAAGGTAGGGAAAGACTGGAACCCCTGCCCGGCGCAGATGAGCTGCGACCACCGCCATCACTTTCGTGAACACCCGAGGGGCGCTGGTAAGGCCAAAGGGAAGCACGGTGAACTGAAAGTGCTCGAGGCCTACCGTGAACCGCAGGTAACGCCGGTGGGCCGGCAGGACGGGGATGTGAAAATATGCGTCCTGCAAGTCCAACGCTACCATCCAGTCTCCAGGGTCGAGGGCAGTCAAGACCTGAGCTAGGGTGAGCATCTTGAACTTCTCCTTCCGGAGGAAGCGATTGACGTTCCGGAGGTCCAAGATAGGACGCATGTCCTCCTTGTCCTTTTGGGCACCAGAAAGTAGTGGGAATAACAACCACGCCCTACTTCTGGGGTCGGAACGCGCTCGATGGCCCCCTTGGCCAAGAGGGCCGCAACTTCCTTTCGAAGAAGTACCAAATGGTCCCCCGACATGCGGTGGTGCTGAGGTGGCATGGCTGGGGGGGTAGTCTCGAAGGGGAGGGAGTAGCCCCTTCGGACAATGTCCAAAACCCACCGGTCCGATGTGATGGTGCGCCAGTGGGGAAGGTGATGGCGGACCCTGCCCCCCACTGGCGTGCTGTGGACCTGAAAGGATGGACTAGGAGGGTTTGGAGGCCGCGGACGGGGCGGAGGTGGTGGCCTGACCCGCACGCTGGTTACCCGACCCGCCTCGGCGGGAGCCACGTCCTCGGCCACGCGAAGGCGCTTGCTGCGTGAGCCGGTGGCTGGGCAATGGACGTGACTGGGCGCCCCTTCCGTGGCCACGAAAGGGGCGAAAAGCAGACTGCTGCAGAGGGCGCGAGGCGGAGAGGCCCAAGGACTTGGCCGTAGCCCGCGAGTCCTTAAAGCGCTCCAGCGCGCTGTCTGCCTTATTGCCAAAAAGGCGGATACCATCGAAGGGCATGTCCATAAGGGTGTTTTGGACATCACCCGAGAAACCAGTGGTCCTCAGCCAGGCGTGACGGCGCAGCGCCACTGTCATAGCAAGCGATCTGCCCAGCGAGTCAGCGGTGTCAAGGCCACATCGGATTGTGAACTTCGCCGCGTCCCTCCCTTCTGCAATAACACGGGAGAGCAGTGTCTGGACCTCCTCAGGACACTTAGGCAGCACCTGCGCCACCGAATCCCACAGAGTGTGGGAATAACGGCCCAAAAGGCAAGCAGTGTTAACGGACAGCAAGCCAGCATTGGAGGAAGAGAAAATCTTCTTCCCAAATTGTTCCAGTTTTTTTGATTCCCTGTCCGGCGGAGCCGTAGGGAAGGCGCTCTGAGAGGTAGAGGCTTGGACAACCAAGCTCTCGGGGGTGGGGTGTTGGGAGAGGAACAAGGGGTCGCCCGGGGCCGGGCGATGGCGTCGGGCTACGTTCCTGTCCACACGAGCCCCTGTGGTGGGCCTGGACCAGGTGCCCAAAGAACGTCCAGAAAGTGCGTCGTTGAACGGCAGCAGTGGCTCCGAAGAGGTAGCTGCCGGCTGAAGCACTTCCGTCAGGAGGTTAGTCCTGACAGCCACTGTAGGGAGCTCGAGGCACAAGGCCGCGGCCGCCCTACGCAACACCGTTGCATAACTTGCTCCCTCCTCCGTAGCCACGGAAGTAGGAGACAGCATGCCAAGGTCTGGAGAGGTGTCCAGGCCACTGGCATCACCCAGTTCCTCAGCCCAGTCCTGATAAGGCTCACATTGAGCTGTGAGAGGGTCATCCGACCCCTCCCAGTCCTCCTCGTCCTCCAAAACAGGTGAAAAGTATGGAGGGCGGACATGAGGGAAGAAAAGTCCCATCGGAATCGGCGTCGGGCGACGTCGATCCGGCTCCGTGTTCGGTTCCGGGGAGAACCTGGGGACGGCGCCGTGAATGGTACCGGGGAGGTCGGCGCCGGAGGTGTTATTAGGTGAACCGGCGTCGACCGGGATCCAGGCCTGGATCCATGGGGGTCCTGCGGCGCCGGGGCCGGAGCCGCCGGAGACACCGGGGCCGGAGCCGCCGGAGACGCCGGTGGTGCCGAAGGAGGACTCCCACTGGGGCCCGCGGGGCCAGAAGGCGCACCGGGGTAACCCTTAGGCCCATAGATGCGAGCCATTGCCGACAAGAAGTCTTGGATGTCGGACGGAGTCGACGTCGGACCCGGAACAGGCGGGTAGGCCGGCGTCAGCTGTTCGGGATCCCCCGGAGCCGCGGGCGCGGTACCAACTGGACCCTCAGCCGAGTCGAGAGATCGGCGAGGGGAGGTCTTAGAGCGACGCTTCTTAGACCTCTTGTGCTTCGCCTTACCTGAAGACGAAGACTTCGACCCCGACGAATGACGACGGCTCCGCGACCGGCCCCTCGACCTCTCCCGGGACCGGGACCTCGATCGGCGCGGAGCCGATTGCCGGGCCTCGAGAAGCTTTCGAGACCGCTCTCGCAAAGCCTTCGGAGCGAGGGACCGACACTCGGGGCACGACTTGGGGTTGTGGCCGCGCCCCAGGCAGAAGAGACACTCTCAGTGCGGATCCGTAATCGACATCATGCGATTACAGACCTCGCATGGCTTGAAGCCGGGCATCCCTACTGACACCGTTGGGAGTCGAAACAACTCGAAAACTTGGACAAAAAGTCTCAAAAAATACTCAGTCTAAAAAATGACTGGGACACTGCTCAATCCGGATCTGCGCTTACTGGCGCGGAAAAAGAAAGAACTGACGGCAGCGCGCATGGGCGGCGTCTAAGTACTGGCCGCGACGTCATCCCGGCGATCACGACGCCGACGACGGACGCGGAGCCGCACGACGCCGCCTACCGACGCGCAGGGGTACTGCTACGCAAAACTTTCCGGATCCAGCCTGACGCCTGGGGATATTTTAAGGTAAGGAATCTGTCACTAACGTGTCTCTTTCAGATCTACATGTTATCTCCGATTCCAGGGACTATCCCAATCACAATTACCAATGAGCTAACCTGTGAGAAGGGGACCCCCCAGCAGCAATCTGGCATCAGGAGGGTATGTTACATGCTTGGTATTCTTTCTTCTACCTATTAATTTGGGGTGCAAGAACACTGGATACCACTCTGTCCAGCTCGAAATGAGGACTAGAGTTGATACAACATATATTGTAATCTAATCTCCCAAACATGATAGCCATATTTATCAGTTTATTGAACTGCACTTTTAAATGTCTGTCAACAACATGTACAACAATATTTAATATGTTTATCAATGACGAGCTCTAAAATTATAAACCGATGATAATGATGTAGATTACAAATGTGAGAAGCAAATGTAATGACAATAAAAGATGGTGGTGCTAATTAAAAACACTAAAGTTATCCAGATCCTCACAGACTAGCTATTGGATTAGTGGCAGAGTTAACTCAGTGAGAAGGGAAAAAGATGGCAGAAATAGGACAATAGAAAGAGGCTGGTAGTAGACTGCAGAGAGCTGTAACAGAGAGTGGAATGGGAAGAGGATTAAAAAAAAAAACAGGGAAGATATTTTTCAAGTTTTATTCCCAATCTCTTCTCAAAACTAGGCCTGGGCGGTGACCTCTGTTCCTTTCGCGGAGCGGAGGTTTTTCCTTGGTCGCACTTGCCAACATTAAGTTGGCGAGCGCGAGCGAGGAAAATACACTAGAGCACCTCCCAGCAAGATTTCTCAACGCAGGCAATTGCGGATGGTCCCGGCCGCTTGCGGTGAGAAACCATCGGTTTGCGCTGAGGAAGCTGCAGCTTGAGTAGAACATCTACTCGAGCCTCAGAAAGAAGCAGTGCCCTCTTGCGCTGCGCATGGTGCCGTTTGCGCTGGAACAAACACCTGGCACTAAAAATCAGCACGAACGGCACGACCTAACACACGCCACAGCTTGCGGAACTCTGTGTAGCGCGGCAGAGTTTTTTGGTCAATTCGCAGAATTCCGCATAGCTTACTCAAAACATGGGTGCCTAGACAGAGGATGGTGTGAAAGAGCACTATGGAGAACAGCCTTCAGACTAGGTCAGGGTTATAGCCATGCCTCAGTTTCCTTCAAATGCTCCTTCTCCCTCCTACAGAAGTACAGTGATTGGTCTTGGTCCATCATTGTTTCATCAACTCAAAGGCATTACACACCTTTTTCCTCCTATTCCTTTCGTGATGCCTCAGTGGGACTTGAATTTGGTTCTTACATACTTGATGTGTGCTCCCTTTGAGCCCCTTCATAACTGCCCTCTTCGTCTCTTGACCTTGAAGACTGCTTTCCTGGTGGCCATAACCTCCGCTAGGCGAGTAAGTGAGCTCCAGGCTCTTTCTTGTAAGCCTCCTTTCCTATCAGTCCATCCGGACAAGGTTGTGCTCAGGCCCCGTCCTTCCTTTTTGCCAAAAGTGGTTTCGGCCTTTCACATTGGGCAGACTATTACCTTGCCCACCTTCTTTCCGCCTCCGCATCCTTCCAGAGAGGAAGAGAGGCTCCACCGTCTGGACCCAAAACGTGCGCTCTCATTTTATCTCGACCGCACACAGCAGTTCCGGGTGGATGACCAGCTCTTTGTTGGCTACGTTGGCACCAAGAAAGGTCGGGCGATACACAAGAGAACTATCTCCCGCTGGGTTGTCTTATGTATCAAAGCCTGTTACTCTTTGGCCTAAAAAAGAACCTCTGGTGGGGCTGCGTGCTCATTCCACCAGAGCTACTGCAGCCACTACTGCATTGGGACGTGGTGTCCCCCTGCAAGACATCTGTCAGGCAGCCACGTGGGCCTCGTTGCACACGTTTACCAAGCATTATTGCCTGGACAGCCAAGTCCGGAGAGACGGCTTCTTTGGCCGTTCTGTTCTCCGTGACTTTCTGGTGTGATCTTAGTTCGCAGACCCACCACGGGGGTTGGTATTGCTGGGGTATCTATTCTAAGGTAAGGAATCTATCACTACGTCTTTCTTTCAGATGAACAAGTTACTTACCTTCGGTAACGATATATCTGTAAGAAACATTAGTAGTGATAGATTCCTTACCGCCCCACCCATCCTCCCCGTTCTGCGAACTGATTTCTAGGGTTAAGGTCATCCCTTTCAGGGCCCTAGTTTCAATGCACCAATGGTCAGTATCTTGCATGGCTCTGCGTTCCTGGCACGGAAAGTCATGTACAGAACAGACGTCAGCGCGCGTGGGCGGCGTCTAAGTAGCGCCCGCGACGTCATCTCGGCGACCACGACGCCAACGACGGACGCGGAGCCGCACAACGCCACCTACCGACGCGCAGGGGTACTGCTGACGAAACCTTTCCGGATCCAGTCTGACGCCTGGGGATATTCTAAGGTAAGGAATCTATCACTATGTGTTTCTTTCAGATACCACTCTACTCTACACCACTGCACTCTTCGCCACTGCACTCTACACCACTCCTGTCAGGAACGGCGAACGTTGCGCCTGCCTGGGACTACATGTCCCAGAAAGCCCTGCAAAGAGAAATGGGGAGGAGGAGGAGCTACGTCCTTAAATAGGACGCAAAACGCATGACGGCGTGCGTTATACTGGATGCGAGCCTGTTGCATTCAGACCAGGAGTTCGGAGAGCGGTAGAGACGCGGTTGCGTCCCTGCTTATGGACCGTGAGTTCTTTTGCGGTATTTTGGCAGCAAGGAGCTGCGACCTTAGGGAGCACTTTCCTGCCCGCGCACTGGAAAGCGGGAGAAGAGGCGTAGTGGAAGCCAAGAGAGTCTTTCACAGCACCGGAGACAGGGGGCTGAGGAAGGTCTTCCGTTCACATCACGAGACTGCTAGTAGGGGAGAACCCTTGTCGCTGCTATGACCCCCACCGCGCTCTGAGGTAAGAGTGGTATTCAGCGGACGGCAAGTAAGAAGGAAAGACACTGGATTCTGCCTTTTCCCTCAGTTGGGGACTCCCTATAAGTTTCGTTTTTTTTTATATCTCTTCTTTTTTTTCCCTTCACACCACAAAGGGACAGGCTACGCCACCCTCGTATGCATGGCATCAGGAGTTTCAAGACTTGTTTACTTTTAGGGTTATCTAGAAAAAAGCTTCGACGTTGAAGCATTGACATAGGTTCTTTTCTGAACAAAAGAGGGAAAGGATTTTGGGAAAAAACTCGTGACTTAACGAGTGCTTACCCCCTTGGGTAAATTGGACATCGAGACTGCTCAGTTGCTCAGTGTATGAATGAATACCGTAATGGGCGGTGCTGGTCTTTAGGGAGAAGACAACGAGTGTTTGGATACGTCAGGTACTGGAGGAACTAGTGAGACACATTGAGTGTAGTGTTGCATGCATATGTCTTTTTCATCTTACTGTTCTTTGTATTTGCAGATTCTACTCCCTGCTGTTCCCTACCTTTCCCTTCCCTCACTTGATCGCCCTATAACTCTGTGCAATAATTGTAGGAGTTGGGGATGTCAAAGGGTGGAACCCCTATAGCTCCGCATGAATCCTGAGGAGTACCCGTCCTTGGACAGGATCGTTACAGAATAACGCACCCACAATACCTGCTCCTCCCGGTTCGTGCGTCATATACGGGTTGATAATGGAGGAGGTTCTGGGGGCCCTGGCATTGGTTCAGCAGGAGTTGGCAGCCTCCAGAGCGGAGACTGCAGCACTGCGAGAAAGGGTGGAAAAACTCACTCGAAACCCATTCGAGATAGCTTCAGGGTCTTCCCAAATACACGTTACTGTTCCCCCCCCCATACCATTAGCCAGTCCTGAACGATATGCCGGTGATCCCCTTAAAATACAGGTGTTCTTAACCCAGATCATGATGCACTTCTCGTGCAAGCCTTCATCGTTTCCCAACCATCACTCCAGGGTAGCTTTTGCTATATCGTACTTGATAGGGGATGCCGCTAATTGGGCGGTTCCCTGGTCCGGAGCAACGACCCTGTCCTGTCGGACTGGGATGCTTTCCGAGCGGCTTTGGAGGGGTGTTCGATCGAAGAACCACTACCTTCAGCGCCGATAAAGAACTCCTGGAGCTACGCCAAGGGAGACGCGATCTGGTGTCCTACCTGACCACTTTTAACAGACTGGTAGCGGAGGCAGGATGGCCAGAGGAGAAAAGAATGTCCCTTTTCTACCAGGGTCTCTGTGACGAATTGAAAGACGTCATAGCCAGGATAGATCCACAGCCTCGATCTTGTACAGATCTCATCAGTCTTGCATTAAGACTGGATGGGCGTATCGCTGATAGAAAGGGGAAAAACCGGTGTCCCCGCTGGATAGGAGCTTCAGGAGAGACCAGCCAGGGAGTGAAACCTCCTCAGAACCTATGGAAGTCGGAGCCCTACGGGCACCACTCTCCAGGAGTGAGAGGGAAAGCAGACGTACACAGGGGTTATGTATGTACTGTGGAAAGAAAGGGCACTACGTACGGGAGTGCCCGGCTAGGCCCAAAACATCAGGGGGTACGTATAGAAACAGGAAGGCGGTAGCATCGATATCGGGCACCGACCATGGCGGTGTTTCTGCTGTTTCTTCAAGACCGGTGGTGGATAAGGAATGGAGGATACCTTCTTTGGCCACCACGCGGGTGAAGACTACAGAATCCCATATAGTGGTCCTGATGGGTCTAGAGTATAAACAACACCTCTTTCAGGTAAAGGCTATGTTAGACTCAGGGGCTACAGGGAACTTCATAGATAACGGTCTGGTTCAACATCTGGATATACATAGGCTGCCCTTGGACATCCCTGAGGAGGTATTGGCCGTGGATGGCAAACCCCTTAAATCAGGACTCGTCACGGAGCAAACAGAGACAGTAAAGCTATCGGTAGGAGGGGGACAGCACAGGGAGGACCTGGCCTTGAATATTATCGATGCCCCTCAGTATGAGGTGATACTCGGTATGCCATGGTTCACTCACCATAACCCCACTATAAACTGGAGAGACAAGACCGTGCAATTCTTGTCAGAAGAGTGCAGGGATCACATAACCCTCGAGCCTACCTCCGGTGCGATGTCTTTGGCGCACCCGTTTTTGGTGGCCACGGCCGCCGAGAAGGAGATGGTTCTGCCGAGCGAATATACCTCGTATGCGGATGTATTCAGCAAGACCCAGGCGGAGAACCTTCCGCCCCATAGGCGTTATGACTGCCAGATAGACTTAGTAGAGGGAGCCATCATACCCGCTTGCAGAGTGTATGCCCTGTCAGAGCCCGAGACCCAACACCTAAGGAACTATCTTGATCAGTATCTGAAGATAGGATTCATCAGGCCCTCTCGTTCCCCGGCAGCTTCCCCTCTGTTCTTTATAGCTAAAGCAAGTGGTGAGTTGAGAGCCTGCTGCGACTATCGCATGCTAAATAAAAACACCATTCGTAATCGTTACCCACTACCCCTTATACCCGTCTTGTTGGATCAGGTGCGGGAGGCCCTGAGGAAGCATCAATTATACTGCAAGTTAAGCAAGTGTGAGTTTGGGGTGCATGAGGTAGAGTTTTTGGGGGTTATGCTCCGTCCTGAGGGTTTGGGTATGGCTGAGAGGAAGGTACAGGCTGTACAGGAATGGCCGGTGCCAACTAACGTCAAAGGGGTGCAAAGCTTCCTAGGGTTTGCCAACTATTACCGCAGGTTTATTCAGGACTTCTCACAAAAGGCTATTCCAATCACCAGGCTCCTCAGAAAAGGAACACCCTTTGAATGGACACAGGAAGCCGCAGACGCCTTCAAATATCTGAAACACACTTTTACCTCTGCGCCGGTTCTCAGACATCCCCAACTGGATGCTCCTTTTATCGTAGAAGCCGATGCTTCCGATGAGGCAATAGGTGCTATCCTCTCCCAAAGAGACAAACATACCGGACAGCTGCATCCGGTAGCTTATCTATCCAGGAAGCTTAACCCGGCAGAAAGAAATTACAACATAGCGGAGAAGGAATTGTTATCCATAAAAAGGGCCTTCCAGGAATGGCGTCCGTACCTGTGGGGAGCCCGGTATCCCATCACTGTATACTCCGACCATCGGAACCTCCAATACATTAAAACGGCTAGACATCTGACTCAAAGACAGATGAGGTGGATGCTCTTCTTTGAGGAGTATGACTTCATCATCACGTTCCGGCCGGGAGCGGAGAACCGCAAAGCAGACTCCTTGTCTCGTATGATATCCAACGGTGACCAGGCCGTCGTCCCTCCTGCCGCCATCATCGATCCCTCTAAGGTGATATGCGTTCTAAAGGCCGAACAATACCTAGATGAAGTACGGCGCTACAAGACCACCCAAGAGTGGGAGAAGTGGGCCGAAGCTATATCCACCCGAGCCATTAAGCATGGATTGCCTTTTCAGGACAGTAAGCTGTATCTACCTACCGTCCCGTTAAGGAAGAAGGCCTATACTTGGTGTCACGAATCACCGTTGGCTGGACACCCCGGCATTCAAAAAACTATCCTGTTGATACAAAGATATTTCTGGTGGGATTCGTTGGTCCACGATATCAAGGAATGGGTCTCAAGATGCGAGAGTTGTGCACGAGGAAAAGGGGCTACAACGAAAAAGAAAGGGAAACTGATACCCATGCCCACTCCTCACTTGCCATGGCAGCATATCAGCTTGGACTTTATCACCGGTCTACCCATGGATCAGGGGTATTCTGCGCTTCTGGTGGTGGTGGACAGCCTTACCAAAATGGGTCATTTCGTTCCCTGCAAAAACCTGCCCACAGCCAGGCAAACCGCACAACTGGTGCTCCAGAACATCGTTAGGATACACGGAACCCCCAAGGTCATCGTGTCGGATAGGGGCCCGCAGTTCATAGCGAGTTTCTGGAGGATGTGGTGTCAAGTCTTGCAAGTGGAGTCTGCGGTGTCTACGAGCTTCCATCCCCAGACGGATGGGCAGACGGAGAGGCTCAATCAGACACTGAAAAAATACCTGAGGTGTTACGCCAATGAAGCACAGGAATCATGGGTTTCCATGTTATGGATGGCTGAGTTGGCTTACAACAATGCTTCTCATAGCTCTACGGGTGTCTCTCCGTTCGCAGCCAATTATGGATTCTGTGCCCGTATCTTGCCCATTGACTTGCCCGAAGAAGTAGCTAATTAGCCCTCTGTTCGTGATCATATCAAAGCCTTGCAGAGGTACATAAGAAAGTGAGGAAACAGCTGTTGCAGGCGAAATTGACGTATAAAGGATGGGAAGATCGCCACCGGACCGATGGCCCTCAGTACGAGGTAGGGGACATGGTGTGGTTGTCCACGAAAAACATCCGGTTTAGAGTGCACAGCGTGTTTCACCCTAAGTACATAGGCCCTTACCCGGTGGTAAAAAGGATCAATCCAGTGGCCTATCGGTTGAAATTGCCAGGCTACCTCCGGATTCACCCGGTCTTCCACTGCAGCCTTCTTAAGCCTGCAGTAGGGGCTAAACGAAAAGCACCTCCTCCCATAGCCAAGAACGGTGGGCTGGAATACGAGGTAAAAGGCATTCTGGATTCCAAATACAGGAGAGGGAAGTTGTGGTTTCTGGTGTCATGGAAGGGCTACACCTCAGAAGACGATTCATGGGAACCCTGTACCAATGTACATGCCCCGGCTGCTGTCGTCGCCTTCTACCGCAAACATCCCGATAAACCTGGGTCTAGGAGGCGCCCGGCAGGGGGACCTACTGTCAGGAACGGCGAACGTTGCGCCTGCCTGGGACTACATGTCCCAGAAAGCCCTGCAAAGAGAAATGGGGAGGAGGAGGAGCTACGTCCTTAAAAAGGACGCAAAACGCATGACGGCGTGCGTTATACTGGATGCGAGCCTCTTGCATTCAGACCAGGAGTTCGGAGAGCGGTAGAGACGCGGTTGCGTCCCTGCTTATGGACCGTGAGTTCTTTTGCGGTATTTTGGCAGCAAGTGCTGCGACCTTAGGGAGCACTTTCCTGCCCGCGCACTGGAAAGCGGGAGAAGAGGCGTAGTGGAAGCCAAGAGAGTCTTTCACAGCACCAGAGACAGGGGGCTGAGGAAGGTCTTCCGTTCACATCACGAGACTGCTAGTAGGGGAGAACCCTTGTCGCTGCTATGACCCCCACCGCGCTCTGAGGTAAGAGTGGTATTCAGCGGACGGCAAGTAAGAAGGAAAGACACTGGATTCTGCCTTTTTCCTCAGTTGGGGCCTCCCTGTAAGTTTCGTTTTTTTTTATATCTCTTCTTTTTTTTTCCTTCACACCACAAAGGGACAGGCTACGCCACCCTCGTATGCATGGCATCAGGAGTTTCAAGACTTGTTTACTTTTAGGGTTATCTAGAAAAAAGCTTCGACGTTGAAGCATTGACATAGGTTCTTTTCTGAACAAAAGAGGGAAAGGATTTTGGGAAAAAACTCGTGACTTAACGAGTGCTTACCCCCTTGGGTAAATTGGACATCGAGACTGCTCAGTTGCTCAGTGTATGAATGAATACCGTAATGGGCGGTGCTGGTCTTTAGGGAGAAGACAACGAGTGTTTGGATACGTCAGGTACTGGAGGAACTAGTGAGACACATTGAGTGTAGTGTTGCATGCATATGTCTTTTTCATCTTACTGTTCTTTGTATTTGCAGATTCTACTCCCTGCTGTTCCCTACCTTTCCCTTCCCTCACTTGATCGCCCTATAACTCTGTGCAATAATTGTAGGAGTTGGGGATGTCAAAGGGTGGAACCCCTATAGCTCCGCACGAATCCTGAGGAATACCCGTCCTTGGACAGGATCGTTACAACTCCAGTCTAGGCCACACCAATCTACTCTGCACATCTCCACTCTACACCACTGTACTCTACACCTCTCTACGCCACTGCACTCTATGCCAATAGACTCTACGCCAATGCACTTTACTCTGTAACGCTCCACTCTATACCCCTGCACTCTATGCCAGTCCACTGTACGCCACTCTAATCTATTGACAAAATCGAGAGCACTACACAAATATTTTATTTTTGGTCTGTCAATGTAGCAGATCCAACATTTAATTTTCAGAAAATCCAAAGTTTGACGACACGCAGGTCAGTATCAGATGGAAAAGAACAGCCGACACGTGTTTTGTCGAAAAGATGCCCTCTGTCTTACCTATTCTGTTTGTTTTTCTGCCCTCCGTTTTGCCTCTTATGAGCCCCAGGGACCACCAGCTCCCTGGGACTTTATTTAAACCAAAGGAGGGGGGCCGCACAGGGCAGACTGATTCCAGCCCTGGGGCCCGGCCATGTATCTCTGGGTGCCACCAGAGGATCCATGGAGGGAGCCTCAAGGCATTGCTGCTGCACACAGGGAGCTGCTGGAAATGTAGCTCCCTGTGTGCAAGAGCAATCGTTTCATCTCTTTCCCTGCTCGCATGTCTGCAGGCAGGGAAAGAGATGAAACCTCCGCTTCCAGCAGACAGGAGGACTTTGGCAGCTACTGCACGCTGGAACCGGAGTGTTTGCTCTGACTTGGCAGGAGCTGTCAAAGCTCCCGCCAAGTCAGAGCAAACAGCTATGTCCCAGGGGCGGGCACCCCAGGAGCTAGCCCTACCGGGTGGCAGTCCCCAGGGCCATATATGGCTCCAGGAGAGGGGGCCACGTTGCCCCCCCCACTTCTGTTTGCACAGGCTGGCCCCGGGGAGGTGGTGGTCCCCGGGGCTCTATATAGCCCAGGAATAGGGCCAAGCAGACCCACTCCCAATATTATATATTGTGTAGGCCCCGTGTAGGAGGTGGTCCCCGGGGCCGAAGGTTCTGTGCAGCCCCCACAATTTGTTAAATGTATTGTCCCGGGGAGGTGGTGGTGGTCCCCGGGACTGGTAGTACGCCCAGTAGGGGGTCCACGCGGCCCCCCTTCGTTATTAAAATGAAAGCCCAGGAAGGTGGTGGTCCCTGGGGCTTTGAGGAAGCCCGTGGGTTTGTGCAGCCCCCCTCCATTATATAAATAAGCACTGGGGAGGTGGTGGTCCAGAGCTCTAAGAGCCTTAGGAGAAGGGCCCGTGGCCCACTCCATTTTGTTTTTTAAATGCCTCACGGACCAGGCCCACTCGGGGGCCTATTCAAAACATTCAATAAATGTTGCCACAAATTTGCGAATTTCACAATGCTTTTTTAGGTCTCGCTGAGCCAGCGCATGCGCTGCTCTGCGAGAAATTTAGTAAGGGGGTTTTCGAAGTGCTACCAGAGGCTTTTGCTGGCCTCAAGCTTGCGGTCACGCGAGCGTGCACGCGCGCAGCCTCCATGTGGGTTTGTGTCATGGCTCATTAAGCCTTGCGTGCCTCTCTCCGCCTTGCTTGCACTTCAATTCCCTCCCCCTCCCCCACCACAGATCGCGTTACCACTCGCGTATTTTTTTTAAAATTTCGGTTTAGCGCGCGCACACACGCAACTGTCTTCCTCATTAACCAGAACACTTTCGCTTTCCCGCGTCACTTTCAGGGCCGCGCCAACCCGCCCCCCCTCTCTTCCTCATTAAGCATAACACTTGCGCGGCTGCGTCACTTTCAGGGCCGCGCGGCCAATGCTTGTTATCCAATCCAATCCAGCTGTGCGCTGTGTACCTTCACCAGCTGTTCATCAATTCTTACCCCGAACCAAGCCCTCGCACTTCACGTTTTGACTTTATATTGTCTAAGAAATTGTTGACGTTTGGCTAAATGTTATGTTATTTTAAACATAGTCAGTACAATTAGGCTTTTTTAATGCCCTTACCCTTGATTTCACTCTTGGGGTAACATCTTGTCATGTTAGCTTTAATTATGACTCCGTACACTTATCCGACCACGCTGAAATTGCATCTGTACCCTCTACACAGTTTGCAAATGCTCAACGGTACTATTTTACCATTTTAGGTGCGTCTTTCATAAAGCTCTCTTTCACTCGATGTTTTTTGCTCTGATCTATTCTATTCCCACCAGTAAAACACAATTATAGGCTATTTTATATACACGCCTGTGTCATGCTATTATTTTTAGGAAATGGTGATTTTATATGATGCTTGTTTACTGTGGGTCTTCCCAATTCCAGGGGTTGCAAAGCAAGGTTAAGTTGTGCATTTCTGTTGACAGCATTTCGTTTGCATGCCCAGTCTCAACCCTAAGAATCCTATCACACAAAGCCACGAAACAAGGCGTGAGAACATCGGGATCTAACAGACATGCGTCAATCCAATCAGCACACTGTTGACAAAGTAAAGTACATGCGTAAATCGCCCCCAGCAAGACAACGTTCAAGCGATTATGCCCACGCGTAACACATCCTTCAGAATACATTAGCACTCAGCACACTCATACAGCGAGCATCCATATATGGCCAGACACAGACATGACCAATTCTGTCATGGAATGAACGAAAAGCGAGTTTGAAGTAAAAGTGTAAAAAGATAACGAGCAAGTGTGAATACAGGAATACCTCAGCCTCTCCAAAAAGTGAAACGAAGCCACCAACACAGTCAGCATGTAGCCTTACAGAAAAGTATTTGCACCTCCTTACGCACAACAAGCATTGGCATAGCCAATAGGTCTCGGCATTGGGACCTTATAAGTGTTTAGCCATGCAACAGTTGATGTTGTTGCACCAAGGATATTGTGCTGAATAACTAAACACTTATAAGGTCCCAAAGGCGAGACCTATTGGCTATGCCAATGCTTGTTGAGCTTGTGAGGTCCCTCTGGGACTCCACCATCAAAGCTAGAGGGGTCAGGGTATTCGTACCCTGCCCCCTTTTTATTCCTATTTGGGCCAAGGGAATAGGGTCCCCGGTGCCTTTTCAGGCTTGGGGAGGGGGGCATGCACCCCCTCCCCTTTCTATTGACGTCAGCCTTGGGGTATAGCGATCCCCGAAGCCCCCCTTCCCTAAATACTGCATTGCGCCAACGCCCGGGCCCTGGCCCTAGCCCACCCTAGGGGGATGCGTTACTTTAGTAGCGCGGGAGCCCGCACTTTTTAAAAAGTTTGCTGCGGATTCATTCCATCTGCAAATTTGCATAAAAATAAAAAGTAGTATGTTACTTACCTTGTAAGCATCTATTCGTAGAGTGTAACGCTGCAGATTTACATGCTATGCACAGTCATGTTATCTAGTGTTGGGCCCAGACTTTACAACTTGTTTTCCCCTAAGAAGTCTGTTGCTTACATGACGTGGATACTCTTCCTCTTCGAGTGAAGGTGCATGCTCAACGGCTTCATTGTTAGATTGTTAATTTTTTTCCACACCATCATGGTGAGGGAGGATGGAGCCGGTGAAGATAGATAAAGGATAAAGAATTATATATGTAAGGCTAAAGCACAAGTTACTAACTTGTGTAACAATATATCTGTAAGAGACAGTAGTTAGTGACAGATTCCTTACCTTAGAATATCCCCAGGCGTCAGGCTGGATCTGGAAAGTTTTTGCGTAGCAGTACCCTTGTGCGTCGGTAGGCGTCGTCGTGCGGCTCCGCGTCAGTCGTCGGCGTCGGGATCGCCGGGATGATGTCGCCGGCAGTACTTAGACGCCGCCCCTGCGCGCTGACGTCAGTTCTGTACACGACTTTCCGCGCCAGGAACGCAGAGCCATGCAAGAAGCTGACATAGGTGTCTGAAAAATACTAGGGCCCTGAAAGGGATGTCCTTAACCCTAGAAATCAGTTCGCAGAACGGGGAGGATGGGTGGGGCGGTAAGGAATCGGTCACTAACTACTGTCTCTTACAGATATATCGTTACACAAGTTAGTAACTTGTGCATCTGAAAGAGACACGTTAGTGACAGATTCCTTACCTTAAAATAGATACCCCAGCAATACCAACCCCGGTGGTGGGTCTGCGAACAGATTCAGACAAGGAAGTCCCGGAGGACAGAACGGCCAAAGAAGCCGTCCCTCCGGACTTGGCTGTCAAGGCAGTAATGTTTGGTAAACGTGTGCAGCGAGGCCCATGTAGCTGCCTGACAAATATCCTGTAACGGAACACCGCGGCCTAAAGCCGTGGTAGCAGCCGTTGCCCTGGTGGAATGGGCACGCAGCCCAACAGGAGGCTCCTTTTTAGCCAAAGAATAGCAGGCCTTGATACACAGAATGACCCAGCGGGAGATGGTCCTTTTGTGTACCGCCCGACCTTTTTTGGCGCCCACGTAGCCAACAAAGAGCTGGTCATCCACCCGGAACTGTTGTGTGCGGTTGATGTAAAAGGAAAGCGCACGTTTTGGGTCCAGACGGTGGAGCCTCTCTGGAAGGATGCGGAAAGAAGGTGGGCAAAGTGATGGTCTGCCCAATGTGGAAGGCAGTAACCACCTTTGGCAAGAAGGACTGACGCGTCCTAAGAACAACCTTGTCTGGATGAACAGACAAAGGGGGGTTTGCATGAAAGAGCCTGGAGTTCACTCACCCGCCGAGCGGAGGTGATGGCTACCAGAAAGGCTGTCTTCAGAGTAAGAAGACGAAGAGGACAGTTATGCAAAGGCTCAAAGGGAGCGCACATTAAGAAAGTAAGAACCAAGTTTAAGTCCCACTGAGGCATTATAAACGGAACAGGAGGAAAGAGGTGTGTAATGCCTTTAAGAAACCTGTTAACAACAGGGGACTTGAAAAGGGAGGGCTGATCAGGAAGCCTGAGGAAGGCCGAGATTGCACAAAGATAGCCCTTGATGGTACCCAGGGCAGAACCCTGTTGGGCCAGAGAAAGAAGGAACAGAAGAACCTCAGAAAGAGGGGCAGAAAGGGGATTCACAGCCTTTGCTGTGCACCATGAGACAAACTTGTTCCACCTGCAGGTGTATACCACCTTAGTGGAGGGACGCCTGGCTGCCAGAATCACATCACAAACTTCGGGAGGCAAGTCGAAAGGAATCAACTGCCGCCGCTCAATCTCCACGCAAGCAGGTGTAGACTGGACAGGTTCGGGTGGAGGACCGTCCCCTGCTGCTGCGACAGAAGATCCTCCCGAAGAGGCAGACGGATCGGGGGATCGACGCTCATACTGAGTAGCTCGGGATACCAAACTCTTCGAGCCCAGTCCGGAGCCACAAGAATGACTTGGGCCCGGTCGCGCCGAATCTTCTTCAACACTCTGGGTAGAAGTGGTATAGGCGGAAAGGCGTACAACAGACCGAAACTCCACTTGCGACGAAAAGCGTCGCCGAGCGAGTGCCGCCTTGGAAATTCCAACGCGCAGAACTGCTGACATTGCGCGTTCTCTTCGGTGGCGAACAGATCTAACCAAGGCTCTCCCCACTGCTGAAAGAGACCTTGCGCCACCTCCGAGTGAAGACGCCATTCGTGATCCATCATGCACCTGCAGCTGAGTTCGTCCGCCCTGGCGTTCAGGGAACCTGCCAGGTGTTGAACCATCAGGAATATGCCCTGATGTTCCAGCCATGTCCAGAGGCGCAGAGCCTCCTGACATAGGGTCCACGACCCCACCCCGCCCTGTTTGTTGCAGTACCACATGGCGGTGGTGTTGTCTGTGAACACCTGCACTACCTTCCCTTTGACAGAGGGAAGGAATGCCTTGAGTGCAAGTCGGATCGCCCGGAGCTCCAGAATGTTGATATGGAGCCGGGACTCCGCCGGAGACCAGAGGCCTCTGATCTCCGCCTCTCCCATGTGACCGCCCCATCCCAGAAGGGACGCGTCCGTCACAACTGTGTGCTCTGGCTGGGGAAGGGAGAGGGATCTGCCCATGACCCATTGCCGGTTCGAGAGCCACCACTGCAACTGTTTTGCAGTCCCCTCCGAGATCTGAGCGTGATCGGACAGGTTGCCCTGGTGCTGCGCCCACTGGAACTTCAGGTCCCACTGCAGAGCCCGCATATGCCATCTGGCATGATCGACCAGCAGGATGCAGGAGGCCATGAGGCCCAGCAGCCTCAGGGTCATCCGTACCGAAACCCAGGATAGAGGCCGAAAGATCGGAATCATAGCCTGAATATCCCGGACTCGCCGTTCGGGAGGATAGGCCCGAAACTGCGTCGTGTCCAGAACCGCTCCGATGAAAAGGAGCTGTGGAGAAGGAATCAGGTGCGACTTCGGCACATTGATGGAGAACCCCAGCGAGTGCAGGAGTTCGGCCGTAGTCTGGAGGTGGGAGACGACTGCCTGGGACGAGCCCGCCTTCAGCAGCCAGTCGTCGAGGTAGGGGAAGACTGGAACCCCTGCCCGGCACAGATGAGCTGCGACCACCGCCATCACTTTCGTGAACACCCGAGGGGCGCTGGTAAGGCCAAAAGGGAGCACGGTGAACTGAAAATGCTCGAGGCCTACCGTGAACCGCAGGTAACGCCGGTGGACCGGCAGGACGAGGATGTGGAAATATGCGTCCTGCAAGTCCAACGCTACCAACCAGTCTCCAGGGTCTATGGCAGTCAAGACCTGAGCTAGGGTGAGCATCTTGAACTTCTCCTTCCGGAAGAAGCGATTTACATTCCGGAGGTCCAAGATAGGACGCATGTCCTCCTTGTCCTTTTTGGGCACCAGAAAGTAGTGGGAGTAGCAGCCACGTCCTACTTCTAGGGTCGGAACGCGCTCGATGGCCCTCTTGGCCAAGAGGGCCGCAACTTCCTTCTGAAGAAGCACCAAGTGATCCCCTGACATGCGGTGGAATTGAGGTGGCATGGCTGGGGGGATGGTCTCGAAGGGGAGGGAGTAGCCCCTTCGGACAATGTCCAAGACCCACCTGTCCGAGGTGATGGCACGCCAGTGGTGAAGGTGATGGCGGACCCTGCCCCCTACTGGCGTGCTGTGCACCTGAAAGGAAGGACTAGGAGGGCTTGGAGGCCGCGGACGGGGCGGGGTTGGTGGCCTGACCCGCACGCTGGTTGCCTGACCCGCCACGGCAGGAGCCACGTCCTCGGCCATGCGAAGACGCTTGCTGCGCGGGCAGTTGGCTGGGCAGCGGACGTGACTGGGCGCCCCTTCCGTGGCCACGAAAGGGGCGAAAAGCAGACGGCTGCGGAGGGCGTACAGCAGAAAGGCCCAGGGACTTGGCCGTAGCCCGCGAGTCCTTAAAGCGCTCCAGCGCATGGTCTGCCTTGTTCCCAAAAAGACCGACCCCATCAAAGGGCATGTCCATAAGAGTGTTTTGGACATCACCCGAGAAACCAGTGGTTCTCAGCCAGGCGTGACGGCGCAGCGCCACTGTCGTAGCAAGCGATCTGCCTAGCGAGTCGGCGGTATCAAGGCCACATCTGATGGTGTACTTTGCCGCATCTCTTCCCTCCGCAATGGTGCGGGAAAGCAGTGTCTGGACCTCCTCAGGACACTGGGGCAGAACTTGCGCCACCGAGTCCCACAAGGAGTGGGAATATCGGCCCAAGAGGCAAGTGGTGTTGACGGACCGCAAACCAGCACTGGAGGAAGAAAAGACTTTCTTCCCAAATTGATCCAGGCGTTTGGATTCCCTATCCGGGGGAGCGGTAGGGAAGGCGCTTTGGGAAGCAGAGGCTTGGACCACCAAGCTCTCAGGGGTGGGGTGTTGGGAGAGGAACAGGGGGTCGCCCGGAGCAGGGCGATGGCGTCGGGCCACGTTCCTATCCACAGGAGCCCCTGTGGTGGGCTTGGACCAGGTGCCCAAAAGAACGTCAGAAAGCGCTTCGTTAAACGGCAGCAGTGGCTCCGAGGAGGTAGCCGCCCGCTGAAGCACTTCCGTCAGGATGTTAGTCCTGACAGCCACTGTAGGCAACTGGAGGTGTAAGGCCCCAGCTGCTCTACGCAACACCGTTGCAAAGTTTGCTCCCTCCTCCGTTGCCACGGAAGGAGGAGACAGCATGCCAGAGTCAGGGGAGGTGTCCAGACCACTGGCATCCCCAAGTTCCTCAGCCCAGTCCTGATCAACTCACATTGCTGTGTGAGAGGGTCATCAGACCCCTCCCAGTTCTCTTCGTCCTCCAATTCAGGTTCAAAGTAAGGAGGAGGAACATGTGGGACCCAAGGTCTCATCGGCGTCGGAGCCGGCGTCGAGCGACGTCGGTCCGGCGCCGTGTCCGGATCCGGAGAGAACCGGGGAACGATGCCGCCCGGAGCTCCGGGCGGCGTCTGGAACGGCACCGGAGAGATCGGCGCCGGTGGAGGTGTCGTCAGGTCAACCGGCGTCGATCGGGGTTGTGGCAGCGCCGGGGTCAAGGCCGGGGCCGGAGCCGGGGCCGGGACCGAGGCTGGTGTGACAGGCGGCGCCGGGACCAGAGTCGCCGGCGGCGCCGGAGAAACCCCATCAGGGCCCGCGGGGCCCGAAGGAGCACCGGGGGGACCTTGAGGCCCGAAGAGGCGGGCCATGGCCGACAGGAACTCGCCGCCGAACCCGAATAAGGGGCGTAATGCGGCGGCGGCTCCACAGGCACTCTCGGAGCCGCGGGGACGGTGCCGACAGGACCCTCAGCCGAGTCGCGAGACCGGCGAGGGGAAGTCGAACGATGACGCTTCTTTGACTTCTTATGCTTCGACTTACCGGAGGAGTGCGAAGACTTGGACCCCGACGACCGATGAGGACTCCGCGACCGGCCCCTCGACCTCTCACGTGACCGGGGCTTGGCGTGGCGCGGAGCCGACTGCCGAACCTCGAGGAGCTTTCGAGACCGCTCTCGCAAAGCCTTCGGGTGCAAGGCCCGGCAGTCGGGGCACGACTTGGTGTCGTGGTCGCAGCCGAGGCAGTAGAGACAATCCCTATGCGGGTCTGTGATTGACATCATTCGACCACAGGCGTCGCATGGCTTGAAGCCGGGCATCCCTACCGACACCTTCGGAGTCGAGAGACTTCGAGAAAACAGTGAAAAATCACCAAAAAACGTAGTCAAAAAATGACTAGGGCACTGCTCTTCCCGGATCTGCGCTTACTGGTGCGGAAAATGAAAGAACTGACGTCAGCGCGCAGGGGCGGCGTCTAAGTACTGCCCGCGACGTCATCCCGGCGATCCCGACGCCGACGACGGACGCGGAGCCGCACGACGCCGCCTACCGACGCGCAAGGGTACTGCTACGCAAAAACTTTCCGGATCCAGCCTGACGCCTGGGGATATTCTAAGGTAAGGAATCTGTCACTAACGTGTCTCTTTCAGATAATATATATACAAATTTGATATAGCATGCTTATACATGAAATCTGACACCAGAGAATGCCTGCCAAGAAGGCGGGAGACAGCATGTGAATTTACAGCACTACACGCTATAAATAGATGCTTGCAATTTAAGTAACATACTCCATTCGTAGCATGTTTTGGCTGCAGATACACATGCTATGCATAGACTGTAAAGCAGTTTTCCTCGTGTGGTTCAGGCATCAGATGGTGCAGATGAGTGGAACATTGTTCTTAACACTGTTTGACCACAAGATTAGTCAATGTAGTTGCCTTACAAATGTCAGCTAAAGAAATGTTCCCTAGAAAAGTCAAAGAATCACCTTTTTTTCTAGCAAAATGTGCTTGTGGAACCGATGGTAATGTAAGTTTGACTTTTTTGTAACTTATCTGTTTTAATTTTACTATCCTTTGGCAAATTCCTGCTGTTTAAATTGCAGTTCCTTTTCTAGGGTTGAAGAAAGCAACAAATAACTGTTGTATTTTCCTAAAAGATTTAATCCCATCAATGTAATACATTAATGCCCTTTTTAACACCAAGTGTGTGTAGTGCCCTTTCTGCAACGGTCTCTGGTTTTGGAAAAAAACACTGGGAGGTCAAGTGTTTGATTCAAGTGAGAAGGGGATATGACTTTTGGAAGAAAATATGGATTTGTCTGTAGTCGTACCTTGTCTTCGAAAACTTGGAAGTATGGTTCTTCTATTGTGAGTGCTATCAACTCACTAACCCTTCTTAATGATGTAATAGCTACTAGAAGAGTAACCTTCCATGACAGGAACTGACATGGGCAGTAATACAAAGGCTCAAAAGCCGTGGACATTAGTCTTGTAAGTACCACATTTAAATTCCATGATGGGACCGGTGGTGCTCGTGGAGGAATTATTCTTTTAAGGCCTTTCATGAAAGCTTTTATGACTGGTATGTGGAAAAGAGACTGGTGCTTCCAATCTTGCAGGTATGGTGCAATTACAGCAAGGTGTAGTCATATGGAAGTGTATGCTAGCTTTGATTTTTGTATGTGCAGCAGATAACATATTATTTGTTGTACTGTGGGAGGGCAAGGGTCTATGTGTTGAGCCATACAGTAATGGAAAAATCTTTTCCATTTTGCTGCATAGCAGGTCCTAGTTGTTGGACACCTTGCCTCTCTAAGAATGTCCATACACTCTGGAGGCAGCATTAAGTATCCAAATTCTATTACTTCAGGAGCCAAACTGCGAGGTTGAGTTGTTTGGGGTTGGGTTGCATCACTCTGCCCCCACTGTGAGTGAGAAGGTCTGGAGGGTTGGGAAGCCTCTCATGAGGTAGTAGGTACAATTCCAGAGATTTCGTATACCAGGGTCGGCGTGCCCAGGTGGGAGCCACTAAGATCATCTTGAGAGATGCTTGTCTGAGTTTCCTTATAAGACAAGACATGAGAGGTAGAGGTGGAAAAGCATAGGCAAATATCCCTGACCAATTTATCTCTAGTGCATTGCCTATGGACTGTGGGTGGGCCTGTCTGGAGGCGAAGCTTTTGCATTTTCTGCAGGAGCAAACGGGTCCACATCCCCCAGTGGTGGAAGTAGCTTTGAAGGACTGGGGGTGGGGGGTGGGGGGTCTGTTCCCACTAGTGGACTTCTTGCTGCGCCATAGAATTGTCCAATCCTGAGAGATGCCAGAAGGTGTATGTGATGGCTAAGAGCCCAATGCCAAATCTCCTGGGCTAAGTGAGACAACTGAATCAAATGTGCGCCCCCCTGTTTCTGTATGTAATATGTCGAGGTCATGTTGTCTGTTCTGAGGAGAACAACTTTCTGAGTTACATTGGTGATGGAGGTCTTTAATGCTAACTTAATCGCTGCAAGTTCTAGAACACTGATGTGCGGCGTTTGTTGTTATTTGGTCCATGCAGCCTGGACGTCATGTACTCCATATGCGCTCCCCACCCTAGGAGTGATGCATCAGTGGTAATTATCACTTGTGGAATTGGGACCACAATAAGTTCTGCCCTTGAGAAGATTGTCTGTGCTCCACCATTGCAAGGACCGATGGACCGTGGATGAAATCAACACTAGAATCCTCTAAACTGGCATCTCAGTGGTCACAAGCAGAGGGCAGACACTCTTGAAGGGGACGCATGTGAAGCCTGGCGTGCAGCACATTTGCTATACAGGACTCATCATGCCCAAGAGGCGCATCAATACCCTGACTGGCAGGCGATGATGTGGCTAACAAAGAGACAGTTGTTTCTGGAGATGGAGGACCCTCTGGTGTGTAGGATATGCTTTGGCTTTAACAGAATTTAGAGTAGCTCCCAGATATGTTTCTATCTGGAGAGCCTGTAAGTGTAACTTTGTTGCAATGATTGTGAAACCCAATTTGGGTAACAAGTTGATGTTCGTCTGTGTATCCTACAGACACTTCTGTCTGCTTGAACTCTTTATCAGCCAATCATCAAAGTATGGTAACATATGAATGTTGTGTCTCTTCAAATGGGCTGCTACAACTACCAATTATTTGGTAAAAACTCTTGCTGCTGTATACACCCCAAAAGGTAACATCTTTAACAGGTAGTGAAGTCCACTTACCACAAACCTGAGGTAACGGCGATGTGCTGGATGAATAGGGATGTGAAGGTAAGCATCCTTCAAGTCGAGTGCCACCATGAAGTTGCCTTCTTGAAGCAGAGGGATCACATCCTGTAATGTTACCATAAGGAAGTGTTCCAATGATATGTATCAATTGAAAGGATGGAGATCCAGTATTGGTCTTAGCGATCCGTCCTCCCTGGGTATCAAGAAGTATAGGGAATACATGCCTCTTCCGAGATGTTCTTTTAGAACTGTCTCTATGGCATTTTCGACAGCAGAGCTTTCACCTCCTCCTTGAGAAGGTGTTGAGGGTCTGTGCGCGTGGTGCTATGTTTGGGGCCTGTGAGTTCTAGTCAGTAGCCGTGCTGAACGATGGACAGCATCAATTGGTCGGATTCTATTTTGTGCCAAAGGTGGTGGAACTGCTGTAGTCTTTCCCCGACAGGTGTGTGTGATAAGGGGGAGGTTGTGGAGAATCTTTGTTTAGAGGTAGAGGCTCCCTTCCCTGGAGTACTTTTAACTTTTCCTCTTTGACTGCCCCCTTATTTCCTCCTCTGCAGTAGCCCCTAGTGCTTTGCTGGTGGTACATCTGCTGTTTCTGGTAGGATTGGATGTCAGTGATTGTGGTCTTGGCCGCCCCCTGCCCTGAAACCTACGAAAGGACTGCTGCCTAGGTGCTGTGGACTGCAATGCCCCCATGGATTTTGCAGTTTCAGTATCTTTATTTTTTTTCTAATTGAGTATCCACCTCTGGGCCAAAGAGGTGTTCTCCATCAGAAGGAACATTTAAGGGGTGTTGCTGAACCTCGGGTTTAAATCCAGATATGCGCAGCCAAACATGACTGCACAGAATAATTGATAAATTAATTACTCATGCAGCAGTATCCGCTCTGTCCAAGGCGCACCGAACAGCCACGTTGGAGATTTGTTTGCCCTCCAAAACTAATTCCTTTGTTCTTTTTTTTATATTGATCTGAGAGATGTTGTAGCAGCTCCTTAATGTCATCCCAGGTAGCACTTTTATACCGCAAGAGTAGGCCCACTGAATTGGCTATGCACCAGTGATTGGCATGTCCTACTGCTACATATTTGCCTGCTGTATCTATACACATACTTTCTTTATCCAGAGGGGGTGTGCCACCTGTAATTTGGGAAGCTACCCTTATAATATCTGTTGTAACCACTAGGGAAGCTGCCATACGGTGTTCCCTAATGAAAAGCAGATCATTGGGAGAAGGTTTGTACTTGCACTTGATATGAAGTGTTAGTACCCTAGACTTAACTGGGTCTTTACATCTCTGTAGGGACTCTAAGTCTTAACTCTATCATGAGGAGATATTGAACTAAGAGCTCAGTTTTTGGAGTGCGTCTCCACTAAAAAGTCACCTTCCTCTTCTGTGGTGTGCATCTGAACTTTGTGTTACTCAGTTGTGCATTGTCATCTGGTGCCTTGACCGGGGTCGGCACATCAATGTCAGGGTCTGGTGGAATGACATCAGGATATTTTGGCTATCAGGGGACATTCCCTGAAAGTCATGAGTGTAATGTGTAGGGCTCCCGTGTCTATGTCACCTGAGTGCGTATAAACTGGAGACATGGATTGTGGTGAAATGTTCAGTGGCATAGGGCTGGTTGCTTTGTGTTCCATAGTATTTTTCTTTGGATGAGGCTGTGGTTGAGCAATGTCCTGCCTCATCCTTTTATGACTTCCTAATAAATGTTCCAACTCCACAAAAGACTTTCCCTGTTTATTAGTCCTTGAAGGTTCTCAAAGACAAGTCCTCTGCTTCGGGGTGGCCTGGGCCATGGGCAAGTCTTTTTGTTTGACGCTCCTGTGGGCCAAAGCCTTTGCCGTCGGTGTCTTTTGTGCCTATGGTTTTTTAGGTGTCAACGCCGATGATGCAAGTGGAGTCAATGCCGTATGTCTAGTCAACTCCGAAGACTTTGCCAGCACCAAAGCGGTAAACGGCATTGATGGTTTGTTCAGCATCGAGAGCTGTGCAGGCATCTATGGCTTTGTCGGCACCAAATAGTGCTTTGGCTTCTGGCTTTTTGGTCTTGCACCAAGAATATGGAACGCTCTTCCACCCGAGATCAGATTAAACCCCTCTAGCGCCTCATTCAAAAAACATGTCAAATGGTTACTCCTGAATGACCATCTACAGCAATAGTCCCGTAGCCATTTTAACTTACTTCTATTTCCTGTTGACACTCTGATACTTTTGTTCAAAAGTTCTAACTTTTGTCTCTTCATGTGCGCTATGAGATTTGTTGCTCTTCTGGAACTTTACATGTCCCACAAGATGGGTTGTTACCTCGGTTCAACATTGTGATTCTGTTTTTCCATGTGCTCTTTATGACTGTTGCTTTTCTGGTCCCTCTATGCTTTTTCCTTCTTCCACTTTCCGCTCCTTTGTACAGCGCTCTGATACCCGTATGGGTCTTGTTCGCGCTTTATAAAACTTTTCAAATAAATAAATAAAATAAAGCTGCATGTCCCCTCCACTTTTGCCTAGTAGGCCCTGAGCCAGATTAGAATAAATGCTGTCATCTTACCTCAGCTCCGATGAGTGTTCTCGGTGACCAGAAGCCTGTGGCATACCAAGGCCGTAATGAGAGGGCGTTGTGGGTAATTGTGTGGTGTAAGCATGGGTCTGTTGATCCTGGGCAGTTCAGTCCCTTGGTGTAGCTTTATCCCAGGCCCGATCTCATAGTCGTGGGGGTCGTCTAGAAGTTTCATAGGTAGCAGTGAGGGTTCATCCTGGTCTTCTTCCTCGTGTTGTCCGGAGTCCTCGGACGCTACAATGTGGAATGCGCAAGTTGACACTCACTCCTGCACCATCTTCCTCTTCTTTTCCGCCAGCGATTATGTGTTGTTCTTCTGCAGAGAATTCTGCCTCTGCCACAATCTCAATGGTGTTCTAGAAGTCTAATGTGTCGAGAGCTAAGCCTTTTCTTGTTCTTAAACAGGTTGCAGGCTTGCAATACTTGTACTTATGTTCTGGTGGCAAGCAAAGGTTACAGACTTCGTGCTGATCCGAGTATGTGTGCTTCGCCCCACACTGTGGGAATTTTAGAAAAGTCTGTCTTTTCTACCTTCCATTACTCAAAACTGAGCATTCTCAGCGGCACAGAGGAAGAAGTACAGTTGAGGCAGCTGCTTCGAGGGTTCATTGTATAGGTCGATTCCGGTCCGCGGTGGGAAGTCATAAGGACGACGGAAGTTGCACAGAGATCTGGTGCACTCCGTCCAAACCTGATGGCAGAAAAAAAATCAAACTAACAATGGAGTTCTTGAGCATGCGCATTCACCCGAAGAGGAACGTCTTTGAGAAAAAACAAGTTGTAAAGTCCTACCCCACCACTAGATGGCAGGAGTGTGCATAGCATGTGTATCTGTAGGCAAAATATGCTACGAATAAAAACACTTCTGGCCCGGGGGGTGGAGGGGGGGTTTTGGAGGGGGGGCCCTACCCTGCCCCTTTATATCTTTTTTTGTGTTTTTTTTCTAGGGCTCAAGAGTGAGTATCTTTTCCTAAAATGGCTGCTGTCACACCGCTGTCGATGTGGTGGCAGCCAATCAGATCTCAGCTTGAAATTTGTCGGGACCACGGATCCTCCGTGGAGTGAAATATACAAGCTGTTGGAGCATTAACTGCTCAAAAACTACTGGACGGATTTACATCAAATCACATAAAGCACACTTTTTGGACCAAGAGCTAGCTTTCTGCCAAATTTGGTTTAAAACCGTTCAGGCGTTTGGGCTGTAGCTGTGTCTAAAGTTCCTACGGAAAAAATAATGGGGAAAACGTGTTTTGGGACCCCCCCCTTTTTTTCTTGGCCCTCATTGGATTTAACACCTCAAAACATTCCAGGAAGGAGCTGAGGTGAAAGATAATTTTTTGGGGAAAGTTTTGTGGTGATTTGTAAAACTGCACCGAAGTTATAAGCAAATCGAAAAATGCTTTTCCTATGGAAACATGATCCTAACTAGAACTACCCAGTTGCAACCGCTGGAGATATATATATATATATATATATATATATATATATTCACTGAAAAAACCATAGGTTTTAGGGACAGTTATAGTTAGTTGGACATTGCACTCGTACAAAACCCGTGAAATTCCCCCGTTATAGTTAGTTCAGCTAACTATAACTCGCGCCACGTAATGCGCTGCTGATGACGTCACATATTACATCACTCATGACATGGTCAGTGACATCACTGATGACATCACTGATGACATCTCAAATGACATCACTGATGACATCATCCACGTGATAATCTGATGCACCTCCTCACACCCTAATATAACCTTTGATACACCCACTCTAAATTACAGACTGCCATTCGCAAAACCATAGACACTCCAACACCAATAACTACATACCCACTCACTGATTCTTAGGTCTACACACACATCCACTCACTCACCCGTACAGTCACTCATACTTACGGTCACTCAGTACAGGACTATCATATGCACTCATACTCCTATATAGACACTCAAACACCGTCACTCATCCATAGAGGTACTCACACACCTAGTCAGTCATGGAAATAATTAAACACACTGCCATTTACTCACCTATACAGTTATACACACACCAGCTCACTTACTCATACAAATACTAGCACATTCTTACGCTCTTATACAATCACTGATACAAGCACACACTCATCCATACAGTCACTGTCACAATCACACACTCGCTTATAGCTATTTATATACTCCAACACACATATATACTGCCTTTCACATATGTAGTTACTCACACATGTACCACTGGGACATACATTCACTCACTAACACACACTTACACACACTTACCCACCCATACAGTCTATCACAGATGCACTCTTGAAACCATCCACCCAGTGAATCACCCACTCGCACATCTATGCACAGAGTCGCACACACCCCACCCACACAAACACTCAGGCACCCATACAGATACTCAGACAACCAATCAATAACTCATATAGACACTCATGTAGCTATTCACAAACCCATGCAGCCACTTACACAGCAACAGACAGACGGATACAGACATTCACCCAGTTTAGTCACTAACCCATGCATTCAGTAAGATACGTTTAATCACTCACTTATAGAGTTAGTCACGCACCTACTAAATCATACATACAGACACTTATACACCCACTCATTCTTCAATACACCTTTCCCTATATATATTAAAAATATTTAAACTTTACAGAAACACACAGTCACTAGATGATGTCATGAGTGATGTCATTTGAGATGTCATCAGTAATGTCATCAGTGATGTCACTGACCATGTCATGAGTGATGTAATATGTGACGTCATCAGCAGTGCATTGCGGGGCGCGAGTTATAGTTAGCTGAACTAACTATAACGGGGGAATTTCACAGGTTTTGTACGAGTGCAATGTCCAACTAACTATAACTGTCCCTAAAACCTATGGTTTTTTCAGTGAATTTGTAAGGTTTTTTAAATGCTAATTTCTAACTATAAAGTGCCTGAAACCTATGGTTTTTTCAGTGAATTTCAAAGGTTTTTTAAATGCTAATTCCTAACTATAACATGTCTGAAACCTATGGTTTTTTTCAGTGAATTTCAAAGGTTTTGTAAATGACAATTTTTAAATGTATTAATTGTTATATTTATTTTTTTGATACTGATTTACTACATTTTTTTAAACTATTTATTTTTAGATATTTTATTTTTTAAATTACATTGTAATTACATTATACATTACAAAATATTCTCTCTCAGAATGAATTACTTTAGTTTAAATACTTTGCAAATAGGCAATAGACTTTTAAGTACAGTAGTTACAGTTGTTGCAATGGGCAACACAATTTCAAACAATGCAACATTGAGCTCAATGTGAATTTCTAGTTAAATGCAATTAGTTACTTTATGGATTACTTTTCTAACCACAGGACTGGATCCTAGATTCAGTCCTGGGACATCTCCTGTAAACAGTTGAGTAAAAGCGTTTTGGTTACAGTAGTGATTTTTAAGGAATATTATTGTATTTTAAAAGTTGACAGAAACTTCTTCACATAGAATCACCAATGTTATCCTATGGGAGGAAATTCACTAAGCAGGTAAGTAGTGTTATCGTTACTTTTTCTTACTTAGTGGTGGTTCCTGGATCCAGCACTGGTGCATATCCTGTAAACAGTTGAAAGAATGCATTTAAGTCATACAGGCGATTTTTAAGGAATATTTGTACTTTGTGAAAATCGACACTTTGAAACTTTTCTGCTGAAAACCAGACAATGGATTCCTATGGAAGGAAATACAAGTTACTGGTAAGTACGGTTAGAATTACTTTTCAGGGTCAGTGCTGGGCTAAAAGATGCAGCACTGGGTTCTCTCCTGATAACAGGTGAGTAAATCGGAATTCGTAGTTCGGCTGATTTTAGAGGAATATTATAAAGTTCCAAAACTCCACACTTAGAAGAATTTCCAAGTGAAACCAGTCAATGTTAGCCTATGGAAGGAAATTCAAGTCACTGGTAAGTACGGTTAGAATTACTTTTCAGGATCAGTACTGGGCTCAAAGATGCAGCACTGAGGTCTCTCCTGATAACAGGTGAGTAAATTGGAATTCGTAGTTCAGCTGATTTTAGAGGAATATTATAAAGTTCCAAAACTCCACACTTAGAAGAATTTCCAAGTGAAACCAGTCAATATTAGCCTATGGAAGGAAATTCAAGTTACTGGTAAGTACGGTTAGAATTACTTTTCAGGATCAGTACTGGGCTCAAAGATGCAGCACTAAGGTCTCTCCTGATAACAGGTGAGTAAATCGGAATTCGTAGTTCGGCTGATTTTAGAGGAATATTTATTTGTATGTTTCAAAAATCGACACTTAGAAACGTTTTCAGCAAAAAGCAGGCAATGAAATCCCATGGAAGGAAATTCAAGTTACTGGTAAGTACGGTTAAAATTACTTTTCAGGATCAGTACTGGGCTCAAAGATGCAGCACTGAGGTCTCTCCTGATAACAGGTGAGTAAATCGAAATTCGTAGTTCGGCTGATTTTAGAGGAATATTTGCACAATGGTGAAGGAAGGGGGTGGGGCCTGAAGTGACATGTCTGCAAACACGCCCTGTGGCGCGTTTTAAGTTGGAGAATTAATTCCTCCTCAATCCCGAGGGTCCCTAGGGGCGAACTAGCCCACCAGGTACCTCCAGTATGCGCCAGAGAGCTGCGTTGCAGAGAGGTGTTCAGAGGCCACGCCCCTTTTACAACACTCTGCAACGCAGCTCCGTGGCGCTTACTGGAGGTACCTGGTGGGCTAGTTGGCCCCAGGGACCCTCAGGATTGAAGAGGAATTAATTCCTGAACTTAAAACACGCCACGGGGCCTGTTTGCACACATGTCACCTGAAGCCCCGCCCCCTCCCTTCACCACTGTGCAAACGCGCCCGTGGCGCGTTTTAAGTTGGGGGATTAACTCCCCTTGAATCCTGAGGGTCCCTGGAGTCCAAGTAGCCCACCATGTACCTCCAAAAAGCGCCACAGAGCTGCGTTGCAGAGAGGTGTAAAAAGGGGCGTGGCCTCTGTACACCTCTCAGCAACGCAGCTCCCTGGCGCATACTGGAGGTTCCTGGTGGGCTAGTTGGCCCCCAGGCACCCCCAGTATTCAAGGGGAGTTCGTTCCCCATCTGCAAACGCGCCAGGGGGGCGCGTTTGCAGACTGCTGCAGCGAGGGGGCGGGGCCTCCGGCACGATGCCGGTCTTTTTAACTTTTTATTTTGTATGGGAGGGGGGCTGCGTGGCCCCCCTTCCCTCGGCCACTTTTGGCCCCGGGGACCCCATCCCCGGGCCTGCGCATTTTTTTTTGTTGTTTTTTTTTTATAAACGGGAAGGGGGCCGCGTGGCCCCCCCTTCCCTGGGCCTCTATTAGCCCCAGGGACCCCATCCCCCGGGGAATGTCCTTTTTTTTTTATTTTTAACATATTTGGAGGGGGGCTGCGTGGCCCCCCTCCTCAGGCCATTTAAGGCCCCGGGGACCCCATCCCCCAGGGCCGGCCTTGCCCTTTTTTTTTTTTGGGGAGGGGGGCTGTGTGGCCCCCCTCCCGGGCCACTACTTGCCCCGGGGACCCCATCCCCCGGGGCTGGCCCTCTCCGTTGGGGACCGTGGGGGGGTCCCCAATCCCCCCATGGTATCGCCGGCTCCCCGCGTCCCTGGGGAGCCGGCATTGCTTTTCCACATGGGGAGCTGCTTAGATGCAGCTCCCCGTGTGGAAAAGCAATTTGCTTTGAATTTTGGAAGAGAGAGCAGGTTTCCTGCTCTCTCTTCCAAAATTCAAAGCAGTTTGCTATGACAGGACGGGAGCCGCGAGGCTCCCGTCCTGTCATAGCAAACTACAGTGTCCCGGAGGTAGGCACCCCGGGACACTGCAGGAGCCGGCCCTGGGGGGTGGTGGTCCCCAGGGCCATCAAGGGCTCCAGGAGGGGGGCCGCGCGGCCCCTCTCCCAACATGTTGAAAGCCCCGGGGAGGTGGTGGTCCCCGGGGCTCTGGGGGTCTGTAACGGACCCCCATATTTAACGATTTAGTGCCCAGGGGAGGTGGCGGTCCCCGGGGCGTGGGGGGGCTGGAGCCCCCCCACACAACTAATTTTAATTTTTATAAAAGAAGCCCCGGGGGGTGGCGGTCCCCGGGGCTGCGGGAGGGCTCAGAGCCCTCCCGCACCATTTTGTTTAAAGCCCCGGGGGGTATAATTATTAATAAACACCCGCATGCCCCCGGGACTTGGCCCACCCGGGGGCCAATTAACCACGAAGCGCGGGAGTCCGCGCTTCGTTTATTTTTTTTTATCGGCAGGATCCGCGTACCCAGCGCGTTTTTTGCCGATTTTTAAAAAAAAACATTTTTTGGCCCTGGGGGTCCTTCTACCCCCAGGTCCAAAAAATTTTTTTTTTTTATAAATCGGCAAAAAACGCGCTGGGTACGCGGATCCTGCCTAGGGGGTCAGGGTGTTTCTACCCTGCCCCCTTTTTGTGTTTTGCGCAGTTGTTTTACTGCTTTCTTGTTCCTCGGTTCTACCGAGGAACAAGATGGCTGCCAACACTTCCTGATTTGGAGTGTTGACAGCCAATTACAGCCAAGAACCCAGAGAGTCCGCCTCCCCCCGTTCAGTTCCGAGGCCACCGAAGTCAGCTGCGGCGTACCACAAGGATCATCACTCAGCCCCACCCTCTTCAACGTCTACATGAGCCCCCTCGCAGCCATCGCACGCCAACACAACCTCAACATCATCTTCTACGCCGACGACACCCAGCTGATCCTCTCCCTCACCAACGACCCCACAACCGCCAGAACCAACCTACATGAAGGGATGAAGGACGTAGCCGAGAGGATGAGGAACAGCCGCCTGAAACTGAACTCAGATAAGACGGAAGTCCTCATCCTAGGATCATCACCCTCCGCCTGGGACGACTCCTGGTGGCCCCCTGCCCTGGGCAACGCACCCAAACCAACGGACCACGCACGCAACCTGGGCTTCATCCTGGACTCTTCCCTCTCAATGACCCGACAAGTCAACGCCGT